>CM067168.1:105420942-105683161 GCA_034093135.1 Erigeron breviscapus
CTCTTGTAGATCTTCTATCTGTCTATCTCTCCTAGCATTATTAGCTTCATCTAAAGTCATATTCCTTCTAAAAGCCATTTATAACCAGCAAACAACTCACAATCAATAGGTCTATACAAATAACCAACAGATCTAAACGTTCAAACAACAGATCTAATCAAAACTTCAACAGATCTAAAAAATCAAACAACGACAACCAAAAGATTAAGAAACCTTTTGCAAACCTGTCTCTGATACCAATTTGATGCGTAAATCACGCGACAAACGACAGCGGAAGACTATTTTTGGTATTTTCTAGATTTTAATATGAAACAAACAACTAAACAAGACAATAAAGTAAAATGATAGATAAAAAGAATCCACCACCAAGATTCGTAAAGGCTAAGCCACCGGAATCAAGGATAAAGGAAACACTCCGCCCCACCACTACAATCGATAAAGGTCTAGCCACCACGACTATAGATAAAGGAAAACCAAAGATTTAAAAGACCTCACCACAATATTTGATAAAGAACGAGTCACCACAAATATTGATAAAGGGGTCACTCCTAACCACCAAGATCAAAGATCTATAAAGGTAAAAGAAGATTTGTAAGAAATAGAGGCTGCTCTATTAATTTTCATTTAACATCAACTACCTTACAATGAGAAATAAAGGCCGTATTTATAGCCACATACTCTTACCTAGGAATCAACGACAAAATAATAAAATAATACAAAAGCTGTCAGGTGCAAGCCACTAATTAATTTGGACCAATAGGAAATAGACACATAAGGCTTCTAGAAACAATCCTCTTCAAGTGGCCCACAATATCGTTAGGAATATTAATGCTTTTGCACGCTCCTCCTTGATCCACTAAAAAGCTGCCACGCGTCCATACCCACGTCCTTATTGACCCCACACAACCTTCAGTTAAAGTAAACTTTATTATATACAACTGGAGCATTTATCTGGAGCACTTCACTGGTGGCCTTCAGTATTCACTACTAGAGCCCTTCAGAATTGATTTTCACCGGAGTCCGTCAGATGCAACTGGTGATAATTCCCACTGGAGCAAGGTCACTACTGGAGACTGAGTTGTTTCAGAAAATAGATGGTTAAAATGTGATACAGCTGGCAATATTAACATTGCTTGTTCAGACTGCATGGTTTGCTCAGACCCCTTCTTCAGTTTAGTCAACTGCTTTTCTCCAGATTCCTCCAGCTCAGTTTCAGTCAAACTTGGTTCATTGAATCTGGACATTCCCGCATCACAGAAGGTGCCTCAGTAGGTTTTCTCTTCAGTGGAGAATGATCCTTCTTTCCAAACAACCTTCCTTCAATTTCTACCTTGGCCTGCATCTTTTGTTGTATTCTTGCTAACCATGCACCAATCAAGGTAGATTTAGGCTTCCCCTTCAGAATCTGGATCATCTCCTATGCTCAGAAATCCCAAACTCGTGCACTGAAACCTGATGGTATTCTTCAGCTGCCCTTCCTTCTCTTTTAACAACCAAGTCAAAAAGCTTCAATCCATCAGCTTTTGTTACTTCCATATCAATTATTTTGGCTGAATGAGATCGATGCTTCATATAATGCTCATATTGATCTCTTTCATGTTTTCTTTCAATTTCAATAGCATCATCAGACATTGGTTTGAAGGTAGAAAGATCAGCATCACGAACATTCTTTCTTGATGATCTTGGTCCACTCACTTTGGGCTTAATGGTTGGTCTGAGCAACTCTTTCTCAACCTTCAGAACTTCGGCCAGAATTTCCTTCCTTTTGATCGCCATTTCTTTTTCTCTATTTTTCTTTAAGTCTTCAATGGACAACTTAAAGGTCAGACTTTCTAACTTTTGTTCCAGAGGAGAGTAGTTCATCCCACACTCATATTCAAGCATATCAACAATAGCCTTTTGCACTCTTGGATCATTTTTGATTTTCAAGTATCTTTCCAATGATAACCCAAGAGCTGCAGCATCTATATGATCAAGGGTCCCCATCTTCAGATGTTATTCCCTTTCTCTTTCTTTGTTTTCCCTCCACATAATAAATTGATTGGAAACCTGCTTTTGCAACGCTTCCAACTTTTTACTATCAGCCTCAAGATCGTGCAAGGGATAACCATGCTCATCCACATTTTCACCAACAATGATTCCAGAACCCTTAGAACTTTTCTTTGGTTCTTCTACTTCTTGAGCCTTGCCTTTGCCCTTGTCTTTCTTCTGAACTTGTTCCCCCTGAACTGAGGCACTACCAGATGGTACCTCAGTTTGCTTCTTGGTTGCTTCAATCATTTCTTGAGTACTGGCCAGCAAACCAATAGGCACACTTCCCCCTTTGGGAATCTCTGAAGGCATTTTAGCATAAAGGTCAATTGAAGTTTTAATTGCCTTCAGTGGTTCCCAACTTTGTTGTTCTTGTTGGAATTCGTCTGCCCAAGACACATATTAAATTGACGTGGCTAGTACGTGATGATCCAAGTCGGGTCATACCCAATAACAAGCTAGACAAACACTTACGATATTTATTTATATGATATGATCTTTAAATAAATATAAATACTTGAAACATTTAGAAAGTGGTTTTCTAAATAATTGCACTTGAGATATGTAAATAAATTATATGGATGATTTATTTTGAGAGAAATGTAAATATGTTTATTTGGCAAAATAAACATTTATGTGTGTTGTATATAATATGTAATATGTTACATAAGATATGTAACAAGTTATGTTACATTTGATCTATAAAATATACAAGTATATATTTTATAAAATTTGCACAAAATGTTTGGGTTGCCACCTAGTGAGGCCGGCCCCCACCCCCCATGTGCATCTTTGGTGTGTTGTTCAACATACAAGACATATGGTCTTGCATTGTTGACAACACATACAACACATTGATAAGATCAACTCTTACATGCAATTGGAAGACTTAAGTTTTCTCTCAACTTTCTCAAGAACTTCTCTTCCTTTTTCTCTCTTGATTTCGGCACAAACAAGAACAAAAGGGGAAGACATTTCAAGGTAAAATCCTAGCACATTTGGGTGTTTGTTGGAAGCTTGGGGTATACTAGCTTGAGGTTCTTCTAGGTTGAAGACTTGTCATTTCAAGATCATCATCTCCTTCCTTTCAACCTTCTCGTTAGCTTGGAAGAAGGTAGTCTTCTAAACATCCTATGGTTGTTGTTTTGTATGTATGTTATTCATATACATGGATCCTTATTGTTTGGGTTTTATTTTATAAGTTAAACTTTGATTTTAACTATACCAACATATTGAAATGGTTCAATTTTCCGCTGCGTTTTTGATATTATAAGGATAATATTACTTTGATAAAAACCCAAAAATCCCAACAATGGTATCAGAGCGCCGGTTATATGGATACATACATCAAAAGTTGATATTTTGTTTGGACAAAATCCAATTTTTGGTCATTTGGTTATGGCCGAAATTAATACACAAAAAGGAGGTTCCTTTTTTCTTGTGTATTTTAGTGTCACAACTTAGCCAAGAGACCTTGTGAATGTTTGTGATGTGTGGATGTGTTTGTTTAATTATTCAATGGTTGTAATAGTTAAATAGGATTTTATTCATTCATTTGGTTATGTAATCTATTTATTTCATTTGGTATGTAATAAGTAGATTAGTTGCATTTTCATTATAAATGTAATCTCCAAGAAGGCATCAAAAGGTTTGGGGCTAAAAGTTGGAGGCTAATGAGAAGACCCGTAAGTTCTCACTGCGGCGCAGTGGGAGTATATCAAACCCACTGCGGCGCAGTGGGGATTATGCGGGCGAAGACAGTGAGTTCCCACTGCGGCGCAGTGGGAGTATGTCAAACCCACTGCGGCGCAGTGGGGGATAATGCAGCCGAGACCAGTGACTTACCACTGCGGCGCAGTGAGAGTGTATTAGACCCACTGCGGCGCAGTGGGTTATCAAAATGAAGAAAATTGTACAAATCACATCACAAAAGGTTACTTGAAGCATTTGGATGCAAGATCAAGTGGGAGCTTAACTAACACAATATTTTGTGTTACTTTGTCCCTTAGGTTGAGACCTTTTGACCCACTTGTTTCGGCTAACAAGTGTGGTCAAAATAGTTGGCTAATGTTGTGCACTTATTATTATGTTTGTCTTGTTTGTTTGGTTGTTTATAATTTTGTCATGTGGATGCTTAAAAACCAACAAAAGACACACATAAAGATTAAAATTGGTTTTAATATTGACATTAACTTGGTAAAAATAAAATGGGTTTTATTAAAAGTTAATGGTCGCAATTATAAAAGTGGATTTTATAAAAGAACCTTGAAATTTGGATTTCAAAATTCATTATGGTACATAGTTTTTAACTAGAATATAAAAACTCAAACGACCCTTTAAAAACAAGTTAAACGCCATCCTTTTATACAACACTTAATTATTTGGGAACTCTTTGTAGGATAAAGGTCACCTAACTACTTTGAGGGAACTTATAAGTTAAGGTAAATTTATTGTACTTATGGGATAAAGGTCACCTAACCACTAGTATAAGATAAATTTACATGTGTGTATAAGTAGGACAACTTGATTTGGAAGCCATGTGATTAGGGTCACCGAAGCATGGTAACCAAAGGCGTTGATGGGATTAAACATGCCAACTTAATATAAGATATTAAACCGGTCCCATACCACTAGAAATTGCAAAGTGTTGCAATTGTCAAACGTTGACTACCTTGTTAATTTAGATCATGGGATAAAGGTCACCTAACCATCATTTAAATGTAACGTTGGATTCTAGGTTTTAATTATTAATTGTCCATGGGACATAAAAGGGTATTAACAATTAAAATTTATATTTGATATCGAAAATACTAATAAAGAACTTTGTTAATCTTGTAGATGGCCGCTAACAATGCAATTAACCCCAACCCAAACGTCCATAACTTTTCACTAAGATCCATCCTTGAAAAGGATCGTCTTAATCAAAATAACTTTGTGGATTGGTTTCGTAACTTGAGAATTGTTCTCAGGCACGAAAAGAAATCCTATATTTTAGACGATCCTATTCCTGATGAGCCCGAAGAAACTGATGTTGAAGCCTATAATGATTGGGTTAAATATGTCGAGGACTCCGTGCAAGTTAGTTGCATAATGCTAGCGAGTATGACTCCCGAACTCCAAAAGGAGTTCGAGCATCATGGGGCATACGACATGATTACCCAACTCAAGGAAATGTTCCAACAAAAGGCGAGGGCTGAACGCTTCGAAACGGTTCGAGCGCTTCATGCATGTCGCATGGATGATTCACAACCCGTATCAACATATGTTCTTAAAATGAAAGCTACATTGATCGCCTCGAAAGGCTTAATTGTCCCGTCTCAAATGAGTTAGCTACGGATATGATCCTTAACTCATTATCTAAGAGATTTGAAACTTTCGTGTTAAATTATAACATGAATGGATGGGACAAGACCGTTTCCGAGCTTCATGGGATGCTCAAAACGGCCGAGGCTAGTATGGGAGGAAAAGTTCAACCCGTTCTCATGATCAATGAAGGCGGAAAGAAAAGGGCTTACTCCGGACCCAAGGCAAATGTTGCTAAGGGAAAGGGTAACCACAAAGGGAATTTTAAAGGCAAAGGAAAGGGAAAAATGGATACCCAAAAGGCGAAGAAGCAAAAGGTTGCTGTCAATGACCCATGCTTTGAGTGTGGGGAGGTAGGACATTGGAAACGTAATTGTCCAACCTATCTCAAAGAGTTAAAAGCTAAGAGGGATGCAGGGCAAACCTCAGGTATAATATTTATGATATATATTGAGCTTAATACTGTTCTTTCTTACATATGGGTATTGGATACCGGATGTGGGACTCATATTTGTAATATGTTACAGGGGTTCATAAGAAAGAAGCACATCAAGAAGGGAGACATTAGTCTCTTTATGGGCAATGGTGCATTGGTGCATGTTGAAGCCCAAGGAGACTATCTTTTGAAACTTCCAAATGGTTTGGAAATTGTATTGAACAATGTTTTGTATGCACCTAGTTTGACTAGGAGTATTATTTCAGTTTCCCGTTTAAGACATGTTGGATATGATTTTAATTTTGTTAACAATGATATCCATGTTTCTTTGAATGATGTATTTTATTTTAAAGCTATGCCTTTAAATGGTATTTATGAATTAGTTCATGAAAACCAACATATGATAACTCAATGTACCAAGCTACCACCAAGAAACTTAAATTAGATTTAAGTGAAACCTATATTTGGCATTGTCGTCTTGGCCATATAAATAAGAATCGCATACTAACACTTCAAAGAATGGTCTTTTGAAAACAAAATCAAATGATTCATTTAATGTATGTGAATCTTGTTTACAAGGCAAGATGACTAAAGCACCTTTCAAAGGCACTAATGAAAGGGCAAAAGATTTATTAGGTATCATACATTCGGATGTATGTGGTCCTTTTAAGCCAATGACTAGGAATGGTGAAAGATACTTCATTACATTCACCGATGACTATAGTCGTTACGGTTATGTATACTTATTAAAACATAAGAGTGAAGCTTTTGAAATGTTCAAAATTTTCAAGAATGAAGTAGAAAACCAACTCAGTAAGACAATAAAAATTCTTCGTTCTGATAGAGGAGGTGAATACCTAAGTGATGCTTTTCAAGATCATCTTAGAAGTTGTGGGATTGTCTCACAACTAACTCCACCTGGAACACCACAACATAATGGTGTGTCTGAAAGGAGGAATCGAACTCTATTAGATATGGTTCGTTCCATGATGAGTAAAAGCTCACTACCTCTATCATTTTGGGGATATGCCATAATCTCTGCTGCCCGAATTTTAAATATGGCTCCCACCAAGAAAGTGGAGAAAACACCTTTCGAAATATGGCATGGAAGAGTTCCATCTTTATCATATTTAAAGGTATGGGGTTGTGAGGCTTATGTAAGACATGATGCCTCAAACAAATTAGAGCCCCGATCCACTAAGTGTATCTTTGTAGGATATCCCAAAGATGATTTGGGATATTATTTCTACAATCCTAATGAGCAAAATGTATTTGTTGCTCGAAAGGCTGAGTTCTTGGAAACTAAATTCCTTATGGAAGGAACTAGTTCCAGAACAGTGGAACTTGAAGAAGATCAAGAACTACTGACAGATACACACTTGGGTGACACTAGCATTCAACAAAAGGATGTTGAAGATGATCAAAGGGTTGATCAAGACACACAAAACGTTCGTAGATCTGGTAGAGCTACTTATCCACCTGAGAGATATGGATTTCTCGTGGATGAATGCTACATGGTAGTTTCTGATGAACCTACCACCTACCATGATGCTATGTCCAAATCAGATTCGGACAAATGGCTAGAGGCCATGAACGCTGAGATGCAATCCATGTATGACAACCAAGTTTGGGAATTGGTTGTTGAACCTCCTAATTCCAAAGTAGTTGGAAGTAAGTGGGTGTTCAAGTTGAAACACGATATGCATGGAAACTTGAGTACTTATAAAGCTAGACTTGTAGCAAAAGGTTTCACTCAAACTCGAGGGGTCGATTATGATGAAACTTTTTCGCCTGTGGCAATGCTAAAGTCTATTAGGATATTATTTGCCATAGCCGCACATTATGACTATGAGATATGGCAAATGGATGTCAAAACCGCTTTTCTAAATGGATATCTTGAGGAAGATGTCTATATGGATCAGCCTGAAGGTTTTGTCGATCCTAAACATCCTAAAAAGGTATGCAAGTTAAAGAAATCAATCTATGGATTGAAACAAGCATCAAGAAGCTGGAATCGTCGTTTTGATGAAGAAGTCAAGAAATTTGGCTTCATAAAAAACGCTGATGAAGCTTGTGTGTATAAGAAGGCTAGTGGGAGCATCATTACTTTTCTAGTATTATATGTCGATGACATTCTACTATTTGGAAATGACATTCCAACCTTGGAAGGTGTAAAAGCCTGGCTTGGAAGTTGCTTTTCCATTAAGGATCTTGGTGAAGCCGCCTATATTTTGGGAATAAGGATCTATAGGGATAGATCAAGGCGCTTAATAGGTTTGAATCAAAGTGCATACATAGACAAGATCTTGAAAAGGTTCAAGATGGAAAACTCCAAAAAGGGTTTGGTGCCTATTCAAAGAGGAACTATATTGAGTACTTCTCAATCTCCCAGCTCAAAAGTTGAGCAAGAGAGAATGAGTGGAATCCCATATGCATCTGCTATAGGATCCATCATGTATGCTATGATATGCACGAGACCGGACGTGTCATGCGCTTTAAGCATGACAAGTAGATACCAGCAAAATCCAGGTGATAGTCATTGGATGGCTGTCAAATATATATTGAAATATCTTAGAAACACTAAAGATATGTTCTTAATATATGGATCTGGTGAGGAGGAACTCGTTGTAAAGGGTTACACGGATGCGAGTTTCCAAACTGATCGAGATGATTCTCGATCACAATCGGGGTATATCTTCATTTTAAATGGAGGAGCTGTTTCTTGGAAAAGCTCAAAGCAAGATGTGGTTGCATTGTCCACTACAGAATCGGAATACATCGCCGCTTCTTTGGCAGCACAAGAAGCTGCATGGTTGAAGAAATTCATTGCCGATCTAGGGGTTGTTCCTTCCATTCAAGAACCCCTAGAAATTCTTTGTGATAACGAGGGTGCGATTGCTCAAATCAAGGAACCTCGTCATACGTATTAGGGGTAGCAAACCGTTGTTAGGCGGTATTTGCTGCTTGCGTCAATCTTCTATGAATCTTGTGCAAGTGGGAGATTGTTGGAATTCGTCTGCCCAAGACACATATTAAATTGACGTGGCTAGTACGTGATGATCCAAGTCGGGTCATACCCAATAACAAGCTAGACAAACACTTACGATATTTATTTATATGATATGATCTTTAAATAAATATAAATACTTGAAACATTTAGAAAGTGGTTTTCTAAATAATTGCACTTGAGATATGTAAATAAATTATATGGATGATTTATTTTGAGAGAAATGTAAATATGTTTATTTGGCAAAATAAACATTTATGTGTGTTGTATATAATATGTAATATGTTACATAAGATATGTAACAAGTTATGTTACATTTGATCTATAAAATATACAAGTATATATTTTATAAAATTTGCACAAAATGTTTGGGTTGCCACCTAGTGAGGCCGGCCCCCACCCCCCATGTGCATCTTTGGTGTGTTGTTCAACATACAAGACATATGGTCTTGCATTGTTGACAACACATACAACACATTGATAAGATCAACTCTTACATGCAATTGGAAGACTTAAGTTTTCTCTCAACTTTCTCAAGAACTTCTCTTCCTTTTTCTCTCTTGATTTCGGCACAAACAAGAACAAAAGGGGAAGACATTTCAAGGTAAAATCCTAGCACATTTGGGTGTTTGTTGGAAGCTTGGGGTATACTAGCTTGAGGTTCTTCTAGGTTGAAGACTTGTCATTTCAAGATCATCATCTCCTTCCTTTCAACCTTCTCGTTAGCTTGGAAGAAGGTAGTCTTCTAAACATCCTATGGTTGTTGTTTTGTATGTATGTTATTCATATACATGGATCCTTATTGTTTGGGTTTTATTTTATAAGTTAAACTTTGATTTTAACTATACCAACATATTGAAATGGTTCAATTTTCCGCTGCGTTTTTGATATTATAAGGATAATATTACTTTGATAAAAACCCAAAAATCCCAACAGTTCTAGGCAATCACATATACCCTTTGCCATTGTAGCAAACTGAGCGATTTAGGTTGCGAAGAAGATGATGATTTAGACATTTTAAGAATCGAAAGATGAAAGTGAAAGGAATATGAAGAGTTAAGGAATTTGAGAGTAAATATGAGAGAGATTGATGATTGGAAAGTAAATGAAAAACGAAGTAAATGAAAGAATGAAAAGGAATTTGAATTTAAGATGGAATATAAAATGATTTTCCAATTAAAAACATTTTCTGGGGTCAAGTCTGCATTTAATGCAGAGACGTTTGAGTGACCCCACCCTGCAACACTTTTTCAGAAAAAGTACTCATTTCTTTCCCTTTTACGGCGCAACTTGTGTGACACAAAAGCATGACCAACGTAAGTTAAAAACATAGTATGCAGTAGGTCACGTGTACACACAATTGACCAAGTATCAGAAAAATATCTTGAAAAGATTGTTGTATTTCAGTGATTACTAAACAAATTCTGAGCATGGTCAGTTCCAAAGAGATCTGAACCATCTCAGTTAATAAAATTCAACTGAAATATTTTTGATTTTCTGAAGTGCTTCAGTTAAATACGTTTTTCTGAGTAAAAGGTTCCCCTTCAAAAATGAAGGTTTATTTTAAAGTTAGAAAAATATTTAACATTCCCCTGAAGTGATGATCCATGAATTAATAAGTGCCAAGATAGTATCACAAAGGCGTTCGATAGCTAGGCGAGCAAAAATTACATGGATCGCTTAGACTGGTGAACCAGATCAGTGTCACTGAGGCGTTCATAACAAGATTACCATTCTAAGGATTTAACATACCCAACTCACTGACTAGATGTTTAAAGGTTTTGACATCTAAAGGTTTTGTAAAAACGTCAGCGAGTTGCTTATCAGTAGGAATAAAGTGCAATTCAATATCTCCTTTCAGAATATGATCACGAATGAAATGATACCTGAGATCAATGTGCTTGGTTTTGGAGTGCATCACAGGATTGTGAGATATGGCAATGGCACTAGTGTTATCACAAAAGATTGGAGTCTTTGTGTAAGTAACACCATAATCAGTCAGCTGGTTTTTCATCCATAGAATCTGAGCACAACAACTTGCTGCAGAAATATACTCAGCTTCTGCAGTGGATAGTGATACTGCAGTCTGCTTCTTACTGGTCCAGCTTACTAATTTGCCACCAAGGAAATGACACCCTCCAGTGGTGCTTTTCCTGTCTATCTTACAACCTGCATGATCAGAATCTGAATAACCCATTAGATCTAGACTGGAGCCTTTGGGATACCAAAGACCCAATCTGGGGACACCCTTAAGGTATCTGAAGATCCTTTTAACAGCATTTGCATGTGCTTATCTGGGATCAGACTGAAATCTAGCACAAAGGCATGTTGCAAACATTATGTCTGGTCTACTTGCAGTTAAATACATCAGTGAACCAACCATACCACGATATTTTGTATGGTCCACTGGTTTTCCATGTGGATCAGAATCCAAAGTTAATGGAGCAGAAATAGGAGTATCTTTTGATGAGACTGAATCAAATTAATATTTCTTTAATAAATCTCTGACATATTTTTCCTGGTTTATGAAAATACCATTTTCAGTTTGTTTTACTTGAAGTCCCAGAAAATATGTCAGTTCACCCATCATACTCATTTCATACTCAGAAGACATGATTTTAGAAAATTTTTCACACATCTTCTCATTTGTAGAACCAAACACAATATCATCAACATAAATTTGTACTAAAAGGATATCACTTTTATCATGCAATATGAACAAAGTGTTATCAATCGCACCACGTTTAAAACCATTTTTAAGAAGATATTTAGTAAGAGTATCATACCATGCTCTGGGTGCTTGTCTCAGACCATATAAGGCTTTGTTCAGTCTGTACACCCAATGTGGTTTTTCTTCATTGATGAACCCTGGTGGTTGATACACATAAACGACTTCTTCTAGTTCTCCATTCAGGAATGCACTTTTGACATCCATTTGATAGACTTTAAACTGATGATGAGCTGCAAAAGCTAAGAATATGCTGATAGCTTCAAGTCTAGCAACTGGTGCAAAAGTTTCATCAAAATCTATTCCCTCTTCTTGTGCATATCCTTTTGCAACAAGTCTTGCTTTGTTTCTTATGATGTGACCATCTTCATCCATCTTGTTTTTGAAGACCCATCTTGTCCCAATTGGTTCCTTCTTCAGGTTACTGGGACAAGGAATGAGTTCCCATATATCGTTTCTTTTAAACTGGTTGAGCTCATCTTGCATGGCTTCAACCCAGCTTGGGTCTTGCATAGCCTCGTCAATCTTCTTGGGTTCAATTAGAGATAAGAAGCTGACGTTTAAGCATTGATCGCTTGTGGCTCTTCTGGTCTGAACCCCTCTACTGGACTCTCCAATAATTTGCTCGATTGGATGTGCTTTTGTCCATTTAGAGTATTGACCAGGATGAATACTGATATCAGTGCAAGAACTTCTCTGAGTAACTTCAGGAGGAGCTTTAGAAAATACATTTTCAGCTTCTTCTTCTTCCTGCAGATCATGACTTGCATCATGAAATTCTTCCTAATGAGGTTGCTCAGTGGAGCCTGATATCAGATGAGAAGCAGCATATACATCTGATCCAATAGTTAGTTCAGAAGGTAGTTTGAAACTGACTGGAGGATAAAATGGAATGTTGCTAGGCTTGTTTATTACAGGTTCTGAATGGAGATGTTCAGAAGCATGTTCAGGTGACTGATCAGTTTCAGCAATAGGATCAGAATCACCAAAACTTATTGGACTTTCTGAGGGTGGTACAGGAATGGAATTTTTAAAGATTGCAGAATTGGATTCATCAAAGGTAACATGAATTGACTCATCAACCTTTTCAAGTCTCTTGTTAAAGACTCTAAAGGCCTTGCGATTTGATGAATATCCTAGGAAGTACCCTTCATCAGCTTTTGCATCAAATTTTCCAAGCTGATTAGAATTATTCAGAATGTATACTGGACATCCAAATACATGGAAGTATCCAATATTAGGCTTTCTATTTCTGAGTACTTCATAGGAGGTCTTCTTGTGTCTTTTGACATAAACAGATCTGTTCTGAGTGTAGCAGGCAGTTGCAACAGCTTCAGCCCAGAAATTCTTGGGAAGACCAGATTCATTCAACATACTTCTAGCAGCTTCAATCAGCGTGCGATTCTTTCTTTCTACAACACCATTCTGCTCTGGTGTGTGGGCTGAGGAGAAGTTCTGAGATATGCCAGTTTCAGTGCAGAAGGACTCCAGAGTGGCATTTCTGAATTCAGTGCCATTGTCACTTGACAAACTTTTCGCTTGTGCTTGAGCTTAATTTGTTTGATGAGAGCAATGATTTCAGCAGCAGCTTCACTTTTGGACCTGAGGAAAATCACCCAGCAGTATCTTGAATATTCATCAACGATAACAAGGGTGTACTTCTTTCCTGCTCTGGTCTGAACATTCACTGGTCCAAAAAGGTCCATGTGAAGCATGTGAAGAGGTTCAGTTATACTAAAGCTTTGCTTTGTCTTGAATGAAGCTCTTTTCTGCTTACCCATTTCACAACCTGGACATGGCTTGTCTTTATTGAAAGACATAGAGGGTATCCCATCAACGAGTTGTTTTCTAGACAACTTATTGATGTTCTTGAAGTTCAGATGGGATAATCTCTTGTGCCACAGCCAGTTTGTGTCTTCATCTGCCTTTGAATAGAAACATTGTTCAGAGGTAGAAGGATTCATATCAATGACATAAATGTTTCCCTTCCTTGGTGCAATCAGTACCACCTTTCCATCTCTGTTGAATATGGTGCCTTGTGAAATATCAAATAAAACCTTGAAGCCATCACCACACAGTTGACTGACACTGATCAGGTTATATTTCAGACCGTTCACATAAGCAACACGTGTGAATTTGACTTGACCATTATTCACCACACCATATCCCTCAGTTTTTCCATTACCATCATTTCCAAAAACTATTGAGGGCCCCTCTTGCACCCTTTATTTCTCTAGCAGGGTCTGATAACCAGTCATGGTTCGGCCAGCAGCACTGTCCAGAAACCATATATTCTTCTTTCGGTCTCCCTGCACACAAATAAAGATTAGTTCTTTTTGGGAACCCATCTTTGGATGGGTTCTCTAGACTCTCCCTTAGCAGTCTCAGATTTCTTTGGTTCATAAGGAACAGAAGGATCAAAGGGGATTTCAGTCATTATTTCAGATGACAAAAAAATAGTTGGTTTGATGGGGTTTTCAACCTTTTTCTTTTCAGATTTCTGCCTGATTTGCTTGGAAAAGGGCTTTGTATTTTGTTTTGGTTGAAGAGGAGGAGTTTCAACATTTTTTAAACGTGCATTACAACTCTGCACTTGTCTAGCCAATAGTTGAAATTGACTTTCTAACCTTAACAAAATTGATTCTTCATTAGACACCTGAGCCTTACCTGAATCTGAGGTAGATGGCTCAGTGGGGGAGAAATTTTTCTTCTTCTTTAGGTCTTTAGGAACCTTAGATGAAGTCTGAGGGGATGGCTTTTTGGATTTAGCCTTCCTTTCTGAAACAGTTGTCTGAGCTGTTTCAGATTTACCCTCAGATTGTTCCTGGGCTTTATTAGTTACAGTTTTCTGCTTGCCAACTTTAGGAAAGATGATTTCAGGTTTTATTTCCTTTGGAAGGGCATCTAAATAAGTGATTATGGATGCCAAATGAAGATCACCAGACTCATATGCTGCTCTTTGTGATGCAAAAGTATTTTTAATTGCAGCATCTGGCCTTGGTGCTTTCATCCAAGATTTAATAATTGCTTGTTCTTTTTCAAGGATGGATTTTAATTCTTCCTTTTCCAATTCTAAAGTTGCAACCATAGACTGATAACTTTTTATAGCCAATTGAACATCTTTCAGTTCTTTTAGTCTGGCATGACTGGCGTTCAGTTTAGAAGCATTATTTTCAAACATTTTTAGGCTTTCTGAACGCACTGTCTCAACAAATGAGATGTCAGCCTCTAAAAGAACCAAAAGGTCCAGTTTGTGTTCCTCATTATTTTCAAAGCCAAAATTACTGGCCTTTTTCATTACAATATCCACCCAGCGACCGGATTCAACATCGGATTTGACCAAATGACCTTGATCTTCTTGTGCCATGAAACACATGTCCCTAACTTCTTCTTCATCATCAGATGATTCATCAGATTCTTCCCATTTTTCAGTTTTGGCAATCATACAACTGTTGCTTGAGTTGTCTTGTGCCAGAAGAGCCATATGTGCCTTTAACTTCTTGTATTTGGCCTTATAGCTGTCATCAGATTTCTGAAAAATAGAATGGTTAGGAGCAGATTGTGATGATGATGGTTGACTAGATCTGCATTCCTTCATGAAATGTCCTTTCTTGCCACATTTAAAGCATTCAAGATTAGACTTGTCAATAGAAGCGCTGGAAGCGAAAGGTTTGCCAGATCGATTTGATTTGGCCTTAAAACGATTGAACATTTTAGCCAGCATGGCAACCAGATCATCATTGTCATTCTCATCACAATCATGAGTAACATTACCAGAGATACCAGTCTTTAACATTTCAGAAACCATCTTCTTCATTGAGTCAGAAATGTCACTCTCAGAAGATAGTAGAGCAGTACTATGTGGTTCAGAATACTGAACCATACCAGAACTGGTAGAAACATGATTTTTGGCATCTTGCTCAGCCAAAGCTCTCTCAGCTTTGTTTTCTTCAGTATATCTGAAGGCTCCATAAAGGGAAGCAAGAGTGTGACTGTGCAAGGTTTTTCCTTGTCTTAAAACCAAGATCAAATTTTCCCATTTAGAGGGTAAAATGTCACAAAATTTTTCCAACAAAATTTCTTTATCTTTGGTTACACCCAGGGCTTTCAGTTGATTTACCAGATTTGTGAATCTGATGTAAGTTTGAGTTAAGGTTTCCCCAGGGATAGCAAAGAAAGACTCATATCTTTTGTTTAAAGCAACTTTTCTTTCAGATTTACCCTCAGATTGTTCCTGGGCTTTATTAGTTACAGTTTTCTGCTTGCCAACTTTAGGAAAGATGATTTCAGGTTTTATTTCCTTTGGAAGGGCATCTAAATAAGTGATTATGGATGCCAAATGAAGATCACCAGACTCATATGCTGCTCTTTGTGATGCAAAAGTATTTTTAATTGCAGCATCTGGCCTTGGTGCTTTCATCCAAGATTTAATAATTGCTTGTTCTTTTTCAAGGATGGATTTTAATTCTTCCTTTTCCAATTCTAAAGTTGCAACCATAGACTGATAACTTTTTATAGCCAATTGAACATCTTTCAGTTCTTTTAGTCTGGCATGACTGGCGTTCAGTTTAGAAGCATTATTTTCAAACATTTTTAGGCTTTCTGAACGCACTGTCTCAACAAATGAGATGTCAGCCTCTAAAAGAACCAAAAGGTCCAGTTTGTGTTCCTCATTATTTTCAAAGCCAAAATTACTGGCCTTTTTCATTACAATATCCACCCAGCGACCGGATTCAACATCGGATTTGACCAAATGACCTTGATCTTCTTGTGCCATGAAACACATGTCCCTAACTTCTTCTTCATCATCAGATGATTCATCAGATTCTTCCCATTTTTCAGTTTTGGCAATCATACAACTGTTGCTTGAGTTGTCTTGTGCCAGAAGAGCCATATGTGCCTTTAACTTCTTGTATTTGGCCTTATAGCTGTCATCAGATTTCTGAAAAATAGAATGGTTAGGAGCAGATTGTGATGATGATGGTTGACTAGATCTGCATTCCTTCATGAAATGTCCTTTCTTGCCACATTTAAAGCATTCAAGATTAGACTTGTCAATAGAAGCGCTGGAAGCGAAAGGTTTGCCAGATCGATTTGATTTGGCCTTAAAACGATTGAACATTTTAGCCAGCATGGCAACCAGATCATCATTGTCATTCTCATCACAATCATGAGTAACATTACCAGAGATACCAGTCTTTAACATTTCAGAAACCATCTTCTTCATTGAGTCAGAAATGTCACTCTCAGAAGATAGTAGAGCAGTACTATGTGGTTCAGAATACTGAACCATACCAGAACTGGTAGAAACATGATTTTTGGCATCTTGCTCAGCCAAAGCTCTCTCAGCTTTGTTTTCTTCAGTATATCTGAAGGCTCCATAAAGGGAAGCAAGAGTGTGACTGTGCAAGGTTTTTCCTTGTCTTAAAACCAAGATCAAATTTTCCCATTTAGAGGGTAAAATGTCACAAAATTTTTCCAACAAAATTTCTTTATCTTTGGTTACACCCAGGGCTTTCAGTTGATTTACCAGATTTGTGAATCTGATGTAAGTTTGAGTTAAGGTTTCCCCAGGGATAGCAAAGAAAGACTCATATCTTTTGTTTAAATCAACTTTTCTTGTGACAATTGTCTCATTTGTGCCTTCAACCTGTGTCATTAGTTCCTCCCACATTAATTTGGAATTTTCAAGTAAAACAAGAGTGGGCATTAGGTTTTCAGGAACTGCATATAAAATCATATTTTGTAACTTAGTGTCAAGGTCTACAAGTCTATGATCTTCCTCAGACCAATGATCCTTCTCCTTAGGTGACTGCCTAGGAGTCCCATCGGTATTTCTGACAACAGTAGAAGCATTCATGGGGACAAAGGGTCCTTCTTTTAAGATATCGGGCAAATGTCTCTCAACACCAGCAATATACTTTAGCATGCATGCTTTCCATGTTTGAAAGTTTTCACTGTTCCCATCAAACTTGGGAACAGGATTATTTGGAAAGTGTACGTGTATATTATGTGATGGTATATTGTTGTTAATGACAGGGGGTGGAGTAGTGTTATTAGGGTCAGGACGTTCTTGTTGAAAGTCAGCCATCTATGCAGATCAAAGGTTAATGAATTGAAATAATTCAACCTTTAGGCTCTGATACCAATTATGAGTCCCAAATATAGATGATTAACTTAAACCCGACTGGCAAGTACAACTGATATTGATGGACAAGTTCAGTTTACGATCCAGATATGGATAACAAGAAACAAATGACTTAACGTAAATAACAAGAACTAAATGGCAGAAACTATATAAAGATATATATATATATGTATAATCAAGTATGTAGCATTGAGACACGTTGTTTCCTTTCTAATGTATTTGATTTATTGATATATAAACAAATACAAGGATTGTTGCGGAACAAAGATAAACACCCAAGTGTAAGTATCTAAACAATCCCGGAAAACAAGTGATCTAAATAACTTGGGAATACTCGTAAGTTTTACTTAGAGTATATCTCACAAGTTGCAATGCTAAAGTTTCAAGCCTTTTGCAAGTTGTGAGAAGACTTTGTATTTATAGACCAAGTCCATGATGATGTGGACAAGATCGTACAAATGCGGTTGTGAGCATTTAAGGAATTAAACCTAATTCCTTACATGCTCATACTAGGAAGAGTATATAAGTCAGTTGATGTGACTTATAGTACTATGTTCCATACCTATACTTTTACCTTGTACCTTTTATTAATAGATAAATCTATTAACTGGGTAAAGGTATGTAAAGTAAAAAGTCTTCCTTGTAATCTAGTGTAAAGTGTTGTAAATACTTTACAC
Source organism: Erigeron breviscapus (assembly GCA_034093135.1). NCBI lineage: Eukaryota > Viridiplantae > Streptophyta > Magnoliopsida > Asterales > Asteraceae > Erigeron > Erigeron breviscapus. The sequence continues at coordinate 105,439,273 of CM067168.1, forward strand.
TGAGATGCTTCAGTCTTCGATCTGGTAGAATCACTCTTTGCTCGCTTCTGAGATGATTCTCTTCTTCATACTTCAGTCTTTGACTTCAGAATGAATGTTTCAGATTTATCTTGATCTGAACTGAAGTGAAGCTTCAGTGAAGGAATTCTGAGACATCTCAGAATTCTGTACAAACGTCTTCACTAAACTTCAAGCTATTTCTGAACAAATTATACTTGGTCGATTTCCGACCTAACATTAATGTTTACATAGATGAAATATTAACTTAAATATTCCTAAGTGTTATTTGAGTGTTCTTGGAAACAAGCAAAATGGGCATGTTGTGGGAACACTCAAATGGTTTGAGAGTTCTTGGGAACACGCAAATTGGGCGTGGTAAGAAGAACACTCAAACCAATATGCGTGTTCTTAGGAACACGCATTTGGCCAAAACCCTAGAGTACTGGGCCTAAGTGAAACACGCAAAGATATGGGCTTTACGTGTTCCCAGCCCAGCTCTATATATAGAGTGTGTGTGTTTGCGTGTTCAGCAGCACGAGTGGGAGAGAGAAACGAGCAAAATCTTGAGAGACAAACTACTAGAGCTAAGAACACACAAATCTAGTAGATCTTGTTGTACTCGTCTCACGCACGAACCGCAAAACACACACTCGTGTTGGTTGGCTTAGGAAGTAGAATACATATCGGGTATTCTTGTCCGGAGAGCCGCCTCACTATAGTAACCAAATACGAGTGTTTATGTTCACGCATATATATATATATATATATATATATATTTTACATATATATATATATATATATATATATATATATATCTTACAAAAGGTGATATAGAAACCGTGGGTTATCTTGAGGGATTCCGCACCTCAACATATCCTTAGTCAATCTCGTTTTGAGGTCCGACAAACGAGCGCGACCTGATCTTATAGGTTGTGCAACTTCTATGAAGTCTACCAAGACTACTCTGACTAGAAGGTATGTGAGATTCTTTGCACATAAGAATGAATCCCACATAGATATTCATACCCGATTCAATGTACTTGTAAATGACTTAATAGCTATTGACAGAATTAGAGAAGATGATGTTCTTAAAAGTAAATTTTTAGATTCATTACCTTTAAAATGGAACAATAATTTTGCCACTGTCAAGCTGAGTCCAGTATACAAAGAACTTGACTTACCAGGTCTCTATGGGTTGCTTCAGAACCATGAATGCGCTGAAGTTGAGAAGCTTATTGCCATGGGTGATGCTATGGGAAACTCTAGCTCTGCACTAGTTGCATCTTTCACTGAGCATCCCAGCCCAATGAGTCATTAAACCTGTTCCAAGTCAGTCTGTGTATGATATTGTTGAAACTGAAAAGAAATGTAAACCTGAGTCTGAATATTCTAGTGATGACACTGAGAGTCTAGCTAATGAGTTTGCCATGTTGACAGAAAGACTAAGAAGAAAAAATTTCTCAAAATTTAAAGGAAAAGCAAAAGGACCCTTTAAAATTGATAAATCCAAAAAGCCATCGGTAAGTTAAAGGTTACTTGTTATAAATGTGGAAAGACTGGTCATATGGCAAATGACTGTAGGTCAAAACCCACTAAACAAGCTGAGTCCTCTAAACCAAAAGGTGCTGCTAAAGATGATAAGTACTCTAAACTCAAGCTGAAATACAAGAAACTTAAGGCACAAGTTGCTAAGCTGAGTGAAACGAGTCTTGTTGCAAAAGATTGGGCTGAGAGTGACAGATCCTCTGAAGATGAAACATACTTTGTCGTTCTAGTTATTATTGTGTGCATGCGTTTCTTTCAATTATGGAGAGATCGAATGCCATGGGTAACCTTCCTGGGGTTGCCTCAAAAGTTAAAAACATACATGGAAAGCATAGAGTTCATGTTCGTTCGATCCTGAAAAACCCTAGTAAGGGTTCCAAAGATAGCAAATCTGCTGGTGCGACTAATGCAAAAGTTAATGAATCCCCTGGTAGTGGTCAGCCGACTACTACTAAAACTCTTAAGGATTCGTCAATAAAATGTAATCCTGAAGCTCCAACTAAAGTGACATCCCCTGATGGTAAGACAAAAGTGAGTTTTAATAGGCAAGATGATTCCATCAATGATGATGTGGTGCTTGAAACTGGTGACGTTGAAGTTACAGCAATCAATAATTTCGGTCTGATTGATCATATAGAAGAGAAAGAAAAGCAATTGGAAAAGGATGGTAGTGCAAAACAGGTTGAGGAAAATGCAGCTCCAACTAAAGTTTCATATGCCTCTAAATTACAGGATGGTAAGAAACGTACTATCAATTTTCGTGTTATCAAGATAGGTTTGCTAATACATTGTGTGGTTATTTCTTGGGTAAAAGACAAGCTTTCCTGTGGTAGAGAACTATGCAAAGAATGTGTGGACGAAATATGGTTTACAACAATTAATGATGAAATACAATGGATTCTTCTTTTTTAAATATGCAATAAAAACTGGAATGCTAAATGTGCTTGAAGGAGGGCCATGGCTGGTTTGTAATGTGCCTATTTTCCTCAATATGTGGACTCCTTCGACTCTAATGAGAAAAGAAGACATCAAAAAGGTAACGGTATGGGTACACAATGTTCCTATGGTTGCATATACGGAGGATGGTTTGAGCATGCTTGCTACAAAGTTGGGTACACCTAAATTACCGGACTCTTACACGTCTACTATATGTTTCGAATCGTGGGGTAGGAGTAGTTATGCAAGAGATATGATCGAATTATCAGCTGATAATGCTTTTAAGAATGATTTAACTATGGCAATTCCAAATTTGGAAGGGGATGGGTATGTGAAAGAAACTATGAAAGTGGAGTACGAATGGAAACCCCCTCGCTGTGATCATTGTAAGGTGTTTGGCCATGAAAGCTTTGGGTGCCCTAAGGTTGTGAAACAGGTGCAGAAAACTCCCATTGTGGATTCGGATGGATTTCAGGGAGTTTCTAAGAAAAAGAAGGCAAATTTTAAACATGCAGTACACGATAATAAGCAAAAGCAAAAGTTTGAATATAGGCCTGTTGTAAAACCAGCTAACTCTGGTAAGGCTGGTTTGTCCATGAACCAAGTGAATACTGAAAATAGATATGAATATCTTAATGATTATGGTGAATCAGCAAATGAGCCGGTACTTGTTCTGAATGAGGAGGTCAATAAACCAACAAGGAGTTAGCCTAGTGGTAAGGAAAACACTTGATGACCTTAAGGTCTCAGGTTCGATCCCCGCTTGACACAAAAAATAATTCCTTTAAGGTACCCGTTACCAATGAAGCCTAGACTCACATGTGAAGTTTAAATACGCGGGTTCGATCCTTCGGGGTGCCCAGATCATGTGAGGATTAGGATGGAGGTATTGTACCGGCATCATATGGCTCATACGGGGTGAGTCGATGGGTATCCAATTGTGGTACCGGGGCTAGGGTTCCCTCCATTACCCTTTTTTTAATGACGAGGTCAATAAGGTAGCCAACTCTTCTGGAACCAAACATCATATGGATGGAACTGTTGAAGAACCTAAAGAGGACAAAGGAGATGAGGTTTATAGCGAGTTTGATGAATTTATAAAAATGAATACTCATGAGAAGAAACAGTCTGAGGGGGCAAGCACTCCCGTTGTAATCGGTCTAAATGGGTAGTATAGCTTCATGGAATATACGGGGGTTGAACTGCCCCCTCAGACAGAATGAGGTTGTAAATGAGAATCATTTGAATGTGTGTGCTTTTTTAGAGTCTCATGTGGATGTATTGAAACTATTTGATGTATGTAAAAAGGTTTTTTAAACTTGGGATTGGACGTCTAATGGGAATTCGTGTGATAAGGGCACTCAGATTATCTTGGGATGGAATGCAGAGGTGGTAGATGTTATGGTGCTAGCCCAAACGAATCAAGTAATGCATGTCCAGATTATTTGTAAACTTGACAAAAATTCCTTATTTTGCTCTTTTATTTATGAAGATAATCACTATAAAAGAAGAGGCGAGCTGTGGAGTAACCTAGTTATGCATAAAGCGTTTGTAAAGGATAACCCGTGGGTGTTACTTGGAGATTTTAATTCGGCTTTAAATCTGGAAGATAGCAGTTCCGGGTCTTCTAACATAAACACTAGATTGCGGGAGTTTAAGCAATGTGTGGAAGATATTGAGATGATGGATATAAACTGCTCAGGATTTCATTACACTTGGACTCAAAAACCAAAGAAGGGAACGAGAATCTTGAAGAAAATTGACAGAGTTATGGGTAATATCCATTTTTTTCGTGTTTTTTTAGCCGCACATGCGGTTTTCCAGTCCTCTAGAATATCTGATCATTCTCCGTGTATCTTGAAACTTCCAAATGTTACTAGAGACCGTCCAAAACCATTCAAATTTCCTAATTTTCTAGTTCATAAAGAAGATTTCATGAGTATTGTGCAAGCAAATTGGAGTAAAAGTGTTGATGGATGCAAAATGTATAGGGTGGTCAGGAAACTTAGAAATTTAAAACATCCAATACTGATGCTCTAAAAGCGAATCAAATGGTTCGTATGGTTACTGATGATGAAATAAAGGCAGCTATGTTCTCAATTGATGATAACAAAACCCCAGATCCGGATGGTTTCTCAACTTTATTTTTCAAAAAGACGTAGGATATTGTTGGAAAGGAGCTATGTCTAGCAGTTCATGATTTTTTCAAGACTCCAGATTCTAATGAAATAAATCATATTTCTGGCATTAATTCCTAAGGTATCCACTCCTGGTTCAGTTTCTGATTATAGGCCTATTTCATGTTGTAATGTCATATACAAATGTATTAGCAAAATCATTACTACCTAGTTTGTACCTATGAATCCAATTGACCCAAAGAGAACGTTGAGAAGAAAGAAAACGCCAAACATGGGAAGACATCAATGCAATATTAAACTGTTCAAGCTTACGAATACCAAGTCCTCCCTTATATTTAGGCAAACAAACCACTTCCCAAGCAACTTTTGCTTTTCCTCTTTTCAATTCTCCTTGACTCCAAAGAAAACCTCGCAAAATCTGTTCAATGTCGAAAATAACCCGAGAAGGCAAGATGAACACTGAAGACTAATAAACATGCATAGAAGAAATAACCGAGTTAATAAGTTGAAGACGCCCAGCAAATGACAAGAATTTGTTTTTCCAATCATTTACTCTCTTTTTAACCCTTTCAATCAATTCTCTACAATCCCTCAGCATCAATCTAGATGAAACTAACGGAACTCCCAGATATTTAATTGGTAAGCTCCCTTCTTCAAATGGAAGAATATCAAGAATGGAAACTTTAATATGATTCAAAACATTACAGAAGAAAGCTGTACTCTTGGGAAGACTAGGAGTTAAACCAGAAACTGATTTAAACTCATCAAGAGACTCCATAACCACTCTAGCCGACTCAACATCACCCCTCATAAAGATAAAAAGATCATCAGCAAAGCACAAATTAACAATATTCATGTCCTCACAAAACGGATGAAAGAGAAAAGAATCAGCATTCCTAATCCTCCTATTGAGAAGAAGCGTCAGGATTTCCATTACCAAAGTAAACAGATAGGGAGATAATGGATCACCTTGTCTTAACCCACGACGACCATGAAAGAAACCATTTAAACACCCATTGATACTAAGAGAAAAAGAAGTCGTAGAAACACACTCCATAATCCAATGCACCATACGATCATGAAATCCAAACCCCAATAAAATGCACTTTAGGAAGCCCCAATCGACTGTATCATACGCCTTTTGAATGTCAACTTTAAATGCAGCACGAGGAGTACCTCTATCAAGATGATAGTTATGCATAAGCTCTTGAGTAAGGAGAATATTGTCCGTAATCTTTCGACCTGGAATAAACGCAGATTGATTAATACTTACAATATCATCCAAACAGTCTTTAATCCTGTTAGCAATAATCTTTGTAATACACTTGAATATAGTGTTACAAAGCGAAATAGGTCTGAAATCAGTAACACGAGTAGGGGCAGCCACTTTAGGTAACAAAGAGATCACCGTATGATTAACTTCCTTAAGAAGCTTGCCACCCGTAAAGAAATCTTTAACAGCCAAAGTTACATCAGACCCTACTATATCCCAAGCTCCTTTGAAAAAAGCCGCAGAATACCCATCAGGACCAGGCGATTTATCATCACCCATAGAGAAAATAGCATGTTTAACTTCTTCATCAGAAATCTCCGAAATCATAGCAAGAGCTTTATCAGGAGTCAGACGAGAAGAGAATTAGCCATGCTGGTCCAAATCAGACACCACCCCAGGTTGGCCAAGAAACTGAGTATAGTGAGATTCAAACTCATGTGCAACATCATTTCCATCAACTAACACTCCATCCAAATTTAGAATATAGTCAATCCTCTTTCTAGCAGTTATGGTTTTAACCACTTTATGAAAGAGCTTCAACACAAACTTTTGGCTCAATAGAAAATGGTATCATGTCTATGGGTGTTAGTGGATTCACACCATAACAGATTTCAAAAGGAGATTTTCCAGTAGAATAATTAGGAGCCCGATTGAAAGCAAACTCAACTTGAGAAAGCTTCAGATCCCAATCTTTCAAAGTCTTCTTCACTAGTGTTCTCAACAGCATCCCAATGATTCTGTTTGTTACTTCAGTCTGACCATCAGTTTGGGGATGGTGAGAAGTGCTAAACAGCAGCTTAGTACCCATCAGCTTCCACAATGTCTTCCAAAAATAACTCAAAAACTTTGTATCTCTATATGAGACAATAGTCTTTGGAATTCCATGAAGTCGAACTATCTCCTGAAAGAACAAGGCTGCTACCTTGGTGGCATCATTAGTAGTGTGGCAAGGAATGAAATGAGCCATTTTGGAGAATCTATCACCCACCACCATAATTGAATCTTTGCCACGCTGAGTCCTAGGTAGAGCAACAATAAAATCCATACTCAGATCTTCCCAAGGCTGATTGGGAACTGGAAGAGGGGTATACAAACCCTTGTGAAAAGTAGACTTAGCTTGCTGACAAGTAGAACATCTCTTGACTATATCTTGTACGTCTTTCACCATAGAAGGCCAATGAAAATGTTCACCCAGAATCTCCATAGTTTTAGTAATTCCAAAATGACCAGCCAAGCCTCCCCCATGTGCTTCTCTAATCAACAGATCTCTAATAGAGCCCTTTGGGATACACAGCTTACCATTCTTGAACAGAAACCCATCTTGAATAACATAAGGCCCTTTAGCTTCATTTGGAGATGAACAAATAATAGAGCCAAAATCTGGATCAGCTTCGTACAAATCCTTAATAAATGAGAATCCAAGAACCCTAGACTCCAAAATAGATAGCATAGAATATCTTCTTGAGAGAGCATCAGCAACAACATTAGAGGAGCCAGTCTTATGCTTGGAGGCAAAAGAATACATCTGCAGAAACTCAATCCATTTAGCATGCCTTTGATTCAGCTTGTGCTGCCCATTAATGTACTTGAGAGCTTCATGGTCAGAATACAAAACAAACTGCTTTGGTTTCAAGTAATGAGACCAATGATCAACAGCTCGAATAATGGCATAGAATTCTTTATCATAAGTGCTATAATTCAGCTTGGATCCATTCAGCTTCTCACTAAAGTAAGCAACTAGTCTTCTATCTTGTATCAACACAGCTCCAATGCCAACACCACTAGCATCACATTCAAGCTCAAAGAGTGAATCAAAGTTAGGCAAAGAAAGGACAGGAGCTGAACTCAGCTTCTCTTTTAAAGATTCAAAAGCAGTCTGGGCTGACTTAGGTCAACTGAAGACCCCTTTCTTTAGGCAATCAGTTATAGGAGCAACAACTGTAGAGAAATCTCTAATAAATCTTCTATAAAAGGATGCTAAGCCATGAAAACTTCTGACTTCAGTGATAGAAGAAGGAACAGGCCAGGATCTGATTGCTTCTACCTTGGATGGATCCATAGAAATGCTCCTTAGAGACCACATAACCCAAAAACACAACACTACCAGTCATGAAATCACATTTCTCCAACTTGCCATAGAGTTGGTGTCTTCTTAACAGCTCAAACACAACTTTCAAATGATCTAAGTATTCCTTCTCAGACTGAGAATAAACCAGGATATCATCAAAGTACACAACCACAAACTTGCCAATAAGAGGCCTCAACACTTCATTCATTAACCTCATGAAAGTGCTGGGTGCATTAGATAAACCAAATGGCATGACAAGCCACTCAAACAGTCCACCTTTAATCTTAAAGGCTGTCTTCCACTCATCTCCTTCCTTCATTCTGATCTGATGGTAGCCACTTCTCAAATCTATCTTTGAAAACACACTAGACCCATGCAACTCATCAAGCATATCATCCAATCTAGGAATAGGATATCTATACTTGATAGTGATGTTATTGATGGCTTTTCTATCAACACACATACGGATAGAACCATCTTTCTTTGGCACCAATAAAGCTGGAACAGAACAAGGACTCATGCTAGCTCGAACATAGCCTTTAGCAATCAGCTCATCTACTTGCTTTTGTAACTCATTAGCTTCATTAGGGGAGCATCTATAAGCAGCCTTATTAGGAAGAATTGACCCTGGGATCAGGTCAATCTGATGCTCAATCCCTCTAATAGGTGGCAAACCATCAGGTAATTCCTCTAGGAATACATCAGCAAATTCAGCAAGTAAAGGTCTAACTACACTAGGGACTTCTTCACACTTCTTATCTTCACCATTTTCAAGCATAAGCAACAAAAAAACAGAAGTACCACTGTCTAATACCTTTTCAACATCAGCTTGACTCATGAATAGAGATCTATCAGCCCTAGTGCTTGATTCAGCTTTAATAATCTCATTGGGTTTTAGAGAAGTCAATGTGACTTTCTTCCCATTAATAAACAAAGGGTAAGTATTTAAGTGACCATTATAGTATACATACTTATCATACAACCAAGGTCTACCAAACAATAAATGACAAGCATCCATAGGCACAACATCATAAGTAACTTCATCTTGATATACAGCTCCAATAGAAAAGGGAATAACTACTTGGCGTTTAACTTTTACCTCATTGCCTGGGCTGAGCCATTGTAGTTTGTATGGATGAGGGTGCTTGGTAGTCGAGAGACCCAGCTTATCCACCATATAGGTAGATGCAGCATTAGCACAGCTTCCTCCATCAATAATCAAACTGCACACCTTTCCCTTGATAGTGCACCTTGAATGGAAAATGTTTTCCCTTTGAGCTTTATCATCAGAAGCTTCATCAGCGTGCATTGCTCTTCTAATCACCAACATTTCACCAACATCAGCTTCAACAAGCTCTTCTTCACCATCATCTTCATCATAGGTACACTTGTCTTCATATTCAGCTTCAGCCTGCAGTTCTTCAACTTCTTTCAGTGTGAGAGCCCTCAGATTGGGACACTCAGCTTGGAAATGTCCATACCCATGACACTTGAAACATCTCTTCTTAGGCTCCTTGGAACCTTCCTCAACCTTCTCCTTTCCAGTATTAACTTCTTTAAAGATGGGATTTTTTTGCAGGTACAGCCGGTTTAGGAATTGTCTTGTAGGCTGACTTCTTTTTCATTTGCTTCTCAAGCTGAATGGCCAGCTTGCAAGCACCTTCGAATGTCCACACAGGCTGCAACTCCATCTTCTCAACAATCAAGGAATTCAGACCTCCCATGAATCTTGCAATAGTATGCTCCTCAGCTTCCTTCACTCCAGTTCTGATCTTAAGCTGTTCAAACTCCCTTATATACTCCACAACCTCCTTACTACCTTGTTTCAAGCTGTTCATATGAATATACAGCTCTTGCTTATAAGCTTGGGGAACAAACCTCTTCTGCATAATCTCTTTCAGCTTTGACCAGGTCTTGACTTTACTTTTACCCTTATATTCTCTTTCTTCCTTCATGTTTTCATACCAAGCTGATGCATACTTACTCAGCTTCATGACAACAACCTTGAAACCCTTTCTATCATCATACCCCTTATCTCCATAATCCTATCCATAATCTGAACCCATTCAAAGTAATCTTCAGGATTAGAAGAACCAACAAAATCTGGTGGGTCTACCTTAATATCTTTAACATCAATCTTATGTCTTCTATGCCTCCTCCTAGGCTGATTGGAAGCATCAGACTCACTAGAAGATCCAGGATTACTATCAGATCCAAGACTAAGGTTTTGAGAACCAGAACCCCCTTCACTAACAGCAACTTCTTCTCTATTTAACCTCACACCACCATCTTCTAACAGATTAACAACCCTCCCAAGCTGTTCTTGGAGAGCTTCGATCTGTCTATCCCTTCTAAGATTATTAGCTTCTTCCAGAGTCATATTTCTTCTATATGCCATACTTTTACAAAGAGAAACTCAGAACAACAACAAAACTCCAAGGATAAAAAGATTAAGAAACCTTTTTAAACCTGGCTCTGATACCAACTGATGTGAATCACTCAGGGTTAGGCTGAGTCAACTCACAAAACACAAGCACAGCATAATATAAAACTATTTTTGTAGAGGTTTTCTGGATTTTATGAAGAAACACACCCAAGCTGACTATAAGAAATAATAGTACAGCAACAATACAACAATGAAACTGGACTGAAATACGATCAGAAAGGTAAAAATAAACAAGGATAGATAAGAATCTAATACTTGACTCGTAAAGGACTGAACCACCAGAATCAAATACAAGAAACACTCCAAAACCACCACTATATTTGATAAAGGCTGAGCCACCACAAATACAGATAAAAGTAATGAAGATTTTAAGATCTCACCACAACAATCTATAAAGGCCAAGCCACCAAGATTACTGATAAAGGGATCACTTCAAACCACCAAGATCAAAGATCCATAAAGGTAAAGAAGATTTGTAATTGAATAGAATTCAGCTCTATCAAACTTTCATAAAAACTCTCTGTTTTTTTACAATGGATGGCAACCTCTATTTATAGAGGAAATACAAGAGACAATGGAATATTCTACCCTAGACAACTAGTACAAGGTTGTTATAAATCAACCAATAGGAATAGAGAACATAATCTGCAGCTGTAGGGTAGTGGTGGTTCTCTCTCTGGTCCCCACTTGTCTTCTTCCTCTCCCACAATCAGGTGTCACCAAAACAAGACAAAATCATATAACTGAATTCTTATCCTTATTTAGAATCATCTAGAACAGCCACACACACGTGCTAATCACATGACTTGACCTGGTTATTGAAAGCATAAAAAAAGATAAGTGTTTGAAAATCCCAAGCTGATTCAGTTCCAAGCTGACCTTGCTCCAAGCTGACCCAGACTGGGTGTCCAAGCTGACTCTTCTTCTAAGCTGACCCAGATTGAACGAATTCGCGAGCTGATCTTCAAACTTCCCCCACATTTCAGTTCTCCCATTTAAGTAAGGTGAATCCTAGGGGGCAGATAGGATTACCAATCATCTTCCCAAAGTGCGCCATCGAAGGAAACATCATCATGGCCTGAGCTGAATCCAAGCTGACTCGGTCTGAGCTGAGTTCAGGGCAGCTCAGGGGCAATTTCGCATCACATATCATCTGCACACATCCTAAACACATGTGGTTCTTCCCAATAATAATACTTAAGGTTGGAAAAGAGCTTCTTCCTATGGTAGTAATCTAGGTGCATCGGTATAACTCATGCGGCTAGGTAATTAGCTATATCAGCAAACCATGGTACCTCCTGCTGCCCTTCTACTTCTACTCTCATTAAGTTTTCTTCTGGAAATGAGTCATCTATCTCTTCATCCTCTTGTTCTTCTAACTCTAGATTCATCTAGCCTACTAAAGTGATCTGCTGCTACATTCTCGGTTCCTTTCTTATCCTTAATCTCTAAATCAAATTCTTGAAGCAACAATACCCATCTAATTAATCTAGATTTGGCATCCTTCTTGTTAATCAAATACTTAATGGCAGAATGGTCAGTAAAATAGTAACCTTTTGTAACACTAAATAATTCGTAAACTTATTTAAGGCAAACACTACTGCTAGCAACTCCTTTTATGTTGTTGTGTAGTTCATTTGAGCTTCATTAAGAGCCTTGCTAGCATAATAATTTGGCCTAAAATGCTTATTAGCTTTTGACCTAATACGGCTCCTACAACATAGTTCTAGCGTCACACATTATCCCAAAAGGTAATCCGTAACTAGGTGACACTACTATGGGTGCTTCCATTAGATGGTTCTTAAGCGTCTTAAACTCTTCTCTTGATCCTCTGTATGAAAAGGGATCTGGAGATATCCCTAGAATCCATCAAGAAAGCAAAAATACTCATTCCCTGCTAGTCTTTCTAACATCTAATCCATAAAGGGTAGTGGGTAATGGTCCTTCCTAGTGGCTTCGTTAAGTTTCCTATAATCTATACACACTCTCCATCTTGTAACCGTCTAAGTGGCTATCATCTCATCCCTTTTCTTAGCTACTACGGTCATTCCTCCTTTCTTAGGCACACAGTGAATTGGACTTACCTATTTGCTATCCGAAATCGGGAAGATATATCCTCATCTAACAGCTTAATCACTTCCTTCTTCACTCCCTCCTTCATGTTTGGGTTAAGGCGCCTCTGTCTTTTTTTTGGTATAGGGGAATTTAAACACCGGTAAGCTTTTATACATCACCCAAAAAATAGTTAATACAAGTACTATGACAGAGTTCACACTAATTCATACATATGACAACCCCGTGTAATCAAGCTAAAAATAGCAAAGCCAGAAACCTATTACAAAGCATACTAGCTAATATCTAGAACAATACAAAGCTTTTTTGGGTAAACGATGAATTTTATAACAACACCCAAAATAAATGAGTACAATTAATGTGACTGATTGTCACACTAGTTCACACATATGACATGCCATATGAGTGTAAACAAGCTAAAACGATGGCAGCCTAGCAACTAGAAAAAAAGGTTACATAAGTAGTGACACTAATATGCAATGATACAATTGACTCAATTTGTGTCTAACAGAAGTATTGTGAAAAGGAAAAGAAAAAACCCTAAAATTCTCTCCCTAGGCTCTATGGCGATTTCCCTCTTTTCAATCTTTCTTCCTGGTCTCGTGCTGTCCTAGTTGATGATAGTGATTATCGTAACCAGGGATCCTTTCTTTGTTTATGATTTTTGCTATTTTAATTAGTTCTCACGATTTTAGGGTTCCTTTTCTTTTTCTTTGAAATCGCTTTAAACCCTAGTTTGTCTTTCTCTTTTATCCTGATCTATTACCAGTCTTGGATCGCGGCTACCATGTGTAGTTAAGCTAGATCGTTTGAGGCTGTTAATCGATTAAGGCTATTGAGTTGCAAATTAGGGTTTCCTAGTTTTAGGGTTTGTGCTTGGCTGTTCTCATTGTTCTTCACGTAGCTGCTTTCTTTGTGCTTATTTTGCTGCTTTTGTTTACATGGTTATAGTTTTATTGTTATGGAGAGATCGGATAAGAGAAAAGGTATTGATCCGAATAACTTAGCTGCTAAGGTCAAAAATATCGATGGTAAACGTGTTCCTCCTCGTGGGCCAGTGAGAAACACTAATAAGGATGAAAAACCCCATAATACTGTACCGGCTAAGTCGGATGATTCCATAAGTGCTCCAGCTAAGTCTGGGAATGTTGAGGATGATCATGTTAATTTGGGTGGTGGCCATAAAACCACTACCCAAACTCCAAGTAACATGTCGCCACCTGCATGTGAACCAAAGGAGCCTCTAGTGTCGCATGGGGAAGCATCAGGTCCATCTATTACGGTGAATGTGACTGCTCCTAGCCCTAGTGATGAAACTGGGGTTCAAAGTGGTACTGCTATAGATCCTGTGCCTAAAGTTGATATACCAGAGGGTAAATTGGATATTAATGATACAAATAAAGAATATGGGAGTGAGTGAGCCCGTGAGAGGAGAGGAACGGGTAGGGAGGAGATTAAAAGGGATGAAATCGCATCGGTAGTGGAAAAGGAAAGGAGGGGTGTGGGGGATGGGTGGGTACAGGGAGTGTTGTGGAAAGTTGGAGGGGGGCTGCTATAGATCCTGTGCCTAAAGTTGATATACCAGAGGGTAAATTGGATATTAATGATACAAATAAAGAGAAACATCAACCATCTTATGCTGCCAAACTTCAAAGTGGATCGAGTAAACGTCAGGTTAACTTTCGAGTACTTGAACCTACTGAAATATTAGATGATGTTGATATTGTCCTCCCAAAGGAATCCGTTAAGGTGGTGCAAAACAGATTCTCGAATACTTTATTTGGATATTTCCTTGGGAAACGACCTGCATTTCCTGTTGTTGAGAACTATGTGAAAATCAACTGGAAGAAATTTGGGATACAACGACTAATGATGAATTCAGATGGTTTCTTCTTTTTTAAGTTTGCAAATAAAGATGGGATGCAAGGGGTTTTTGAGGGAGGTCCGTGGTTAATTAGAAACATGCCAATTTTCCTTAATGTATGGTCACCAACGGCAACACTGAAAAAAGAAAACATAAAGAAGTTGTCGGTCTGGGTGAAGATTCATAATGTCCCTATGGTTGCGTATACAGATGATGGCTTAAGTCTTCTAGCGACTAAATTGGGAACCCCTAAGCAGTTAGATTCATATACTGAAACAATGTGTACAGAATCACGGGGTCGGAATAGTTATGCTAGAGCGTTGGTTGAATTGTCAGCGGATAAGGAATTTAAAGAGAATCTTTCGATGGCTATTCCAAATCTGGAAGGGGAAGGTTATGTCAAAGCAGTCATGCAAGTAGAGTATGAGAGGAAACCACCGAGGTGTGCCACATGCTGTTTGTTTGGCCATGATGGGTCGTCGTGCCCTAAGGCAGTGAAAGCTCAATCAAAATCTAAAGTTGTGGACAATGAGGGCTTCGAACTGGTAAAAGGAAGAAGGAATAATAAACAAGGCTTTCAGGTTGGTAAACAAAAGAAACCAAATTTGAATATAGACCTATTGTTAAAACAAAGGGTACTTATGGTGAGGCAAGTTCATCCAAAACACCGATAACCACCGAGAACCATTATGAACTATTAAATGAATATGGTGAGGGTGCTAATGAACCTCTGTTTAGAGAATATACTCAGGAAGAAAGGGCTGAGATTGAGAAGAAACAACAAAGGGATCCGTTGGATGTTGATTCAGATGATGATGGGGATATTATAATTGAAAATACAGATACGTCTGAATATCTGTTTAGAGAATATACTCAGGAAGAAAGGGCTGAGATTGAGAAGAAACAACAAAGGGATCCGTTGGATGTTGATTCAGATGATGATGGGGATATTATCATTGAAAATACAGATACGTCTGAATACAAAGTGGAAGAACCTACTGAGGGGGCAAGCACTCCCGTTGGTGAAGGTTCTAATGGGTAGTATCGCATCATGGAACATAAGGGGGTTGAACCGCCCCCTGAAACAAAAGGAGGTTCGTCAGGTTGTTCAAGAAAATCATTTGAACTTATGTGCGATTATGGAATCCCACATGGATGTGAACCGGTTATTTGACGTTTGTAAGAAGATATGTCGGACTTGGGACTGGACATCTAATGGTGGGGTGTGTAGTAAGGGAACTCGAATCATTGTAGGTTGGGACACTGATTTAATTGATCTGACGGTGTTAACACAAACAGATCAAGTAATGCACACTCAAGTTATGTTTAAAGTCGATAATAAAGCTTTATTTTGTTCTTTTGTGTATGCTGATAACTACTATAAAAGAAGGAGGGAGTTATGGCAAGACCTGAAGCAACATAAGCTGTTTGTGCAAGATAGACCATGGGTAATTATGGGTGACTTCAATTCCTCGTTACATCTTGAAGATAGTCTTTTGGGTACCTCGACAATTACTATTAGCATGAGAGAATTTCAAGATTGTGTAGCAGATATTGAAGTTATGGATGTCAACTGTTCTGGATTGCATTTTACATGGAACCAAAAACCTAAAAAGGGCATTGGTATTTTCAAGAAGATTGATCGAGTAATGGGTAATATGTCCTTTATTGACCAGTTTCCATCTGCTTGTGCTTTATTTCAGCCTTATAGAGTATCTGATCATACTCCTTGTGTCTTAAAGCTTCCATCTGTAACAAGAGCTAGACCTAAACCGTTTAAATTTGCAAACTTTCTTGTTCATAAGGAAGGTTTCTTAGAGGCAGTGGGAAAAGAATGGGTAACACACGTGCAAGGACATTATATGTTCCAAGTTGTGAAAAAGTTGAAAGCTATTAAAACCCCTATGCGTAATTTGTTGCATAAACAGGGGAACTTACATGCTCGGGTTGATAAGTTGAGAAAGGAGCTAGATGATATACAAACTACCATTGATAAAAATCCATTGGACTCTCAACTTCGTGAAAAAGAAGCTGTTTGCCTTAAGAATTTCCATGAAGCCCGGTTAGATGAGGAAAGGTTTCTTAGAGGCAGTGGGAAAAGAATGGGTAACACACGTGCAAGGACATTATATGTTCCAAGTTGTGAAAAAGTTGAAAGCTATTAAAACCCCTATGCGTAATTTGTTGCATAAACAGGGGAACTTACATGCTCGGGTTGATAAGTTGAGAAAGGAGCTAGATGATATACAAACTACCATTGATAAAAATCCATTGGACTCTCAACTTCGTGAAAAAGAAGCTGTTTGCCTTAAGAATTTCCATGAAGCCCGGTTAGATGAGGAAAGGTTTCTTAAACAGAAATCGAAAATAGAATGGTTGAGTGCAGGTGATGCGAACTCAGCATACTTTCATAAGTCCTTGAAATGTAAAAATCATAGAAATCGCATTGAAGTGGTCAAGGATATGAATGGTCGAGATGGTAATTGTGCATCAACTCTTGAGTAAGAAGAATATTATCAGAGATTCTCCTACCCGGAACAAAAGCAGATTGATTGACGCTAACAATCTCAGAAAGACACCCCTTTAATCTATTAGCCAGAATCTTGCTTATACATTTAAAAAGAGTAGTGCACAACGATATTGGCCTATAATCATTAATACGCGAAGGAGCAGATACCTTGGGGATTAGTGCGATCACCGTATGATTAATTTCCTTCAAAAGTTTACCACTCCTAAAGAAATCTTTAACAGCACAACAAACATCAGCACCAATAATATCCCACGAGCCTTTAAAAAATCCTGGAGAAAAGCCATCCGGTCCAGGTGATTTGTCATCACCCATAGAAAATAACGCCTCTTTAATTTCAGAATCTGAGACAGTACAAATCATACTATCTGCTTGTTGAGGAGTTAACCGCCGCTGGTACAGATCATGCTCATCCAAACCCTCAACAGAATCGGCCATACCAAGAAAAGCCATATAATGCAGATTGAAAGCTTCCCCCACATCCTTGCCATCCACAAAGACTCCATTTGAATCAATGATCCCATCAATTCTATTTCTAGCAATCCGACTCTTAACTACCTTATGAAAATAGGCAGAATTCGAATCACCAACCCTCAACCATTCTACTTTCGCTTTTTGTTTTAAAAACCGCTCTTCATGAATAAGTGCTTCGTTAAATGCTGTAACACATGCAGCTTCTTTTTGGCGAAGTAGGGTATTAAAAGGGTCTTGATCAAGTGCCTTTTGAACTTCCTCCAACTCAGTTCGCATTAAGCTAACATTTTTATGGACATCGCCTTGATCTTTAAGTAGATTACGCAACGGTTTTTTTGCCCCTTTAAGCTTTTGAACAACACGATACATCGGCACTCCTCTGACTTCCAACTCCCAAGCTTTAGAAACCACCTCCTTAAACCTCTTATTATGTAGCTCTAATTACTTCTCATATTTGGCGGCTGTTCGAGATGAAAGACTCGCTTTGGGTCCAATGGATTCATTCTTATAAATTAAAAGATCGAAGTTTTTGGGATGTTCCATTGCGGGGTAATATGACGTGGAGCTGGAGGAAAATTTTACAAGTTCGTCCTTTGATTCGCAAACACTTGTGGTACAAACTTGGAGATGGACAGAATGCGATGGCTTGGCATGATAATTGGTGCGAGGTAAGTCCTTTATCTGATCGAGTGACTACTAGAATGTTACATTCAGCAGGGTTCGAAAGTACTACAAAGGTAGCGGATATTGTTTCAAATGGTGCTTTATTATGGCCTTCATCTTGGAGTATTTCTCAATTTGCTGCTCCTATTTTGGTCCCTAACATCCGTGATGTTCTTTTGTGGAAGGACCATTCTGGTGGTTTGCATGAATTTAAAGTGGGTCAAGTATGGGAGGATATTCGGCCTCGTGGGAATAAAGTTCCATGGGCAAATATGGTTTGGTTTTCTCACTCTATTCCTAAGCATTCGTTTCTTCTTTGGTTGGCGGTCAAAAGTAAACTGAAGACTCAGGATCTGCTTGAATCATGGGATTTACATGGAGACGATGGCAACGATCTCAAATGTTCATTATGCGAGGGGGAACCTGATTCTCATAACCATTTGTTTTTTGAATGTTCTTATGCTTCACAGGTTTGGGATGTAGTAAGAAGAAAAGCGGATTTCCCAATCTTAGATTCCAAATGGGAATCTATTGTTAATGGAATTATTCAAAAAGGCCGAAGTAGATCGGTGCGCACCATTGTTATTAAGCTGGTTTTTGCTGCTGCGGTTTACTTTGTCTGGCAGGAAAGGAACAATCGTCTCTTCAGCAACAAAAAGAGGTCTAGAGATCAGTTAGTGGAAGCTATATTATCAACGGTCCGACTTAAGCTGATGACTTTTAACTTCAAGAAGTCAAGACGAGTGGAGGAGTTGTTGATTGCTTGGCATGGGGGAGGGCGGGGGGGTGGGGGGGGGGGGGGGAGTGGAGGAGTTGTTGATTGCTTGGCATGTTCCAATCACTTTGTAATTTTTCTATTTGATTGTAACTAGCCGTTTGTCTGTTTAACGTCTAGTGTTAGTGTGGGTCTTTGGATGTTACACGAGGAGTGTATGATTGTATCAAGTCGTGTTGGCATTTCAGCCATCGCGCCTGCACTTTATTGTATTGGTATATATAACCTTTATACCAAAAAAAAATTGAAAAAAGAAAAATCCAGCACTATTCATCATTACCTTCCTCAAACCAAATTTAGCCCAGGAATTTTTCACATAATTTTCCACAACTGGATAAGCCAATCGATCTCCAAGAAAGTAACCATACAAAGAGTTTGAGAAGCGACTGTTTACCTCTAAAACAGACTTAAGTGGTATAAGCAAGTCCACTCCATCTACCTCATTATCAATTGGTAGGGTTCTAAAATTTACTTTTCTTTTTGCATTATCCGACATCACAACAGAAGCATAAGAGATCGGCGAATGCTTACTAGCTTCAGCATCAGTATTACCTTTTTTCACGTTAGAATCATCAGCATGATCACTTTTCAACGTCAACTCAGAAGTGGTATGTTCAGAAAAATTAGAGTTTTCAGAAACCCCAGGAACATGATTGTTCTTTTCATCACTCGTTGCATCATCAGAAAACCCATGTGTACCAGCAGCAAAACAAGCCATCCCATCAGCCTTGGGAAGATCAGCTGGCATACCATCATTCGACATAGGGTTTACAGAAACCCTAATCGGTTTATGTACCCCTTCTTCCTTATTCATACGATCACTAGCACGATATTTAACTTTATCAAATCTATTAAGAATATCAGATAAATCTAATGAAACAGCTCTCCTCATAAATCAGGTTACCATTATATCATGAAAAAAACCAAGAGAAAAAAGCGAGTAGAAACCCTAACCCTAAAAACAGAAACCCTAATTAAGCTACCACTCTTAATCCGTTAGCAAGGTATCAGCGATCTAGCTAAACTACAAACGTAGCCGCGATCAAATACACTCGCTAAAAGATCAGAGAAGATTGGAAACTAGGAATCTGAAGCAATCAAAACGGAACAGGAAACCCTAATTGAAAACAATAAAAGTAATCTCAAACATGCACGTCAATCAATCCGAAGATAAATGAGAGGGACACATTTACAAGATCAACTTAGATCGATTCAAGAAGAGAAAAAGAAAAAAGAAACGTTGATCGCCATAGGGTAGGGAGAGAGCAGATTGTAAAACCTTATTCTACCTTTAACAGTTGAAGCAGCATTAGCACAACTTCCACCGTCAATGATCAGATTACACACCTTGCCTTTAACAGTACATCTGGAGTGAAAAATATTCTCTCGCTGGGCAGTATCAGTTGCAACTTCATCAGCATGCATCACTCTTCTTACGACCAGCATTTCTCCAACATGTGCACCTACATAGGCCTCTTCACTTTCATCTTCATCATATACTGGTACACCTTCTTCAGTATCAACATCTGGCAAGCTTTCAATCTCCTTAGCAGTGAGTGCTCGCTGGTTGGGACACTGCGCCTGGAAGTGACCAAAACCATGGCATTTAAAGCATTTTCTTCCAACTGATTCTTTTGATCCTCCAGCTTCTTTCTCCTTTCCTCTGAAGGATTTCTGAACAGTTTCGCTGGGCCTGGTGACTGGTTGACTGGAACTGGAAGTAACCTTAGTGAAAGGTTTGTACTGGACCTTCTTCTTCAATTGCTTTTCAATCTGGAGGGCCAATTTGCAAGCACCTTCATAAGTCCAGATAGGCTGCAATTCTATCGTCTCAGTAATGGTAGCATTCAACCCATCAAGGAATATGGCGATAGTATGCTCTTCAGTTTCTTTGACACCAGTTCTTGTCTTCAGTTGCTCAAACTCCCTAATATACTCCACAACTTCTTTAGTGCCTTGCTTCAGATTATTCATCAGAAGGTACTGATCTTGCTTGTACGACTGAGGAACAAATCTTTTCTGCATAACTTCTTTCAATTTGGACCAAACTCTTTTCTTTATACTCCCTTTCAGATTTCATATTGTCATACCAAGATGAAGCATATTTTTTTAGCTTAATAATGGCAACCTTAAAACTTTTTTTATCATCATAACCTTTTATTTCCATAATCCTATCCATAACCTGAACCCATTCAAAGTATTCTTCTGGGTTAGAAGACCCATTTAAATCTGGTGGATCTATCTTAATGTCTCTAGTATCATCACCCTTATGTCTAATTCGTCTTTCTCTAGGATGTGGGTCATCAGAATCACTAGAGTTTCTGGGTGTACTATCAGATCTTTCACTAGGACCTTGAGATTCAGAATCTCTTTAACTAGCAACAACATGGTCTTTATTAAACCTTAAACCACCATCTTCTAACATATGAACAACTCTACCAAGTGCTTCTTGTAGATCTTCTATTTGTCTATCCCTCATAGCATTATGAGCTTCTTCTAATGTCATATTTCTTCTAAAAGCCATTTATATTCAACAAACAATACTAACAATAACAGATCTAAACGAAAACTCCAACAGATCAAAAGATTAGAACAACCTTTTTGAATCTGATCCAACAAACAACAAAACCCACAGATAAAAAGATTAAGAAACCTTTTTCAAACCTGGCTCTGATACCAAATTTGATGCGTAAATCACGCGACAAATGACAGCGGAAGACTATTTTTGGTATTTTCTGACTTTTAATATGAAACAAACAATAATACAAGACTTATAAAATAAAATGATAGATAAAAGAATCCACCACCAAGATTCGTAAAGGCCAAGCCACCGGAATCAAGGATAAAGGAAACACTCCGCCCCACCACTATAATCGATAAAGGTCTAGCCACCACGATTACAGATAAAGGAAACCGAAGATTTAGACCTCACCACAATATTTGATAAAGGACGAAGCACCACAAATATTGATAAACGGGTCACTCCTAACCACCAAGATCAAAGATCTCTAAAGGTAAAAGAAGATTTTAAGAAATAGAGGCTGCTCTATTAATTTCATTCAATTCAACATAACTTGCTTTTTACAATGAAAAAGAGCCCCTATTTATAGCCACATGCTATTACCTAGGAATTAACGAAATACAATAAAATAAACAAAATAAAATAAAAGGCTGTCATGAGCAAAGGACATCCACTAATTTATCAACCAATAGGAAATGGACAGACAAGGTTTCTAGAAAGATTCCTTCTGTGAAAGGACCCACAAACCGTTAAAAAACGTTGTTACACGTGCCTTCCTTATCCCTGTCAACAGCTGTCATTCCTTCTTTATTGGGTCCACAACACACGACTGGACAAACTTCATTATTCTGAAACTGGTAACTTAAATTTGGAACCTCCACTGGAGACTTAGATCTGGAGACTAGACTCGAGCTGGTCACTGGAGTGCTTCAGTGGATAAGTTTACTGGTGGATCGTTGTTGGTTGTCACTGGAGACTCTTTTCGCTGGAGAAGTGTTACCACTGGTGACTGGACTGGTTCAGTGAACACTTGTCTGAAATGGTCTATTGCTTGGCAGAATTAGCATGGCCTGCTCAGATGGCATTATTAGTTCAGTTCCCTTCAGTTCAGTTGACTTCTCTAGTTCACTGGTGTCAGTTAGTTCAGTGAACCTGGACATTTCCACATCAGGCTCAGTGAAGGATCTGAGGTAAAAGTTAATCAACAAGTTACTATTCCTTTTTCCATTGGATCTGTTTATCAAGATAAAATTGTTTGTGATGTTGTTACTATGGATGCTTGTCATATCTTATTGGGTAGACCTTGGTTATTTGATAATTATGTATTTCATAATGGTCGTATGAATTCTTATTCATTATTTGTGAGTGGGAAGAAAGTCACTTTGACTTCTCTGAAACCTAATGAGTTGCTGAAAGTTAATAAGAAAGACCAGCCCAGCAAGTCTTTGTTTATGTCCCAAACTGAAGTTGAAGAAGAACTCACTGGAGGTACTTCAGTTATGATGTTACTGGTGCTTGAGCTTACTGAAGACAAGGAATTCACTGGAGTCCCCAGTCTCCTGAAGTCTCTACTAAAGGAATTCACTGATGTTTTTCCTGAAGACCTACCTGAAGGTTTGCCACTAGTAAGGGGTATTGAACACCAGATTGACCTGGTTCCAGGTTCAGTTCTTCCAAACAAAGCTGCTTATAGGTATTCAACGACTGAAGCAAAGGAGTTGCAAAGGCATGTAGATGAGTTGGTTGCCAAAGGTTATGTGAGAGCAAGTATGAGTCTTTGTTCAGTCCCAGCTCTCCTGGTTCCAAAGAAAGATGGTTCGATGAGAATGTGTGTTGATAGTAGAGCCATTAATAATATAACTATTAAGTATAGATATCCCATTCCCAGATTGGATGATATGCTTGATGAGTTACATGGCTCCAGTGTGTTTTCTAAGATTGATCTAAGAAGTGGCTATCACCAGATTAGAATGAAGGATGGAGATGAGTGGAAGACTGCATTCAAAATTAAAGGAGGTCTTTGTGAATGGTTAGTGATGCCTTTTGGCTTATCTAATGCTCCTAGTACTTTCATGAGGTTGATGAATGAAGTTCTCAGGCCACTTATTGGTTAGTTTGTTGTTGTTTACTTTGATGACATTCTTGTATATTCAAAAACTGAAGCTGAACATGTTAATCATCTAAGGAGTGTATTTGAATTACTGAGAAAACACCAGTTGTATGGTAAACTGGAGAAATGTGATTTTATGGTAGAAAGTGTGATATTTCTTGGCTATGTGGTGTCAAAAGAAGGGATTTCCATGGATCCTTCAAAGGTAGAAGCCATCAGATCATGGCCAGTTCCAACTACCATCACTGAAGTAAGAAGTTTTCATGGATTAACATCTTTTTATAGAAGGTTTATCAAGAATTTCTCTACAGTTGTGGCTCCAATCACTGATTGTCTGAAGAAAGGTGTGTTTGACTGGCCTAATTCAGCCCAGTTGGCTTTCGAGTCACTGAAGGAAAAGCTCAGTTCAACTCCAGTACTATCTTTGCCAGATTTTGATATGCTGTTTGAGTTAGAATGTAACGCCAGTGGAGTAGGTATTGGTGCAGTTTTAGTACAAGCAGGATGTCCAGTGGCATATTTCAGTGAAAAACTCAATGGTTCCAAACTGAAGTATAGTACTTATGAAAAAGAGTTTTATGCAATCATTCGTGCTATCACTCACTGGTCACATTATCTGAAGCCAAAACAGTTTGTCTTATTTTCTGATCATGAAGCACTAAAGTTTATTAATGGTCAGCATAAGCTTAATGCCAGACATGCAAAATGGGTGGAATTTTTGCAGTCTTATTCTTTTGTTTCTAAGCACAAAGCTGGAGTGGCTAATGTTGTTGCTGATGGCCTTCTTTAAGGCTGCATGGGATGTGGTTGGTCGTGATATATGCTTAGCGGTCCAGGAATTTTTCCGTAATGGGAAACTCCTTCAGCAATTAAACCATACAATTATTGCATTGGTCCCTAAGGTATCGACTCCATTAGCTATTAATGATTATCGTCCTATCTCATGCTGTAATACTCTTTACAAGTGTATTAGCAAAATTATCACGAATAGGATAAAGGAAGGCTTGCATGTGCTAGTAAGTATCAACCAGTCTGCTTTTGTCCCGAGAAGGTGTATATCAGATAATATATTATTGACCCAGGAACTTATGCATAATTATCACAAAAGCTATGGTCCCCCTCGGTGTGCGTTTAAGATTGATATTCAAAAGGCTTATGACACGGTTGATTGGAAGTTTTTAAAGGATGTTTTGTATGGCTTTGGATTCCATCCTAGAATGGTACAGTGGATAATGACATGTGTTTCTAGTACGTCTTTCTCCCTCTCTATCAATGGAAATATGCATGGATACTTTAAAGGAAAGCGAGGGCTTAGACAAGGGGATCCTTTGTCGCCTTACTTATTCACTTTGGTGATGGAAGTGCTAACTCTCACTTTAAATAATGCGGTGGATATTAATTCTAATTTCAGGTTCCATAGCAAATGTGAGGAGCATCGTATTATCAATCTCTGTTTTGCGGATGATCTCTTTATTTTTGCTCGAGGAGAAAAACGATCAGCCAAGGTCATTATGGACTCTTTGAATAATTTTAGTCAGATGTCAGGGCTGACCCCGAGCTTTCCCAAGAGTACTGCATTCTTTTGTAATGTATCCAACCAGGTAAAACAAGCCATCTTATCAATTATGCCATTTGAAGAAGGTAGATTGCCGGTAAGATACCTTGGAGTTCCACTAATATCAACTTGATTACTTTATAAAGATTGCAAGGTTTTAGTGGAACGTATGGAAAAAAGGATCACGGATTGGAAGAATAAATCGCTCTCTTTTGCGGGTAGGCTTCAACTTATAAAATCTGTTCTGTCATCTTTGCACATATATTGGGCCTCCGTATTTATTCCTAAACGTATTATTGATGAATTGGAAGAAAAAATGAGAGGTTTTTTGTGGAGTCAAGGGAAACTGGAAAAGGGTGTCGTGGAAATCTATATGCCATCCAAAATCTGAAGGTGGTTTAGGACTAAGGCGTGTTGAGGATGCCAATAAATCTTTGATGACCACGCATATTTGGAGCATTCTTACCCATAGGGAATCGTTATGGGTTAAATGGGTGCACACCTATAGGTTGAAGCATCGGAATTTTTGGGATATTCGTGTCCCACACAACTCGAGTTGGAGCTGGAGAAAGATATTGCAGCTCAGAGATCAGATTCGGCCTTATATATGGTCAAAAATAGGAAATGGGAGGATTACTGATGCGTAAATCACGCGACAAACGACAGCGGAAGACTATTTTTGGTATTTTCTAGATTTTAATATGAAACAAACAACTAAACAAGACAATAAAGTAAAATGATAGATAAAAAGAATCCACCACCAAGACTCGTAAAGGCTAAGCCACCGGAATCAAGGATAAAGGAAACACTCCACCCCACCACTACAATCGATAAAGGTCTAGCCACCACGACTATAGATAAAGGAAACCGAAGATTTAAAAGACCTCACCACAATATTTGATAAAGAACGAGTCACCACAAATATTGATAAAGGGGTCACTCCTAACCACCAAGATCAAAGATCTATAAAGGTAAAAGAAGATTTGTAAGAAATAGAGGCTGCTCTATTAATTTTCATTCCACCAGTTCTGGTCTTCAGATGCTCAAACTCTCTAATGTATTCTACAACCTCCTTAACTCCTTGTTTCAGATTGTTCATCAGTAAGTACTGGTCTTGCTTGTATGACTGGGGAACAAATCTCTTTTGCATAACCTCCTTCAGTTTGGACCAGGTCTTGATTTTGCTTTTGCCTTTATATTCCCTTTCAGACTTCATGTTATCATACCAGGATGAAGCATATTTCTTCAGTTTAATAATGGCAACTTTGAAGCTTTTTCTATCATCATAACCTTTTATCTCCATAATCCTGTCCATCACCTGGACCCATTCAAAATACTCTTCTGGGTTAGAAGATCCATTAAAATCTGGTGGATCTATCTTAATATCCTTAGTATCATCACCCTTATGCCTCCTACGCCTTTCTCTTGGACGTGGTTCATCAGAATCACTAGAGTGTCTAGGATTACTATCAGATCTTTCACTACCACCTTGAGATTCAGTATCTCTTTCACTTGGAACAACATTTTCTCGATTAAACCTTAAACCACCATCTTCTAACATATGAACAACCCTACCAAGAGCTTCTTGTAGATCTTCTATCTGTTTATCTCTCCTAGCATTATTAGCTTCATCTAAAGTCATATTTCTTCTAAACGCCATTTATAACCAGCAAACAACTCACAATCAATAGGTCTAAACAAATAACCAATAGATCTAAACGTTCAAACAACAGATCTAATCAAAACTTCAACAGATCTAAACAATCAAACAACGACAACCAAAAGATTAAGAAACCCTTTGCAAACCTGGCTCTGATACCAATTTGATGCGTGATTAGCGAATTTGTTCTTTAAAGAGATTGTCAGATTACATGGAATTCCTAAATCCATTGTTTCTGATCGAGATGTGAAGTTTTTAAGCTATTTCTGGAAGACTCTATGGAGACTGATGGGTACCAGATTGTTGTTCAGTACGTCTCACCATCCCCAGACTGATGGACAGACTGAAGTCACGAACAGAACAATTGGTATGTTATTGAGAACACTGGTGAAGAAGACGCTGAAGGATTGGGATCTGAAGCTTGCTCACGCTGAGTTTGCCTTCAATAGAGCTCCAAATTATTCAACCAGTAAATCCCCATTTGAAGTTTGTTATGGTGTCAATCCACTAACTCCTATTGATTTGATTCCTTTTTCGATTGAGCCAAAGGCAAGTGCTGAAGCAGAGACCAGAGCAAAAGAAATCAAGAAGATTCATGAACAAGTGAAGACCAGAATTGAGAAAGCAAATGCCAGTTACAAGGCCAAGGCAAACAAGAACAAGAAGCAGCCCAGTTTTTCACCAGGTGATCTTGTTTGGGTGCATCTCAGAAAGGAAAGATTTCCAGCCAAGAGAAAAAGCAAACTGATGCCCAGAGCTAACGGTCCATTCAAGATTCTGGAGAGATATGGAGAAAATGCTTACAAAGTTGAACTTCCTGGAGATATGTCAGTCTCTAGTACATTCAATGTTGGTGATCTGATGCCCTACCTGGAGGATGAGTATCTCGAAGACTTGAGGACAAGTCTCTTTTTAGAGGGGGAGAATGATGCGGGAATGTCCAGATTCAATGAACCAAGTTTGACTGAAGCTGAACTGGAGGAATCTGGAGAAAAGCAGTTGACTAAACTGAAGAAGGAATCTGAGCGAACCATGCAGTCTGAACAAGCAATGTTAATTTTGCCAGCTGTATCACATTTTAACCATCTTTTCACTGAAACAACTCAGTCTCCAGTAGTGACCTTGCTCCAGTGGGAATTATCACCAGTGGCATCTGACGTGCTCCAGTGACCACTACTGAAGTCCTCCAGATGACGTGCTCCAGTTTTTGTCTCCAGTTCCAGATGAGTGCTCCAGTTGTCTATAATAAAGTTTGTTTTAACTGAAGGTTGTGTGGGGTCAATAAGGACGTGGGAGTGGATGTGTGGCAGCTTTTTAGTGGATCCAAGAGGAGCGTGCAAAAGCATTAACATTCCTAACGGTATGGTGGGCCACTTGAAGAGGATTGTTTCTAGAAGCCTTATGTGTCTATTTCCTATTGGTCCAAAATAATTAGTGGCTTGCACATGACAGCTTTTGTATTATTTTATTATTTTGTCGTTGATTCCTAGGTAAGAGTATGTGGCTATAAATACAGCCTTTATTTCTCATTGTAAAGTTAGTTGATGTGGAATGAAAATTAATAGAGCAGCCTCTATTTCTTACAAATCTTCTTTTACCTTTATAGATCTTTGATCTTGGTGGTTAGGAGTGACCCCTTTATCAATATTTGTGGTGACTCGTTCTTTATCAAATATTGTGGTGAGGTCTTTTAAATCTTCGGTTTCCTTTATCTATAGTCGTGGTGGCTAGACCTTTATCGATTGTAGTGGTGGGGTGGAGTGTTTCCTTTATCCTTGATTCCGGTGGCTTAGCCTTTACGAGTCTTGGTGGTGGATTCTTTTTATCTATCATTTTACTTTATTGTCTTGTTTAGTTGTTTGTTTCATATTAAAATCTAGAAAATACCAAAAATAGTCTTCCGCTGTCGTTTGTCGCGTGATTTACGCATCAATTACTTCAGTTTGGTTTGATAAATGGTGTGATGTAAGCCCTCTGCATACCTATATTTCCAACCGGGACTTGATGAGTGCTGGCCTATCGCGAAACTGTTCGGTTGCTGATCTCATTGTGGATGGGATTTGGCAGTGGCCAACGGCCTGGCTAAACCAGTTCACGGTGCTAGGTAATATTCCTAATATACAACTGTCACTTTCGGAGGATGCTATATGTTGGAAAGATGGTGCAGGAAAAGAAGTTGCCTTCTCGTCTAGTGTGGTCTGGGATGCTATTCGATCTAGGCAACAGGAAGTTTCATGGCATAAGGCAGTTTGGTTCTCTCAAATGATCCCAAGACATGCATTCTTGAGTGGAATTCGGGGGGGAACATGAACTATAACCTTGTTTGCTGCCCATTATGCAAACAAGGTCCGGACTCACATAACCATTTATTTTTTGATTGCTCTTTCTCCTCACAGGTTTGGCATCAAGTTAGGCGTCTTGCTCAAATGCAACAGGTTACTTCTCAATGGAGTGATATTACACATTGGTTGACCGTACGAACGAAATCTAACTCGGCCAAGACAGTTATTGGGAAGCTATTGATTGCTGCAGCGGCGTACTTTATATGGCAAGAGAGAAACTTCAGATTATTCTCCAATAAAGTAAGGCCTATTGCTCAAATTAGAGATCTGATTGCAAATACAGTGCGACTGAAGCTCGTTACTCTGCGATTCAAGAATACTACATTTGTGCATCGGATTGTAAAGGACTGGAATCTGCCTGGGCAGTTAGTTATCCGTCATCTCCAAAGGCGCAAATGATGTAGTACTGTTCATTATGTTCCTTCTACATATTAGGTTTCGTTGTAGCTAATGTGTAGTGGTTTATTTAGTCGTTTTTGATGATTTGGTTACATATACATGGCATGTCATGTATATGAATTAGTATGGCATTCCAGTCATACTACTTGTACTCGATTGTTTTGGATATGGTATAAAATTCACAGGGTATATACCCATTAACCAAAAAAAAAAAAAACTGAAGCTGAACATGTTAATCATCTAAAGAGTGTATTTGAATTACTGAGAAAACACCAGTTGTATGGTAAACTGGAGAAATGTGATTTTATGGTAGAAAGTGTGATATTTCTTGGCTATGTGGTATCAAAAGAAGGGATTTCCATGGATCCTTCAAAGGTAGAAGCCATCAGATCATGGCTAGTTCCAACTACCATCACCGAAGTAAGAAGTTTTCAAGGATTGACATCTTTTTATAGAAGGTTTATCAAGAATTTCTCTACAGTTGTGGCTCCAATCACTAATTGTCTGAAGAAAGGTGTGTGTGACCGGCCTAATTCAGCCCAGTTGGCTTTCGAGTCACTGAAGGAAAAGCTCAGTTCAACTCCAGTACTATCTTTGCCAGATTTTGATATGCTGTTTGAGTTAGAATGTGACGCCAATGGAGTAGGTATTGGTGAAGTTTTAGTACAAGCAGGACGTCCAGTGGCATATTTCAGTGAAAAACTCAATGGTTCCAAACTGAAGTATAGTACTTATGACAAAGAGTTTTATGCAATCATTCGTGCTATCACTCACTGGTCACATTATCTGAAGCCAAAACAGTTTGTCTTATTTTCTGATCATGAAGCACTGAAGTTTATTAATGGTCAGCATAAGCTTAATGCCAGACATGCAAAATGGGTGGAATTTTTGTAATCTTATTCTTTTGTTTCTAAGCACAAAGTTGGAGTGGCTAATGTTGTTGCTGATGCACTTTCCAGACGATATTCGTTGTTATCAATTCTAGAAGCAAGAGTTCTTGGATTTTCTTTCATTAAAGAGTTGTATGCTACTGATCCAGACTTCGCTGATCGCCTCACTGAAGCTAATCAGAAAGGACCATTTGTTGTTCAAGATGGTTTCTTATTCAAGAATGGAAAGTTCTGTATTCCAAAGGGTTCTATTAGAGATTTACTGATAAGGGAAGCACATTGAGGAGGTCTGGCTGGCCATTTTGGTATTAACAAAACTGGAGAGATCCTCACTGAACACTTCTACTGGCCAAGTTTACTGAAAGATGTCCAGAATATTATCAGTCGTTGTCCAACTTGTCACCAGGCAAAGGCAACTTTTCATAAAGGACTGTATACTCCTCTTCCAGTTCCAAGCCAGCCATGGGAAGATCTCAGTATGGATTTCATTGTTGCACTGCCCAGAACTCAGAGGGGAAAAGATTCAATAATGGTGGTGGTTGATCGTTTTTCAAAAATGGCACATTTTGTTCCTTGCAACACCACAAATGATGCTTCAGCAGTGGCAAATTTATTTTTCAAAGAGATTGTTCGTTTGCATGGGATTCCAAAGACAATTGTTTCAGATAGGGATGTCAAGTTTCTGAGTTATTTCTGGAAGACCTTTTGGAGACTGATGGGTACCAGATTAATGTTCAGTACGTCTCATCATCCTCAAACTGATGGACAAACTGAAGTGATGCGTAAATCACGCGACAAACGACAGTGGAAGACTATTTTTGGTACTTTATGGATTTTATATGAAACAAACAAGTAAACAAGACAATAAAGTAAAATGATAGATAAAAAGAATCCACCACCAAGACTCGTAAAGGCTAAGCCACCGGAATCAAGGATAAAGGAAACACTCCGCCCCACCACTACAATCGATAAAGGCCTAGCCACCACGATTATAGATAAAGGAAACCAAAGATTTAAAAGACCTCACCACAATATTTGATAAAGAACGAGTCACCACAAATATTGATAAAGGGGTCACTCCTAACCACCAAGATCAAAGATCTATAAAGGTAAAAGAAGATTTGTAAGAAATAGAGGCTGCTCTATTAATTTTCATTCAACATCAACTAACTAATTACAATGAGAAATAAAGCCTCTATTTATAGCCACAAGCTATTTCCTAGGAATTAACGAAATAATAAAATATTACAATAAAGCTGTCAGGCTAAAGACAACCACTAATTAATTGACCAATAGAAAATGGACAAGTAAGGTTTCTAGAAATATTCCCCTGCAAGTGGTCCCACAATACCGTTAGAAACGTCTTGCCACACGCGCCTTCCACACAGCTGTCATTCTTCTTTATCGGGCCCACGAACATGGAACTTCAGTGGGGGCTTTATTGATTGGAAACTGGACACCAAAATCTGGACTGGAGTCGTTCACTGGTAAACTTCACTGAAGGGTCTTGACTGGAGACTGGAGCCTGGAGACTGGAGACTAGAAGATCTTTACTGGAGAATGCATCTAGAGGATCTTCACTGGAGAATGCATCTGGAGGATCTTCACTGGAGAATGCATCTGGAGGATCTTCACTGGAGAATGCATCTGGAGGATCTTCACTGGAGAATGCATCTGGAGGATCTTCACTGGAGAATGCATCTGGAGGATCTTCACTGGAGAATGCATCTGGAGGATCTTCGCTGGAGAAGTGATCTAGAGAGTCTTCAACTGGATCATGGATCTGGAATTGCTTCACTGGAGTCTGGACCTGGAGAACCTTCACTGGAGTATTCCATCTGGAGCACTTCGACTGAAGCAACTTACTGGCGTTATTCACTGAAGCTGTCCACTGAAATGGTTCACTGGAGTGTGATTGAAATAACTTTACTAAATTAAAACTGAAACCCATTTCTGAAGTCTCGTGACTGGAGCAAGTTACTGGAGCTTTATCTGACGAGTCTTTACTGGAGTTATTAGCTAAAAGGTTGCTCAAACAAGACTGATATGCTTCATGACTGATGGATACTTGCTGGGACAAGTTATTGCTGAAACTCAAACTGAAATCGGCCACTAAAGTGAATGGCTGAGAACTGATAACTGGCAACTGGTCACTGGTCAGTAGCATTACTGAAATGAAGTTACTGAAGACTTGTGGCTGAAGTGTTTTGCTTTCTGATCTGAGCAGTTGCTGGTCACATCTGGTGCTGACCAGTTTATGAACATGGTCGACTGAAGTTGTTTCAACGAGGTTTGTTCAGATGGCATTATCAGTTCAGAAACTTCTTTCAGTTCAGATGACTTATTCAGTTTAGTGGTATTAGTCAATTCAATGAACCTGGACATTTCCGCATCATGAAGTCACCAATCGTACAATTGGGATGCTTTTAAGAACACTGGTGAAAAAGACACTGAAGGATTGGGATCTGAAGCTTGCTCATGCTGAATTTGCCTTCAACAGAGATCCTAACTATTCTACCAGTAAATCACCATTTGAAATCTGTTATGGTGTCAATCCTTTGACTCCGATTGACTTGATTCCATTTTCGATTGAGCCAAGGGCAAGTATTGAGGCTGAGGCTAGAGCAAAAGAAATCAAGAAAATTCACCAGCAATTGAAGGCCAGAATTGAGAAGACTAATGCAGATTACAAGGCAAGAGCAAACAAACAAAGAAAGCATTCCAGTTTTGCTCCAGGTGATCTAGTTTGGGTGTACCTTAGAAAAGAAAGATTTCCAGCAAGAAGGAAAAACAAGTTGTTGCCCAGAGCTGAAGGACCATTCAAGATTCTGGAGAGATATGGTGATAATGCATACAAGGTTGAGTTACCTGGAGATATGTCAGTTTCAAGTACTTTTAATGTTGGGGATCTGATGCCTTATCTGGAGGATGAGTACCTCGAGGACTTGAGGACAAGTCCTTCTTTAGAGGAGGAGATTGATGCAGAAATTTCCAGGTTCACTGAACTGACTGACACTAGTGAACTGGAGAAACCAAGTGAACTGAAGAAGCTAACTGACCCGATAATGCCATCTGAACAAGCCATGTTGATTCTGCCAGTAGTGGCCCATTTCAGGCAAGTATTTACTGAATCAGTCCAGTCGCCAGGAGTAACACTTCTCCAGTGGCAAGAGTCTCCAGTGACAACCAGCAGTGATCCACCAGTGAGATATCCACTGAAGCACTCCAGTGACCAGCTCCAGTCTAGTCTCCAGATGGATACCCCAGATTTAAGTCTCCAGTGGAAGTTCCGGATTTACGTTCCAGTTTTCATTAATAAAGTTTGTTTCAGTCACATGTTTGTGGACCCAATAAAGAAGGAATGACATCTGTCAAAGACGATAAGGGGGAGCGTGTGACAACGTTAATCCTAACGGTTTGTGGGCCCTTGTGCAGAGGGGGTCTTTCTAGAAGCTTTGCTTGTCCATTCCCTATTGGTCAATTAATTAGTGGTTGTCCTTAGCACATGACAGCTTTTTATTTATTTTATTATTGTATTTTCTTTTCTAGAAAATAGCATGTGGCTATAAATAGGGGCTCATTCTCACTTGTAAAGATAGACTTGATTGATTGAATGAAATTAATAGAGTAGCCTCTATTTCTTATCCAAAAATCTTCATTTACCTTTATGGATCTTTGATCTTGGTGGTTTGAAGTGATCCTTTTATCTATATTTGTGGTGGTTCGTCCTTTATCAAATATAGTGGTGAGATCTTAAATCTTCAATTCCTTTATCTGTGTTTGTGGTGGCTAGACCTTTATCAAACATAGTGGTGGGTTGGAGTGTTTCCTTTATCCTTGATTCCGGTGGCCAGTCCTTTACGAATCTTGGTGGTGGATTCTTTTATCTAGTATTTTACTTTATTGTTTTGTTTTGTTGTTTGTTTCATATAAATCAGAAAATCCTCACAAAAATAGTCATTCCGCTGTGCTAGTTCTTTGTTTAAGTTGTTACTTTCTGATCTTGGTGGTTTGAAGTGATCCCTTTATCTATATTTGTGGTGGTTCGTCCTTTATCAAATATAGTGGCGAGATCTTAAATCTTCGATTCCTTTATCTGTGTTTGTGGTGGCTAGACCTTTATCAAACATAGTGGGGGTTGGAGTGTTTCCTTTATCCTAGATTCTAGTGGCTCGTCCTTTACGAATCTTGGTGGTGGATTCTTCATCTATCTTTTATTTTGTTGTTCGTTTTGTTTCATAAAATCAGAAAATCCACACAAAAATAGTATTTCCGCTGTGCTAGTTCTTTGTTTAAGTTTTTACATTCCGCTGTGCTTAGATTCGCGTGAGTTTTACGCATCAAATTGGTATCAGAGCGAGGTTCTTTTAAAGGATTTCTTAATCTTTTAATCCTTGGGTTTTTGTTATTTTATTGTTGGGTGAGATTCAAAAGGGTTATCTTAATCTTTTGGAGTTTGTTTGTCCTTTGTTTAGATCTGTTATTGTAAGTATTGTTTTGTTGAATATTAGGCTTTTAGAAGAAATATGACATTAGAAGAAGCTCATAATGCTAGAAGGGATAGGCAGATTGAAGATCTACAAGAAACACTGGGTAGAGTTGTTAATCTGTTAGAAGATGGTGGTTTAAGGTTTAATAGAGAACATGTTGCTGTGGGTGAAAGAGATTATGAATCTCAAGGTCCTAGTGAGCGATCTGATAGTACACCCAAATCTTCTAGTGATTCTAATGAGTCTAATCAGTCTAGGAGAAGACGAAGGAGACATAAGGTTGATGATACCAAAGATATTAAGATAGATCCACCAGATTTTGTTGGTTCCTCAAACCCTGAAGAATTTTTTGAATGGGTTCAGGTTATGGATAGGATAGTGGAAATAAAAGGTTATGATGATAAGAAAAGTTTTAAGGTTGCCATTATTAAGTTGAAAAAGTATGCTTCATCCTGGTATGACAACATGAAAGCTGAAAGAGAGTACAAAGGTAAAAGTAAAATTAAGACCTGGTCTAAGTTGAAAGAAGTTATGCAGAAAAGGTTTGTTCCTCAGTCGTACAAACAAGACCAGTATCTTCTGATGAATAATCTGAAGCAAGGTACTAAAGAAGTTGTGGAGTATATTAGAGAATTCGAGCAACTGAAGACTCGAACTGGCGTGAAAGAAACTGAAGAGCATACTATCGCCAGATTCCTTGGTGGGTTGAATGCTACCATTACTGAGAAAATAGAACTGCAGCCCATCTGGACCTATGAAGGTGCTTGCAAACTGGCCCTCCAGATTGAAAAGCAATTGAAGAAGAAGGCCCAGTACAAACCATTCACTAAGGTTTCTTCCAGTTCCAGTCAACCAGTTCCTAAGCCAAGTGAAACCGGTCAGAAATCCTTCAGAGGAAAGGAGAAAGAAACTGGAGGATCAAAAGAACCAGTTGGAAGAAAATGCTTCAAGTGTCATGGTTTTGGTCACTTCCAGGCACAGTGTCCCAACCAGCGAGCACTCACTGCTAAGGAGATTGAAAGCTTACCAGATGTTGATATTGAAGAAGGTGAACCAGTGTACGATGATGATGAAAGTGAAGAGGCATATGTAGGTGCAGATATTGGAGAAATGTTGGTAGTAAGAAGAGTGATGCATACTGATGAAGTTGTAACTGATACTACCCAGCGAGAGAACATTTTTCATTCCAGATGTACAGTTAAAGGCAAGGTGTGCAATCTGATCATTGATGCTGGAAGTTGTGCTAATGCTGCTTCAACTTACATGTGAGAGAAACTGGAACTACCTACAGTAAAGCACCCTCGTCCCTACAAGCTACAATGGCTCAGTGAAGGATCTGAGGTAAAAGTTAATCGACAAGTTACTATTCCTTTTTCCATTGGATCTGTTTATCAAGATAAAATTGTTTGTGATGTTGTTCCTATGGATGCTTGTCATATTTTATTGGGTAGACCTTGGCTGTTTGATAATTATGTATTTCATAATGGTCGTATGAATTCTTATTCATTATTTATAAGTGGGAAGAAGGTCACTTTGACTTCTTTGAAACCCAATGAATTGTTGAAAATTAATAAGAAAGACCAGCCCAGCAAGTCTTTATTTATGTCCCAAACTGAAGTTGAAGAAGAACTCACTGGAGGCACTTCAGTCATGATGTTACTGGTGCTTGAGCGTACTGAAGACAAGGAGTTCACTGGAGTCCCCAGTCTCCTGAAGTCTCTACTGAAGGAATTCACTGATGTTTTTCCTGAAGACCTACCTGAAGGTTTGCCACCAGTAAGAGGAATTGAACACCAGATTGACCTGGTTCCAGGATCAGTTCTTCCAAACAAAGCTGCTTATAGGTGTTCACTTACTAAAGCAAAGGAGTTGCAAAGAAAGGTAGATGAGTTGGTTGCCAAAGGATATGTGAGAGCAACTATGAGTCCTTGTTTAGTCCCAGCTCTCCTGGTTCCAAAGAAAGATGATTCGATGAGAATGTGTGTTGATAGCAGGGCCATAAATAATATAACTATTAAGTATAGATATCCCATTCCCAGATTGGATGATATGCTTGATGAGTTACATGGCTCCAGTGTGTTTTCTAAGATTGATCTAAGAAGTGGCTATCACCAGATTAGAATGAAGGATGGAGATGAGTGGAAGACTGCATTCAAAATTAATGGAGGTCTTTATGAATGGTTAGTGATGCCTTTTGGCTTATCTAATGCTCCTAGTACTTTCATGAGGTTGATGAATGAAGTTCTTAGGCCACTTATTGGTCAGTTTGTTGTTGTTTACTTTGATGATATTCTTGTATATTCAAAAACTGAAGCTGAACATGTTAATCATCTAAGGAGTGTATTTGAATTACTGAGAAAACACCAGTTGTATGGTAAACTGGAGAAATGTGATTTTATGGTAGAAAGTGTGATATTTCTTGGCTATGTGGTGTCAAAAGAAGGGATTTCCATGGATCCTTCAAAGGTAGAAGCCATCAGATCATGGCCAGTTCCAACTACAATCACTGAAGTAAGAAGTTTTCATGGACTGGCATCTTTTTATAGAAGGTTTATCAAGAATTTATCTACAGTTGTGCCTCCAATCACTGATTGTCTGAAGAA
This sequence comes from Erigeron breviscapus, assembly GCA_034093135.1. NCBI lineage: Eukaryota > Viridiplantae > Streptophyta > Magnoliopsida > Asterales > Asteraceae > Erigeron > Erigeron breviscapus. The sequence continues at coordinate 105,476,625 of CM067168.1, forward strand.
AGGTGTATTTGACTGGCCTAATTCAGCCCAGTTGGCTTTCAAGTCACTGAAGGAAAAGCTCAGTTCAGCTCCAGTACTATCTTTGCCAGATTTTGATATGTTGTTTGAGTTAGAATGTGACGCCAGTGGAGTAGGTATTGGTGCAGTTTTAGTACAAGTAGGATGTCCAGTGGCATATTTCAGTGAAAAACTCAGTGGTTCCAAACTGAAGTATAGTACTTATGACAAAGAGTTTTATGCAATCATTCGTGCTATCACTCACTGGTCACATTATCTGAAGCCAAAACAATTTGTCTTATTTTCTAATCATGAAGCACTGAAGTTTATTAATGGTCAGCATAAGCTTAATGCCAGACATGGAAAATGGGTGGAATTTTTGCAGTCTTATTCTTTTGTTTCTAAGCACAAAGCTGGAGTGGCTAATGTTGTTGCTGATGCACTTTCCAGACGATATTCGTTGTTATCAATTCTGGAAGCAAGAGTTCTTGGATTTTCTTTCATTAAAGAGTTGTATGTTGCTGATCCAGACTTCGTTGATCGCCTCACTCAAGCTAATCAGAAAGGACCATTTGTTGTTCAAGATGGTTTCTTATTCAAGAATGTTAAGTTGTGTATTCCAAAGGGTTCTATTAGAGATTTACTGATAAGGGAAGCACATGGAGGAGGTCTGGCTGGCCATTTTGGTATTAACAAAACTGGAGAGATCCTCACTGAACACTTCTACTGGCCAAGTTTACTGAAGGATGTTCAGAATATTATCAGTCGTTGACAACTTGTCACCAGGCGAAGGCAACTTTTCAAAAAGGATTGTATACCCCTCTACCAGTTCCAAATCAGCCATGGGAAGATCTTAGCATAGATTTCATTGTTGCACTGCCCAGAACTCAAAGGGGTAAAGATTCAATAATGGTGGTTGTTGATCGCTTTTCAAAAATGGCACATTTTATCCCTTGCAACATCACAAATGATGCTTCAGCAGTAGCAAATTTATTCTTCAAAGAGATTGTTCGTTTGCATGGGATTCCAAAGACAATTGTTTCAGATAGAGATGTAAAGTTTTTAAGTTATTTCTGGAAGACCTTATGGAGGCTGATGGGTACCAGATTGATGTTCAGTTTGGGTGTAGCTTAGAAACGAAAGATTTCCAGCAAGAAGGAAAAACAAGTTGTTGCCCAGAGCTGAAGGACCATTCAAGATTCTGGAGAGATATGGTGATAATGCATACAAGGTTGAGTTACCTGGAGATATGTTAGTTTCAAGTACTTTTAATGTTGGGGATCTGATGCCTTATCTGGAGGATGAGTACCTCGAGGACTTGAGGACAAGTCCTTCTTTAGAGGAGGAGATTGATACAGAAATTTCCAGGTTCACTGAACTAACTGACACCAGTGAACTGAAGAAACCAAGTGAACTGAAGAAGCTAACTGACCCGATAATGCCATCTGAACAAGCCATTTTGATTCTGCCAGTAGTGGCCCATTTCAGGAAAGTATTTACTGAATCAGTCCAGTCGCCAGTAGTAACACTTCTCCAGTGGCAAGTTTCTCCAGTTGCGGCCAGTAGTGATCCACCAGTGAAGTTTACCACTGAAGCACTCCAGTGACCAGCTCCAGTCTAGTCTCCAGATGGATGCTCCAGATTTAAGTCTCCAGTGGAAGTTCCAGATTTACGTTCCAGTTTTCATTAATAAATTCTTCCATAACACTGTAAAAAGTAAAAACCATCGGAGTAGCATAGAGATCATTAAAGATGTGAATGGGGTAACTCATGAAGGTATTGCGGCTGCTAATGCTTTCGTTGCTCATTATGAGAACTTTCTGGGCAGCCGTGGTGATACATCCCCTTTTGTGCACTCTGGACTATTTTCTCGCACTATTGCTACACATAAAGCTGATAAGATGACTCGCCTAGTGTCGCATGAGGAAATTAAGTCTGCTAATTATGATATTGGAGATAATAAAGCCCCAGGGCCCGACGGTTTTTCGTTTGTGTTCTTTAAAAAAGCTTTGGATATTGTGGGATATGATGTAAGTTGTGCTATTGAGGATTTTTTTCGGAATGGCCAATTACTGCAGGAGATTAACCACACAATCATTGCATTCGTTCCCAAGGTATCTACGCCTAATGGTATAAATGACTATCGTCCTATCTCTTGTTGCAATTTTCTCTATAAATGCATTAGCAAGATTATTACTAACAGGATTAAAATTTCCTTAGATGATATTGTTAGTACTAATCAATCTGCTTTTGTGCCGGGTAGACGTATTGCGGATAATATTCTACTGACACAGGAGCTTATGCATAACTATCATAGAGATTTTGGACCTCCTAGGTGTGCTTTCAAGATTGATATTTAGAAAGCTTATGACACAGTTGACTGGGAGTTTTTGAAAGAAGTGCTATATGGTTTCCGGTTCCCCGCTCGAATGGTTGATTGGATAATGGCATGTGTCACTAGTACTTCTTTTTCTATTTGTGTTAATGGAAATCTCTGTGGATACTTTAAAGGGAAGCGTGGTTTGCGTCAGGGGGACCCCATGTCTCCGTATCTATTCACGTTGGTTATGGAAATCCTTACCCTTAAGCTGCAACAACTTGTTCAAAATTCGTTGGGATTTCGATTCCATAATAAATGTGAAAAGCAACGAATTGTGAACTTGTGTTTTGCTGATGACTTATTTATGTTTGCTCGTGGTGATGTTATTTCAGCTCAGGTTATTATGGAGGCACTCTCGGCTTTCAAAGAGGTTTCTGGCCTTATACCAAGCCTTGCCAAGAGTACAGTGTTCTTTTGCAATGTGCAGACCCATGAAAGGAATGCTATAATGAGTATAATGCCATTTGAGGAAGGCCACTTGCCTATCAGGTACTTGGGTGTCCCTCTTATATCCCCTAGGCTCGCTTATAGAGATTGCAAGGTGTTGGTTGAACGGTTAGAAAAACGTATTGATAATTAGAAAAATAAGACACTTTCTTTAGCTGGCAGAATTCAGTTAATACGTTCAGTTCTTGCATCGTTGCATATTTATTGGGCTTCTGTGTTCATACTACCCACACGAATTATCCATGAACTTGAGAAAAAAATGCGGGGATTTCTTTGGACTCAGGGGCAACTTTCTAGCGGGAAGGTACAGATTTCTTGGAAGAAAATTTGCCTTCCAAAGCATGAGGGTGGGCTTGGGATTAGGAAGATAGTAGATGTGAATATTGCGCTCATGTCTTCTCATATTTGGTGCATATTATGCAAGAAAAATACATTATGGGTTGATTGGGTGTATTCATATAAACTTAAGGGTACAAGTTTTTGGGAAGTTCAACCGTGTGCTGGGATGAGTTGGGGATGGCGAAAATTGCTTCAGATAAGAAATATTATACGCCCTCATATTGTTTCTAAGATAGGCTCGGGTGAAACAATCTCCATGTGGTCCGATATGTGGAATGTGCATAGTCCGCTGAGTCGGTTTCTTACGCCGTGGGTTATTACCTGTAATGGTTTCTCTTTGCAAGCATCGCTGAAAGATATGCTCGATAATGGTGCTTGGAAGTGGCCAAGTGCTTGGTATGACTTGTTCCCTGTTTTTATCAATGTCCAGCCTCCGTCTCTCCATGTTAACAAACCGGATGAATTAGTGTTTTCTACAAAGGCTGTTTGGGATACTATCCGTGCTATTGATACTACCGTCCCTTGGGTAAAATTGGTGTGGTACTCGCAATGTATACCACGACATTCGTTTCATATGTGGCTGATCTTAAAAAAGAAGCTAAAGACCCAAGACCGACTGAGGCCGTGGGAAGTTGGGGGTGCTACAAACCTGAACCTCATGTGTTGCTCCCTGTGTAACCATGGGCCTGACTCTCATGACCACTTATTTTTCGAATGTTCTTTTTCTTTACAGGTTTGGTCATTAGTTAAACCACTCGCAGGTATGCACTTGGTGAGTGCAAAGTGGAGTGACATTGTTGATTGGCTTATTCCTGTTTCTATTTCAAGCTCCATCAAGAGTGTCATTGGAAGATTATTAGTTGCTGCCACTTCTTATTTTATCTGGTAGGAAAGGAATGCTCGGTTATTCTCTGATAGGAAGAGAAGTGTCCACCAATTGGAGACGCTCATTGTTGATACCGTAAGATTGAAATTGGCCTCTCTAAGGTTCAGAGGGACAGCTAAGGACGTGAATATGCTTGCTGATTGGAAATTACCTTCGACTATTACTGTCTAGTAGCCTTCCAGTTATTATTTTGTATCTTGCATTGTGTCTGATGTAGGATATAGGGAGATAGAAGTGCTCTGTATTAGCTTGATCTACACACTTATGGCATGTCATATAGTGTGAACTAGTGTGACATCTCGGTCACATTACTTGTACTTATATGCTTTGGGTGTTGTTATAAAATTCATCTTTTACCCAAAAAAAAAAAGTTTGTTTCAGCCACATGTTTGTGGACCCAATAAAGAAGGAATGACAGCTGTCAAGGACGATAAGGGAGGGGCGTGTGACAACGTTAATCCTAACGGTTTGTGGGCTCTTGTGCAGAGGGAATCTTTCTAGAAGCTTTGCTTGTCCATTTCCTATTGGTCAATTAATTAGTGGTTGTCCTTAGCACATGACAGCTTTTTGCTTATTTTATTATTGTATTTTCTTTTCTAGAAAATAGCATGTGGCTATAAATAGAGGCTCATTCTCACTTGTAAAAGAGACTTGATTGATTGAATGAAATTAATAGAGCAACCTCTATTTCTTCTCCAAAAATCTTCATTTACCTTTATGGATCTTTGATCTTGGTGGTTTAAAGTGATTCCTTTATCTATATTTGTGGTGATTCGTCCTTTATCAAATATAGTGGTAAGATCTTAAATCTTTGATTCCTTTATCTGTGTTTGTGGTGGCTAGACCTTTATCAAACATAATGGTGGGTTGGAGTGTTTCCTTTATCCTAGATTCTGGTGGCTCGTCCTTTACGAATCTTGGTGGTGGATTCTTTATCAATCTTTTATTTTGTTGTTCGTTTTATTTCATAAAATCAGAAAATCCTCACAAAAATAGTATTTTCGCTGTGCTAGTTCTTTGTTTAAGTTGTTACATTCCGATGTGCTTAGATTCGCATGAGTTTTACGCATCATAATACATCTTTTTTTCATAATTTTCTTAAATGCAGGAACCACAAAAGTCGCATTGATGTGATCAAAGATGTTCATGGTGTCTTACATGAAGGAGGCAACGTTTCAAAGGCTTTTGTTCAACACAATGAGCTATTCTTAGGTAAAGAAGGTGATGTGTCTTTACAACCTACACCAGATTTATTTATCAATGCTTTAGATAGTCAAACAGCACTCAATATGATCCGAGATGTGCCTGATGAGGAAATTAAGGATGCAATGTTCTCGATTAGTGATATTAAAGCCCAGGACCTGATGGTTTTACTTCAGCTTTTTTCAAGAAATCATGGTCTATTGTTGGGAAGGAGGTAAGCTGCTCAAGGAGCTAAACCATACTATTCTTGCTCTTATCCCCAAGGCTGCAACCCCCTCTTATGTTACTGATTTTCGACCAATATCCTGTTGTAATGTGTTGTTTAAATGCATTAGCAAGATTATTGCTAATAGAATTAAGGAAGGTTTGGATGAGGTGGTCAGTGTGAATCAGTCAGCTTTTGTTCCGGGTAGGAAGATTTCTGATAATATTCTCCTCACTCAAGAAATTATGCATAACTATCATAGAAAGCAGGGACCTCCAAGATGTGCTTTTATAGTGGATATTCAGAAGGCATATGATACAGTTGATTGGGGTTTTCTACGGGCTGCTATGTTTGGTTTTAGTTTTCATCCGGTTCGTATTAATTGGGTGATGTTGTGTGTGTCCTCCACGACTTTTTCATTGAGTATTAATGAGCATCTGCATGGTTGTTTTAAGGGAAAGAGGGGACTTCATCAAGGTGATCCTATCTCTCCTTATCTTTTTACTCTAGTCATGGAGGTGTTAACTCTTATTCTACAACACTCTGTTCGGTTGGATTCTTCATTCAGATTCCATAATAGGTGTGTTAAGCAGAAAGTTATCAACTTATGTTTTGCAGATGATTTATTTCTTTTTGTTAGAGGAGATATAAATTCGGCTAAATTAATCCTGGGAGCCATTGACTCTTTTAAAAAGTTGTCAGGTTTAATTCCGAGCACTCAGAAAAGCACAGTTTTCTTCTGCAATGTGCCTGATTTGATTAAAAATTCTATTTTGAATCTCGAATCAATTGATTATAGTGTTTAAGATTTTTCATAATAAATCAATAGAATAGAACTCAAGAACAAACATGACTTAATTTCATTGAGGTTAAATTTTTTTGACCTTAACTTTCCTTTGACCTTAAATTCCTTTGACTTTAATTTCTTTGACTTTGAGTTCCTTTGACCTTAATCTTATTGATGTTAAGGCTTTGAGGTTAAATGTCTTTGAGGTTAAATGTCTTTGAGGTTAAATATAAATGTCTACCTGACGTACATAAAATTTCTCTTCACCATAAATTCTTTGAACTTAAAGTTTTCTTTGAGTTTAAAATCCTTTGATGTTAAACTTCCTTTGAACTTTGGATTTTTTTTGAGGTTACAATGTCCAGGCCCAGGTCGTGACTTATACCCCTTTGAACTTAAAATTCTTTGAGTTTAACACCCATTGAACTTAAATGTCTTTGAACTTAAAATCTTTGAGTTTAACACCCATTGAACTTAAATGTCTTTGAACTTAATATCATTGAGGTTGTCTTTGAGGTAAAAAGTCATTGAACATAAAATTCCTTTGAGGTTAACATGATCGACCCTTTTTATACTCAATAACCTCTCGACCTTAATTCTCTTGAACTTAACTCTTTGACCTTAATCATTTGAAGTTAAAAAAACTTTATGTACAGGTCGAAATCTACCTCATTGAGGTTAAAAACTCTTTGAACTTAACAATCCATTGACTTTTTAATCCTATTGAACTTAAGAAAAACTCATTGAGGTAAAACAAAGTCACGACCAGATTCATTAAGGTGACCAGCAACAAACCCTAAATCAGATCAGAATCAAGAAGAAGATGAAAAAAATGAGTTGACCAACTTTGACCAAAACCCTAGGCTATGAACACGAACGGATCTGAAAGATACGAAGAAGAATAACATGATTCCAAGTGATGCGTAAATCACGCGACAACGACAGCGGAAGACTATTTTTGGTATTTTCTGGGTTTTAATATGAAACAAACAATAAAACAAGACAATAAAATAAAATGATAGATAAAAGAATCCACCACCAAGACTCGTAAAGGCTAAGCCACCGGAATCAAGGATAAAGGAAACACTCCGCCCCACCACTACAATCGATAAAGGTCTAGCCACCATGATTATAGATAAAGGAAACCGAAGATTTAGACCTCACCATAATATTTGATAAAGAACAGGTCACCACAAATATTGATAAAGGGGTCACTCCTAACCACCAAGATCAAAGATCTCTAAAGGTAAAAGAAGATTTTGTAAGAAATAGAGGCTGCTCTATTAATTTCATTCAACATCCAAAACTGTCTTTACAAAGAGAAATGAAGCCCCTATTTATAGCCACAAGTTATTTCCTAGGAATTAACGAAACAATAAAATAATACATAAAAGCTGTCACGTAAGGACAACCACTAATTAATTGACCAATAGAAAATAGACAGAGCGGGTTTCTAGAAACATTCCCCTGCAAGTGGTCCCACAATACCGTTAGAAATGTCATCGTTACACGCGCCTTCCTTAACAGCTGTCATTCTTCTTTATTAGGCCCACAAACGACTTCAGTGGGGACTTTATTAATTGGAAACTGGAGACAAAATTCTGGACCTCCACTGGAGACAAAATCTGGAGCATTCATCTGGAGCTGATCACTGGAGCTGGTCACTGGTGGATGACCAGTGTTGGTCACTGGAGTACTTCACTGGTGTATGACCAATGTTGTTCACTGGAGGATCTTGCCACTGAAGAAGTGTTACTACTGGTGACTGGACTGGTTCATTAAAAACTTGTCTAAAATGGGCCACTACTGGCAAAATCAACATGGCTTGCTCAGATGGCATTATTAGGCCAGTTTCCTTCAGTTCAGTGGGCTTCTTCAGTTCGCTGGGTTTCTCCAGTTCAGTGAACCTGGACATTTCTGCATCATTCTCCTCCTCTGAAAAGGGACTTGTCCTCAAGTCCTCGAGGTACTCATCTTCCAGATAAGGCATCAGATTTCCCACATTAAAAGTACTTAAAACTGCCATATCTCCAGGCAACTCAACCTTGTAAGCATTATCGTCATATCTTTCCAGAATCTTGAATGGACCTTCAGCTCTGGGCATCAACTTGTTCTTCCTTTTTGCTGGAAATCTTTCTTTTCTGAGGTGCACCCAAACAAGATCACCTGGTGCAAAACTGGGCTGCTTTCTATTTTTGTTTGCCTTGGCCTTGTAACTGGCATTTGCTTTCTCTATTCTAGCCTTCACTTCTTCATGAATTTTCTTGACTTCTTTCGCTCTGGCTTCAGCTTCAATACTTGCTTTTGGCTCAATCGAAAATGGAATTAAATCAATGGGGGTCAGTGGATTGACACCATAACATACTTCAAATGGGGATTTACTGGTAGAATAGTTAGGAGCTCTGTTGAAAGCAAACTCAGCATGAGCAAGCTTCAGATCCCAATCTTTCAGTGTCTTCTTCACCAGTGTTCTTAATAACATACCAACTGTTCTGTTCGTGACTTCAGTCTGTCCATCAGTCTGAGGATGGTGAGACGTACTGAACAATAATCTGGTACCCATCAGTCTCCATAAGGTCTTCCAGAAATAACTCAGGAATTTGACATCTCTATCTGAAATAATGGTCTTGGGAATTCCATGTAATCTGACAATCTCCTTAAAGAACAAATTGGCTACTGCTGAAGCATCATTTGTGGTGTGGCAAGGAATAAAATGAGCCATTTTTGAACGATCAACCACCATCATTATTGAATCTTTACCTCTCTGAGTTCTGGGCAGTGCAACAATGAAATCCATACTGAGATCTTCCCATGGTTGGCTTGGGACTGGAAGAGGAGTATACAACCCTTTGTGAAAAGTTATCTTCGCCTGGTGACAAGTTGGTCAGCGACTGATGATACTCTGGACATCCTTCAGTAGACTTAGCCAGTAGAAGTGTTCAGTGAGAATCTCTCCAGTTTTGTTAATGCCAAAATGGCCAGCTAAACCTCCTCCATGTGCTTCTCTTATCGAACCCCTGGGAATGCACAACTTTCCATTCTTAAATAAGAAACCATCCTGAACAACAAATGGTCCTTTCTGGTGAGCTTCAGTGAGACGATCAGAAAAATCTGGATCAGCAGCATATAATTCTTTGATGAAAGAAAACCCAAGAACTCTTGCCTCCAGAATTGATAACAATGAATATCGTCTGGAAAGTGTATCAGCAACAACATTAGCAACTCCAGTTTTGTGCTTAGAAACAAAAGAATAAGACTGCAAAAATTCCACCCATTTTGCATGTCTGGCATTAAGCTTGTGTTGACCATTAATGAACTTCAGTGCTTCATGGTCAGAAAATAAGACAAACTGTTTTGGCTTCAGATAATGTGACCAGTGAGTGATAGCACGATTTATTGCATAAAATTCTTTGTCATAAGTGCTATACTTCAGTTTAGAACCATTGAGCTTTTCACTAAAATAGGCAACTGGACGCCCTGCTTGTACCAGAACTGCACCAATACCTACTCCACTGGCGTCACACTCTAACTCAAACAACTGATCAAAGTCTGGCAATGATAGAACTGGAGCTGAACTGAGCTTTTCCTTCAGTGACTCAAAGGCCAACTGGGCTGACTTAGGCCAGTCAAACACACCCTTCTTCAGACAATCCGTAATTGGGGCCACAACTGTAGAGAAATTCTTGATAAACCTTCTGTAAAAAGATGCCAGTCCGTGAAAGCTTCTTACTTCAGTGATGGTTGTAGGAACTGGCCATGATCTGATGGCTTCCACCTTTGAGGGATCCATAGAAATTCCTTCTTTTGAAACAACATACCCCAGAAATATTACACTCTCTACCATAAAATCACATTTCTCCAGTTTACCATATAACTGGTGTCTTCTTAATAGTTCAAAAACACTCTTCAGATGACTAATATGTTCAGCTTCAGATTTTGAATACACCAGAATATCATCTAAATAAACAACAACAAACTGACCAATAAGTGGCCCGAGGACTTCATTCATCAGTCTCATGAAAGTACTAGGAGCATTAAGATAAACCAAAAGGCATTACTAACCATTCATAAAGGCCTCCTTTAATTTTGAATGCAGTCTCCCACTCATCTCCATCCTTCATTCTGATCTGGTGATAGCCACTTCTGAGATCAATCTTAGAAAACACATTGGAGCCATGTAACTCATCAAGCATATCATCCAATCTGGGAATGGGATATCTATACTTAATAGTTATATTATTTATGGCTCTGCTATCAACACACATTCTCATCGAACCATCTTTCTTTGGGACCAGGAGAGCTGGAACTGAACAAGGACTCATGCTTGCTCTGACATAACCTTTGGCAACCAACTCATCTACCTGCCTTTGCAACTCCTTTGCTTCAGTAGGTGAACATCTATAAGCAGCTTTGTTTGGAAGAACTAAACCTGGAACCAGGTCAATCTGGTGTTCAATTCCTCTTACTGGTGGCAAACCTTCAGGTAGGTCTTCTGGGAAAACATCAGTGAATTCCTTCAGTAGAGACTTCAGGAGACTGGGGACTCCAGTGAACTCCTTCTCTTCAGTACGCTCAAGCCCCCCCCCCCCCCCCCCCCCCCCCCCCCCCCCCCCCCCCCCCCCCCCCCCCCCCCCGGTTGGTAGGGGGGGTGTGTGTGGGTGGGGATGTGGGGTTGGGGGGGTGTTGTTGGGTGGGGGGGCCAGCACCAGTAATATCATAACTGGAGAGCCTCTAGTTAACTCATCTTCTACTTCAGTTTGAGACATAAATAAAGACTTGCTGGACGGTTCGTTCATATTAATTATCAATAATTCATTGGGTTTTAAAGAAGTCAGAGTGACCTTCTTCCCACTTACAAATAATGAATAAGAATTCATACGACCATTATGAAAAACATTATTATCAAATAACCAAGGTCTACCCAGTAATATATGACAAGCATCCATAGGAACAACATCACACACAATTTTATCTTGATAAATATATCCAATGGAGAAAGGAATAGTAACTTGTCGGTTAACTTTTACCTCAGATCCTTCACTGAGCCATTGCAACTTGTAAGGACGAGGGTGCTTAACTGTAGGTAGTGCCAGTTTCTCTACCATGTAAGTTGAAGCAGCATTAGCACAACTCCCACCGTCAATGATCAGATCACACACCTTGCCTTTAACAGTACATCTGGAGTGAAAAATATTCTCTCGCTGGGCAGTATTAGTTGCAACTTCATCAGCATGCATCACTCTTCTTACTACTAGCATCTCTCCAACATCTGCACCTACATACGCCTCTTCATTCTCATCTTCATCATACACTGGTTCACCTTCTTCAGTATCAACATCTGGTAAGCTTTCAATCTCTTTGGCAGTTAGTGCTCGCTGGTTAGGACACTGCGCCTGGAAGTGACCAAAGCCATGACACTTAAAACATTTTTTTCCAACTGGTTCTTTTGATCCTCCAGTTTCTTTCTCCTTTCCTCTGAAGGATTTCTGAACAGTCTCATTGGGCCTGGTAACTGGTTTACTGGAACTGGAAGTAACCTTAGTGAAAGGTTTGTACTGGACCTTCTTCTTCAGTTGCTTTTCAATCTGGAAGGCCAGTTTGCATGCACCTTCATAAGTCCAGATGGGCTGCAGTTCTATCTTCTCAGTAATAGTAGCATTCAACCCACCAAGGAATCTGGCGATAGTATGCTCTTCAGTTTCTTTGACACTAGTTCTTGTCTTCAGTTGCTCAAACTCCCTGATATACTCCACAATTTCTTTAGCACCTTGCTTTAGATTATTCATCAGTAGATACTGATCTTGCTTGTACGACTGAGGAACGAATCTTTTCTGCATAACTTCCTTCAGTTTGGACCAGGTCTTGATTTTACACTTACCTTTATACTCCCTTTCAGATTTCATATTATCATACCAAGATGAAGCATACTTTTTAAGCTTAATAATGGCAACCTTAAAACTCTTTTTATCATCATAACCTTTTATTTCCATAATCCTATCCATCACCTGAACCCATTCAAAGTATTCTTCTGGGTTTGATGAACCAACAAAATCTGGTGGATCTATCTTAATATCTTTAGTATCATCAACCTTATGTCTCCGACTTCTTCTCCAAGACTGATTAGACTCTTCAGAATCACTTGAAGATCTGGGTGTACTATCAGATCGCTCACTAGGACCTTGAGATTCATTATCTCTTTCACCCACAGCAACATGTTCTCTATTAAACCTTAAACCACCATCTTCCAACAGATTAACAACCCTGCCCAGTGTTTCTTGTAGATCTTCAATCTGTCTATCCCTTCTAGCATTATGAGCTTCTTCTAATGTCATATTTCTGCTAAAAGCCATTTATATTCAATCAACTTAATAGATCTATATCAACAACAACTAGATCTAAACAATCAACAAACAGATCTAGAAAATCAAACTCAGATCTGACTAAATCGAAATGAGATCTAATCAAACAATACCCCAACGGAGAAAAAGATTAAGAAACCTTTTTCAAACCTGTCTCTGATACCAAATTTGATGCGTAAATTACGCGACAACGATAGCGGAAGACTATTTTTGGTATTTTCTGGGTTTTAAAATGAAACAAACAATAAAACAAGACAATAAAATAAAATGATAGATAAAAGAATTCCACCACCAAGACTCGTAAAGGCTAAGCCACCAGAATCAAGGATAAAGGAAACACTCCGCCCCACCACTACAATCGATAAAGGTCTAGCCACCATGATTATAGATAAAGGAAACCGAAGATTTAGACCTCACCATAATATTTGATAAAGAACAAGTCACCACAAATATTGATAAAGGGGTCACTCCTAACCACCAAGATCAAAGATCTCTAAAGGTAAAAGAAGATTTTGTAAGAAATAGAGGCTGCTCTATTAATTTCATTCAACATCAAAAACTGTCTTTACAAAGAGAAATGAAGCCCCTATTTATAGCCACAAGCTATTTCCTAGGAATTAACGAAACAAAAAAATAATTTTTTTTTCCGGTAAAGGCCGTCACCCCTGATGATTCTATTATAACAACAGAAACGTTTAAGTACAAGAAATGTGACTGAGTATCACATTTGTTCATGTATACAACAAGCTGTATACATGTAATCAATCACCTAGCACGCTAGTAAAGCAAACAAGCCAAATCGCTATTAAAAAAAGAAAGAACAATCATGTAAAATGAAAATCAAGCCGCATTAAAATCAGCCTTGATCAGGTGGATCATCAAGCAGAACACAATGTTGCATCTTCCATTTCTCCAAGAACTGATGGTTGCGAATCCTGTCCTTAAACCTTATGGTGAAAAGACGCAATCTCGTTGAGGAGACAATCTCGTTGAGGAAACAATAAAATAATACATAAAAGCTGTCACGTAAGGACAACCACTAATTAATTGACCAATAGAAAATAGACAGAGCGGGTTTCTAGAAACATTCCCCTGCAAGTGGTCCCACAATACCGTTAGAAATGTCATCGTTACACGCGCCTTCCATAACAGCTGTCATTCTTCTTTATTGGGCCCACAAAAGACTTCAGTGGGGACTTTATTAATTGGAAACTGGAGACAAAATTCTGGACCTCCACTGGAGACAAAATCTGGAGCATTCATCTGGAGCTGATCACTGGAGCTGGTCACTGGTGGATGACCAGTGTTGGTCACTGGAGTACTTCACTGGTGGATGACCAGTGTTGTTCACTGGAGGATCTTGCCACTGGAGAAGTGTTACTACTGGTGACTGGACTGGTTCATTAAAAACTTGTCTGAAATGGGCCACTACTAGCAAAATCAACATGGCTTGCTCAGATGGCATTATTAGGCCAGTTTCCTTCAGTTCAGTCGGCTTCTTCAGTTCGCTGGGTTTCTCCAGTTCAATGAACCTGGACATTTCTGCATCACCAAGTCCATATCAACCTTTATAACTCAGATCTACACTAGATCTGGTCGAATCTACCCAATATGTTATATATTTTTTTGGTTTCATCAATTTCGGTATATATATATATAAAAATGTTTATTTTGGTTAATGTATATTCCCTGTGAATTTTATACCATAACCAAAACATTACAAAATAAGTAGTATGGCTAGAATACCATACTAGTTCATATGCATGACAAGCCATGCAATGTTACAAGCGATACCGCATGCTAGAAAAAACTATGATCAAAAAAACCTAAACGCTAGCTAAATCAATATATAAATATATAGCAACAAAATCAGCCTATTAGCTAGCTAATCCTTATGGATTAAGGGTTGTATATCACCAGCCCTCTTGGCAAGTTCCACGCCTCCACAAATCTTCCAACTTGATTCGAATTCTTGAATCTCAAAGTGACAAGCTTTAAACGCACACTTGTAGCCACAAGGTCTCGAATCTGCTCTTCCTTTCTTACTTCATTAGAGAATAATCTTCTATTCCGCTCTTGCCATATAAAGTAAGCTGTTGCAGCCACTAATAGCTTCCCAATTACACTCTTAGCCGATCTGGAATTAGCTCGTTTATTTAGCCAATCCTCAATGTCATCACATTTAGAGCTCACGTGATGCATTTGAGCTAAATAGCGCACTTGACTCCGTACCTGCTTAGAAAACTTACAATAAAAGAACAAATGGTTATGGGAATCAGGTCCTTGTGTACAAAGGGGACAGCACACGAGATTGAAATTCGTGTTTCCCCAAGTACCCCACTGCATCATCAGATCTCGCGTCCTCAATTTGCGTCTCATGATAAGCCACATCAAGAAAGCATGTCTTGGTATCATTTGGGGAAACCAAACAGCCTTATGCCATGTAACAACCTCTTGCTTGAAGCGTAGAGAATCCCATACAATAGTCGAACAAAAGGGTTTTTCTATGCCTTGTGCGTCCTTCCAAATCAAAGAATCATGAATACCTCTAGACAATTGAAGGTTAGGAAGATCGATTAAAACAGGAAACAAGTCAAGCCAGGCGATAGGCCATTTCCAAATACCATCCTCAATGAGGTCTGAAACAGTGGACTGAAGAGAAAGACCTGCTCGCATAATATCTCTAGGTGAAATATAATTACGAATTGGACATATTTCAGTCCATTTATCAAACCACATCGAGGTATTTCTACCATCACCAATTCGTGTCCAGAAATGGGGCCTTATATGATGCCGTAATTGCAATATTTTCCTCCATCCCCAGGTGCAATTTTGTGGTATTGGGACATCCCAGAAACTTCTGTTTTTTAACTTGTAGGAATGGATCCATTTAACCCACAAAGAATCCCTGCCGGTTAATATGCTCCACACATGTTTGACCATTAGAGCTTTGTTAAAATCAACAATCCTTCTAATACCAAGTCCACCTTCCGATTTCGGTAGACATAATGATTTCCATGCAACTTTAGCTTTACCTTTAATCGTACCTCGAAAACGCCTCATTTTGCTTTCCAATTCATCAATTACTCGTTGGGGAAGTATAAAAACTGATGCCCAATAAATATGTAATGATGAAAGAACTGACCTTACTAATTGAAGTCTCCCTGCAAACGATAGTGACTTATTCCTCCAATCAGTAATTTGTTTCTCCATTCGTTCTAGTAACACCTTACAATCGTTATATAACAGCCTAGATGAAATAAGAGGGACTCCAAGGTAGCGAACCGGTAGGCTGCCTTCTTCAAATGGCATGATTTCCCGAATAGATTGCTTGACAAGGTTAGAAACATTACAAAAGAAAGCCGTGCTCTTTGACATGCTTGGTACTAATCCTGACATATTCTTGAACAGATTGATAGATTCCAAGATGACTTTAACAGACCTACCGCGTGAGAAGATAAAAAGATCATCCGCAAATCACAAATTAATAATGCTCTGTTTCTCACATTTGTTATGGAACCTGAAATTAGAAGCCAAAGAAAACTTATTTAAAATAAGTGTTAGTACTTCAATAACCAGGGTAAACAGATATGGCGACATAAGGTCACCCTGTCTCAATCCTTTCTTCCCTCGAAAATACCCATGTAGGTTGCCATTAATGCATAAAGAGAAGGATGTCGTGGAGACACAAGTCATGATCCATTTAATCATAGTTGGGTGGAAACCAAAACCAATCAAGACCTCCTTAAGGAACTTCCAGTCAACAGTATCATAAGCTTTTTGAATGTCAATCTTGAAAGCACACCTTGGCGAGTCAACATTCCTATGATAGTTATGCATTAGCTCCTGAGTGAGAAGTATATTATCAGAAATAAGTCTCCCCGGTACAAACGCCGACTGGTTTATACTAACAATATCATGCAAGCCTTCCTTTATTCTATTCGTAATAATCTTGCTTATACATTTATAAATGGTGTTGCAACAAGATATAGGACGATAGTCATTAATAGAGGAAGGTGTGGTAACCTTTGGGATCAAAGCAATGAAAGTATGGTTGATCTGTTGTAGCATTTTCCCATTGCAAAAAAATTCATGTGTTGCTAGACATACCTCACTGCCAACAATGTTCCAGGAACTCTTAAAAAAGGCTGAAGTATACCCATCAGGTCCGGGTGCTTTATTCTCCCCAATACTGAACATAGCCTGCTTTATTTCCTCATCAGTAATCCGTTTCTCCATTCGTTCTAGTAACACCTTACAATCGTTATATAACAGCCTAGATGAAATAAGAGGGACTCCAAGGTAGCGAACCGGTAGGCTGCCTTCTTCAAATGGCATGATTTCCCGAATAGATTGCTTGACAAGGTTAGAAACATTACAAAAGAAAGCCGTGCTCTTTGACATGCTTGGTACTAATCCTGACATATTCTTGAACAGATTGATAGATTCCAAGATGACTTTAACAGACCTACCGCGTGAGAAGATAAAAAGATCATCCGCAAATCACAAATTAATAATGCTCTGTTTCTCACATTTGTTATGGAACCTGAAATTAGAAGCCAAAGAAAACTTATTTAAAATAAGTGTTAGTACTTCAATAACCAGGGTAAACAGATATGGCGACATAAGGTCACCCTGTCTCAATCCTTTCTTCCCTCGAAAATACCCATGTAGGTTGCCATTAATGCATAAAGAGAAGGATGTCGTGGAGACACAAGTCATGATCCATTTAATCATAGTTGGGTGGAAACCAAAACCAATCAAGACCTCCTTAAGGAACTTCCAGTCAACAGTATCATAAGCTTTTTGAATGTCAATCTTGAAAGCACACCTTGGCGAGTCAACATTCCTATGATAGTTATGCATTAGCTCCTGAGTGAGAAGTATATTATCAGAAATAAGTCTCCCCGGTACAAACGCCGACTGGTTTATACTAACAATATCATGCAAGCCTTCCTTTATTCTATTCGTAATAATCTTGCTTATACATTTATAAATGGTGTTGCAACAAGATATAGGACGATAGTCATTAATAGAGGAAGGTGTGGTAACCTTTGGGATCAAAGCAATGAAAGTATGGTTGATCTGTTGTAGCATTTTCCCATTGCAAAAAAATTCATGTGTTGCTAGACATACCTCACTGCCAACAATGTTCCAGGAACTCTTAAAAAAGGCTGAAGTATACCCATCAGGTCCGGGTGCTTTATTCTCCCCAATACTGAACATAGCCTGCTTTATTTCCTCATCCGTAACATTTCTAACCATATTTGCAGCGTTTACATGGTCAAGAACCCTATCAAACAGATCTGGTGTTGGGTTAGTTGTCATAACATCTTCCTTCCCTAAAAAGTTCATAAAATGATCCACGAAAGCTTTATGTGCATCTCCACCTTCATGTGTAACACCCACCATGCATGTCTTTGATGATCTCAATTCGCGATCTGTGGTTTTTGCATTTTAATGTTTTATGAAAAAAACCCGAATTCGCATCCCCCAGAGCGAGCCATTCCACTTTTGCCTTTTGTTTAAGGAAACTCTCTTCATCAAGTTGTGCTTCTTTGAACTCATTGAGAACTTTTGCTTCCTTTTCACGCAAGGACGGGTCCATTAAATCTTTCTCAATGGCAGTTTAAGTCATATCCAGCTCCGTCCTAAGTTTATCTACCCAAGCATGAAGATTGCCTTGTTTCAAAAGAAGCTTACGCAAAGGTTTTTTTAATGTTTTCAGCTTTTTGACAACACGAAACATGTAATGCCCAGTAATATCTTGCTGCCATTCACGTTCAACAGCTTCCTTAAAGCCCTGCTTATGGACAAGTATATTAGTAAGTTTAAAAGGTTTAGGCCTAGTTCTCGTTACCGATGGGAGCTTTAGGACACATGGTGAGTGATCCGACACCCTGTATGGCTGAAATAATGCAGTAGCAGATGGAAAGTCGTCCACAAATTTCATATTTCCCATGACACGATCTATCTTTTTAAAAACACATATACCTTTCTTTGGTTTCTGGATCCATGTGAAGTGCAAACCAGAACTATTGATGTCTAAAACTTCAATTGCTTCAACACATTCTTGAAAGTTCCTCATGCCTAAAGTAATCTTCGATGTACCCAGTAAATTATCTTCAAGGTTCAGCGAAGAATTGAAATCCCCGAGAATCACCCATGGTCGATCATGGACAAACATTTTATGTTTACCCAGTTCATACCAAAGCTCTCTTCTCCGTTTATAACAGTTATCTGCATAAACAAAAGAACAAAACAACGATTTCTGATCCAATTTAAAAATGATTTGGGTATGCATGACTTGATCCGTTTGAGAAAGAACCATTAAATCTACAAAATCAGTATCCAACCCAACAATTATTCTCGTTCCCTTATTACATAAACTTCCATTCGATGTCCAATTCCAAGCTTTACATATCTTTTTACAAGTATCAAACAGCTTACTAACATCCATATGGGATTCCAGAATAGCGCATACATTAAAATGATTCTCATGCACTACATGTTGAACCTCCTTTTGTTTGAGAGGGCGGTTCAACCCTCTTATATTCCAGGAAGCAATACTACCCATTAAAACCATCTTTACCGGGAGTGCTTGCCCCCTCAGAAGGTTTTCTTGGCACATTCGTTAGATTAATGACTTCAACCGATTCATCAAAAGCAGTCTCAACACTTTCATCATCCGAATCACCATCAACAAGGTTTTCAAGTCGTTTCTTCTCAAGCTCGAGCCTTTCTTCCATTGTGGTCTCCTGCAATAGGGGGTCGTTAAACCCCTCCCCATAATCATTCAAAAGGTCATAAGAGTTATGAGTGCTAACAGGTGGCTTGGATGTGCTTGCTACATCCGCTGTTTGTTTAGGTTTCACCACTGGTCTATATTCAAACACAGGCTTTTGTTTTTGCTTTATTGGAAATCCTTGGGGTTTTCCTTTTCTCTTGTTTTTTACCTGTTGACATCCTTCATTGAACACTGCTTTAGCCATAGGAGCCACTTTCACAGCTTTGGGACATGTAGAATCAACATGTCCAAAGATTTTACAAACCGAGCACCTTGGTGGCTTCCATTCATATTCAATATTGATAACTGAATTCGTATATCCCTCATCCTCCATCTTTGGGATGGCAACAACAATCTTCTGTTTAAAATCTTCCTCCGCATCCAATTCCACTAATGCTCTAGCATAACTATTCCGGCCCCAAGACTCAATACACATATCAGTTGTGTATGAATCTAACTGTTTAGGGTCACCCACTTTCGATATCAACAAGCTTAATCCATCATCAGTATAGGCAACCATAGGGACATCATGCAATTTAACCCAAACGGGAACATTCTTCATATCTTGATGCGGGAATGTCCAGATTCAATGAACCAAGTTTGACTGAAGCTGAACTGGAGGAATCTGGAGAAAAGCAGTTGACTAAACTAAAGAAGCAATCTGAGCGAACCATGCAGTCTGAACAAGCAATGTTAATTTTGCCAGCTGTATCACATTTTAACCATCTTTTCACTGAAACAACTCAGTCTCCAGTAGTGACCTTGCTCCAGTGGGAATTATCACCAGTGGCATCTGACGAGCTCCAGATGCATCTGAAGGGTTCCAGTGAAAATGAACTCTGAAGGTCCTCCAGATGACGTGCTCCAGTTTTTGTCTCCAGTTCCAGATGAATGCTCCAGTTGTCTATAATAAAGTTTGTTTTAACTGAAGGTTGTGTGGGGTCAATAAGGACGTGGGAGTGGATGCGTGGCAGCTTTTTAGTGGATCCAAGAGGAGCGTGCAAAAGCATTAACATTCCTAACGGTATGGTGGGCCACTTGAAGAGGATTGTTTCTAGAAGCCTTATGTGTCTATTTCCTATTGGTCCAAAGTAATTAGTGGCTTGCACATGACAGCTTTTGTATTATTTTATTATTTTGTCGTTGATTCCTAGGTAAGAGTATGTGGCTATAAATACAGCCTTTATTTCTCATTGTAAAGTTAGTTGATGTTGAATGAAAATTAATAGAGCAGCCTCTATTTCTTACAAATCTTCTTTTACCTTTATAGATCTTTGATCTTGGTGGTAAGGAGTGACCCCTTTATCAATATTTGTGGTGACTCGTTCTTTATCAAATATTGTGGTGAGGTCTTTTAAATCTTCGGTTTCCTTTATCTATAGTCGTGGTGGCTAGACCTTTATCGATTGTAGTGGTGGGGCGGAGTGTTTCCTTTATCCTTGATTCCGGTGGCTTAGCCTTTACGAGTCTTGGTGGTGGATTCTCTATCGATCATTTTTACTTTTATTATCTCGTTTGTTATTTAATTCATATATAATCCAGAAAATATCAAAAATAGTCTTCCGCTGTAGTTTGTCGCGTGATTTACGCATCAAATTGGTATCAGAGCCAGGTTTGCAAAAGGTTTCTTAATCTTTTGGTTGTCGTTGTTTGATTGTTTAGATCTGTTGAAATTTTGATTAGATCTGTTGTTTGAACGTTTAGATCTGTTGGTTATTTGTTTAGACCTATTGATTGTGAGTTGTTTGCTGGTTATAAATGGCGTTTAGAAGAAATATGACTTTAGATGAAGCTAATAATGCTAGGAGAGATAAACAGATAGAAGATCTACAAGAAGCTCTTGGTAGAGTTGTTCATATGTTAGAAGATGGTGGTTTAAGGTTTAATCGAGAAAATGTTGTTCCAAGTGAAAGAGATACTGAATCTCAAGGTGGTAGTGAAAGATCTGATAGTAATCCTAGACACTCTAGTGATTCTGATGAACCACGTCCAAGAGAAAGGCGTAGGAGGCATAAGGGTGATGATACTAGGAATATTAAGATAGATCCACCAGATTTTAATGGGTCTTCTAACCCAGAAGAGTATTTTGAATGGGTCCAGGTGATGGACAGGATTATGGAGATAAAAGGTTATGATGATAGAAAAAGCTTCAAAGTTACCATTATTAAACTGAAGAAATATGCTTCATCCTGGTATGATAACATGAAGTCTGAAAGGGAATATAAAGGCAAAAGCAAAATCAAGACCTGGTCCAAACTGAAGGAGGTTATGCAAAAGAGATTTGTTCCCCAGTCGTACAAGCAAGACCAGTACTTACTGATGAACAATCTGAAACAAGGAGTTAAGGAGGTTGTAGAATACATTAGAGAGTTTGAGCATCTGAAGACCAGAACTGGTGTGAATGAAACTGAAGAGCACACTATAGCCAGATTTCTTGGTGGTCTGAACGCTGCCATTACTGAGAAGATTGAGTTGCAGCCTATCTGGACGTATGAAGGTGCATGCAAGATGGCTATCCAGATTGAGAGACAACTGAAAGAAGAAGGTTCCGTACAAGTCATTCAGTAAGGTTCCTGCCAGTGCAAGTCAACCAATTGCCAGTCAACCAGTTGCCAGATTTACTGAAGCTGCTCAGAAATCCTCCAAAGGGAAAGAAAAAGAAACTGGAGCTTCTAAAGAACCAGTTGGAAGAAAATGTTTCAAGTGTCATGGCTTTGGTCACTTCCAGGCCCAGTGTCCTAATCAAAGAGCATTGACTGCAAGAGAAATTGAATGTTTACCAGATGTCGACACTGAAGAAGGTGAGCCAGTGTACGATGAAGAAGAAGATGTTGGCGCAGATGTGGGAGAGATGTTGATTGTCAGGAGAGTGATGCATACTGATGAAGTTACAGCTGATACTGCTCAGAGAGAGAATATTTTCCACTCCAGATGCACAGTGAAAGGCAAGGTATGTGATCTGATCATCGATGGTGGCAGTTGTGCAAATGCTGCTTCAACTTACATGGTAGAGAAACTGGAACTACCAACAGTGAAGCATCCCAGACCTTACAAGTTGCAATGGTTAAGCGAAGGTTCTGAAGTAAAGGTAAATCGACAAGTCACTATTCCCTTTTCAATTGGGTCAGTTTACCAAGATAAAATTATATGTGATGTTGTTCCCATGGATGCCTGTCACATTTTGTTGGGTCGACCATGGTTATTTGATAATTATGTTCATCATGATGGTCGTATGAACTCATATTCTCTAAATGTAAGTGGAAAGAAGGTCACCTTGACTTCTTTGAAGCCCACCGAACTGATGAAAGTCAAGAAAGATCAGCCCAGTAAGCCTTTGTTTTTATCTCAATCTGAAGTTGAGGAAGAGTTAACTGAAGGCTCTTCAGTTCTAATGCTACTGGTCGTTGAAAAGTCTGAAGAGAAGAAGTCCACTGAAGTCCCCAGTTTACTGAAGTCGTTACTGAAGGAGTTCAGAGATGTCTTTCCTGAAGATTTACCTGAAGGTTTACCTCCAGTTAGAGGTATTGAGCACCAGATTGACTTGGTTCCAGGCTTAGTTCTTCCAAACAAAGCAGCTTATCGTTGTTCTCCTAATGAAGCCAAAGAATTGCAAAGACAAGTAGATGAACTGGTCGAAAGGGTTATGTCAGAGCAAGCATGAGTCCTTGTTCAGTTCCTGCTCTACTGGTCCCAAAGAAAGATGGAACGATGAGAATGTGTGTTGACAGTAGAGCCATCAACAATATAACTATTAAGTATAGATATCCTATTCCCAGATTGGATGATATGCTTGATGAGTTACATGGCTCCAGAGTGTTTTCAAAAATTGATCTCAGAAGTGGTTATGACCAGATAAGAATGAAGGATGGAGACGAGTGGAAAACTGCATTCAAAATCAAAGGAGGCTTATATGAATGGTTAGTGATGCCTTTCGGCTTGTCAAATGCCCCCAGTACATTCATGAGGCTAATGAATGAAGTTCTGAGGCCACTTATAGGTCAGTTTGTTGTTGTTTACTTTGATGATATTCTGGTGTACTCTAAATCTGAAGCTGAACATGTTGGTCATCTGAAGAAAGTATTTGAACTGCTAAGAAGACACCAGTTGTATGGAAAAATGGAGAAATGTGATTTTATGGTGGATAGTGTGATATTTCTGGGGTATGTTGTGTCGAAAAATGGGATTTCAATGGATCCATCGAAGGTAGAAGCCATCAGATCGTGGCCAGTTCCTACAACCATCACTGAAGTTAGAAGTTTTCATGGACTGGCATCATTCTATCGAAGGTTCATAAAAAAACTTTTCTACAGTTGTGGCTCCTATCACTGATTGCCTAAAGAAATGTGTGTTCAACTGGCCAAGTTCAGCTCAACTGGCGTTCGAAGCACTGAAGGAGAAGCTCAGTTCAGCTCCAGTTCTATCCTTACCAGATTTTGATATGCTATTTGAACTTAAATGTGATGCTAGTGGAGTTGGTATTGGTGCAGTACTGGTGCAAAGTGGTCGTCCAGTTGCATACTTCAGTGAGAAACTGAATGGATCTAAACTGAAGTATAGTACTTATGACAAAGAATTCTATGCAATTATTCGTGCTATCACTCACTGGTCACATTATCTGAAGCCAAAACAGTTCGTATTGTTTTCTGATCATGAAGCACTGAAGTTCATTAATGGTCAACATAAGCTTAATGCCAGGCATGCAAAATGGGTGGAATTTTTGCAATCTTATTCATTCGTTTCAAAGCACAAGGCTGGAGTTTGCAATGTTGTTGCTGATGCACTATCACGAAGATATTCTTTATTATCAGTTCTGGAAGCAAGAGTACTTGGATTTTCTTTTATCAAGGAGTTATATGCTGCTGATCCAGATTTTTCTGAGAAAGTTACTGAAGCTAATCTGAAAGGACCATTCACTGTTCAAGATGGTTTCTTATTCAAGAATGGTAAGTTGTGCATTCCAAGGGGTTCAATAAGAGATTTATTAATAAGGGAAGCACATGGAGGAGGACTAGCTGGACATTTTGGAATCAACAAAACTGGAGAGATTCTAACTGAACACTTCTACTGGCCAAGTCTACTGAAGGACGTCCAGAGTATTATCAATCGCTGTCCAACTTGTCACCAGGCAAAGACAACTTTTCACAAAGGTTTGTACACTCCTCTTCCAGTTCCAAACCAACCTTGGGAAGATCTCAGTATGGACTTTATTGTTGCACTACCCAGAACCCAGAGGGGAAAAGATTCTATAATGGTGGTTGTTGATAGATTCTCAAAAATGGCTCATTTTGTTGCTTGTAATACAACAAATGATGCTTCAGCTGTGGCGAATTTGTTCTTTAAAGAGATTGTCAGATTACATGGAATTCCTAAATCCATTGTTTCTGATCGAGATGTGAAGTTTTTAAGCTATTTCTGGAAGACTCTATGGAGACTGATGGGTACCAGATTGTTGTTCAGTACGTCTCACCATCCCCAGACTGATGGACAGACTGAAGTCACGAACAGAACAATTGGTATGTTATTGAGAACACTGGTGAAGAAGACGCTGAAGGATTGGGATCTGAAGCTTGCTCACGCTGAGTTTGCCTTCAATAGAGCTCCAAATTATTCAACCAGTAAATCCCCATTTGAAGTTTGTTATGGTGTCAATCCACTAACTCCTATTGATTTGATTCCTTTTCGATTGAGCCAAAGGCAAGTGCTGAAGCAGAGACCAGAGCAAAAGAAATCAAGAAGATTCATGAACAAGTGAAAACCAGAATTGAGAAAGCAAATGCCAGTTACAAGGCCAAGGCAAACAAGAACAAGAAGCAGCCCAGTTTTTCACCAGGTGATCTTGTTTGGGTGCATCTCAGAAAGGAAAGATTTCCAGCCAAGAGAAAAAGCAAACTGATGCCCAGAGCTGACGGTCCATTCAAGATTCTGGAGAGATATGGAGAAAATGCTTACAAAGTTGAACTTCCTGGAGATATGTCAGTCTCTAGTACATTCAATGTTGGTGATCTGATGCCCTACCTGGAGGATGAGTATCTCGAAGACTTGAGGACAAGTCTCTTGTTAGAGGGGGAGAATGATGCGGGAATGTCCAGATTCAATGAACCAAGTTTGACTGAAGCTGAACTGGAGGAATCTGGAGAAAAGCAGTTGACTAAACTGAAGAAGGAATCTGAGCGAACCATGCAGTCTGAACAAGCAATGTTAATTTTGCCAGCTGTATCACATTTTAACCATCTTTTCACTGAAACAACTCAGTCTCCAGTAGTGACCTTGCTCCAGTGGGAATTATCACCAGTGGCATCTGACGAGCTCCAGATGCATCTGAAGGGTTCCAGTGAAAATGAACTCTGAAGGTCCTCCAGATGACGTGCTCCAGTTTTTGTCTCCAGTTCCAGATGAATGCTCCAGTTGTCTATAATAAAGTTTGTTTTAACTGAAGGTTGTGTGGGGTCAATAAGACGTGGGAGTGGATGCGTGGCAGCTTTTTAGTGGATCCAAGAGGAGCGTGCAAAAGCATTAACATTCCTAACGGTATGGTGGGCCACTTGAAGAGGATTGTTTCTAGAAGCCTTATGTGTCTATTTCCTATTGGTCCAAAGTAATTAGTGGCTTGCACATGACAGCTTTTGTATTATTTTATTATTTTGTCGTTGATTCCTAGGTAAGAGTATGTGGCTATAAATACAGCCTTTATTTCTCATTGTAAAGTTAGTTGATGTTGAATGAAAATTAATAGAGCAGCCTCTATTTCTTACAAATCTTCTTTTACCTTTATAGATCTTTGATCTTGGTGGTTAGGAGTGACCCCTTTATCAATATTTGTGGTGACTCGTTCTTTATCAAATATTGTGGTGAGGTCTTTTAAATCTTCGGTTTCCTTTATCTATAGTCGTGGTGGCTAGACCTTTATCGATTGTAGTGGTGGGGAGGAGTGTTTCCTTTATCCTTGATTCCGGTGGCTTAGCCTTTACGAGTCTTGGTGGTGGATTCTCTATCGATCATTTTTACTTTTATTATCTCGTTTGTTATTTAATTCATATATAATCCAGAAAATATCAAAAATAGTCTTCCGCTGTAGTTTGTCGCGTGATTTACGCATCATATCTGTTTTGGTAAGATTGGCATTCGGGTTCCAAACATTTAGGATGATAGGTGAACTTCTTATAATCCAAGGACCATTCTCAAGCACATCATTCATGCCCTCATTTGTTTTAAATTTAAAAAAATAAAATCCACTAGCATTCATCATGATGCGTGTATGACCATGTTTTATCAAAGCATTTTTGACAAAATTATCCACAACCGGGAACGCAATTCTCTTTCCCAAGAAGTAACCATACAAAGTATTATCATATCGAGCACATACCTCTGTCATAGATTCTTTTGGCAAAACAACATCAACACCATCCACGTTACTTGTGGTCTCAATCTTCCTCAGATTAATCTTTCGCTTCTCATCTCCAACTTTAACCACATCACCTTGTAGTTTAGCAGCATACAAAACCTTTTTGCTAGGGTTTTGTTGTTGAGCTTGCGCATCATCTTTTAAATTCACATTATTCAAATCTGGAAAATCAGACTTAAAATCATTCAATTCTGGTGCACCTGAATCTGGTTTTGGATGCAGATCGCCAGCCTCTCCACCTTTGCCATCATTCATATGTTCAGTTTCCTGGTCGTTCTTTTCCATATTCTGGAAATCCATATTCGACTTCTCATTCTGATCCTCAGGAACATATTTAAAACTGGTTTCATTATCTTTTTTGTTGTCACTTCCATCCTTCCCTGAATTAGGGTTTTGACCAGTAGCATATTGATGCATAAATCACTCGGCAAATACAGCGGAAGACTATTTTTGGTATTTTCTGGGTTTAATACGAAACAAACAACAAACAAGATAATAAAATTAAAAGGATAGATACAGAATCCACCACCAAGATTCGTAAAGGCCAAGCCACCGGAATCAAGGATAAAGGAAACACTCCGCCCCACCACTACAATCGATAAAGGTCTAGCCACCACGATTATAGGTAAAGGAAACCGAAGATTTAAGACCTCACCACAATATTTGATAAAGAACAAGTCACCACAAATATTGATAAAGGAGTCACTCCTAACCACCAAGATCAAAGATCTCTAAAGGTAAAAGAAGATTTTTGTAAGAAATAGAGGCTGCTCTATTAATTTCATTCAACATCAACTGCCTTTACAAAGAGAAATACAACCTCTATTTATAGCCACAAGCTATTTCCTAGGAATTAACGACATAATAAAATAATACATAAAAGCTGTAAAATGCTAAGCCACTAATTTATTTTGACCAATAGGAGATGGACAGCGTGGGGTTTTCTAGGAACATTCCTCTGCAAGTGGTCCCACAATACCGTTAGGAATGTCATCGTCACACGCGCCTTCTCTTACAGCTGTCATTCTTCTTTATTGGGGTCCACAGAAATGGGACTTCAGTGGGGACTTTATTATCTGGAAACTGGAGACAAAATCTGGACTTCTACTGGAGGGCCATCAGTGTTGGTCACTGGAGTATTCATCTGGAGCAGTCATCTGGAGCTGATCTGAGCTGGTCATCTGGAGCGTTTCACTGGAGTGCTTCACTGGTGGATTACCAGGGTTGGTCTCTGGAGAATCTTGCCACTGGAGAAGTGTTACAACTGGTGGCTGGACCGGTTCAGAAAAGACTTGTCTGAAATGGGCCACTGCTGGCAGAATCAACATGGCTTGTTCAGATGGCATTATCAGTTCAACTTCCTTCAGTTCAGCTAGCTTCTTCAGTTCGCTGGTTTCCTCCAGTTCAGTGAACCTGGACATTTCCGCATCATTCTCCTCCTCTGAAAAGGGACTTGTCCTCAAGTCCTCGAGGTACTCATCCTCCAGATAAGGCATCAGATCTCCTACATTAAAAGTACTTGAAACTGCCATATCTCCAGGTAACTCAACCTTGTAAGCATTATCGCCATATCTCTCCAGAATTTTGAACGGACCTTCAGCTCTGGGCATCAGTTTACTCTTCCTTTTTGCTGGAAACCTTTCGTTTCTCAGATGCACCCACACAAGATCATCTGGTGCAAAACTGGGTTGCTTTCTATTCTTGTTTGCTCTGGCCTTGTATCTGGCATTCGCTTTCTCTATTCTGGCCTTCACTTCTTCGTGAATTTTCTTGATTTCTTTCACTCTGGCTTTAGCTTCAATACAGGCTTTTGGTTCAATTGAAAATGGGATTAAATCATTGGGAGTCAATGGATTGACGCCATAACAGACTTCAAATGGGGATTTACTGGTTGAATTATTTGGAGCTCTGTTGAAAGCAAACTCAACATGAGCAAGCTTCAGATCCCAATCTTTCAGCATCTTCTTCACCAGTGTTCTCAATAGCATACCAATTGTTCTGTTGGTGACTTCAGTCTGTCCATCAGTCTGAGGATGGTGAGACGTACTGAACAATAATCTGGTACCCATCAATCTCCATAAAGTCTTCCAGAAATAACTTAGAAACATCACATCTCGATCTGACACAATTGTCTTGGGGATTCCATGTAATCTGAAAATCTCTTTAAATAACAAATTTGCTACTACTGAAGCATCATTGGTTGTGTTGCAAACAATAAAATGCGCCATTTTTGAAAATCGATCAACAACCACCATTATTGAATCCTTTCCCCTCTAAGTTCTGGGCAGTGCAACAATGAAGTCCATACTGAGATCTTCCCATGGTTGGTTTGGTACTGGAAGAGGAGTATACAACCCTTTGTGAAAAGTTGTCTTCGCCTGGTGACAAGTTGGACAGCGACTGATAATATTCTGGACGTCCTTCAGTAGACTTGGCCAGTAGAAATGTTCAGTCAAGATCTCTCCAGTCTTGTTGATTCCAAAATGACCAGCTAGACCTCCCCCATGTGCTTCTCTTATCAGTAAATCTCTAATCGAACCTCTGGGAATGCACAACTTTCCATTATTAAATAAGAAACCATCTTGTACAGTAAATGGTCCCTTCTAATTAGCTTTAGTGAATTTTTCAGAGAAATCTGGGTCTGCAGCATATAACTCTTTTATGAATGAAAACCCAAGCACTCTTGCCTCTAGAATAGACAATAATGAGTATCTTCGTGACAATGCATCAGCAACAACATTACAAACTCCAGCTTTATGTTTCGAAACAAATGAATAAGACTGTAAGAATTCTACCCATTTGGCATGTCTGGCATTAAGCTTGTGCTGACCATTTATAAATTTCAGTGCTTCGTGATCAGAGAATAAGACAAACTGCTTTGGCTTCAGATAATGTGACCAGTGAGTGATAGCACGAATAATGTCATAAAATTCTTTATCATAAGTGTTGTACTTCAGTTTAGATCCATTCAGCTTCTCACTGAAGTATGCAACTGGTCTCCCTGCTTGCACCAAAACTGCACCAATACCTACCCCACTTGCATCACATTCTAGCTCAAATAACATATCAAAATCTGGTAAGGATAAGACTGGGGCTGAACTGAGCTTCTCCTTCAGTGCTTCAAACGCCAGTTGGGCTGAATTCGGCCAGTTGAACACACCTTTCTTCAGACAGTCAGTAATTGGAGCCACAACTGTAGAGAAATTTTTGATAAATCTTCTATAAAATGATGCCAGTCCATGAAAACTCCTCACTTCAGTGATTGAAGTTGGAACTGGCCATGATCTGATGGCATCAACCTTAGAGGGATCCATAGAAATTCCATTCTTAGACACAACATATCCCAAAAATATCACACTTTCCACCATAAAATCACATTTCTCCAGTTTGCCATACAACTGGTGTCTTCTCAACAGTTCAAATACCTTCTTCAGATGGTTAACATGTTCAGCTTCAGATTTTGAATATACCAGAATATCATCAAAGTAAACAACAACAAACTGACCAATAAGTGGTCTGAGGACTTCATTCATCAGTCTCATGAAAGTACTAGGAGCATTAGATAAACCAAAAGGCATTACTAACCATTCATAAAGGCCTCCTTTAATTTTGAATGCAGTCTTCCACTCATCTCCATCCTTCATTCTGATCTGGTGATAGCCACTTCGGAGATCAATCTTGGAAAACACACTAGAGCCATGTAACTCATCAAGCATATCATCCAATCTGGGAATGGGATATCTATACTTAATAGTTATATTATTTATGGCTCTGCTATCAACACACATTCTCATCGTACCATCTTTCTTTGGAACCAGGAGAGCTGGAACTGAACAAAGACTCATACGCACTTACATAACCTTTGGCAACCAACTCAGATATCTACTTGCCTCTGCAACTCCTTTGCTTCAGTAGGCGAACATCTGTAAGCAGCTTTGTTTGGAAGAACTGAACCTGGCACCAGGTCAATCTGGTGTTCAATTCCTCTTACTGGTGGCAATCCTTCAGGTAGGGCTTCTGGGAAAACATCAGTGAATTCCTTCATTAAAGTCTTCAGGAGACTGGGGACTGGGGACAACAGTGAACTCCTTCTCTTCAGATTTTTCAACGACCAGTAACATCATAACTGGAGAGACTCCAGTTAGCTCTTCTTCTACTTCAGTTTGAGACATGTACAAAGACTTACTGGGCTGGTCTTTCTTATTAATTTTCAATATTTCACTGGGTTTTAAGGAAGTCAGAGTGACCTTCTTCCCACTTACAAATAATGAATAAGAATTCATACGACCATTATGAAAAACATTATTATCAAATAACCAAGGTCTACCCAATAATATATGGCAAGCATCCATAGGAACAACATCACACACAATTTTATCTTCATAAACAGATCCAATGGAAAAAGTAATAGTAACTTGTCTGTTAACTTTTACCTCAGATCCTTCACTGAGCCATTGCAACTTGTATGGACGAGGGTGCTTAACTGTAGGTAGTGCCAGTTTCTCTACCATGTAAGTTGAAGCAGCATTAGCACAACTCCCACCATCAATGATCAGATCACAAACTTTTCCTTTGACTGTGCATCTGGAGTGAAAAATGTTCTCCCTCTGGGCAGTATCAGTGGTAACTTCATCAGCATGCATCACTCTTCTGATAACAAACATTTCTCCCACATCTGCACCAACATAGGACTCTTCATCTTCTTCTTCATCGTACACTGGTTCACCTTCTTCAGTGTCGACATCTGGCAAACATTCAATCTCTTTGGCAGTCAAGGCTCTTTGAGTAGGACACTGGGCCTGGAAGTGACCAAAGCCATGACACTTAAAACATTTCTTTCCAACTAGTTCTTTTGATCCTCCAGTTTCCTTTTCTTTGCCTTTGAAGGATTTCTGAACAGCTTCAGTAAATCTGGAAACTGGTTGACTGGTAACTGGTTGACTTGCACTGGCAGGAACCTTACTGAATGACTTGTACGGAACCTTCTTCTTCAGTTGTCTTTCAATCAGGATAGCCATCTTGCATGCATCTTCATATGTCCAGATAGGCTGCAACTCAATCTTCTTAGTGATGGCAGCATTCAGACAACCAAGAAATCTGGCAATAGTGTGCTCTTCAGTTTCATTCACACCAGTTCTGGTCTTCAGTTGTTCAAACTCTCTAATATACTCCACAACTTCCTTAGCACCTTGCTTCAGATTATTCATCAGTAGATACTGATCTTGCTTGTACGACTGGGGAACAAATCTTTTCTGCATAACTTCCTTCAGTTTGGACCAGGTCTTGATTTTACTCTTACCCTTATACTCCCTTTCAGATTTCATATTATCATACCAGGATGAAGCATATTTCTTAAGTTTAATAATGGCAACCTTGAAACCTTTTCTATCATCATAACCTTTTATTTCCATAATTCTGTCCATCACCTGGACCCATTCAAAATAATCTTCTGGGTTAGAAGACCCATTAAAATCTGGTGGATCTATCTTAATATCCCAAGTATCATCACCCTTATGTCTCCTTCGTCTTTCTCTGGGATGTGGAACATCAGAATCACTAGAGTTTCTGGGTGTACTATCAGATCTTTCACTAGGACCTTGAGATTCAGAATCTCTTTCACTAGTAATAATATTTTCTCGATTAAATCGTAAACCACCATCTTCTAACATATGGACTATTTTACCAAGAGCTTCTTGCAGATCTTCTATTTGCCTATCTCTTCTAACATTATGAGCTTCCTCTAAAGTCATATCTCGCCTATATGCCATTTATAACCAATAACAACTCACAATCAATAGATCTAAGCAAATAACCACTAGATCTAAGCGACCAACAAACAGATCTGACTAAATCGAAATGAGATCTAAACAAACAATACCCCAACGGACAAAAAGATTAAGAAACCTTTTTATCATCATAACCTTTTATTTCCATAATTCTGTCCATCACCTGGACCCATTCAAAATAATCTTCTGGGTTAGAAGACCCATTAAAATCTGGTGGATCTATCTTAATATCCCTAGTATCATCACCCTTATGTCTCCTTCGTCTTTCTCTGGGATGTGGAACATCAGAATCACTAGAGTTTCTGGGTGTACTATCAGATCTTTCACTAGGACCTTGAGATTCAGAATCTCTTTCACTAGTAATAATATTTTCTCGATTAAATCGTAAACCACCATCTTCTAACATATGGACTATTTTACCAAGAGCTTCTTGCAGATCTTCTATTTGCCTATCTCTTCTAACATTATGAGCTTCCTCTAAAGTCATATCTCGCCTATATGCCATTTATAACCAATAACAACTCACAATCAATAGATCTAAGCAAATAACCACTAGATCTAAGCGACCAACAAACAGATCTGACTAAATCGAAATGAGATCTAAACAAACAATACCCCAACGGACAAAAAGATTAAGAAACCTTTTTCAAACCTGTCTCTGATACCAAATTTGATGCGTAAATCACGCGGCAAACTACAGCGGAAGACTATTTTTGGTATTTTCTGGGTTTAATACGAAACAAACAACAAACAAGATAATAAAATTAAAAGGATAGATACAGAATCCACCACCAAGACTCGTAAAGGCCAAGCCACCGGAATCAAGGATAAAGGAAACACTCCGCCCCACCACTACAATTGATAAAGGTCTAGCCACCACGATTATAGATAAAGGAAACCGAAGATTTAAGACCTCGCCACAATATTTGATAAAGAACAAGTCACCACAAATATTGATAAAGGGGTCACTCCTAACCACCAAGATCAAAGATCTCTAAAGGTAAAGAAGATTTTTGTAAGAAATAGAGGCTGCTCTATTAATTTCATTCAACATCAACTGCCTTTACAAAGAGAAATACAACCTCTATTTATAGCCACAAGCTATTTCCTAGGAATTAACGACATAATAAAATAATACATAAAAGCTGTAAAATGCTAAGCCACTAATTTATTTTGACCAATAGGAGATGGACAGCGTGGGGTTTTCTAGGAACATTCCTCTGCAAGTGGTCCCACAATACCGTTAGGAATGTCATCGTCACACGCGCCTTCTCTTACAGCTGTCATTCTTCTTTATTGGGGTCCACAAAAATGGGACTTCAGTGGGGACTTTATTATCTGGAAACTGGAGACAAAATCTGGACTTCTACTGGAGGGCCATCAGTGTTGGTCACTGGAGTATTCATCTGGAGCAGTCATCTGGAGCTGGTCATCTGGAGCGTTTCACTGGAGTGCTTCACTGGTGGATTACCAGGGTTGGTCTCTGGAGAATCTTGCCACTGGAGAAGTGTTACAACTGGTGGCTGGACCGGTTCAGAAAAGACTTGTCTGAAATGGGCCACTGCTGGCAGAATCAACATGGCTTGTTCAGATGGCATTATCAGTTCAGCTAGCTTCTTCAGTTCGCTGGTTTCCTCCAGTTCAGTGAACCTGGACATTTCCGCATCACATATGAACCACCGCCTAGCTTTCCATTATCATTATTTACCTGACTATCATTGTTCTTCGTAAAACCAGGAGTTTTGTTAGTAGTATTGATACCACCACCTGGATTAACACCAGCCGTAGTTGGCTTGGACGAAGAAACACCCTCATTGCTAAAATTAGGGTTTCCTCCTTTATTAGTAGTATTGACTACCACCCTTTTTGTTAGTAGTATTGACTACCACCCTTTTTCTTTTTCTTGCCGGACATAGAATCCTGTCTAATCTTATTAAAATGTTCGTCAAGAGCTTTCATATCAAAAGGACTATCCCTCTTCATACACACAATACCACCATGCAGCAATCAACAAGACAAACAAGCAAAAGAGTATATAAATTAAGAACTGCAAAAACCCTAAAAAACACCTTAAAAAACCCTATTAATTAAATCAATCGCCTTAACCTGTTAACAAGCTTCAACGATCTAGCTAAACTACCCCAGGTAGCCGCGATCCAAGCAAGGTAACAAATCAGGAGGAAAGAAATAACGAATAAGGTTTGGACGAAAAAAGAAAAAAAGAAAAAACCCTATATCGAAATAATCACCTCAAACATGCACGTCAATAAACCCTTGAACTCATAAGAATTCAAGAATCTGTGAGAGGGACATATTAACAAGATGATCGAAGACGAATTAGGGTTTGCAGTTAGGGAAGAAAATCGCTAAAAACACCGTTTACATGTTATATACATCAAATCTATATAAAAAGAAGACGATTTTTGAGATGAAACCCATTAATCCTTACAAGTTTTTGGATTTGAAGATTTTCGGAGTCATAAATATATGTAAAAGCCGATTTAAATGTAATATAAGCACGAAATAACATGGAAAAATGATTTAGGATTAAAACCCATAAATTTTCTTACCAAGAAGTTGAAAGATTGATGATGAAGAAGAAGAATTCTAGTGAGAGAGAGGGGGGGAAAGAGTGTGTAAGAGAATGAGGGAATAGATTATTTAGGGTTTTTGATGTCCATCTTTTTTTCTTTTTTTTTTACTCACGGCTTAACAATGTTTTTATTCATTTATTTATTATTTATTATTTATTATTATTATTTTTTTAACCCTTATGGACCTTAAATCTTATTGGCCTTAAACCTTATTGAACTTAAAACAATTTGTTGACTTTAATTCTATTGATATTAAGAAACTTATTGAGGTTAACCAAGGCCTGGTAGAACACGACCAGATTCATAATTAAATCTTTAATTGTTAATTTTAAGTATTTCACTTAATTTGGCATTTCCACAAGACAACTAGTATTCCTCTCGTTCTCGAGTTCACGCACAATTTTTCCAAGGTCTAAATACTCAAAAAGCCCGAATAAAATATAAATCCATCTATTTCATGACAAAGTCTTAAGGTCTAACGACGTACATAGATGAAACGAACTAAAACGACCAGAAAAGTACTTCGGGAATATACGCTCAGATGACGGTTGTCACAGCATTACCCCGTTAAAAGAATTTCGTCCCGAAATTCAACTCGCACTAGTCCCATTAAACAATTGGGGGTATTTTGTCTTGCAATGATTTTCCCGTTCCTAAGTATACTCAGGCCCTCGCTTTGAATTACAACGAATCTTAACAAGGGTATACTTGGTTTCTTTAGTTTCCGCATCTTATGATCCACAATCTCCAAAGGCTCTTCAACGAAATTCAGCTTATCGTCGGTCCAGATTTTATCCATAGGCACATGACGTTCCTTTTCGGCTAGACATTTTCGAAGATACGACACATGAAATACGTCGTGAACTCCCTTAAGCTCTTCCGAGAGTCTCAACCGATAATCTACCCTTCCAACTCTTTCTAGTATCTCAAAAGGTCCGATATATCATGGTCTGAGCTTTCCACTCTTGACAAATCTAACCACTCCTTTCCAAGGGGAAACCTTAAGAAGTACATGATCCCCGAGACTGAATTCCAAAGGTCTACGTCTCACATCAGCATACTTCTTCTGTCGTTCTCGTATTGATCTAAGTCGCTCCTTAATCTGAATTATTTTCTCGGCAGTCTCTTCTATAAGCTCAGGCCCACCAACAGACTATCACCAAAGTCGGTCCACGCGACAGGTGATCCACACTTCTGTCCATATAATGCCTATTGTTGTAAGAAGATTCTATCAAATGTAGATGGTCATCTGATGCGTAAAACTCACGCGAATCTAAGCACAGCGGAATGTAACAACTTAAACAAAGAACTAGCACAGCGGAAATACTATTTTTGTGAGGATTTTCTGATTTTATGAAACAAAACGAACAACAAAATAAAAGATAGATAAAGAATCCACCACCAAGATTCGTAAAGGACGAGCCACCAGAATCTAGGATAAAGGAAACACTCCAACCCACCACTATGTTTGATAAAGGTCTAGCCACCACAAACACAGATAAAGGAATCGAAGATTTAAGATCTCACCACTATATTTGATAAAGGACGAACCACCACAAATATAGATAAAGGGATCACTTCAAACCACCAAGATCAAAGATCCATAAAGGTAAATGAAGATTTTTGGAAAAGAAATAGAGGCTGCTCTATTAATTTCATTCAATCAATCAAGTCTCTTTTACAAGTGAGAATGAGCCCCTATTTATAGCCACATGCTATTTTCTAGAAAAGAAAATACAATAATAAAATAAATAAAAAGCTGTCATGTGCTAAGGACAACCACTAATTAATTAACCAATAGGAAATGGGCAAGCAAAGCTTCTAGAAAGATTCCCTCTGCACAAGAGCCCACAAACCGTTAGGATTAACGTTGTCAACGCCCCTCCCTTATCGTCCTTGACAGTTGTCATTCCTTCTTTATTGGGTCCACAAACATGTGGCAGAAACAAACTTTATTAATGAAAACTGGAACGTAAATCTGGAACTTCCACTGGAGACTTAAATCTAGAGCATCTATCAGGAGACTAGACTGGAGCTGGTCACTGGAGTGCTTCTGTAGTAAACTTCACTGGTGGATCACTACTGGCCGCAACTGGAGAAACTTGCCACTGGAGAAGTGTTACTATTGGCGACTGGACTGATTCAGTAAATACTTGCCTGAAATGAGCCACTACTGGCAGAATCAACATGGCTTGTTCAGATGGCATTATCGGGTCAGTTAGCTTCTTCAGTTCACTTGGTTTCTTCAGTTCACTGGTGTCAGTCAGTTCAGTGAACCTGGAAATTTCTGCATCATCATCCAGTTACCTCTAAAGTCTTAACGCACGCTCTCAACATGTCTTCCAAAGTCTAGATCGTACGCTCACTCTGACCATCGGTTTGAGGATGGTACGCCGTATTCTTGTCTATCCTAGTTTCAAAGGCATTCTAAAACCCTCGCCAAAATTGAGAATTAAAGCGAGTATCTCTGTCCGAAATAATCGAAACTGGTACACCATGCTTCGACACGACTTCCTTTACATACTTCTTTAACAATATCTCTGTGGGGTCTTTCTCGCATATCACCAATAAATGAGCAGACTTTGTCAATCTATCAACGATCACCCATATCATATCATGACCCTCCTTTGTCCTGGGTAGTTTTGTAATAAAATCCATAGTCATACACTCCCATTTCCATTCAGGAATTTCTGGTTGTTGGAGCAATCCAACAGGCTTTTGATGCTCCGCTTTCACCCATAAACACGTCAGTCACCGACTTACAAACTCTGCAACATCCTTCTTCAAGCCAGGCCACCAATACAACTCGCGTATGTCGAAGTACATCTTGTCAGTACCCGGATGCACCGAATACATTGAATTACGAGCTTCGTTCATAATTAATGTCCGTAAATCAGCAGCGAAAGGAACCCATAGTCTATCCAAGAAATACAATCTACCATCGTCCCTTTTATCTAAATGTTGTTCCTTCCCTCGCAATTCCTTCTTGAGAAGTTCTTCATCGCCAACAACCACCGTCTGTGCTTCTATGATCTGATCTCTAACACTTCTATGCACTGTAATACTCATAACACGTACTCGTTTAGGCTTAACTCTTTCCTTACGGCTTAAAGCATCGGCCACAACGTTGGCTTTCCCCGGATGATAACGAATGTCACAATCGTAATCACTGAGTAACTCAAGCCATCTACGTTGTCTCATATTCAAATCTTGTTGAGTGAAGATATGCTGCAAACTTTTGTGATCCGTGTAGATTACACACTTGGTTCCATACAAATAATGCCTCCAGCACTTTAATGCAAATAATACTGCTCCTAACTCCAAGTCATGAGTTGTGGAATTCTTCTCATGGACCTTCAGTTATTGTGAGGCGAATGCAATCACCTTGCCTCTTTGCATGAGTACACAACCTAACCCTTGACCCGATGCATCGCAGTATACTACAAAGTCATCAGATCCTTCAGGTAGACTCAAAATCGGCGCATTACATAACCTATCCTTCAAAATCTGAAACGCTTCTTCTTGTTTTTCACCCCAGATATACTGCCTATCCTTCTGTGTTAGTTGCGTAAGCGGCAAAGCAATCTTAGAGAAATCCTCGATGAATCTTCTATAGTAGCCAGCCAGACCAAGGAATTGTCTGACTTCAGTCGGTATCTCTGGCGTTCTCTAATTCTTGCCTGAATCAATCTTGCTAGGATCCACGTGTATTCCATCCTTGCGCACAACATGTCCCAAAAAGTGTACCTCATCAAGCCAAAACTCACATTTAGAAAATTTTCCGTACAGTTTTTCCTTCCTCAATAATTCCAGTACCCTTCTCAGGTGTTCGACGTGCTCTTCCTTTGTCTTTGAGTAAATTAGAATGTCGTCGATAAACACAATTACAAACTTGTCCAAGTACGGTCGACACACTCTATTCATCAAATCCATGAATACTGCTGGTGCGTTGGTCAATCCAAAAGGCATCACTGTGAATTCAAAATGTCCATATCTCGTTCTAAAAGCAAGTCTTTGGTATGTCGTCCTCGTGTACACGCAATTG
The DNA here is from genome assembly GCA_034093135.1 of Erigeron breviscapus. Classification (NCBI taxonomy): domain Eukaryota; kingdom Viridiplantae; phylum Streptophyta; class Magnoliopsida; order Asterales; family Asteraceae; genus Erigeron; species Erigeron breviscapus. The sequence goes on from CM067168.1 coordinate 105,515,842, forward strand.
ATGATACCCTGAACGTAAGTCAATTTTTAAGAAACACTTTCAGCTCTGAAGCTGGTCGAACAGATCATCAATCCTAGGAAGGGGATAACGATTTTTCACTGTTAACTTCTTCAGCTCACGATAATCAATACACATGCGAAATGAACCATCCTTCTTTTTGACGAATAAAACAGGTGCTCCCCACGGTGACTGACTAGGTCTAATAAATCCCTTGTCTTGAAGTTCTTTTAATTGCGTGGCCAATTCTTGTAATTCAGTCGTTGCTACAGGAGCTGCGTTAGGAACTGCATTAGGAACAAGACTAATGCGAAAATCAAGTTGTCGAGACGGAGGTAAGCCCGGTAAATCATCAGGGAAAACATCCTGATAGTCACGAACGATAGGGATACTAATCGAGCTAAACTCTTTAACAGATGCGCTCATGACACGAACCTCATAAGACTCAGACTTCTCGCCCTGGACTTCTAGTATTTGATGCAGAAATGTCCAGGTTCACTGAACTGGAGAAACCCATCGAACTGAAGAAGCTAACTGAACTGAAGGAAACTGAACTGATAATGCCATCTGAACAAGCCATGTTGATTCTGCCAGTAGTGGCCCATTTCAGACAAGTCTTTACTGAACCAGTCCAGTCAACAGTTGATGCGTAAATCACGCGACAAACGACAGCGGAAGACTATTTTTGGTATTTTCTGGATTTTATACGAAACAAACAACAAACAAGACAATAAAAATTAGAATGATAGATAAAGAATCCACCACCAAGACTCGTAAAGGCCAAGCCACCGGAATCAAGGATAAAGGAAACACTCCGCCCCACCACTACAATCTATAAAGGTCTAGCCACCACGATTATAGATAAAGGAAACCGAAGATTTAAAAGACCTCACCACAATATTTGATAAAGAACAAGTCACCACAAATATTGATAAAGGGGTCACTGCTAACCACCAAGATCAAAGATCTATAAAGGTAAAAGAAGATTTGTAAGAAATAGAGGCTGCTCTATTAATTTTCATTCAACATCAACTGACTTTTACAATGAAAATAGTTCTCTATTTATAGCCACAAGCTATTTCCTAGGAATCATCGAAATAATAAAATATTACAATAAAAGCTGTCATGTTCAAGCCACTAATTAATTTGGACCAATAAGAAATGGACACGTAAGCTTCTAGAAATATTCCCCTGCAAGTGGTCCCACAATACCGTTAGAAACGTTTTGTCACACGACTTCAGTGGGAACTTTATTAATTGGAAACTGGAAACATAAATCTGGACCGCCACTGGAGACAAAATCTGTAAGCTATCTTCGTTCAGTTGGAGGAAAACGAAGATAGCAAACGAAGATAGCAAAACGAAGATAGCAAAACGAAGATAGCAAAACAAAGATAGCAAAACGAAGATAGCAAAACGAAGATAGCAAAACGAAGATAGAAAATTATCTTATTTTCGTTTTGAAGCTTACGAACTTAAGCTATCTTCGTTCAGTTGGAGGAAAACGAAGATAGAACATTATCTTATTTTCGTTTTGAAGCTTACGAACTTAAGCTATCTTCGTTCAGTTGGAGGAAAACGAAGATAGCAAAACGAAGATAGCAAAACGAAGATAGCAAAACGAAGATAGCAAAACGAAGATAGCAAAACGAAGATAGAAAATTATCTTATTTTCGTTTTGAAGCTTACGAACTTAAGCTATCTTCGTTCAGTTTTTTCACCTTACGAACTTGCATGGGATCATGAATTCAAAAGAGAGATCGACTAACTCCGGGGGTAATCCGCCTGGTATTGCTTCAAAGATTAAGAATATTGATGGGAAGGTGAGACCACCTGTGAGGTCAATCCTGAAAAACCCTAATAAGGGTTCTAATGAGAAGAAAGCTGCTGAAGCTCGAAAAGCTGAATTAAAAGACCCAACAGGTGAAAGTTCAAATGTTAATTCTGAGACATCTGCATCAAATCCCAAGGTAGAAGAATATGGTAACCCTTTGTATGATGCGGAGGGGAAAGCTGAGGGTCCAAAAAACAATTCTACCAGTTCTAATACTGATAATGTGGAACGTGGTGAAGATGGGGAAGTGGATGGTAGCATGGATGATAATTCTGAATTTGTTAAACAGCATGTGAATGATGGGAATTTAGGTGGTGGTTTTAATAGTACCAATGAAACTCCTAGTTTTTCCGTGAATGGCGATGGTGTTGGTGATGGGATTCATCAATCTGTACCACCAGTTGCAAAGGTGGTGCAGCCTGATAAGGTGAACCAGTCTGATCCTCCGGTTGTTAATATCCCTTTTTCGTATGCAAAAGTGGTGCGATCTGATGTGAATAATAAACCAAAAGTTAATTTCCGTTCTCTGAATGTGGAATTTAGGTGGTGGTTTTAATAGTACCAATGAAACTCCTAGTTTTTCCGTGAATGGCGATGGTGTTGGTGATGGGATTCATCAATCTGTACCACCAGTTGCAAAGGTGGTGCAGCCTGATAAGGTGAACCAGTCTGATCCTCCGGTTGTTAATATCCCTTTTTCGTATGCAAAAGTGGTGCGATCTGATGTGAATAATAAACCAAAAGTTAATTTCCGTTCTCTGAAAGTGGAATTTAGTGTTGAAGGCATTGATTTGATTATTCCAAAAGAAGCTATTATGTCAGCAAATAGCAAATATGCTAATACTTTGGTTGGATATTTTCTTGGAAAAAGACTTGCTTTCCCCGTTGTTGAAAACTACGTGAAGAATGCTTAGGCTAAATATGGGTTTCAGCGTCTTATGATGAATGCATCCGGTTTCTTTTTCTTCAAATTTGAGGAGAAATCTGGTATGGAGAAAGTGTTAGAACAAGGACCATGGTTAATTCGCTGAGTTCCTCTTTTCCTTAATAATTGGACTCCTGATTTTAGTATGTCCGACATTAAGAAGGTCCCGGTTTGGGTAAAGATGCATAATGTACCTTTGGTTATATTTAATGAAGATGGTCTAAGCATGCTTGCGACCAAGCTTGGAAGACCAGTTGCTTTGGATGATTATACGAATTCCATGTGCATTAATGCATGGGGTCGAAGTAGTTATGCTCAGGCTCTTATTGAATTGGATGCAGATAATGAGCTAAAATCTGAGTTGACTGTTGGAATTCCTAATATGGTTGGTGATGGTTTTTCGAAACACGTTATTAACATTGAGTACCAATGGAAACCTCCTCATTGTTCGGCTTGCAAAGTGTTTAATCATGCAAGCGACCAATGCCCTAAATTGCCTAAAAAGGTCATACCAATTCCTAAAAAGGTTATATCAGAGGTGCACAGTGATGGTTTTTCGAAACACGTTATTAACATTGAGTACCAATGGAAACCTCCTCATTGTTCGGCTTGCAAAGTGTTTAATCATGCAAGCGACCAATGCCCTAAATTGCCTAAAAAGGTCATACCAATTCCTAAAAAGGTTATATCAGAGGTGCACAGTGATGGTTTCCAGCTAGTTGGCAAAAAGAATGGTTCAAGGCAAGGAGTTCCGGTCCAAAATCAGAAGAATAAGTTCGTATATCGGCCCGTGGTGAAACCAAAAACGAGTACTGATCAAGCAAGCACCTCTAAAGGGCAGATTCCAACCAAGAATTCGTTTGGAGTCCTGGTAGATGAAGATGGACAAAAAGGAGATGACCCGTTATCTGATTATGGGACTAAACAAAGTGTACTTCGGGAAGCCACAGAAAGTGAAATGGCTGAAAAGGCATCGAAATTAAAGGCAACAATGGATGTGGCATTTTCTGCTGATTCTGATAATGATGAAGTCGATGATGATTATGTGGAAAATATCTATGATGAATCTGATGATTTTATGGCTGCACATACTAAGCCTAATTCCACTTCTGAGGGGGCAAGCACCCCCGGTATGCACGGTTTTAATGGGTAGTATAGCTGCATGGAATATTAGGGGTTTGAACCGACCCCTCAAACAGAAAGAGGTTCGGCAGGTGGTAAGTGAAAATAATCTTAATGTTTGTGCTATCTTGGAATCCCATGTACATATTTCTAGTCTTATGGATGTGTGCAAAAGGGTGTTTAAAACCTGGGATTGGTCTTCTAATGCTTCGTCCTGTAGTAAGGGTACGAGGATTATTCTGGGGTGGAATTATGAGGTTGTGGATGTTATGGTTTTGTCACATACGGATCAAGTCATACATATTCAGATTATATACAAGTTAGATCGAAAGGCTTTCTATTGTTCGTTTGTATATGCGGACAACTATTATGTTCATAGAAGATTATTATGGGATAATCTTTGTACACATCAGCATTTTATACAAGGAAAACCGTGGGTGTTGTTGGGAGACTTTAACTCAGCGCTTAATTTGGAGGATAGCTTCTCTAGTTCTTCCAAAATTGATGTTAGTATGCGTGATTTTAAGGAGTGTATACAACAAATTGATGTAATGGATATTAATTCTTCCGGGTTCCATTTTACATGGACTCAAAAACCCAAGCATGGAACGGGAACATTGAAGAAAACTGATAGAATCATGGGAAACGTTCAGTTTTGTGATGAGTTTCAATCCGCTCATGCCATCTTTCAACCCTATAGAATCTCGGATCATACCCCATGTGTCTTGAAATTTCCTAATGTTACTAGGCAAAGACCCAAACCATTCAAATTTGCTAACTTCCTAGTTCATAAGAAGATTATTATGGGATAATCTTTGTACACATCAGCATTTTATACAAGGAAAACCGTGGGTGTTGTTGGGAGACTTTAACTCAGCGCTTAATTTGGAGGATAGCTTCTCTAGTTCTTCCAAAATTGATGTTAGTATGCGTGATTTTAAGGAGTGTATACAACAAATTGATGTAATGGATATTAATTCTTCCGGGTTCCATTTTACATGGACTCAAAAACCCAAGCATGGAACGGGAACATTGAAGAAAACTGATAGAATCATGGGAAACGTTCAGTTTTGTGATGAGTTTCAATCCGCTCATGCCATCTTTCAACCCTATAGAATCTCGGATCATACCCCATGTGTCTTGAAATTTCCTAATGTTACTAGGCAAAGACCCAAACCATTCAAATTTGCTAACTTCCTAGTTCATAAGAAGGATTTTGCTAAAATGGTTAAAACTCATTGGGATACTCCTTTTACTGGATGCAAGATGTACAGATTAGTGAAAAAGCTAAGACTTTTGAAACATCCGATCCGAAGTATGCTCTTTAGGCAAGGAAATCTGCATAATAAGGTTAAGTAGCTTCGACTTGAGCTTGATAGCCTCCAAATAGCTATCGAGGCTGATCCCTCTGATAAAGAATTAAGAAACCAGGAGATTGCTGCACTTTATGATTTTAAAGAGGCGGCTCTTGATGAGGAACGCTTCTTAAAACAGAAAGCCAAGATTGAATGGTTAGAGGTGGGTGACTCTAATACTTTGTATTTTCACAACACTGTTAAAGCAAGATCTCACAGGAGCCGGATAGAGAAGATTCAAGACGTTAATGGAGTTGATCATGAAGGGGGTGGTGTGGCTACTGCGCTTGTAAAACATTATGAAGACTTCCTGGGAACTGAAGGGCCTCCATCTTGTTTTAATCCTAATGAAGTTTTCAGAAGAACTATTAGTAGGCAAAAAGCGGATTATATGGTTCGAGCGATCACTGATGCTGAAATTAAAGAAACTATGTTCTCAATTGATGAAAATAAAGCCCCGGGTCCTGATGGGTATACCTCGCTCTTCTTTATGAAGACTTGGGATATAACGGGAAAGGAGGTATGTCTTGCCATTCATGATTTCTTTATGACTGGCAAAATTTTGAAAGAAATCAACCATACCTTCTTAGCATTGATTCCAAAAGTGTCCACTCCTAATAGAGTTACAGATTATCGCCCAATTTCTTGCTGCAATACAATATATAAATGCATTAGTAAAATTATTACTTATCGCATTAAGGATGGGTTGGATTGAGTTGATAGCCTCCAAATAGCTATCGAGGCTGATCCCTCTGATAAAGAAAAAAAAAAAAAAAAAAAAAAAAAAAAAAAAAAAAAAAAAAAACCTGCAGAAAATGACAAAATAAGAATAAAAAAAAAAAAAAAAAAAAAAAAAAAAAAAAAAAAAAAAAAAAAAAAAAAAAAAAAAAAAAAAAAAAAAAAAAAAAAAAAAAAAAAAAAAAAAAAAAAAAAAAAAAAAAAAAAAAAAAAAAAAAAAAAAAAAAAAAAAAAAAAAAAAAAAAAAAAAAAAAAAAAAAAAAAAAAAAAAAAAAAAAAAAAAAAAAAAAAAAAAAAAAAAAAAAAAAAAAAAAAAAAAAAAAAAAAAAAAAAAAAAAAAAAAAAAAAAAAAAAAAAAAAAAAAAAAAAAAAAAAAAAAAAAAAAAAAAAAAAAAAAAAAAAAAAAAAAAAAAAAAAAAAAAAAAAAAAAAAAAAAAAAAAAAAAAAAAAAAAAAAAAAAAAAAAAAAAAAAAAAAAAAAAAAAAAAAAAAAAAAAAAAAAAAAAAAAAAAAAAAAAAAAAAAAAAAAAAAAAAAAAAAAAAAAAAAAAAAAAAAAAAAAAAAAAAAAAAAAAAAAAAAAAAAAAAAAAAAAAAAAAAAAAAAAAAAAAAAAAAAAAAAAAAAAAAAAAAAAAAAAAAAAAAAAAAAAAAAAAAAAAAAAAAAAAAAAAAAAAAAAAAAAAAAAAAAAAAAAAAAAAAAAAAAAAAAAAAAAAAAAAAAAAAAAAAAAAAAAAAAAAAAAAAAAAAAAAAAAAAAAAAAAAAAAAAAAAAAAAAAAAAAAAAAAAAAAAAAAAAAAAAAAAAAAAAAAAAAAAAAAAAAAAAAAAAAAAAAAAAAAAAAAAAAAAAAAAAAAAAAAAAAAAAAAAAAAAAAAAAAAAAAAAAAAAAAAAAAAAAAAAAAAAAAAAAAAAAAAAAAAAAAAAAAAAAAAAAAAAAAAAAAAAAAAAAAAAAAAAAAAAAAAAAAAAAAAAAAAAAAAAAAAAAAAAAAAAAAAAAAAAAAAAAAAAAAAAAAAAAAAAAAAAAAAAAAAAAAAAAAAAAAAAAAAAAAAAAAAAAAAAAAAAAAAAAAAAAAAAAAAAAAAAAAAAAAAAAAAAAAAAAAAAAAAAAAAAAAAAAAAAAAAAAAAAAAAAAAAAAAAAAAAAAAAAAAAAAAAAAAAAAAAAAAAAAAAAAAAAAAAAAAAAAAAAAAAAAAAAAAAAAAAAAAAAAAAAAAAAAAAAAAAAAAAAAAAAAAAAAAAAAAAAAAAAAAAAAAAAAAAAAAAAAAAAAAAAAAAAAAAAAAAAAAAAAAAAAAAAAAAAAAAAAAAAAAAAAAAAAAAAAAAAAAAAAAAAAAAAAAAAAAAAAAAAAAAAAAAAAAAAAAAAAAAAAAAAAAAAAAAAAAAAAAAAAAAAAAAAAAAAAAAAAAAAAAAAAAAAAAAAAAAAAAAAAAAAAAAAAAAAAAAAAAAAAAAAAAAAAAAAAAAAAAAAAAAAAAAAAAAAAAAAAAAAAAAAAAAAAAAAAAAAAAAAAAAAAAAAAAAAAAAAAAAAAAAAAAAAAAAAAAAAAAAAAAAAAAAAAAAAAAAAAAAAAAAAAAAAAAAAAAAAAAAAAAAAAAAAAAAAAAAAAAAAAAAAAAAAAAAAAAAAAAAAAAAAAAAAAAAAAAAAAAAAAAAAAAAAAAAAAAAAAAAAAAAAAAAAAAAAAAAAAAAAAAAAAAAAAAAAAAAAAAAAAAAAAAAAAAAAAAAAAAAAAAAAAAAAAAAAAAAAAAAAAAAAAAAAAAAAAAAAAAAAAAAAAAAAAAAAAAAAAAAAAAAAAAAAAAAAAAAAAAAAAAAAAAAAAAAAAAAAAAAAAAAAAAAAAAAAAAAAAAAAAAAAAAAAAAAAAAAAAAAAAAAAAAAAAAAAAAAAAAAAAAATATAAATGCATTAGTAAAATTATTACTAATCAATCCGCATTCATTCCGGGAAGGCTTATATCGGATAATATTCTTCTAACTCAAGAATTAATGCATAATTATCATCTTAAGATTGGCCCCCCACGATGTGCTGCTAAGGTTGACATTCAGAAAGCATATGATACTGTTAATTGGAGCTTCTTAAGAGCAACATTAATTGGTTTTGGATTCAATCCGACTATGGTACATTGGATCATGTCTTGTGTTACCAGCGTTTCTTTCTCTATCAGCTTGCATGGTAATATTCATGGTCTTTTCCAAGGAAGACGAGGACTTAGACAGGGTGATCCCATGTCCCCATACCTCTTTACTATGGTTATGGAGGTGTTAACTCTGATGTTACACAAATCTGTGCAGCATTCACCGGGCTTCAGGTTTCATAACTTGTGTGGAGAACAACGAATTATTAACATTTGTTTTGCAGATGATCTCTTTCTCTTTGGCCGAGGTGATCTTGCTTCGGCCAAAGCTATTATGGACGGGCTTATGGAGTTTTCTAATGCCTCAGGACTTATGCCTAGTCTAGCTAAAAGCACGGCTTTCTTTTGTAATGTCCCTGATCGTATTAAGAGGGCTATTTTGGAGATCCTCCCATTTGAAGAAGGCTTTCTTCCGATTCGTTATCTTGGTGTTCCACTTATTTCATCTAGACTTTTACACAAAGATTGCACAATTTTGGTTGAAAGGATGGAGGCTAGAATAAGTGATTGGAAGAACAAGTCTCTTTCGTTTGCTGGCAGGTTACAATTAATTAATTCAGTTCTCTCTTCCATGCATATTTATTGGGCTTCAGTTTTCATTCTCCCTGCTAGTATCATTTCTGATTTGGAAAAGAAGATGCGGGCTTTTTTATGGACTCAAGGACCCATGAGCAAAGGTAAAGCTAAGGTGGCATGGAAGGATTGTTGCCTTCCTAAGTATGAAGGAGGAATTGGAATTAAAAGAATTTGTGATGTTAACAAAGCTCTTATGACTTCTCATGTATGGAGTATCTTGAATAATCGAAAGTCTCTTTGGGTACAGTGGATTAATGTGCATAAACTCAAGGGAAGAAATTTCTGGGATGCCCCTTTGAAAGCTGGCTCAACATGGGGATGGCGTAAGCTTCTTCAATTGCGAGAACTAATCCGACCACATATTAAGTATCTGATAGGGGATGGGTGTACTACTTCAGCTTGGTTTGATAATTGGGCTTCTATTGGCCCTTTATGTAAGTTTATTACATATAGAGAGATGACTAGAGCGGGATTTCGTCTTGATGCAACTGTTAATGATGTTCTAACTAATGGACGCTGGAAATGGTCAATTGCCTGGTTTGATCTATTTCCAGTGCTTATAAATGTTACTCCTCCTGTTCTTCGTCCTGCTGTTTCTGATATAATTACTTGGTATGATAATAATGGGAAGGAAACTGGTTTTTCAGCCTCTTCCACATGGGAAACCATCCGAGTTAGAAGACCAGTTGTTCCTTGGGTTGATCTTGTTTGGTTTGCACATAGTATTCCGAGGCACTCATTTCATGTCTGGCTTATTATGAGAGAAAAACTGAAGACTCATGATAAGATGAAGCAATGGGATGTTAGTGGTTCTACTAACTTAAATCTACTTTGCTGTTCCCTCTGCAAGCGTGGACCTGATTCGCATCAACATTTATTTTTTGAATGTAATTACTCATTGCAGATTTGGAATTTGGTTCGCCCCTTAATGGGATTTCATGCGGTTCCAAACCGATGGACTGATATCACTTCAATGCTATTGTTGACATCAAAGCCTAATTTAGCCAAGACGGTTATTGCTAAGCTTCTGATTGCTGCTTCGGCTTATTACTTATGGCAAGAGAGAAACTCCAGATTATTTTCTCCTAAAGAAAGATCGGTTGCTCAACTGCGTGATGTTATTGTGTCTACTGTCCGGATGAAGTTAGCCACTATGAAGTTCAAGAAAAAGATTCAAGGAAGAAACATCCTAGAAGAATGGAAGTTGGATATCACGTAAACATTTATTAAACATCACTTTTATTGTTTTGCCATTAAGAAGTCAACAAGTCTTCTAAATGTGTCCCTCTGACAGGCCTTTGGATTTATCTAAGGGTAGGAGTCTCCATTTGGTTAGCCATTTTGAGCTCTTCACTGTGATGTGCATGTTTGAGATTTGGTTTCGATTTGGTAGAATGATAGAGGTTGATGTTTGATATTGGTTACTTACATATTAGAGGTGTATTATTAATGCTTTGATGTTATTAGCCTTTTTTATGTATTGTTCAGCTAGGTCGTTTGTGACGTTATTGTTTTGCCATTAAGAAGTCAACAAGTCTTCTAAATGTGTCCCTCTGACAGGCCTTTGGATTTATCTAAGGGTAGGAGTCTCCATTTGGTTAGCCATTTTGAGCTCTTCACTGTGATGTGCATGTTTGAGATTTGGTTTCGATTTGGTAGAATGATAGAGGTTGATGTTTGATATTGGTTACTTACATATTAGAGGTGTATTATTAATGCTTTGATGTTATTAGCCTTTTTTATGTATTGTTCAGCTAGGTCGTTTGTGACGTTATTGTTTCACATACATATAGGCATGTCATATGTATGAATTAGTTTGGTACTTTGCCAAGCTATTTGTAATAATCTTCTTTTGGGTGATTTATAAAAGCTTACCGGGGTTTAAATTCCCCTTTACCCAAAAAAAAAAAAGAATTGCAGAGGCAAGTACATGAGTTGGTTGCCAGAGGTTATGTCAGAGCAAGCATGAGTCCTTGTTCAGTGCCAGCTCTCCTGGTCCCAAAGAAGGATGGTACGATGAGGATGTGTGTTGATAGCAGGGCCATCAACAATATAACCATTAAGTATAGGTATCCCATTCCCAGATTGGATGATATGCTTGATGAGTTACATGGCTCCAAAGTATTTTCAAAGATCGATCTCAGAAGTGGCTATCACCAGATAAGAATGAAGGATGGAGATGAGTGGAAAACTGCTTTCAAGATCAAGGGAGGATTATATGAATGGTTAGTTATGCCTTTTGGCTTATCTAATGCTCCCAGTACTTTCATGAGATTGATGAACGAAGTTCTCAGGCCACTCATTGGTCAGTTTGTTGTTGTATATTTTGATGATATTCTAGTATACTCAAAATCTGAAGCTGAACATGTTAATCATCTGAAAAGTGTATTTGAACTGTTGAGAAGACACCAGTTGTATGGCAAACTGGAGAAATGTGACTTTATGGTGGAGAGTGTGATATTTCTGGGGTATGTGGTCTCGAAAGAAGGAATTTTATGGATCCCTCTAAGGTTGATGCCATTAGATCATGGCCAGTTCCAACCACAATCACTGAAGTAAGAAGTTTCCATGGACTGGCGTCATTTTATAGAAGATTTATCAAGAATTTCTCTATAGTTGTAGCTCCAATTACTGACTGTCTGAAGAAAGGTGTGTTCAACTGGCCAAGTTCAGCCCAACTGACGTTTGAAGCACTGAAGGATAAGCTCAGTTCAGCTCCAGTCTTATCGTTACCAGATTTTGATATAATATTTGAGCTCGAATGTGATGCAAGTGGAGTAGGTATTGGTGCAGTTCTGGTACAAGCCGGGCGTCCAGTTGCATATTTTAGTGAAAAGCTCAATGGCTCTAAATTGAAGTATAGCACTTATGACAAGGAGTTTTATGCAATTATTCGCGCTATCACTCACTGGTCACATTATCTGAAGCCAAAGCAGTTTGTCTTATTCTCTGATCATGAAGCCCCGAAGTTCATAAATGGCCAACACAAGCTTAATGCCAGACATGCCAAATGGGTAGAATTCTTACAGTCTTATTCATTTGTTTCGAAACATAAGGCTGGAGTTTGTAATGTTGTTGCTGATGCATTGTCACGAAGATACTCACTGTTATCTATTCTGGAAGCAAGAGTTCTTGGATTTTCTTTCATTAAGGAATTGTACGCCACTGATCCAGACTTTGCTGATCACCTCACTGAAGCTAACCAGAAAGGACCATTTACTATACAAGATGGTTTCTTATTTAAGAATGGAAAGTTGTGCATTCCCCGAGGTTCAATCAGAGATTTGCTGATAAGAGAAGCACATGGAGGAGGTTTAGCTGGACATTTTGGCATTAACAAGACTGTAGAGATCCTCACTGAACACTTCTACTGGCCAAGTCTACTGAAGGATGTCCAGAGTCTTATCAGTCGCTGTCCAACTTGTCACCAGGCGAAGACTAATTTTCACAAAGGTTTGTATACTCCTCTTCCAGTTCCAAACCAGCCATGGGAAGATCTCAGTATGGATTTCATTGTTGCACTGCCCAGAACCCAGAGGGGAAAAGATTCGATAATGGTGGTTGTTGATAGGTTTTCAAAAATGGCACATTTTATTGCTTGTAACACAACCAATGATGCTTCAGCAGTAGCAAATTTATTCTTTAAGGAGATTGTCAGGTTGCATGGAATCCCCAAGACATATGTGTCAGATCGAGATGTGAAGTTCTTGAGTTATTTCTGGAAGACCCTATGGAGGTTAATGGGTACCAGATTGTTGTTCAGTACGTCTCACCATCCCCAGACTGATGGACAGACTGAAGTTACCAACAGAACAATCGGTATGCTGTTAAGAACACTGGTGAAGAAGACATTGAAGGATTGGGATCTGAAGCTTGCTCATGCTGTATTCGCTTTCAACAGAGCTCCTAACTATTCTACCAGTAAATCTCCGTTTGAAATATGCTATGGTGTCAATCCACTGACTCCCATTGATTTAATTCCCTTTTCGATTGAACCAAAAGCAAGCATTGAAGCCGAAACCAGAGCAAAAGAAATAAAGAAAATTCATGGAGAAGTAAAGGCCAGAATAGAGAAGGGAAATGCCAGTTACAAGACCAGAGCAAACAAGAATAGAAAGCAGCCCAGTTTTTCACCAGGTGATCTTGTGTGGGTGCATCTGAGAAAAGAAAGGTTTCCAGCGAAGAGAAAGAGTAAACTGATGCCCAGAACTGAAGGTCCGTTCAAGATTCTGGAAAGATATGGCAATAATGCTTACAAGGTTGAGTTACCTGGAGACATGGCAGTTTCAAGTACTTTTAATGTGGGAGATCTGATGCCTTATCTGGAGGATGAGTACCTCGAAGACTTGAGGACAAGTCTCTTTTCAAAGGGGGAGAATGATGCGGAAATGTCCAGATTCACTGAACTGGAGGAATCCAGTGAACTGAAGAAGTTAACTGAACTGATCATGCAATCTGAACAAGCCATGTTGATCCTTCCAGCAGTAGCCCATTTCAGACAAGTCTTTTCTGAACCAGTCCAGTCACCAGTGGTAACACTTCTCCAGATGACTGCTCCAGATGGATGCTCCAGTGACCACTACTGAAGGTCCTCCAGTGAAGTGCTCCAGATTTTATCTCTAGTGGTGGTCCAGATCTATGTTCCAGTTGCCAAATAATAAAGTCCCCCCCTGAAGTCGTTTGTGGGCCCAATAAAGAAGAATGTCAGTTGTTAAGGAAGGCGCGTGTGACGTTTCTAACAATATTATGGGACCACTTGTAGGGGAATGTTTCTAGAAGCTTACGTGTCCATGTCTTATTGGTCCAAACTAGTTAGTGGCTTGCACATGACAGCTTTTATTGTAATATTTTAATTTTGTCGATGATTCCTAGGTCGAGCATGTGGCTATAAATAGAGGTTTTATCTCTCATTGTAAGTAAGTTGATGTTGAATGAAAATTAATAGAGCAGCCTCTATTTCTTACAAATCTTCTTTTACCTTTATAGATCTTTGATCTTGGTGGTTAGGAGTGACCCCTTTATCAATATTTGTGGTGACTTGTTCTTTATCAAATATTGTGGTGAGGTCTTTTAAATCTTCGGTTTCCTTTATCTATAATCGTGGTGGCTAGACCTTTATCGGTTGTAGTGGTGGGGCGGAGTGTTTCCTTTATCCTTGATTCCGGTGGCTTAGCCTTTACGAGTCTTGGTGATGGATTCTTTATCTATCATTTTTATTTTATTGTCTTGTTTGATTGTTTATTTCATATAAAATCCAGAAAATACCAAAAATAGTCTTCCGCTGTCGTTTGTCGCGTGATTTACGCATCAGTTCCTTTATCCTTGATTCCGGTGGCTTAGCCTTTACGAGTCTTGGTGATGGATTCTTTATCTATCATTTTTATTTTATTGTCTTGTTTGATTGTTTATTTCATATAAAATCCAGAAAATACCAAAAATAGTCTTCCGCTGTCGTTTGTCGCGTGTTTACGCATAGTTCCTTTATCCTTGATTCCGGTGGCTTAGCCTTTACGAGTCTTGGTGATGGATTCTTTATCTATCATTTTTATTTTATTGTCTTGTTTGATTGTTTATTTCATATAAAATCCAGAAAATACCAAAAATAGTCTTCCGCTGTCGTTTGTCGCGTGTTTTACGCATCAGCTTCCTTTATCCTTGATTCCGGTGGCTTAGCCTTTACGAGTCTTGGTGATGGATTCTTTATCTATCATTTTTATTTTATTGTCTTGTTTGATTGTTTATTTCATATAAAATCCAGAAAATACCAAAAATAGTCTTCCGCTGTCGTTTGTCGCGTGTTTTACGCATCAGCTTCCTTTATCCTTGATTCCGGTGGCTTAGCCTTTACGAGTCTTGGTGATGGATTCTTTATCTATCATTTTTATTTTATTGTCTTGTTTGATTGTTTATTTCATATAAAATCCAGAAAATACAAAAAATAGTCTTCCGCTGTCGTTTGTCGCGTGTTTTACGCATCAGCTTCCTTTATCCTTGATTCCGGTGGCTTAGCCTTTACGAATCTTGGTGGTGGATTCTTTTATCTATCTTTTTACTTTGTTGTCTCGTGTTTGTTTATTTTATTTCATAAAATCCAGAAAATACCAAAAATAGTCTTCCGCTGTCGTTTGTTGCGTGATTTACGCATCAGTATTTCACCACTAGGTAAAGGAACTCTAACGACTTTCGCACTACATAAAATCGTCGTGTTGACCAAAGACATCAAGTCCATACCAACAATAACGTCAAAACTCCCCATTTGAAAAGGTACTAAGTCAATAAAGAAGGCATGATTATTAAGGACTAATGTGCACGAATGGATGACTTGGTCTAGTCTGACTAATCCACCGTTAGCCATTTCTACGTCGAAACATATATACATAGGACTCGGCTTAGCACTCAGTAAAGGAACGAAACTATTCACGACAAAACTATAATTAGCTCCCGAATCAAAGAGAACAGTAGCATAATGACCATTTAGAAGAAAAGTACCTGCAACAACGTTCGGGTCGTTGCGAGCCTCAGCAGCATTTAGCACAAAAGCACGACCTCTAGCAGCTTGAACTTGATTGCCCCTATTCTGATTGGGTCCAGTAATCTGTAGCTGGTTAGGATGAACCGCCACTTGAACCTGTTGCCCAACCCACTGAGGACATGTGTTTCGATAGTGATCAGTGGCCCCACATTCATAACATGTTCCACGACCTCCGATTGGTCTCCTTTGATTCAATGGTACAGCATTCAATGGTGCCCCCTGAGTCCTTGGTTCCCTACAGTAGTTTTCCAAATGCCAGTCTTATTGCAGTTGTAGCATGTTATGCAATTCTGATTTGCTGCACGATGAAGATTGCACTTGGTACACTTAGGATGAGGGCCCACATATTCCTTTTTTCCAGCATCAGTCACTGCAAATACCTTGCCTCTGTTTTGTCTCTTCCCATTAGACCGCCAAACTTTCTTACTACTACTCGCCCCACTGCTTTCCTTCCTTTTTGTTCCAACAGCAGTAATAGTCCCACACTGAACCAACTCCTCAGTCATAGCTTCAGATCTCAATACAGCTTCTTCCAGAGTAAGTGGGTGAACAGCTGCCATAGTTGACCTAACTTGAGGAATTAACCCACGGAGATACTTCTCATGCCTTTGCTCTCAGGATTAACCAAATGTGGACCAAGTCTTGACAGTTCATTAAAACGGGTAGTATATCCAGCATGATCAACACCAACCATCTTATGCTCCAAAAACTCTAGTTCTAGCTTCACCAGTTCAGTTGCTGTACAGAACTTCCTCATCATTAACTCTCTGAAGTTATACCATGTCATCGCCTCTGCCGCTAATCTGCCTCGAACTTGACACTGATTGTTCCACCAAGACAACGCATCTTTAGTGAAGGAGTTAGCCACATATTTGACCCTTTGCTCAGGAGAACATTCACTAATACCAATCACAACTTCCATCTTTTCTAACCATTGAATGAACTTGACTGCTCCACCTCTACCGTCATACTCTTGCACACCACAATCTTTGAAGTTTTTGTAAGTACAGGTCCTGACACCACTTCTAGGTCCCCTCGGTACATTTCCAACACGAATTCCTTGATCAACGTCTTCATAGTATTCACCACCCTGATCATCCTCTGCATCCTCATACTGAGCATCTTCATCTTCATTATAAACTGGATCTTCATTCTCTGCATTATGTGCATTTTGAGCATTTTGGGCAAGTATAATATTAACCACTTGAGTAATCATGGGAATCATGGCTGGGTCTGCTTGCATTCCAACTTGCTCATTAGTGGTTTCATTTTCAACTCCACGGCGACCGCGTCCACGACCACTACCTCGTCCGCCACCTACACCACGACCAACGCCACGGCCAGCACCTCGACCTACACCTTGTCCAACGCCACGGCCAGTACCTCGACCTCCACCCTGTTCATTTCCACGACCAGCACCACGGCCAACACCTTGACCTACCTCAGGCCCAGTGCCACGACCAGTACCACGACCTCCACTCTGTCCAGTTCCACGGCCAATACCACGACCTTGACCAGTCTTTCGTCTTCACCACGGCCTCTTCCACAACAGCCGCTAGTTCTATCACTAGATCTTGTTCTTCCCATTGTCCTATAACCACGTATCGTTAGTCAGGGAAAATACACTCGACGATGTTAATGTCACATGTTGCACTCAGTAAGCTCTCTCGTCTTATGGTCTAAGGGTACTATCAAGAACTTAAACTAGTCATGTAGTCCACGTCAATGCAATACATATACATACATACATATATATATATATATATATATACTAATAATATATAACCCTAAATCGCAGTTAAAATGTGGTCCGAATCTAACACCTACATCCGATGCACTAGTGGTGTATGTATACAGGTGATACCAGCGGCTTTCCCTCCACACCCCTAGTACATATAATGCAAGGTCGGATCATGGTACTGGTATGCTCTCTAGGTATTGGCAGGGTATGTATACAGGGTGTACCAGCGGCTAACCCTCCACCCAACCAACACCCATTAAGCAGCCCAGGGTTGCTACCACACTCTAACTACAAGTGCAATCCATGAGGTCAAAAACTGTCGCAAAACAGAAAGATAATCGCAGAACGTTGATCAGGCGTTTCCTTGCTATCGTCCTGCAATACTAGTTAGTGCCATCACTTCATCTTGCTCTAATACACATAAATAATCACAACAGCACCAAAAGCACACAGTCACCAAAAGTACACAGTCACCAAATGACAACCACAGTCAAAATAAGCACAGGGATAATAAGTCTCGAAAGAACATGAACTCAAAATATAAATGACGTTAGCACGTCTAGAATGCATCTATGATTCCTATCGTAAATGCTATACGGGGTTCTTAGGTTATAGTCTAGGCTTTTCCACCTAATTCTCTACAACCACGGCTCTGATACCATTCTGTAACACCCCACCGTTGGCGGAAACATGAGGTGTCATGAAAAGTACAACACGACATGAAATTACATAGATACTGCTAAATGAAATAGAATATAATAAATATATTCCCAAAAACATGAGTTCAAAGTCATCACAGTGCTAGGAAAGCTTATTACAAGTACGTCCATAAACAGAAATAGTCCAAGGCATGTAGCCTTAAAGTCTGGTAAAAGAAAAGGAGCACTAATCTCTGAAGTCCAGCCTAGCATGTAGCCTTAAAGACTAGTTCAGAAAAGACTTGTCTGAAATGGGCCAGTGCTGGCAGAATCAACATGGCCTGTTCAGATGGCATGATCAGTTCGGTTTCCTTCAGTTCAGTTAGCTTCTTCAGTTCACTGGGTTTCTCCAGTCCAGTGAATCTGGACATCTCCGCATCATTCTCCCCCTCTGAAAAGAGACTTGTCCTCAAGTCTTCGAGGTACTCATCCTCCAGATAAGGCATCAGATCTCCCACATTAAAAGTGCTTGAAACCGCCATGTCTCCAGGTAACTCAACCTTGTAAGCATTATCACCATATCTCTCCAGAATCTTGAACGAACCTTCAGCTCTGGGCATCAGTTTACTCTTTCTCTTTGCTGGAAACCTTTCTTTTCTCAGATGCACCCACACAAGATCACCTGGTGAAAAACTAGGCTGCTTTCTATTCTTGTTTGCTCTGGCTTTGTAACTGGCATTTGCCTTCTCGATTCTGGCCTTCACTTCTCCATGAATTTTCTTTATTTCTTTTGCTCTGGTCTCAGCTTCAATGCTTGCTTTTGGTTCAATCGAGAATGAAATTAAATCAATGGGAGTTAGTGGATTGACACCATAACAAACTTCAAATGGGGATTTACTGGTAGAATAGTTAGGAGCTCTGTTGAAAGCAAACTCAGCATGAGCAAGCTTCAGATCCCAATCTTTCAATGTCTTCTTCACCAGTGTTCTTAACAACATACCAATTGTTCTGTTCGTAACTTCAGTCTGTCCATCAGTCTGAGGATGGTGAGACGTACTGAACAACAATCTGGTACCCATCAATCTCCATAGAGTCTTCCAGAAATAACTCAAGAACTTCACATCTCGATCTGACACAATCGTCTTAGGAATTCCATGTTACCTGACAATCTCATTAAAGAACAAATTTGCCACTGCTAAAGCATCATTGGTTGTGTTACAAGCAATAAAATGTGCCATCTTTGAAAACATATCAACAACCACCATTATTGAATCTTTCCCCCTCTGTGTTCTGGGCAGTGCAACAATGAAGTCCATACTGAGATCTTCCCATGGCTGGTTTGGAACTGGAAGAGGAGTATACAAACCCTTGTGAAAAATAGTCTTCGCCTGGTGACAAGTTGGACAGCGACTGATAAGACTCTGGACATCCTTCAGTAGACTTGGCCAGTAGAAGTGTTCAGTGAGGATCTCTCCAGTCTTGTTAATGCCAAAATGGCCAGCTAAACCTCCTCCATGTGCTTCTCTTATCACTAAATCTCTTATCGAACCTCTGGCAATGCACAACTTTCCATTTTTAAACAAGAAACCATTTTGAACAACAAATGGCCCTTTCTGGTGAACTTCAGTGAGGTGATTAGCAAAGATCAAAGATCTATAAAGGTAAAAGAAGATTTGTAAGAAATAGAGGCTGCTCTATTAATTTTCATTCAACATCAACTAACTTTACAATGAGAGATAAACCTCTATTTATAGCCATATGCTCTACCTAGGAATTAACGATAAAATAATAAAATAATACATAAAAGCTGTCATGTGCAACCACCAATTAACTTGGACCAATAAAATATGGACATGTGAGCTTCTAGAAATATTCCCCTGCAAGTGGTCCCATAACATTGTTAGAAACGTCTTGTCACACGCGCCTTCCTTAACGGCTGTCATTCTTCTTTATTATTGGGCCCACAAACAACGTCAGTGGGGACTTTATTAATTGGCAACTGGAAACATAAATCTGGACCGCTACTGGAGACAAAAACTGGAGCACGTCATCTGGAGGACCTTCAGTAGTGGTCACTGGAGCATTCATCTGGAGGACCTTCAGTAGTGGTCACTGGAGCAGTCATCTGGAGCACTCAACTAGAGCTTGCCACTGGAGAAATGTTACCACTGGTGACTGGACTGGTTCAGAAAAGACTTGTCTGAAATGGGCCACTGCTGGCAGAATCAACATGGCCTGTTCAGATGGCATGATCAGTTCGGTTTCCTTCAGTTCAGTTAGCTTCTTCAGTTCACTGGGTTTCTCCAGTCCAGTGAATCTGGACATCTCCGCATCAGTATGATTGGTGACTTCAGTTTGTCCATCAGTTTGAGGATGATGAGACGTACAGATCATCAATCTGGTACCCATCAGTCTCCATAAGGTCTTCCAGAAATAACTCAGAAACTTGACATCTCTATCTGAAACAATTGTCTTTAGAATCCCATGCAAACGAACAATCTATTTGTAGAATAAATTGGCTACTGCTGAAGCATCACTTGTGGTGTTGCAAGGAATGAAATGCGCCATTTTTGAAAAACGATCAACAACCACCATTATTGAATCTTTTCCCCTCTGAGTTCTGGGCAGTGCAACAATGAAATCCATACTAAGATCTTCCCATGGCCGGTTTGGAACTGGAAGAGGAGTATACAATCCTTTATGAAAAGTTGCCTTTGCCTGGTGACAAGTTGGACAACGACTGATAATGTTCTGGACATCTTTCAGTAAACTTGGCCAGTAGAAATGTTCAGTGAGGATCTCTCCAATTTTATTAATGCCAAAATGGCCAGCCAGACCTCCTCCATGTGCTTCTCTTATCAGTAAATCTCTAATAGAACCATTTGGAATACACAACTTTCCATTCTTGAATAAGAAACCATCTTGAACAACATATGGTCCTTTCTGATTAGCTTCAGTGAGACGATTAGCAAAGTCTGGATCAGCAGCATACAACTCTTTTATGAAAGAAAATCCAAGAACTCTTGCTTCCAGAATTGATAACAATGAATATCTTCTAGAAAGTGCATCAGCAACAACATTAGCTATTTCAGCCTTGTGCTTAGAAACAATAGAATAGGATTGCAAAAACTCCACCCATTTTCCATGCCTGGCATTAAGCTTGTGTTGACCATTAATAAACTTAAGTGCTTCATGGTCAGAAAATAAGATAAACTGCTTTGGCTATAATGTGACCAGTGATTATAGCACGAATGATTGCATAGAACTCTTTGTTGTAAGTACTGTATTTCAGTTTGGAACCATTAACTGAAATAAGCTACTGGACGCCCTGCTTGTACCAAAACTGCACCAATACCTACTCCACTGGCCATTCTAACTCAAACAACATATCAAAATCTGGCAAAGATAGTATTGGAGTTGAACTGAGCTTTTCCTTCAGTGACTCAAAGGCCAACTGGGCTGAATTAGGCCAGTCAAATACACCTTTCTTCAGACAATCAGTGATTGGAGCCACAACTGTAGAGAAATTCTTGATAAACCTTCTATAAAAGATGTCAGTCCATGAAAACTTCTTACTTCAGTGATTGTAGTTGGAACTGACTATGATCTGATGGCTTCCACCTTTGAAGGATCCATGGAAATCCCTTCTTTTGACACCACATAGCCATGAAATATCACACTTCCTACCATAAAATCACATTTCTCCAGTTTACCATACAACTGGTGTTTTCTCAGTAATTCAAATACACTCCTTAGATGATTAACATGTTCAGCTTCAGTTTTTGAATATACAAGAATATCATCAAAGTAAACAACAACAAACTGACCAATAAGTGGTCTGAGGACTTCGTTCATCAGTCTCATGAAAGTACTAGGAGCGTTAGATAAGCCAAAAGGCATCACTAACCATTCATAAAGGCCTCCTTTAATTTTGAATGCAGTCTTCCATTCATCTCCATCCTTCATTCTAATCCGATGATAACCACTTCTGAGATCTATTTTAGAAAACAAACTAGAGCCATGTAACTCATTAAGCATATCATCCAATCTGGGAATGGGATATCTATACTTAATAGTTATATTATTAATGGCTCTACTATCAACACACATTCTCGTTGAACCATCTTTCTTTGGGACCAGGAGAGCTGGGACTGAACAAGGACGCATGCTTGCTCTCAGATAGCCTTTGGCAACCAATTCATCTACCTGCTTTTGTAACTCCTTTGCTTCAGTAGGTGAACATCTGTAAGCAGCTTTGTTTGGAAGAACTGAACCTGGAACCAGGTCAATCTGGTGTTCAATTCCTCTTACTGGTGGCAAACCTTTAGGTAGGTCTTCTCGGAAAACATCAGTGAATTCCTTCAGTAGAGACTTCAGCAGACCGGGGACTCCAGAGAACTCCTTGTCTTCAGTACACTCAAGCACCAGTAACATCATGACTGAAGTGCCTCCAGTGAGCTCTTCTTCAACTTCAGTTTGTGACATAAATAAAGACTTGCTGGGCTGGTCTTTCTTATGAATTTTCAGTAACTCGTTGGGTTTCAGAGAAGTCAAAGTGACCTTCTTCCCACTTACAAATAATGAATAAGAATTCATAGGACCATTATGATAGACATAATTATCAAACAACCAAGGTCTACCCAGTAATATATGACAAGCGTCCATAGGAACAACATCACAAACAATCTTATCTTGATAAACAGATCCAATGGAAAAAGGAATAGTAACTTGTCGGTTAACTTTTACCTCAGATCCTTCACTGAGCCATTGTAGCTTGTAGGGACGAGGGTGCTTTACTGTAGGTAGTTCCAGTTTCTCTACCATGTAAGTTGAAGCAGCATTAGCACAACTTCCACCATCAATGATCAGATTACACACCTTGCCTTTAACAGTACATCTGGAATGAAAAATATTCTCTCGCTGGGCAGTATCAGTTACAACTTCAGCAGCATGCATCACTCTTCTTATTACCAGCATTTCTCGAACATCTGCACCTATATATGCCTCTTCACTTTCATCATCATCATACACTGGTTCACCTTCTTCAGTATCAACATCTGGTAAGCTTTCAATCTCTTTAGCGGTGAGTGCTCGCTAGTTGGGATACTGCGCCTGGAAGTGACCAAAACCATGACACTTGAAGCATTTTCTTCCAATTGGCTCTTTTGATCCTCCAGTTTCTTTCTCTTTTCCTCTGAAGGATTTCTGACCAGTTTCTCTGGGCTTTAGAACTGGTTGACTAGAACTGGAAGAAACCTTAGTGAAAGGTTTGTACTGGACCTTCTTCTTCAGTTGCTTTTCAATCTGAAGGGCCAGTTTGCAAGCACCTTCATAAGTCCAGATGGGCTGCAGTTCTATTTTCTCAGTAATGGTAGCATTCAACCCACCAAGGAATCTGGCGATAGTATGCTCTTCAGTTTCTTCCACACCAGTTCGAGACTTCAGTTGTTCGAATTCTCTAATATACTCCACAACTTCTTTAGTACCTTGCTTCAGATTATTCATCAGAAGATACTGGTCTTGTTTGTACGACTGAGGAACAAATCTTTTCTGCATAACTTCTTTCAACTTAGACCAGGTCTTAATTTTACTTTTACCCTTGTACTCTCTTTCAGCTTTCATGTTGTCATACCAGTATGAAGCATACTTTTTCAACCTAATAATGGCAACCTTAAAACTTTTCTTATCATCATAACCTTTTATTTCCACTATCCTATCCATAACCTGAACCCATTCAAAATAGTCTTCAGGGTTAGAGGAACCAACAAAATCCGGTGGATCTATCTTAATATCTTTAGTATCATCAAACTTATGTCTCCTTCGTCTTCTTCTAGACTGATTAGACTCATCAAATTCACTAGAAGATCTGGGTGTACTATCAGATCGCTCACTAGGACCTTGAGATTCATAATCTCTTTCACCCACAGCAACATGTTCTCTATTAAACCTTAAACCACCATCTTCTAACAGATTAACAACTCTACCCAGTGTTTCTTGTAGATCTTCAATCTGCCTATCTCTTCTAGCATTATGAGATTCTTCTAATGTCATATTTCTTCTAAAAGCCATTGATATTCAGCAAAACAACAACCACTATAACAGATCTAAAGAAAGGACAAACAAATTCCAAAAGATTAAGATAACCCTTTTAATTCTGACCCAACAACAAAATAACAAAAACCCAAGGATTAAAAGATTAAGAAACCCTTTAAAAGAACCTTGAGCTCTGATACCAATTTGATGCGTAAATCCCACGCGAATCTAAGCACAACGGAATGTAACAACTTAAACAAAGAACTAGCACAGCGGAAATACCATTTTTGTGAGGATTTTCTGATTTATATGAAACAAACAACAAAACAAAACAATAAAATAAAATGATAGATAAAAGAATCCACTACCAAGATTCGTAAAGGACTGGCCACCGGAATCAAGGATAAAGGAAACACTCCAACCCACCACTATGTTTGATAAAGGTCTAGCCACCACAAACACAGATAAAGGAATCGAAGATTTAAGATCTCACCACTATATTTGATAAAGGACGAACCACCACAAATATAGATAAAGGGATCACTTCAGACCACCAAGATCAAAGATCCATAAAGGTAAATGAAGATTTTGGATAAGAAATAGATGTTGCTCTATTAATTTCATTCAATCAATCAAGTCTTTTTACAATGAGAAATGAGCCCCTATTTATAGCCACACATGCTATTTTCTAAAATAAAGAAAATACAATAATAATATTAAATAACTAAAGGCTGTCATGTGCTAAGGACAACCACTAATTTATCAACCAATAGGAAATGGACAAGCAAAGCTTCTAGAAAAATTCCTTCTGCCCAGGGACCCACAAATCGTTAGGATTAACGTTGTCACACGCTTCTCTCTTATCATCATAACCTTTTATTTCCACTATTCTATCCATAACCTGAACCCATTCAAAATAGTCTTCAGGGTTAGAGGAACCAACAAAATCTGGTGGATCTATCTTAATATCTTTAGTATCATCAACCTTATGTCTCCTTCGTCTTCTTCTAGACTGATTAGACTCATCAGATTCACTAGAAGATCTGGGTGTACTATCAGATCGCTCACTAGGACCTTGAGATTCATAATCTCTTTCACCCACAACAACATGTTCTCTATTAAACCTTAAACCACCATCTTCTAACATATTAACAACTCTACCCAGTGTTTCTTGTAGATCTTCAATCTGTCTATCTCTTCTAGCATTATGAGCTTCTTCTAATATCATATTTCTTCTAAAAGCCATTGATATTCAGCAAAACAACAACCACTATAAAAGATCTAAACAAGAGACAAACAAACCCCAACAATCAAACAGCAAAACCCACGGATAAAAAGATTAAGAAACCTTTTTGTAAACCTGTCTCTGATACCAAATTTGATGCGTAAATCACGCGACAAACGACAGCGGAAGACTATTTTTTGGTATTTTTTGGATTTTATGAAACAATACAAACAAACAAGACAATAAAATAAATGATAGACAAAGAATCCACCACCAAGATTTGTAAAGGACAAGCCACCGGAATCTAGGATAAAGGAAACACTCCAACCCACTACTATGTTTGATAAAGGTCTAGCCACCACAAACACAGATAAAGGAATCGAAGATTTTGGATCTCACCACTATATTTGATAAAGGACGAACCACCACAAATATAGATAAAGGGATCACTTCAAACCACCAAGATCAAAGATCCATAAAGGTAAATGAAAATTTTTGGATAAGAAATTTCATTCAATCAATCAAGTCTACCCTTACAAAGAGAAATGAACCCCTATTTATAGCCACACATGCTATTTTCTAAAATAAAGAAAATACAATAATAATATTAAATAACTAAAGGCTGTCATATGCTAAGGATAACCACTAATTTATCAACCAATAAGAAATGGACAAGCAAAGCTTCTTGAAAGATTTTGATGCGGAAATGTCCAGATTCACTGAACTGGAGAAACCCAGCGAACTGAAGAAGCTAACTGAGCTGAAGAAAACTGAACTGATAATGCCATCTGAACAAGCCATGTTGATTCTGCCAGCAGTAGCCCATTTCAGACAAGTCTTTTCTGAACCAGACCAGTCACCAGTAGTAACACTTCTCCAGTGGCAAGATTCTCCAGTGACCAACACTGATAATCCACCAGTGAAGTTCTCCAGTGACCAGCTCCAGATGACTGCTCCAGATAAGTGCTCCAGTAATCAATACTGAAGGTCCACCAGTGAAGTGCTCCAGATTTTGTCTCCAGTGGAAGTCTATATTTTTGTCTCCAGTTTCCAGATAATAAAGTCCCCACTGAAGTCCCATGTCTGTGGACCCAATAAAGGAGAATGACAGCTGTTGAAAGTAAGGCGTCTGTGACAACGACGTTTCTAACGGTATTGTGGGACCACTTGCAGGGGAATGTTTCTAGAAGCCTACTCTGTCTATTCCTTATTGGTTAATAAATTAGTGGCTGTCCTTAGCGCATGACAGCTTTTTGATTATTTTATTGTATTTCGTTATTTCCTAGGTGCATGTGGCTATAAATAGAGGCTTTATTTCTTATTGTAAGACAGTTTTTGATGTTGAATGAAATTAATAGAGCAGCCTCTATTTCTTAGAAAATCTTCTTTTACCTTTAGAGATCTTCGATCTTGGTGGTTAGGAGTGACCCCTTTATCAATATTTGTGGTGACTTGTTCTTTATCAAATATTGTGGTGAGGTCTAAATCTTCGGTTTCCTTTATCTATAATCGTGGTGGCTAAACCTTTATCAATTGTAGTGGTGGGGCGGAGTGTTTCCTTTATCCTTGATTCCGGTGGCTTAGCCTTTACGAGTCTTGGTGGTGGATTCTTTTATCTATCATTTTATATTATTGTCTTGCTTTATTGTCTGTTTCATTTTAAGACCCAGAAAATACCAAAAATAGTCTTCCGCTGTCGTTGTCGTGTGATTTACGCATCAAATTTGGTATCAAAGCTAGGTTTGAAAAAGGTTTCTTAATCTTTTTGTCCATTGGGATATTGTTTGATTAGATCTCATTTTTGATTTAGTCAGATCTGAGTTTGGTTTTCTAGATCTGTTTGTTGACTTGTTCTTTATCAAATATTGTGGTGAGGTCTAAATCTTCGGTTTCCTTTATCTATAATCGTGGTGGCTAAACCTTTATCAATTGTAGTGGTGGGGCGGAGTGTTTCCTTTATCCTTGATTCCGGTGGCTTAGCCTTTACGAGTCTTGGTGGTGGATTCTTTTATCTATCATTTTATATTATTGTCTTGCTTTATTGTCTGTTTCATTTTAAGACCCAGAAAATACCAAAAATAGTCTTCCGCTGTCGTTGTCGTGTGATTTACGCATCAAATTTGGTATCAAAGCTAGGTTTGAAAAAGGTTTCTTAATCTTTTTGTCCATTGGGATATTGTTTGATTAGATCTCATTTTTGATTTAGTCAGATCTGAGTTTGGTTTTCTAGATCTGTTTGTTGATTGTTTAGATCTAGTTGTTGCTAATATAGATCTATTAAGTTGGTTGAATATTAATGGCTTTTAGAAGAAATATGACACTAGAAGAAGCTCATAATGCTAGGAGAGATAGGCAGATTGAAGATCTACAAGAAGCACTTAGAAGAGTTGTTAATCTGTTAGGAAGATGGTGGTTTAAGGTTTAATAGAGACCATGTTGTTGCCAGTGAAAGAGATTCTGAATCTCAAGTTCCTAGTGAAAGATCTGATAGTACACCCAGAAACTCTAGTGATTCTGATGACCGACATCCCAGAGAAAGACAAAGGAGACATAAGGGTAGTGATACTAGAGACATTAAGATAGATCCACCAGATTTTAATGGGTCTTCTAACCCAGAAGAATATTTTGAATGGGTTCAGGTTATGGATAGAATTATGGAAATAAAAGGTTATGATGATAAAAAGAGTTTTAAGATTGCTATTATTAAGCTTACAAAGTATGCTTCATCTTGGTATGATAATATGAAATCAGAAAGAGAATACAAGGGTAAGAGTAAAATCAAGACCTGGTCCAAACTAAAGGAAGTTATGCAGAAAAGATTTGTTCCTCAATCGTACAAACAAGATCAGTATCTACTGATGAATAATCTGAAGCAAGGTGCTAAAGAAGTTGTGGAGTATATTAGGGAGTTTGAGCAACTGAAGACAAGAACTGGTGTCAAAGAAACTGAAGAGCATACTATCGCCAGATTCCTTGGTGGGTTGAATGCTACTATATCTGAAAAGATAGAATTGCAGCCCATCTGGACTTATGAAGGTGCATACAAACTGGCCCTCCAGATTGAAAAGCAACTGAAGAAGAAGGTCCAGTACAAGCCTTTCACTAAAGTCACTTCCAGTTCCAGTCAGCCAGTTACCAGGCCCAGTGAAACTGTCCAGAAATCCTTCAGAGGAAAGGAGAAAGAAACTGGAGGATCAAAAGAACCAGTTGGAAGAAAATGTTTTAAGTGTCATGGCTTTGGTCACTTCCAGGCGCAGTATCCCAACCAGCGAGCACTAACTGCCAAAGAGATTGAAAGCTTGCCAGATGTTGACACTGAAGAAGGTGAACCTATGCACGATGAAGATGAAGATGAAGAGGCATATGTAGGTGCAGATGTTGGAGAGATGCTAGTGGTAAGAAAAGTGATGCATGCTGATGAAGTTGCAACTGATACTGCCCAACGAGAGAATATTTTTCACTCCAGATGTACTATTAAAGGCAAGGTGTGTGATCTGATCATTGACGGTGGGAGTTGTGCTAATGCTGCTTCAACTTACATGGTAGAGAAACTGGCACTACCTACAGTTAAGCACCCTCGTCCTTACAAGTTGTAATGGCTCAGTGAAGGATCTGAGGTAAAAGTTAACCGACAAGTTACTATTCCTTTTTTCATTGGATCTATTTATCAAGATAAAATTGTGTGTGATGTTGTTCCTATGGATGCTTGTCATATATTACTGGGTAGACCTTGGTTATTTGATAATAATGTTTTTCATAATGGTCGTATGAATTCTTATTCATTATTTGTAAGTGGGAAGAAGGTCACTCTGACTTCTTTAAAACCCAATGAATTATTGAAAATAAATAAGAAAGAATCGTCCAGCAAGTCTTTATTTATGTCTCAAACTGAAGTAGAAGAAGAGTTAACTGGAGGCTCTCTAGTTATGATGTTACTGGTGCTTGAGCGTACTGAAGAGAAGGAGTTCACTGGAGTCCCCAGTCTCCTGAAGTCTCTACTGAAGGAATTGACTGATGTTTTCCCAGAAGACCTACCTGAAGGTTTGCCACCAGTAAGAGGAATTGAACACCAGATTGACCTGGTTCCAGGTTCAGTTCTTCCAAACAAAGCTGCTTATAGGTGTTCACCTACTGAAGCAAAGGAGTTGCAAAGGCAGGTAGATGAGTTGGTTGCCAAAAGTTATATCGGAGCAAGCATGAGTCCTTGTTCAGTTCCAGCTCTCCTGGTCCCAAAGAAAGATGGTTCGATGAGAATGTGTGTTGATAGCAGAGCCATAAATAATATAACTATTAAGTATAGATATCCCATTCCCAGATTGGATGATATGCTTGATGAGTTACATGGCTCCAGTGTGTTTTCTAAGATTGATCTCTGAGGTGGCTATCACCAGATCAGAATGAAGGATGGAGATGAGTGGAAGACTGCATTCAAAATTAAAGGAGGCCTTTATAAATGGTTAGTAATGCGTTTTGGTTTATCTAATGCTCCTAGTACTTTCATGAGAATGATGAATGAAGTCCTCAGGCCACTTATTGGTCAGTTTGTTGTTGTTTATTTTGATGATATTCTGGTGTATTCAAAATTCTGAAGCTGAACATATTAGTCATCTGAAGAGTGTTTTTGAACTATTAAGAAGACACCAGTTATATGGTAAACTGGAGAAATGTGATTTTATGGTAGAGAGTAATATTTCTGGGGTATGTTGTTTCCAAAGAAGGAATTTCTATGGATCCTTCAAAGGTGGAAGCCATCAGATCATGGCCAGTTCCTACTTCAATCATTGAAGTAAGAAGTTTTCACGGACTGGCATCTTTTTACAGAAGGTTTATCAAGAATTTCTCTACAGTTGTGGCCCCAATTACTGATTGTCTGAAGAAGGGTGTGCTTGACTGGCCTAAGTCAGCCCAGTTGGCCTTTGAGTCACTGAAGGAAAAGCTCAGTTCAGCTCCAGTTCTATCATTGCCAGACTTTGATCAGTTGTTTGAGTTAGAGTGTGACGCCAGTGGAGTAGGTATTGGTGCAGTTCTGGTACAAGCAGGGAGTCCAGTTGCCTATTTTAGTGAAAAGCTCAATGGTTCTAAACTGAAGTATAGCACTTATGACAAAGAATTTTATGCAATAATTCGTGCTATCACTCACTGGTCACATTATCTGAAGCCAAAACAGTTTGTCTTATTTTCTGACCATGAAGCACTGAAGTTCATCAATGGTCAACACAAGCTTAATGCCAGACATGCAAAATGGGTGGAATTTTTGCAGTCTTATTCTTTTGTTTCTAAGCACAAAGCTGGAGTTGCTAATGTTGTTGCTGATGCACTTTCCAGTCGATATTCATTGTTATCAATTCTGGAGGCAAGAGTTCTTGGGTTTTCTTTCATCAAAGAATTATATGCTGCTGATCCAGATTTTTCTGATCGTCTCACTGAAGCTCACCAGAAAGGACCATTTGTTGTTCAGGATGGTTTCTTATTTAAGAATGGAAAGTTGTGCATTCCCAGGGGTTCAATAAGAGATTTATTGATAAGAGAAGCACATGGAGGAGGTTTAGCTGGCCATTTTGGCATTAACAAAACTGGAGAGATTCTCACTGAACACTTCTACTGGCCAAGTGTACTGAAGAATGTCCAGAGTATCATCAGTCGCTGCCCAACTTGTCACCAGGCGAAGACAACTTTTCACAAAGGGTTGTATACTCCTCTTCCAGTCCCAAGCCAACCATGGGAAGACCTCAGTATGGATTTCATTGTTGCACTGCCCAGAACTCAGAGGGGTAAAGATTCAATAATGGTGGTGGTTGATCGTTTTTCGAAAATGGCTCATTTTATTCCTTGCCACACCACAAATGATGCTTCAGCAGTAGCAAATTTGTTCTTTAAGGAGATTGTCAGATTACATGGAATTCCCAAGACCATTGTTTCAGATAGAGATGTCAAATTCCTGAGTTATTTCTGGAAGACCTTATGGAGATTGATGGGTACCAGATTATTGTTCAGTACGTCTCATCATCCTCAGACTGATGGACAGACTGAAGTCACGAACAGAACAATTGGTATGTTATTAAGAACACTGGTGAAGAAGACACTGAAAGATTGGGATCTGAAGCTTGCTCATGCTGAGTTTGTTTTCAACAGAGCTCCTAACTATTCTACCAGTAAATCCCCATTTGAAGTATGTTATGGTGTCAATCCACTGACCCCCATTGATTTAATTCCATTTTCAATTGAACCTAAGGCAAGCATTGAAGCTGAAACCAGAGCAAAAGAAATAAAGAAAATTCATGAAGAAGTGAAGGCCAGAATAGAGAAAGCAAATGTCAGTTACAAGGCCAAGGCAAACAAGAATAGAAAGCAGACCAGTTTTGCACCAGGTGATCTTCTTTGGGTGCATCTCAGAAAAGAAAGGTTTCCAGCAAAGAGGAAGAGTAAACTGATGCCCAGGGCTGAAGGACCCTTCAAGATTCTGGAGAGATATGGTGATAATGCTTACAAGGTTGAGCTACCTGGAGATATGTCAGTTTCAAGTACTTTTAATGTGGGAGATCTGATGCCTTATCTGGAGGATGAGTACCTCGAAGACTTGAGGACAAGTCTGTTATCAGAGGGGGAGAATGATGCGGAAATGTCCAGATTCACTGAACTGGAGAAACCCAGCGAACTGAAGAAGCTTACTGAACTGAAGAAAACTGAACTGATAATGCCATCTGAACAAGCCATGTTGATTCTGCCAGCAGTAGCCCATTTCAGACAAGTCTTTTCTGAACCAGCCCAGTCACCAGTAGTAACACTTCTCCAGTGGCAAGATTCTCCAGTGACCAACACTGATAATCCACCAGTGAAGTTCTCCAGTGACCAGCTCCAGATGACTGCTCCAGATAAATGCTCCAGTAATCAATACTGAAGGTCCACCAGTGAAGTGCTCCAGATTTTGTCTCCGGTGGAAGTCCAGATTTTTGTCTCCAGTTTCCAGATAATAAAGTCCCCACTGAAGTCCCATGTCTGTGGACCCAATAAAGGAGAATGACAGCTGTTGAAAGGAAGGTGATGCGGAGATGTCCAGATTCACTGGACTGGAGGAACCCAGTGAACTGAAGAAGCTAACTGAACTGAAGGAAATCGAACTGATCATGCCATCTGAACAGGCCATGTTGATTCTGCCAGCAGTGGCCCATTTCAGACAAGTCTTTTCTGAACCAGCCCAGTCACCAGTGGTAACATTTCTCCAGTGGCAAGCTCCAGATGACTGCTCCAGATGAATGCTCCAGTGACCACTACTGAAGGTCCTCCAGATGAATGCTCCAGTAACCACTACTGAAGGTCCTCCAGATGAATGCTCCAGTGACCACTACTGAAGGTCCTCCAGATGAATGCTCCAGTGACCACTACTGAAGGTCCTCCAGATGAATGCTCCAGTGACCACTACTGAAGGTCCTCCAGATGAATGCTCCAGTGACCACTACTGAAGGTCCTCCAGATGAATGCTCCAGTGACCACTACTGAAGGTCCTCCAGATGAATGCTCCAGTGACCACTACTGAAGGTCCTCCAGATGAATGCTCCAGTGACCACTACTGAAGGTCCTCCAGATGAATGCTCCAGTGACCACTACTGAAGGTCCTCCAGATGAATGCTCCAGTGACCACTACTGAAGGTCCTCCAGATGAATGCTCCAGTGACCACTACTGAAGGTCCTCCAGATGAATGCTCCAGTGACCACTACTGAAGGTCCTCCAGATGAATGCTCCAGTGACCACTACTGAAGGTCCTCCAGATGAATGCTCCAGTGACCACTACTGAAGGTCCTCCAGATGAATGCTCCAGTGACCACTACTGAAGGTCCTCCAGATGAATGCTCCAGTGACCACTACTGAAGGTCCTCCAGATGAATGCTCCAGTGACCACTACTGAAGGTCCTCCAGATGAATGCTCCAGTGACCACTACTGAAGGTCCTCCAGATGAATGCTCCAGTGACCACTACTGAAGGTCCTCCAGATGAATGCTCCAGTGACCACTACTGAAGGTCCTCCAGATGAATGCTCCAGTGACCACTACTGAAGGTCCTCCAGATGAATGCTCCAGTGACCACTACTGAAGGTCCTCCAGATGAATGCTCCAGTGACCACTACTGAAGGTCCTCCAGATGAATGCTCCAGTGACCACTACTGAAGGTCCTCCAGATGAATGCTCCAGTGACCACTACTGAAGGTCCTCCAGATGAATGCTCCAGTGACCACTACTGAAGGTCCTCCAGATGAATGCTCCAGTGACCACTACTGAAGGTCCTCCAGATGAATGCTCCAGTGACCACTACTGAAGGTCCTCCAGATGAATGCTCCAGTGACCACTACTGAAGGTCCTCCAGATGAATGCTCCAGTGACCACTACTGAAGGTCCTCCAGATGAATGCTCCAGTGACCACTACTGAAGGTCCTCCAGATGAATGCTCCAGTGACCACTACTGAAGGTCCTCCAGATGAATGCTCCAGTGACCACTACTGAAGGTCCTCCAGATGAATGCTCCAGTGACCACTACTGAAGGTCCTCCAGATGAATGCTCCAGTGACCACTACTGAAGGTCCTCCAGATGAATGCTCCAGTGACCACTACTGAAGGTCCTCCAGATGAATGCTCCAGTGACCACTACTGAAGGTCCTCCAGATGAATGCTCCAGTGACCACTACTGAAGGTCCTCCAGATGAATGCTCCAGTGACCACTACTGAAGGTCCTCCAGATGAATGCTCCAGTGACCACTACTGAAGGTCCTCCAGATGAATGCTCCAGTGACCACTACTGAAGGTCCTCCAGATGAATGCTCCAGTGACCACTACTGAAGGTCCTCCAGATGAATGCTCCAGTGACCACTACTGAAGGTCCTCCAGATGAATGCTCCAGTGACCACTACTGAAGGTCCTCCAGATGAATGCTCCAGTGACCACTACTGAAGGTCCTCCAGATGAATGCTCCAGTGACCACTACTGAAGGTCCTCCAGATGAATGCTCCAGTGACCACTACTGAAGGTCCTCCAGATGAATGCTCCAGTGACCACTACTGAAGGTCCTCCAGATGAATGCTCCAGTGACCACTACTGAAGGTCCTCCAGATGAATGCTCCAGTGACCACTACTGAAGGTCCTCCAGATGAATGCTCCAGTGACCACTACTGAAGGTCCTCCAGATGAATGCTCCAGTGACCACTACTGAAGGTCCTCCAGATGAATGCTCCAGTGACCACTACTGAAGGTCCTCCAAATGAATGCTCTAGTGACCACTACTGAAGGTCCTCCAGATGAATGCTCCAGTGACCACTACTGAAGGTCCTCCAGATGAATGCTCCAGTGACCACTACTGAAGGTCCTCCAGATGAATGCTCCAGTGACCACTACTGAAGGTCCTCCAGATGAATGCTCCAGTGACCACTACTGAAGGTCCTCCAGATGAATGCTCCAGTGACCACTACTGAAGGTCCTCCAGATGAATGCTCCAGTGACCACTACTGAAGGTCCTCCAGATGAATGCTCCAGTGACCACTACTGAAGGTCCTCCAGATGAATGCTCCAGTGACCACTACTGAAGGTCCTCCAGATGAATGCTCCAGTGACCACTACTGAAGGTCCTCCAGATGAATGCTCCAGTGACCACTACTGAAGGTCCTCCAGATGAATGCTCCAGTGACCACTACTGAAGGTCCTCCAGATGAATGCTCCAGTGACCACTACTGAAGGTCCTCCAGATGAATGCTCCAGTGACCACTACTGAAGGTCCTCCAGATGAATGCTCCAGTGACCACTACTGAAGGTCCTCCAGATGAATGCTCCAGTGACCACTACTGAAGGTCCTCCAGATGAATGCTCCAGTGACCACTACTGAAGGTCCTCCAGATGAATGCTCCAGTGACCACTACTGAAGGTCCTCCAGATGAATGCTCCAGTGACCACTACTGAAGGTCCTCCAGATGAATGCTCCAGTGACCACTACTGAAGGTCCTCCAGATGAATGCTCCAGTGACCACTACTGAAGGTCCTCCAGATGAATGCTCCAGTGACCACTACTGAAGGTCCTCCAGATGAATGCTCCAGTGACCACTACTGAAGGTCCTCCAGATGAATGCTCCAGTGACCACTACTGAAGGTCCTCCAGATGAATGCTCCAGTGACCACTACTGAAGGTCCTCCAGATGAATGCTCCAGTGACCACTACTGAAGGTCCTCCAGATGAATGCTCAGTGACCACTACTGAAGATCCACCAGATTTTAATGGATCTTCTAACCCAGAAGAGTATTTTGAATGGGTCCAGGTGATGGACAGGATTATGGAGATAAAAGGTTATGATGATAGGAAAAGCTTCAAAGTTGCCATTATAAAACTGAAGAAATATGCTTCATCTTGGTATGATAACATGAATTCTGAAAGAGAGTACAAGGGCAAAAGTAGAATCAAAACCTGGTCCAAACTGAAGGAGGTTATGCAGAAGAGGTTTGTTCCCCAGTCGTACAAGCAGGATCAGTATCTACTGATGAACAATCTGAAGCAAGGAGCCAAGGAAGTTGTGGAGTACATTAGAGAGTTTGAGCATCTGAAGACCAGAACTGGTGTGAATGAGACTGAAGAGCACACTATTGCCAGATTTCTTGGTGGTCTGAACGCTGCCATTACTGACAAGATTGAGTTGCAGCCTATTTGGACATATGAAGGTGCATGCAAGATGGCTATCCAGATTGAGAGACAACTGAAGAAGAAGGTTCCGTACAAGTCATTCAGTAAGGTTCCTGCCAGTGCAAGTCAACCAGTTGCCAGTCAACCAGTTCCCAGATTTACTGAAACTGTCCAGAAAGTCTTCAGAGGCAAAGAAAAGGAAACTGGAGGAACGAAAGAACCAGTTGGAAGAAAATGTTTCAAGTGCCATGGCTTTGGTCACCTTCAGGCCCAGTGTCCTAATCAAAGAGCCTTGACTGCCAGGGAAATTGAATGTTTGCCAGATGTTGACACTGAAGAAGGCGAGCCAGTGTATGATGAAGATGAAGAAGCTTATGTTGGTGCAGATATTGGAGAAATGTTGGTTGTCAGAAGGGTGATGCATGCTGATGAAGTTACCACTGATACTGCCCAGAGGGAGAACATTTTTCACTCCAGATGCACAGTCAAAGGAAAAGTTTGTGATCTGATCATTGATGGTGGAAGTTGTGCAAATGCTGCTTCAACTTACATGGTAGAAAAACTGGCGCTACCTACAGTTAAGCACCCTAGACCTTACAAGTTGCAATGGCTCAGTGAAGGGTCAGAGGTAAAAGTTAATCGTCAAGTTACTATCCCGTTTTCAATTGGGTCAGTTTATCAAGACAAAATTGTTTGTGATGTTGTACCTATGGATGCTTGTCATATTTTATTGGGTCGACCATGGTTATTTGATAATTATGTTCTTCATGATGGTCGAATGAACTCGTATTCTTTGAGAATAAGTGGAAAGAAAGTCACACTGACTTCTTTGAAGCCTAATGAACTGATGAAAGTCAAGAAAGACCAGCCCAGTAAGCCTTTGTTTTTGTCTCAAGCTGAAGTCGAAGAAGAGTTATCTGAAGGCTCTCCAGTTATGATGTTACTGGTCGTAGAAAAATCTGAAGAGAAGGAGTTCACTGGTGTCCCCCGTCTCCTGAAGACTTTACTGAAGGAATTGACTGATGTTTTCCTAGAAGACCTACCTGAAGGTTTGCCACCAGTAAAAGGAATTGAGCACGAGATTGACTTGGTTCCAGGTTCAGTTCTTCCAAACAAAGCTGCTTACAGATGTTCACCTAATGAAGCTAAAGAGTTACAGAGGCAAGTCGATGAATTGGTTGAGAAAGGTTATGTGAGAGCAAGTATGAGTCCTTGTTCAGTACCAGCTCTTCTGGTCCCAAAGAAAGATGGTACGATGAGAATGTGTGTTGATAGCAGGGCCATCAACAATACAACCATTAAGTATAGATATCCCATTCCCAGATTGGATGATATGATTGATGAGTTACATGGTTCCAGAGTGTTTTCCAAGATTGATCTCAGAAGTGGCTATCACAAGATAAGAATGAAGGATGGAGATGAGTGGAAAACTGCTTTCAAGATCAAGGGAGGGTTGTATGAATGGTTAGTTATGCCTTTTGGCTTATCTAATGCTCCCAGTACTTTCATGAGACTGATGAACGAAGTTCTCAGACCACTCATTGGTCAGTTTGTTGTTGTATATTTTGATGATATTCTGGTATACTCAAAATCTGAAGCTGAACATGTTAATCATCTGAAGAGTGTGTTTGAACTGTTGAGAAGATACCAGTTGTATGGTAAGCTGGAGAAATGTGACTTTATGGTGGGGAGTGTGATATTTCTGGGATATGTGGTCTCAAAAGAAGGAATTTCTATGGATCCCTCTAAGGTTGATGCCATCAGATCATGGCCAGTTCCAACCACAATCACTGAAGTAAGAAGTTTCCATGGACTGGCGTCATTTTATAGATGATTTATCAAGAATTTCTCTACAGTTGTAGCTCCAATTACTGACTGTCTGAAGAAAGGTGTGTTCAACTGGCCAAGTTCAGCCCAACTGGCGTTTGAAGCACTGAAGGATAAGCTCAGTTCAGCTCCAGTCTTATCTTTACCAGATTTTGATATGCTATTTGAGCTCGAATGTGATGCAAGTGGAGTAGGTATTGGTGCAGTTCTGGTACAAGCAGGGCATCCAGTTGCATATTTCAGTGAAAAGCTCAATGGCTCTAAACTGAAGTATAGCACTTATGACAAGGAGTTTTATGCAATTATTCGTGCTATCACTCACTGGTCACATTATCTGAAGCCAAAACAGTTTGTCTTGTTCTCTGATCATGAAGCGCTAAAATTTATAAATGGTCAACACAAGCTTAATGCTAGACATGCAAAATGGGTGGAGTTCTTGCAGTCTTATTCGTTTGTTTCTAAACACAAATCTGGAGTAGCTAACGTTGTTGCTGATGCATTGTCACGAAGATACTCATTGTTATCAATTCTGGAAGCAAGAGTTCTTGGATTTTCTTTCATTAAGAGTTGTATGCTACTGATCCAGACTTTGCTGATCACCTCACTGAAGCTAACCAGAAAGGACCATTTATTGTTCAAGATGGTTTCTTATTTAAAAATGGAAGGTTGTGCATCCCCAGGGGTTCGATAAGAGATTTGCTGATAAGAGAAGCACATGGAGGAGGCTTAGCTGGCCATTTTGGCATTAACAAGACTGGAGAGATCCTCACTGAACACTTCTACTGGCCAAGTCTACTGAAGGATGTCTAGAGTCTTATCAGTCGCTGTCCAGCTTGTCACAAGGCGAAGACTACTTTTCACAAGGGATTGTATACTCCTCTTCCAGTTCTGAACCAGCCATGAGAAGATCTCAGTATGGACTTCATTGTTGCACTGCCCAGAACACAAAGGGGGAAAGATTCAATAATGGTGGTTGTTGATAGGTTTTCAAAAATGGCACATTTTATCGCTTGTAACACAACCAATGATGCTTCAGCAGTAGCAAATTTGTTCTTTAAGGAGATTGTCAGGTTGCATGGAATTCCCAAGACAATTGTGTCAGATCGAGATGTGAAGTTCTTGAGCTATTTCTGGAAGACTCTATGGAGATTAATGGGTACCAGATTGTTGTTCAGTACGTCTCACCATCCCCAGACTGATGGACAGACTGAAGTTACGAACAGAACAATTGGTATGTTGTTAAGAACACTGGTGAAGAAGACATTGAGAGATTGGGATCTGAAGCTTGCTCATGCTGAGTTTGCTTTCAACAGAGCTCCTAACTATTCTACCAGTAAATCTCCATTTGAAGTTTGTTATGGTGTCAATCCACTAACTCCCATTGATTTAATTCCATTCTCGATTGAACCAAAAGCAAGCATTGAAGCTGAGACCAGAGCAAAAGAAATAAAGAAAATTCATGGAGAAGTGAAGGCCAGAATCGAGAAGGCAAATGCCAATTACAAAGCAAGAGCAAACAAGAATAGAAAGCAGCCCAGTTTTTCACCAGGTGATCTTGTGTGGGTGCATCTGAGAAAAGAAAGATTTCCAGCAAAGAGAAAGAGTAAACTAATGCCCAGAGCTGAAGGTCCGTTCAAGATTCTGGAGAGATATGGTGATAATGCTTACAAGGTTGAGTTACCTGGAGACATAGCAGTTTCAAGTACTTTTAATGTGGGAGATCTGATGCCTTATCTGGAGGATGAGTACCTCGAAGACTTGAGGATAAGTCTCTTTTCAGAGGGGGAGAATGATGCGGAGATGTCCAGATTCACTGGACTGGAGGAACCCAGTGAACTGAAGAAGCTAACTGAACTGAAGGAAATCGAACTGATCATGCCATCTGAACAGGCCATGTTGATTCTGCCAGCAGTGGCCCATTTCAGACAAGTCTTTTCTGAACCAGCCCAGTCACCAGTGGTAACATTTCTCCAGTGGCAAGCTCCAGATGACTGCTCCAGATGAATGCTCCAGTGACCACTACTGAAGGTCCTCCAGATGAATGCTCCAGTAACCACTACTGAAGGTCCTCCAGATGAATGCTCCAGTAACCACTACTGAAGGTCCTCCAGTGACGTGCTCCAGATTTTGTAACCACTACCGAAGGTCCAGTTTTATGTTTCCAGTTGTCAATTAATAAAGTCCCCACTGAAGTCGTTTGTGGGCCCAATAATAAAGAAGAATGACAACCGTTAAGGAAGGCGCGTGTGCCAAGACGTTTCTAACAATATTATGGGACCACTTGCAGGGGAATGTTTCTAGAAGCTTACGTGTCCATATTTTATTGGTCCAAATTAATTAGTGGCTTGCAAATGACAGCTTTATGTATTATTTTATTATTATGTCGTTAATTCCTAGGTAGAGCATGTGGCTATAAATAGAGGTCTTATCTCTCATTGTAAAGGTGGTTGATATTGAATGAAATATAATAGAGCAGCCTCTATTTCTTACAAATCTTCTTTTACCTTTAGAGATCTTTGATCTTGGTGGTTAGGAGTGACCCCTTTATCAATATTTGTGGTGATTTACTCTTTATCAAATATTGTGGTGAGGTCTTTTAAATCTTCGGTTTCCTTTATCTATAATCGTGGTGGCTAGACCTTTATCGATTGTAGTGGTAGGGCGGAGTGTTTCCTTTATCTATAATCGTGGTGGCTAGACCTTTATCGATTGTAGTGGTAGGGCGGAGTGTTTCCTTTATCCTTGATTCCGGTGGCTTAGCCTTTACGAGTCTTGGTGGTGGATTCTTTTATCTATCATTTTACTTTATTGTCTCGTTTAGTTGTTTATTTTATATAAAATCCAGAAAATACCAAAAATAGTCTTCCGCTGTATTTGTCGCGTGATTTATGCATCAGAAGGCGTGTGTGACAACGACGTTTCTAAAGGTATTGTGGGACCACTTGCATGGGAATGTTTCTAGAAGCCTACTCTGTCTATTCTTTATTGGTTAATAAATTAGTGGCTGTCCTTAGTGCATGACAGCTTTTTGATTATTTTAATGTATTTCGTTATTTCCTAGGTAATAGCATGTGGCTATAAATAGAGGCTTTATTTCTTATTGTAAGATAGTTTTTGATGTTGAATGAAATTAATAGAGCAGCCTCTATTTCTTACAAATCTTCTTTTACCTTTAGAGATCTTTGATCTTGGTGGTTAGGAGTGACCCCTTTATCAATATTTGTGGTGACTTGTTCTTTATCAAATATTGTGGTGAGGTCTAAATCTTCGGTTTCCTTTATCTATAATCGTGGTGGCTAGACCTTTATCGATTGTAGATGGGGCGGAGTGTTTCCTTTATCCTTGATTCCCCTGGCTTAGCCTTTACGAGTCTTGGTGGTGGATTCTTTTATCTATCATTTTATTTTATTGTCTTGCTTTATTGTCTGTTTCATTTTAAAACCCAGAAAATACCAAAAATAGTCTTCCGTTGTCGTTTTCGCGTGATTTACGCATCAGATTCCTTCTGCCCAAGGCCCCACAAATCGTTAGGATTAACGTTGTCAACAACTGTCAAGCACATTCCTTTATTGGACCCACAAACATGTGACTGAAACACACTTTATTCATTGGAAACTAGAGACTTAAATCTGGAGCATCCAACTGGAGACTAGACTGGAGCTGGTCACTGGAGTGCTTCAGTGGATCACTGGTGGTTGCCACTGGAGCTCTTTGCCACCGAAGAAGTGTTACTACTGGCGACTGGACTGGTTCAGTGAACACTTGTCTGAAGTGGGCTATCGCTGGCAGAATTAGCATGGCTTGTTCAGATGGCATTATCAGTTCAGTCGAATTCTCCAGTTCACTGGTGTCAGTCAGTTCAGTGAATTTGGACATTCCCGCATCAAGAGGAAAAGCAAAAGTTTCATGGAATACGGTCTGCCTCCCAAAAGAGGAAGGCAGTTTGGGGATTAAGCGATAAGCTGCTCAAAACAAAGCTCTTTTGACCAGCCATCTGTGGAGTATCTTGACTAATAGGGAGTCCCTTTGGGTTAGATGGGTTCACTCTTATAGGTTGAAGAATAAAAGCTTATGGGAGGTACGGATTCCTTCTGGTTGTTCGTGGGGATGGCGTAAATTGTTACGTCTTCGAGATCAGGTTCGTCCTTTCAATCGGTCACAGGTTGGTAATGGGCAATCAACTTCAGCAGGGTTTGATATTTGGAATAATAGTAATTGACTTTAGCCAGTTGCTTGGTTTGATTTGTTCCCGGTTTTGATTGATCTCCCTAGCTTGAATTTTAACAATGCATGTGATAAGTTGGTTTGGAAAGATAATAATGCTTGCATCATCCCCTTTTCGACTTGGGGTATATGGAACACAATAAGAAAGCGAGAACATGTTTGTGACAATATGAACCTTAGACATCAATGCTGCTCGCTTTGTCAAAGAGGCCCTAACTCACATAACCATTTATTTTTTTAGTGTGACTTCTCTTTACAGGTTTGGAGTGGCATTAAAGGGTTAGCTGGAACGGCTGATGTTTCTGAAAAACTATATGATATTATTGATTGGATGATGGTTCGAGCTAATTCAAGACCGGCTAGAAGTATCATGGGTAGACTTGTGGTTGCAGCTACGGCCTATTATGTTTGGCAGGAAAGAAATGCTAGACTTTTTTCCAGCACTAAGAGATCGGTGGTTGCTATTCAAAAGATTATCAAATCGACTGTAAGACGGAGACTTGCATCGCTGAAATTCAAGAATACCCCTAATGTAGCAAGACTGCTGGAAGCGTGGGATCTCCCTAGGAATGCTCTTCTCCTGTCGGATGCAATTTAATTATAGTTTGAGTTACTAAGTCGTTTTCTAGTGATATTATAACTCTAGTTGTACTTGTTTGCTTGATTGCTTGTTTAACACTTGTATGGCCTGTCATACTAGTGAACTAATTTGGTACTCTGCCAAATCACTTGTACTATCATTGTTGGGTTTTGTGATATATACTCACCGGGATAATCCCATTACCCAAAGTATTGTTACTATTAACTACTTAAGTTCCAAGTAATTCCATCCTATAAATAGCAAACTAAACCAACACAAATACTTGCACCTCCCACAATTCTTTCTCCCTCAATTTGGTATTCCACAACTCTATAATCATCCCTCTCCCTTAATCATAATAATAATCTTGAATTCTTGGAAGTTCTAAGTAAAGAAAAGTCACTTTGATCTTAAAGTGCAAGGAAAATCACAAGTAAAGTTGTTATCTTCAAGTTTTCTAAAGAGCATCAAGAGGGGCTGTTATAATGCCTAATTAGGGCTGGGATATTAAGGTTTTCATCAAGATTTCAATTCCATGTTCTTGTCGAATTTAATCAATCTTAATCGGTGTTCTTCACTACGTCGTTATTTTGATCTTAGAACTCATAAACTCATCATACTTAAGGCTATCAAAAAACCCATGCTGATGTAGAAATGACCCCGAGTCATTTCCACAAAAAGGCTTGGCTCGTATATTTATTAATCAAAGATCAGCAAGCAACCATGTACCCCTGGATATCCTTTATTGGCATTATACTACTGGTGTATGTTGATCTTGATACTAATTCGAGTATTGAAGTTTTGCAACCAAGACAAAAGTCGTTGGTCTTAAAGTTCATTAGTGACAAAACAAGCCTTGATCAACAACAACTCTTCATAACTTCATTTCAATAGTGCTACTGACCAGTGACACTTCAGCGAGTATCCGTCAGTTGCACTCCTGTGAGATGCTCCAGTTGGATCCTCCAAATGGATTCTCCAGTTGGATCCTCCAGATCCATTCTCCAGTAAAGATTCTCCAGATTACTTCTCCATTGAAGATCCTCCAGATGCATTCTCCAGTAAAGATCCTCCAGATGCATTCTCCAGTGAAGATCCTCCAGATGCATTCTCCAGTGAAGATCCTCCAGATGCATTCTCCAGTGAAGATCCTCCAATCTCCAGACTCCAGTCTCCAGTCTCCAGTCTCCAGTCTCCAGGCTCCAGTCTCCAGTCTCCAGTCTCCAGTCTCCAGACTCCAGGCTCCAGTCTCCAGTCTCCAGGCTCCAGTCAAGACCCTTCAGTGAAGCTTACCAGTGAACGACTCCAGTCCAGAAATACCAGAATAAAGTCACCAGTTTTGTTCAGTTCAGTTTATTTCGGTGACATGGCAGTGGACCCAATAAAGAAGGAATGGCAGCTGTTGACAGGGATAAGGAAGGCACGTGTGACAACGTTATTTTTAACGGTTTGTGGGCCCTTGTGCAGAAGGAATCTTTTTAGAAGCTTTGTCTGTCCTTTTTCTATTGGTGGATAAATTAGTGGTTGTCCTTAGCACATGACAGCCTTTTATTTATTTAATATTTGTATTTCTTTATTCCTAGGAAATAGCATGTGTGTGGCTATAAATAAGTGCTTAATTTCTCATTGTAAGGCAGTTAGTTGATGTTGAATGAAAATTAATAGAGCAGCCTCTATTTCTTACAAATCTTCTTTTACCTTTATAGATCTTTGATCTTGGTGGTTAGGAGTGACCCCTTTATCAATATTTGTGGTGGTTCATCCTTTATCAAATATTGTGGTGAGGTTTTTTTTATTTTAAATCTTCGGTTTCCTTTATCTATAATCGTGGTGGCTAGACCTTTATCGATTGTAGTGGTGGGGCGGAGTGTTTCCTTTATCCTTGATTCTGGTGGCTTAGCCTTTACGAGTCTTGGTGGTGGATTCTTTTATCTATCATTTTACTTTATTGTCTCGTTTAGTTGTTTATTTCATATAAAATCCAGAAAATACCAAAAA
Organism: Erigeron breviscapus; assembly: GCA_034093135.1. Classification (NCBI taxonomy): domain Eukaryota; kingdom Viridiplantae; phylum Streptophyta; class Magnoliopsida; order Asterales; family Asteraceae; genus Erigeron; species Erigeron breviscapus. Next base: position 105,559,965 of record CM067168.1, read on the forward strand.
TAGTCTTTCGCTGTCGTTTGTCGCTTGATTTACGCATCACATGCGTAAAATGTTACATGATATGGGAAACTTGCATGCTCGTGTTGACATGCTTCGGACAGAATTAGATGTTGCTCAAGTGTCTATAGATCATGATCCATCTGACCCTCAGTTACATGAGCAGGAAGCTAGTTGTCTTAAACAGTTTCATCAAGCTAGATTAGATGAGGAAAGGTTTCTGAAACAAAAGGCAAAAATCGAGTGGTTAGAAGCTGGAGATGCGAATTCAGCTTTCTTTCATAGATCCTTGAAGTATAAAAACCATAGAAGTAGAATTAAAGTAATTAAGGATGATGTACATAAAAAAAAAACCCTATTTCTCTCTCACCTCCATGGCGATTTCTTGGTCTTATCTCTCTTTACTTTGATTGTTATCTTTGCCTGCTAATTTCATGGTTGTGATTCTTCATTATCATGTGGATTGGCTGTGCTTGATTTCGATTTAGGTTTCTTTTGTTTTTTGCTTTTCGCCAGCCCTATTTTCTGCCTTATAACTCTTGTCAATTAATTGGGTTTGATCGCGGCTAATTTATTTAGTTCAGCTAGATCGTTTAACTCTTTTAATCGATAAAGATTTTATGAGGTTGATTTTTTAGGGTTTATAGGTGTTAGGGTTTTTCTGTTCTTCCTGATCGTATTATAGTTTTACAGTAATTGTCGTCTTCTTTTTATTGCTGCATGGTGAATGTACGTGTATGAAGAGGGATAGTTTATTAGATTCGAAAGCATTTGATTTGAAAGCTCTTGAGGAACGATTCAACAAGATAAGAGAGGATAATATGCCTGGAAAGAAAAAGAAGAAGGGTGGAAGTCCTCAAAAGGGAGGAAACCCTAATTCGGATACTAACAAAGACAAAGAAAGTAATGCCTCGTCCAATTCACCCAAGATTGTTGAAAATCCAGGTGATGGTAATTACACCACTGGCCAAACCTCTGGTGCTACCACGAATAATGATGATGTTCATGTGTTTAAAGATGGTGGAGAATCTGCATCGTTTGCGGAGAAGCCAAAGGTATATCCAGCAAAAGCTGGTGAGTTTACGGGGCAAGCATGTCCATTTTCTCCTATTCCTGAAGAGGAAGATGAAGATGCCGATGTTGATACACAGAAGGCTGGGTTTGAGAAAAAAAAGGATGATAAAAAAGCAAGTGTGCAAGACCCTCCTATGGCTAGTAATGCTGAAAGCTCTCCCATGCCTGATCCTCCTTTGTTTGAACATGCACAGAAAGAGACACCCATAAAAACGTCTTATGCTGATAAATTACAAGAAGAAAGGGGTAAACAACCTAATGAGAAGCGTAAGATTAACCTCAGAAAGGTGGAATATACGACCCCGATAGAGGGGGTGGATGTCATATTGCCCAGAGAATCTATTAAGGAAATGAGTTCTCGATATGATAATACATTGTATGGTTATTTCTTGGGAAAGAGAATTGCATTTCCTGTAGTTGAAAACTTTGTGAAAAATGCCTGGACTAAGCATGGTCTCACTCGCATCATGATGAATGCAAATGGCTTTTACTTCTTTAAATTTCGAGCTAAAACTGGTATGGACTATGTTCTAGAAAATGGTCCTTGGCTCATTAGATGTTCCCCTATCATACTAAATGTGTGGAACCCGAATGTAAACCTTTCAAAGGCTGATATAAAAAGTGTTCCTGTATGGGTAAAGTTACATGATGTTCCGATGGTAGCCTACACGGATGATGAACTGAGCATGCTTATATCTAAAGTAGGAGATCCTAAACAGCTTGACTCATACACTACGGATATGTGCATTGAATCGTGGGGAAGGAATAGTTATGCAAGGGCTTTAGTAGAATTAAATGCAGATCAGGAACTTAAAGATAAAATTGTTGTTGCTATTCCTAAGTTACACGAAGAAGGCTTCACAAAAGAAACCATTGAGGTTGAATATGAATGGAAGCCACCAAGGTGTACGATATGTAAGGTATTTGGTCATATAGACGCTGAATGCTCTAAAGCTGTTAAGGTTGTTGCTAAGACTGCTTCAGGAATGTGGATAATGATGGTTTCCAGCAAGTTAAAAGGAAGAATAAAGCTTATAAACAAGGAGTTCCACCAAGGAAACAGAAAGTTATCTATAGGCCTGTTGTTAAGACAAAGGACAATGCTGAATCGTCTACATCCTCGGTAGCTACTGGAAACAGATTTGAATCTCTAAATGATCAAGGAACGAATGAAGGTAAACTGAAGAGTGAACATGGAAAGGTGGAGAACTATAAACAACCAGCTACGTCAGGTGTAGATGTGGAATCTGATGATGATGAGGTAGAAGAAGTCTATACTGAAACTTTCGATTTTTTGCAAAGAAATGATCAAAAAGATACTTCTGAGGGGGCAAGCACTCACGGTCTTCATGGTTTAAATGGGTAGTTTAGCTGCCTGGAACATTAGGGGGTTGAACCGCCCGCTAAAACAAAAGGAGGTTCGTCAGGTTGTTTCTGATAACTATCTCAATTTATGTGCTATTATGGAATCTCATATGGATATTTCGAATTTGTGTAATGTTTGTAAGAAGATATGTAGAACCTGGGATTAGACTTCAAATGGGAATATTTGTACTAAAGGTACACGTATTATTATAGGTTGGAACACTGAGGTTGTTGATGTTATGGTCTTATCACAATCTGACCAGGTGATACATGTTCAGGTTATTTTTAAAGAGGATAAAAAAGCTCTCTTTTGCTCCTTTGTATATGCGGATAACTATTATATGAAAAGAAGGGAGTTGTGGCAAAATCTTTGTATGCATAAAGCCTTTATTCATAATAAGCCTTGGGTAATTATGGGTGATTTTAATTCATCTTTAAACCTAGAAGATAACCTCCAAGGATCCTCGAATATAAGTCTAAGTATGCCGGACTTTAAAGAGTGTGTGGATGAGCTGGATGTGTTTGATATAAATAGCTCGGGAATTCATTTCACTTGGAACCAGAAACCGAAGAAAGGTATTTTTAAAAAGATTGATCAAATCATGGGCAATATTAGTTTCATAGATGAATTTCCCGCAGCTTATGCTCTGTTTCAACCGTACAGGGTTTCAGACCACTCTCCGTGTGTCTTAAAACTCCCATCTATTACAAGAAGTCGACCAAAACCATTTAAATTTTCTAACTTTCTTGTCTATAAGCAGGGATTCATTGAAGCTGTGGATAATTCTTGGAGTTGGAGGTTAAGGGACACTTTATGTTTCAATTGGCAAAAAAAACTCAAAGCGAACAAACCTGCTATGCGTAGGTTACTTCAGCAACAAGGCAACCTTCACTTGAAAGTTACTAGTTTGCGGGGTTTACTTGATCAAATTCAGCTTGATATTGACAAAGACCCAACGAACACTGATTTGTTGGCAAAAGAAGCCTCTATTTTAAAAGACTACAAAGCTGCCCAACTTGATGAAGAACGCTTTCTCAAGCAAAAATCCAAGGTTGAATGGCTAGCTGTGGGGGACTTCAACTCGGCTTTCTTTCATAACACGGTTAAGAGCAAGAATCATAGAAGTCGAATTAAATTAATTCGAGATACTAATGGGGTTTTACATGAAGGGGGGCTGCCCCCAAAGCCTTGGTACGTCATTATGAGAATTTTCTTGGTCTTGAAGGAGTTATAACTTGCTCCCCTACGTCCCAATTATTCACTAAAAGACTGACTACTCAAAAAGCTGAAAGAATGGTCTGTACAATTACTAATGATGAGATTCGGACAGCTATGTTCGCTATCGGAGAGAACAAAGCCCCGGGACCTGATGAGTATACGTCAATGTTTTTCAAAAGTGCGTGGGATGTGGTGGGGAAAGATGTTTGTCTCGCTATTCAGGAGTTCTTTCATAATGGCAAACTGCTACAAGAGGTTAACCATACTTTGATTGCTCTTATTCCAAAGGTAGCTACTCCGTCTAGTGTTACTGATTACCGTCCGATATCCTGTTGCAATACTATCTATAAATGTATTAGTAAAATTATTACGAACAGGATTAAGGAAGGATTAAAAGACTTGGTAAGCATAAATCAATCGACATTTGTGCCAGGGCGTCGAATTTCTGATAACATTCTGTTTACTCAAGAGATTATGCATAACTACCATCGTAATGTTGGCCCCCCAAGGTGTGCTTTCAAGATTGACATTCAAAAAGCTTATGATACGGTCGACTGGAGTTTTTTAGAAGCTATTTTTCACGGTTTTGGTTTCCATAGGAAGATGATTAAATGGATCATGTTATGTGTCACGTCTACGTCTTTTTCTCTTTCTATTAATGGCAATATCCATGGATATTTCAAAGGAAGACGTGGGTTGCGACAAGGAGATCCTATGTCTCCATATTTATTTACACTTGTTATGGAAGTATTTGTTAGAAATATAAAATAGTGCTTAGTTGTATTTCTAAACATTGTATTTTGTGTATATAATGTAAGGTTGAGGGGGAGCTTATGTAATATACTTAGAGTATAAATACCCCTCAAGCCTTCAATTTTTGTAAGCCTGGTAAGCCTTTTTTACACACTTATGATAATCAATCAATTCTACTTCTCCCACACACACCTTTCTCTCTCAAGAACACACACTAACACACACACTTTCCACCATTGTTGATAACCTTACTTCCGCACTATAACACGAATTTTAATAGTTCTAACAGTATTAACCCTTATTCTCCATCGTTCTGTAATGAACACTTCAAGTTTCAGGTTCCATAATATGTGCGAGAAGGAGCGTATCATTAACTTGTGTTTTGCAGATGATCTCTTTCTATTTGCAAGAGGTAAAACTACCTCAACGAAACTTCTTATGAATTCACTTAATGAGTTTAAGGATATATCGGGGTTGACTCCAAGTATGCCAAAGAGCACGGGGTTCTTTTGTAATGTAGCGGACCATGTAAAGCAAGCTATTCTCCAAGCCATGAATTTTGATGAAGGAACACTGCCGGTCAGATACCTTGGTGTGCCACTAATTTCCTCGAGACTCCTCTACAAGGATTGTAAAATACTGGTTGAAAAAATGGAAAGTAGAATTACTGATTGGCGAAACAAGACTCTTTCTTTTGCTGGGCAATTACAATTGGTAAATTATGTTCTTTCCTCATTTCATGTCTACTGGGCGTCGATTTTCATTCTTCCAAGTCGTATTGTAAAAGACCTTGAGAAAAGGATGAGGGCTTTCTTGTGGTGTCAGGGACCTATGGCCAAGGGTAAAGCAAAGGTTTCCTGGAACTCTATATGCTTGCCTAAAAGCGAGGGAGGATTAGGAATTAGATGCATCTGTGAGGTTAACAAATCTCTCATGGCCTACCATATTTGGAGTATACTTACACATCGGGAATCCTTATGGGTTAAGTGGGTCCATTCTTACAGAATCAAAAATAGGAATTTCTGGGATGTACCACAACCCTTGAATTGTAGTTGGAGTTGGAGAAAGCTGCTTCAAATGTGACAGCAAATAAGGCCGTTTCTTTGGTATAAAATTGGAGATGGTCAGAAGGCTTCTGTTTGGTTTGATACATGGTCTAACTACTGCCCGCTAAGCACTTACATCTCCCCTAGGCAGATCATGCAGGCTGGGTTTCGACAGGATCACAAGATTTCGGATGTAATACAAGATGGGGAGCGGAGATGGCCAACTGCATGGATGGATCTATTCCCGGTTTTAATTAATCTACCCTTGTTTAACCTGCAAGTGTATCAAGAAGACGTGCTACTTTGGAAAGATGTGGATGGTAATGAGCACCAGTTCTCCACGAAAGTTGTATGGGATTCCATTCGAACAAGGCGAAATGAAGTTGGCTGGTATAGAGCTATTTGGTTTTCGCAAGCTATACCTCGACATGCCTTTATTGTATGGCTAATTACCCGGCAAAAATTGAAGACTCAAGACAAGATGATGCAATGGAATTCAACCGAAAATGCCAATTTTAACCTCCTTTGTTGCTCCCTGTGCAAAAGAGGCCCTGACTCCCATGCTCACCTTTTCTTTGAATGTTATTTTGCTTCGCAGGTATGGAACAAAATTAAGGTACTTGCTGATGTCCCCGCTATGTCTAATTCATGGGAGGACATAATACAATGGCTTGTTGCAAAAGCAAAATCAAGGTCAGTAAAGAATGTACTTGGAAGGCTTCTGGTGGCTGCTACAGCCTATTTCATCTGGCAAGAAAGAAACAACCTCTTATTCACAAATAAGACGAGGCCTCCTGATCAGATTGTAGAGATTATTACTTCTACTGTTCGACTAAAATTAGCCACGCTAAAAGTCAAGGATTCTGCTACAGTTCGTCGCTTGCTTCAAGCTTGGAATGTACCCCGAGACATGGTGGTTCAATCAAAAAAAGGCGCGACGTGACGATGAGGGGCACGCACATTAGTTTTCTTGTTACTAGTGTGTAGTTTTTATGTCTCATTATTTGTATTGCTAGTTATTAGCTGGATACATATATATGGCATGTCATATATATGAACTGGTTTGGCACTCAGCCATCCCACTTGTACGTTATGGTTTGGTTATGGTATATAATTCACAGGGGTATACCCATTAACCAAAAAAGTAATTAAGGATGCAAATGGTGTTCTTCATGAAGGAGGAGATGCTCCTTTAGCTCTGGTTGATCACTACAAAAACTTTCTTGGATTGGAGGATAATAACTCGATGATAGTCCCCCATGATTTTTTCCAGAAAACATTGGATCATGGGCGTGCAACTTATATGGTGCGGTCTGTATCAAATGAAGAAATTCGTAAGGCAATATTTGATATTGGTGAAGATAAAGCACCAGGACCAGATGGTTACACTGCTGCATTTTTCAAGGGTGCTTGGGATGTGATTGGTTTCGAAATATGTTTGGCGGTTCATGAATTTTTTAGAAATGGAAAGCTGCTCCAGCAAATTAACCATACCATCATCGCTTTGATCCCTAAGGTGACAACTCCTTCTTATATTAATGATTATCGCCCAATTTCATGTTGTAATACTCTTTATAAGTGCATCAGCAAGATCATTACAAACAGGATAAAAGAAGGGTTGAATGATTTGGTAAGTGTTAATCAATCGACATTTGTTCTGGGGCGTCAAATTTCAGATAATATATTGTTGACATAGGAACTTATGCATAATTACCATAGAAATACGGGTCCTCCTAGGTGTGCTTTCAAGATTGATATCCAGAAGGCGTATGATACTGTGGATTGGAAATTCTTACGTGCAATTCTGATTGGATTCGGCTTTCACTCAACAATGATCAGATGGATTATGACCTGTGTTACTACAACCTCATTCTCGTTATCAATAAATGGTAATCTGCATGGTTTTTTCAAAGGCAAGAAAGGACGGCGACAAGGTGATCCTATGTCCCCTTACTTGTTTACTTTGGTAATGGAAGTTTTAACACTTATGTTGGACAAGAATGTATCGGTTGCATCTCAATTCAGGTTCCATAATAAGTGTGATGAGCAGCGTATCACCAATCTATGCTTTGCAAATGATTTGTTTATTTTTTGTAGAGGTGAGGCGCATTCAGCGAAGGTGATTATGGAGTCTTTAAATGAGTTTAGCAATATGTCGGGTTTGAAGCCTAGCTTGCCTAAGAGTACTGTTTATTTTTGCAATATGCCTAACCATTTGAAGCATTCTATTTTGAATATTATGCCTTTTGAAGAAGGAAGTTTGCCGGTTAAATACCTTGGAGTCCCGCTTGTATCATCTCGGTTGGTATATAAAGACTGTAAGGTATTGGTTGAACGCATGGAAAAAAGGGTTGCAGATTGGAGAAATAAGTCGTTGTCATTTGCAGGTAGACTTCAACTTATTCGGTCTGTTCTTTCATCTTTGCATATATACTGGGCATCTGTCTTTATCCTCCCGCAGCGCATTATTGATGAACTTGAAAGTAAAATGCGAGATTTTCTTTGGAATCAGGGAGAATATATTAGAGGGAAAGCAAAAGTGTCTTGGGATGTTATATGTAGGCCAAAAAATGAGGGTGGGTTAGGAATAAGGCGAATACATGATGTCAACAAAGCTTTGATGACCACCCATATTTGGAGTCTTTTGGATCGAAAGGAGTCTTTGTGGGTGAAGTGGATTCACTCATACAGACTTGCTAACCGCAGTTTTTGGGACGTCCCTATTCCCAATAATTGCAGGTGGGGATGGCGTAAATTATTGCAACTTCGTGATCAGGTACGTTGATGCGTAAATCAAGCGACAAACGACAGCGGAAGACTAATTTTGGTATTTTCTGGTTTTTAGGAAACAAAACAAACAACACAACAAGACAATAAAATGATAGATAAAAGAATCCACCACCAAGATTCGTAAAGGACGAGCCACCGGAATCTAGGATAAAGGAAACACTCCAACCCACCACTATGTTTGATAAAGGTCTAGCCACCACAAACATAGATAAAGGAATCGAAGATTTAAGATCTCACCACTATATTTGATAAAGGACGAACCACCACAAATATAGATAAAGGGATCACTCCAAACCACCAAGATCAAAGATCCATAAAGGTAAATGAAGATTTTTGGATAAGAAATAGAGGCTGCTCTATTAATTTCATTCAACACACGTTCTCATCAAACCATCTTTCTTTAGAACCAGGAGAGCTGGGACTGAACAAGGACTCATACTTGCTCTCACATAACCTTTGGCAACCAACTCATCTACCTGCCTTTGCAACTCCTTTGCTTCAGTAGGTGAACACCTATAAGCAGCTTTGTTTGGAAGAACTGAACCTGGAACCAGGTCAATCTGGTGTTCAATTCCTCTTACTGGTGGCAAACCTTCAGGTAGGTCTTCAGGAAAAACATCAGTGAATTCCTTCAGTAGAGACTTCAGGAGACCGAGGACTCTAGAGAACTCCTTGTCTTCAGTACGCTCAAGCACCAGTAACATCATGACTGAAGTGCCTTTGGTGAGCTCGTCTTCAACTTCAGTTTGTGACATAAATAAAGACTTGCTGGGCTGGTCTTTCTTATGAATTTTCAGTAACTCGTTGGGTTTCAGAGAAGTCAAAGTGACCTTCTTCCCACTTACAAATAATGAATAAGAATTCATACGACCATTATGATAGACATAATTATCAAACAACCAAGGTCTACCCAGTAATATATGACAAGTGTCCATAGGAACAACATCACAAACAATCTTATCTTGATAAACAAATCAAATGGAAAAAGGAATAGTAACTTGTCGGTTAACTTTTACCTCAGATCCTTCAATGAGCCATTGTAGCTTGTAGGGACGTGGGTGCTTTATTGTAGGTAGTTCCAGTTTCTCTACCATGTAAGTTGAAGCAGCATTAGCACAAACTCCACCATCAATGATCAGATTACACACCTTGCCTTTAACAGTACATCTGGAATGAAAAATATTCTCTCGCTGGGCAGTATCAGTTACAACTTCATCAGCATGCATCACTCTTCTTATTACCAGCATTTCTCCAACATCTGCACCTATATATGACTCTTCACTTTCCTCATCATCATACATTGGTTCACCTTCTTCAGTATCAACATCTGGTAAGCTTTCAATCTCTTTAGCAGTCAGTGCTCGCTGGTTGGGACACTGCGCCTGGAAGTGACCAAAACCATGACACTTGAAGCATTTTCGTCCAACTGGCTCTTTTGATCCTCCAGTTTCTTTCTCCTTTCCTCTGAAGGATTTCTGACCAGTTTCACTGGGCTTAGGAACTGGTTGACTGGGACTGGAAGAACCTTAGTGAAAGGTTTGTACTGGACCTTCTTCTTCAGTTGCTTTTCAATCTGGAGGGCCAGTTTGCAAGCACCTTCATAAGTCCAGATGGGCTGCATTTCTATTTTCTTAGTAAAGGTAGCATTCAACCCACCAAGGAATCTGGCGATAGTATGCTTTTCAGTTTCTTTCACACCAGTTCGAGTCTTCAGTTGCTCGAATTCTCTAATATACTCCACAACTTCTATTGTACCTTGCTTCAGATTATTCATCAGAAGATACTGGTCTTGTTTGTACGACTGAGGAACAAACCTTTTCTGCATAACTTCTTTCAGCTTAGGCGAGGTATTGATTTTATTTCTACCCTTGTATTCTCTTTCAGCTTTCATATTGTCATACCAGGATGAAACATACTTTTTCAACCTAATAATGGCAACTTTAAAACTTTTCTTATCATCATAGCCTTTTATCTTCATTATTCTATCCATAACCTGAACCCATTCAAAATCTATCTTAATGTCTTTAGTATTAACCTTATGTCTCCTTCTTCTTCTTCTAGACTGATTAGACTCATCAGAATCACTTGAAGATCTGGGTGTACTATCAGATTGATGTAGAAATGTCCAAGTTCACTGAACTGGAGGAACCAGCAAACTGAAGAAGCTAACTGAACTGAAGGAAACTGAGCTGATAATGCCATCTGAACAAGCTATGTTGATTTTGCCAGCAGTGGCCCATTTCAGACAAGTCTTTTCTGAACCAGTCCAGTCACCAGTAGTAACACTTCTCCAGTGGCAAGATTCTGCAGTCACCAACACTGAAGCGCTCCAGATGAATGCTCCAGATTTTGTCTCCAGTGAAAGTCCAGATATTTGTCTCCAGTTTCCAATCATTAAAGTTCCCACTGACGTTTGTGGGCCCAATAAAGAAGAATGACAGCTGTCAAGGAAGGAGCGTGTGACAACGTTAAGTCTAACTGTATTGTGGGGCCACGTGCAGGGGAATGTTTCTAGGAGCTTTGCTTGTCCATTTTCTATTGGTCAGTTAATTAGTGGTGGTCCATAGTACATGGCAGCTTTTTGAATATTTTATTGTATTTCGTTAATTCCTAGGTAGAGCATGTGGCTATAAATAGGGGCTTTATTTCTTATTGTAATTCAGTTTTGATGTTGAATGAAATTAATAGAGCAGCCTCTATTTCTTACAAAATCTTCTTTTACCTTTAGAGATCTTTGATCTTGGTGGTTAGGAGTGACCCCTTTATCAATATTTGTGGTGGTTCATCCTTTATCAAATATTGTGGTGAGGTCCAAATCTTCGGTTTCCTTTATCTATATGATGCGTAAATCACGCGACAAACGACAGCGGAAGACTATTTTTGGTATTTGTGGATTTTATACGAAACAAACAACAAACAAGACAATAAAAGTTAGAATGATAGATAAAGAATCCACCACCAAGACTCGTAAAGGCCAAGCCACCGGAATCAAGGATAAAGGAAACACTCCGCCGCACCACTACAATCGATAAAAGTCTAGCCACCACGATTATAGATAAAGGAAACCGAAGATTTAAAAGACCTCACCACAATATTTGATAAAGAACAAGTCATCACAAATATTGATAAAGGGGTCACTCCTAACCACCAAGATCAAAGATCTATAAAGGTAAAAGAAGATTTGTAAGAAATAGAGGCTACTCTATTAATTTTCATTCAACATCAACTAACTTACAAATGAGAGATAAACCTCTATTTATAGCTATATGCTCTACCTAGGAATTAACGATGAAATAATAAAATAATACATAAAAGCTGTCATGTGCAACCACCAATTAACTTGGACCAATAAAATATGGACACGTGAGCTTCTAGAAATATTCCCCTGCAAGTGGTCCCATAACATTGTTAGAAACGTCTTGTCACACGCGCCTTCCTTAACGGCTGACATTCTTCTTTATTATTGGGCCCACAAACGACGTCAGTGGGGACTTTATTAATTGGCAACTGGAAACATAAATCTGGACCGCTACTGGAGACAAAAACTGGAGTACGTCATCTGGAGGAACTTCAGTAGTGGTCACTGGAGCATTCATCTGGAGGACCTTCAGTAGTGGTCACTGGAGCATTCATCTGGAGGACCTTCAGTAGTGGTCACTGGAGCATTCATCTGGAGCAGTCATCTGGAGCTTGCCACTGGAGAAATGTTACCACTGGTGACTGGACTGGTTCAGAAAAGACTTGTCTGAAATGGGCCACTGCTGGCAGAATCAACATGGCCTGTTCAGATGGCATGATCAGTTCGGTTTCCTTCAGTTCAGTTAGCTTCTTCAGTTCACTGGGTTTCTCCAGTCCAGTGAATCTGGACATCTCCGCATCATTCTCCCCCTCTGAAAAGAGACTTGATGCGTAAATCACGCGACAAACGACAGCGGAAGACTATTTTTGGTATTTTCTGGATTTTATATGAAATAAACAACTAAACGAGACAATAAAGTAAAATGATAGATAAAGAATCCACCACCAAGACTCGTAAAGGCCAAGCCACCGGAATCAAGGATAAAGGAAACACTCCGCCCCACCACTACAACCGATAAAGGTCTAGCCACCACGATTATAGATAAAGGAAACCGAAGATTTAAAAGACCTCACCACAATATTTGATAAGAACGAGTCACCACAAATATTGATAAAGGGGTCACTCCTAACCACCAAGATCAAAGATCTATAAAGGTAAAAGAAGATTTTGTAAGAAATGGAGGCTGCTCTATTAATTTTCATTCAACATCAACTAACTTACAATGAGAGATAAAACCTCTATTTATAGCCACATGCTCTACCTAGGAATCATCGACAAAATTAAAATATTACAATAAAAGCTGTCATGTGCAAGCCACTAACTAGTTTGGACCAATAAGACATGGACACGTAAGCTTCTAGAAACATTCCCTGCAAGTGGTCCCCTAATATTTGTTATTAACGTCACACGCGCCTTCCTTAACAACTGACATTCTTCTTTATTGGGCCCACAAATGACTTCAGTGGGGACTTTATTATTTGGCAACTGGAACATAGATCTGGACCACCACTAGAGATAAAATCTGGAGCACTTCACTGGAGGACCTTCAGTAGTGGTCACTGGAGCATTCATCTGGAGCAGTCATCTGGAGCTTGCCACTGGAGAAATGTTACCACTGGTGACTGGACTGGTTCAGAAAAGACTTGTCTGAAATGGGCCACTGCTGGCAGAATCAACATGGCCTGTTCAGATGGCATGATCAGTTCGGTTTCCTTCAGTTCAGTTAGCTTCTTCAGTTCACTGGGTTTCTCCAGTCCAGTGAATCTGGACATCTCCGCATCATTCTCCCCCTCTGAAAAGAGACTTGATGCGTAAATCACGCGACAAACGACAGCGGAAGACTATTTTTGGTATTTTCTGGATTTTATATGAAATAAACAACTAAACGAGACAATAAAGTAAAATGATAGATAAAGAATCCACCACCAAGACTCGTAAAGGCCAAGCCACCGGAATCAAGGATAAAGGAAACCGAAGATTTAGACCTCACCACAATATTGATAAAGGGGTCACTCCTAACCACCAAGATCAAAGATCTATAAAGGTAAAAGAAGATTTGTAAGAAATAGAGGCTGCTCTATTAATTTTCATTCAACATCAACTAACTTACAATGAGAGATAAAACCTCTATTTATAGCCACATGCTCTACCTAGGAATCATCGACAAAATTAAAATATTACAATAAAAGCTGTCATGTGCAACCACCAATTAACTTGGGCCAATAAAATATGGACACGTGAGCTTCTAGAAACATTCCCCTGCAAGTGGTCCCATAATATTGTTAGAAACGTCACACGCGCCTTCCTTAACAACTGACATTCTTCTTTATTGGGCCCACAAACGACTTCAGTGGGGACTTTATTATTGGCAACTGGAACATAGATCTGGACCACCACTAGAGATAAAATCTGGAGCACTTCACTGGAGGACCTTCAGTAGTGGTCACTGGAGCATTCATCTGGAGCAGTCATCTGGAGCTTGCAACTGGAGGACCTTCAGTAGTGGTCACTGGAGCATCCATCTGGAGCAGTCATCTGGAGCTTGCAACTGGAGGACCTTCAGTAGTGGTCACTGGAGAATCCATCTGGAGCAGTCATCTGGAGAAGTGTTACCACTGGTGACTGGACTGGTTCAGAAAAGACTTGTCTGAAATGGGCTACTGCTGGAAGGATCAACATGGCTTGTTCAGATTGCATGTTCAGTTCAGTTGACTTCTTCAGTTCACTGGATTCCTCCAGTTCAGTGAATCTGGACATTTCCGCATCAAGACTTGTCCTCAAATCTTCGAGGTAATCATCCTCCAGATAAGGCATCAGATCCCACATTAAAAGTGCTTGAAACCGCCATGTCTCCAGGTAACTCAACCTTGTAAGCATTATCACCATATCTCTCCAGAATCTTGAACGGACCTTCAGCTCTGGGCATTAGTTTACTCTTTCTCTTTGCTGGAAACCTTTCTTTTCTCAGATGCACCCACACAAGATCACCTGGTGAAAAACTGGGCTGCTTTCTATTCTTGTTTGCTCTGGCTTTGTAACTGGCATTTGCCTTCTCGATTCTGGCCTTCACTTCTCCATGAATTTTCTTTATTTCTTTTGCTCTGGTCTCAGCTTTAATTCTTGCTTTTGGTTCAATCGAGAATGGAATTAAATCAATGGGAGTTAGTGGATTGACACCATAACAAACTTCAAATGGGGATTTACTGGTAGAATAGTTTCTGTTGAAAGCAAACTCAGCATGTGCAAGCTTCAGATCCCAATCTTTCAATGTCTTCTTCACCAGTGTTCTTAACAACATACCAATTGTTTTGTTCGTAACTTCAGTCTGTCCATCAGTCTGAGGATGGTGAGACGTACTGAACAACAATTGGGTACCCATCAATCTCCATAGAGTCTTCCAGAAATAACTCAAGAACTTCACATCTCGATCTGACACAATTGTCTTGGGAATTCCATGCAACCTGACAATCTCCTTAAAGAACAAATTTGCTACTGCTGAAGCATCATTGGTTGTGTTACAAGCGATAAAATGTGCCATTTTTGAAAACCTATCAACAACCACCATTATTGAATCTTTCCCCCTCTGTGTTCTGGGCAGTGCAACAATGAAGTCCATACTGAGATCTTCCCATGGCTGGTTTGGAACTGGAAGAGGAGTATACAAACCCTTGTGAAAAGTACTCTTCGCCTGGTGACAAGTTGGACAGCGGCTGATAAGATTCTGGACATCCTTCAGTAGACTTGGCCAGTAGAAGTGTTCAGTGAGGATCTCTCCAGTCTTGTTAATGCCAAAATGGCCAGCTAAACCTCCTCCATGTGCTTCTCTTATCAGTAAATCTCTTATCGAACCTCTGGGAATGCACAACTTCCCATTTTTATACAAGAAACCATCTTGAACGACAAATGGCCCTTTCTGGTGAGCTTCAGTGAGGTGATTAGCAAAGTCTGGATCAGTAGCATACAAATCTTTAATGAAAGAAAATCCAAGAACTCTTTCTTCCAGAATTGATAACAGTGAATATCGTCTGGACAGTGCATCAGCAACAACATTAGCTACTCCAGCCTTGTGTTTAGAAACAAATGAATAAGACTGCAAAAATTCCACCCATTTTGCATGTCTGGCATTAAGCTTGTGTTGACCATTTATAAACTTTAGGGCTTCATGATCAGAGAATAGGACAAACTGCTTCGGCTTCAGATAATGTGACCAGTGAGTGATAGCACGAATAATTGCATAAAACTCCATGTCGTAAGTGCTATACTTCAGTTTAGAGCGATTAATCTTTTCACTGAAATATGCAACTGGACGCCCTGCTTGTACCAGAACCGCACCAATACCCACTCCACTTGCATCACATTCTAGCTCAAATAGCATATCAAAATCTGGCAAGGATAAGACTGGAGCTGAACTGAGCTTATCCTTCAGTGCTTCAAACGCCAGTTGGGCTGAACTCGGCCAGTTGAACACGCCTTTCTTCAGACAGTCAGTAATTGGGGCCACAACTGAAGAGAAATTCTTGATAAACCTTCTGTAAAAAGAAGCCAGTCCATGAATACTTCTTACTTCAGTGATTGTAGTTGGAACTAGCCATGATCTGATGGCATCAACCTTAGAAGGATCCATAGAAATACCATTCTTAGACACAACATATCCTAAGAATATCACACTTTCCACCATAAAATCACATTTCTCCAGTTTGCCATACAACTGGTGTCTTCTCAACAGTTCAAATACCTTCTTCAGATGGCTAACGTGTTCAGCTTCAGATTTTGAGTATACCAGAATATCATCAAAATATACAACAACAAACTGACCAATGAGTGGCCTGAGAACTTCGTTCATCAGTCTCATGAAAGTACTGGGAGCATTAGATAAGCCAAAAGGCATAACTAACCATTCATACAACCCCCCTTTGATCTTGAAAGCAGTTTTCCACTCATCTCCATCTTTCATTCTTATCTGGTGATAGCCACTTCTGAGATCGATCTTTGAAAATACTTTGGAGCCATGTAACTCATCAAGCATATCATCCAATCTGGGAATGGGATACTTATACTTAATGGTTATATTGTTGATGGCCCTGCTATCAACACACATCCTCATCGTACCATCCTTCTTTGGGACCAGGAGAGCTGGCACTGAACAAGGACTCATGCTTGCTCTGACATAACCTCTGGCAACCAACTGATCTACTTGCCTCTGCAATTCTTTAGCTTCATTGGGTGAACATCTATAAGCAGCTTTGTTTGGCAGAACTGACCCTGGAACCAAGTCAATCTGGTGCTCAATTCCTCTTACTGGTGGCAAACCTTCAGGCAGGTCTTCTGGAAAAACATCAGTGAATTCCTTCAGTAAAGTCTTCAGGAGACTGGGGACACCAGTGAACTCCTTCTCTTCAGATTTTTCTACGACCAATAACATCATAACTGGAGAGCCTTCAGATAACTCTTCTTCGACTTCAGCTTGAGACAAAAACAAAGGCTTACTGGGCTGGTCTTTCTTGACTTTCATCAGTTCATTAGGCTTCAAAGAAGTCAGTGTAACCTTCTTTCCACTTATACTCAAAGAATACGAGTTCATTCGACCATCATGAAGAACATAATTATCAAATAACCATGGTCGACCCAATAAAATATGACAAGCATCCATAGGTACAACATCACAAACAATTTTGTCTTGATAAACTGACCCAATTGAAAACGGGATAGTAACTTGACGATTAACTTTTACCTCTGACCCTTCACTGAGCCATTGCAACTTGTAAGGTCTAGGGTGCTTAACTGTAGGTAGCGCCAGTTTCTCTACCATGTAAGTTGAAGCAGCATTTGCACAACTCCCACCATCAATGATCAGATCACAAACTTTTCCTTTGACTGTGCATCTGGAGTGAAAAATGTTCTCCCTCTGGGCAGCATCAGTGGTAACTTCATCAGCATGCATCACTCTTCTGACAACCAACATTTCTCCAACATCTGCACCAACATAAGACTCTTCATCTTCATCATACACTGGCTCACCTTCTTCAGTGTCGACATCTGGTAAACATTCAATTTCTCTGGCAGTTAAGGCTCTTTGATTGGGACACTGGGCTTGGAAGTGACCAAAGCCATGGCACTTGAAACATTTTCTTCCAACTGGTTCTTTCGTTCCTCCAGTTTCCTTTTCTTTACCTCTGAGGGCTTTCTGGACAGTTTCAGTAAATCTGGGAACTGGTTGACTGGCAACTGGTTGACTTGCACTGGCAGGAACCTTACTGAATGACTTGTACGGAACCTTCTTCTTCAGTTGTCTCTCAATCTGGATAGCCATCTTGCATGCACCTTCACATGTCCAGATAGGCTGCAACTCAATCTTCTCAGTAATGGCAGCGTTCAGACCACCAAGAAATGTGGCAATAGTGTGCTCTTCAGTCTCATTCACACCAGTTCTGGTCTTCAGATGCTCAAATTCTCTAATGTACTCCACAACTTCCTTGGCTCCTTGCTTCAGATTGTTCATCAGTAGATACTGATCTTGCTTGTAGGACTGGGGAACAAACCTCTTCTACATAACCTCTTTCAGTTTGGACCAGGTTTTGATTTTACTTTTGCCCTTGTACTCTCTTTCAGATTTCATGTTATCATACCAAGATGAAGCATATTTCTTCAGTTTAATAATGGCAACTTTGAAGCTTTTCCTATCATCATAACCTTTTATCTCCATAATCCTGTCCATCACCTGGACCCATTCAAAATACTCTTCTGGGTTAGACGATCCATTAAAATCTGGTGGATCTATCTTAATATCCCTAGTATCATCACCCTTATGCCTTCTACGCCTTTCTCTAGGATTTGGTTCATCGGAATCACTAGAGTGTCTAGGATTACTATCAGATCTTTCACTGGGGCCTTGAGATTCAGAATCTCTTTCACTGGCAACAACATTTTCTCGATTAAATCGTAAACCACCATCTTCTAACATATGAACAACTCTACCAAGTGCTTCTTGTAGATCTTCAATCTGTCTATCTCTCCTAGCATTATTAGCTTCGTCTAAAGTCATATTTCTTCTAAACGCCATTTATAACCAACAAATAACTCACAATCAATAGATCTAAGCAAATAACTAATAGATCTAAACAATCAATCAACAGATCTAAACAAACAATACCCCAACGGACAAAAAGATTAAGAAACCTTTTTCAACCTGTCTCTGATACCAAATTTGATGCGTAAATCACGCGACAAACGACAGCGGAAGACTATTTTTGGTATTTGTGGATTTTATACGAAACAAACAACAAACAAGACAATAAAAGTTAGAATGATAGATAAAGAATCCACCACCAAGACTCGTAAAGGCCAAGCCACCGGAATCAAGGATAATGGAAACACTCTGCCCCACCACTACAATCGATAAAGGTCTAGCCACCACGATTATAGATAAAGGAAACCGAAGATTTAAAAGACCTCACCACAATATTTGATAAAGAACAAGTCACCACAAATATTGATAAAGGGGTCACTCCTAACCACCAAGATCAAAGATCTATAAAGGTAAAAGAAGATTTGTAAGAAATAGAGGCTGCTCTATTAATTTTCATTCAACATCAACTAACTTACAAATGAGAGATAAACCTCTATTTATAGCCATATGCTCTACCTAGGAATTAACGATGAAATAATAAAATAATACATAAAAGCTGTCATGTGCAACCACCAATTAACTTGGACCAATAAAATATGGACACGTGAGCTTCTAGAAATATTCCCCTGCAAGTGGTCCCATAACATTGTTAGAAACGTCTTGTCACACGCGCCTTCCTTAACGGCTATCATTCTTCTTTATTATTGGGCCCACAAACGACGTCAGTGGGGACTTTATTAATTGGCAACTGGAAACATAAATCTGGACCGCTACTGGAGACAAAAACTGGAGCACGTCATCTGGAGGAACTTCAGTAGTGGTCACTGGAGCATTCATCTGGAGGACCTTCAGTAGTGGTCACTGGAGCATTCATCTGGAGGACCTTCAGTAGTGGTCACTGGAGCAGTCGTCTGGAGCAGTCATCTGGAGCTTGCCACTGGAGAAATGTTACCACTGGTGACTGGACTGGTTAGAAAAGACTTGTCTGAAATGGGCCACTGCTGGCAGAATCAACATGGCCTGTTCAGATGGCATGATTAATTCGGTTTCCTTCAGTTCAGTTAGCTTTTTCAGTTCACTGGGTTTCTCCAGTCCAGTGAATCTGGACATCTTCGCATCACTATAATCGTGGTGGCTAGACCTTTATCGATTGTAGTGGTGGGGCGGAGTGTTTCCTTTATTTTTTATTCCGGTGGCTTGGCCTTTACGAATCTTGGTGGTGGATTATTTTATCTATCATTTTATTTTATTGTCACGTTTTATTGTTTGTTTCATATTAAAACACAGAAAATACCAAAAATAGTCTTCCGCTGTTTTTGTCGCGTGATTTACGCATCAAATTTGGTATCAGAGACAGGTTTGAAAAAGGTTTCTTAATCGTTTTGTCCGTTGGGGTATTGTTTGTGTAGATCTCATTTCGATTTAGTCAGATCTGTTTGTTGGTTGTTTAGATCTAGTTGTTACTGAGATAGATCTATTAAGTTTGTTGAATATAAATGGCTTTTAGAAGAAATATGACATTAGAAGAAGCTCATAATGCTAGAAGGGATAGGCAGATTGAAGATCTACAAGAAACACTGGGTAGAGTTGTTAATCTGTTAGAAGATGGTGGTTTAAGATTTAATAGAGAACATGTTGCTGTTGGTGAAAGAGATAATGAATCCCAAGGTCCTAGTGAACGATCTGATAGTACGCCCAGATCTTCAAGTGATTCTGAAGAGTCTAATCAGTCTTGAAGAAGACGAAGGAGACATAAGGTTGATGATACTAAAGATATTAAGATAGATCCACCAGATTTTGTCGGTTCATCAAACCCAGAAGAATACTTTGAATGGGTTCAGGTGATGGATATGATTATGGAAATAAAAGGTTATGATGATAAAAAGAGTTTTAAGGTTGCCATTATTAAGTTAAAAAAATACGCTTCATCTTGGTATGACAATATGAAATCTGAAAGGGAATATAAGAGTAAGAGCAAAATTAAGACCTGGTCCAAACTGAAGGAAGTTATGCATAAGAGATTTGTTCCCCAGTCGTACAAGCAAGATCAGTATCTACTGATGAATAATCTGAAGCAAGGTGCTAAAGAAGTTGTGGAGTATATCAGGGAGTTTGAGCAACTGAAGACCAGAACTGGTGTCAAAGAAACTGAAGAGCATACTATCGCCAGATTCCTTGGTGGGTTGAATGCTACTATTACTGGGAAGAAAGAATTGCAGCCCATCTGGACTTATGAAGGTGCATGTAAACTGGCCCTCTGGCCCTCCAGATTGAAAAGCAACTGAAGAAGAAAGTCCAGTACAAACTTTTCACTAAGGTTACTTCCAGTTCCAGTCACCAGGCCCAGTGAAACTGTTCAGAAATCCTTCAGAAGAAAGGAGAAAGAAACTGGAGGATCAAAAGAACCAGTTGGAAAGAAATGCTTCAAGTGTCATGGCTTTGGTCACTTCCAGGGGCAGTGTCCCAACCAGCGAGCACTAACTGCCAAAGAGATTGAAAGCTTACCAGATGTTGATACTGAAGAAGGTGAACCAGTGTATGATGAAGATGAAAGTGAAGAGGCATATGTAGGTGCAGATGTTGGAGAGATGCTGGTAATTAGAAGAGTGATACATACTGATGAAGTTGCAGGTGATACTGCTCAGAGAGAGAATATTTTTCACTCCAGATGTACTGTTAAAGGCAAGGTGTGTGATCTGATCATTGATGGTGGGAGTTGTGCTAATGCTGCTTCAACTTACATGGTAGAGAAACTGGAACTACCTACAGTCAAACACCCTCGTCCTTACAAGTTGCAATGGCTCAGTGAAGGATCTGAGGTAAAAGTTAACAGACAAGTTACTATTCCTTTTTCCATTGGATCTATTTATCAGGATAAAATTGTGTGTGATGTTGTTCCTATCGATGCATTGTCATATATTACTGGGTAGACCTTGGTTATTTGATAATAATGTTTTTCATCATGGTCGTATGAATTCATATTCGTTATTTGTAAGTGGGAAGAAGGTGAACCAGTGTATGATGAAGATGAAAGTGAAGAGGCATATGTAGGTGCAGATGTTGGAGAGATGCTGGTAATTAGAAGAGTGATACATACTGATGAAGTTGCAGGTGATACTGCTCAGAGAGAGAATATTTTTCACTCCAGATGTACTGTTAAAGGCAAGGTGTGTGATCTGATCATTGATGGTGGGAGTTGTGCTAATGCTGCTTCAACTTACATGGTAGAGAAACTGGAACTACCTACAGTCAAACACCCTCGTCCTTACAAGTTGCAATGGCTCAGTGAAGGATCTGAGGTAAAAGTTAACAGACAAGTTACTATTCCTTTTTCCATTGGATCTATTTATCAGGATAAAATTGTGTGTGATGTTGTTCCTATCGATGCATTGTCATATATTACTGGGTAGACCTTGGTTATTTGATAATAATGTTTTTCATCATGGTCGTATGAATTCATATTCGTTATTTGTAAGTGGGAAGAAGGTGACTCTGACTTCTTTAAAGCCCAATGAATTATTGAAAATTAATAAGAAAGACCAGCCCAGCAAGTCTTTGTTTATGTCCCAAACTGAAGTTGAAGAAGAACTCACTGGAGGTTCTCCAGTTATGATGTTACTGGTGCTTGAACGTACTGAAGAGAAGGAGTTCACTGGAGTCCCCAGTCTCCTGAAGTCTCTACTGAAGGAATTCACTGATGTTTTCCCAGAAGACCTACCTGAAGGTTTGCCACCAGTAAGAGGAATTGAACACCAGATTGACCTGGTTCCAGGTTCAGTTCTTCCAAAAAAAGATGCTTAGAGATGTTCACCTACTGAAGCAAAGGAGTTGCAAAGGCAGGTAGATGAGTTGATTGCCAAAGGTTATGTCAGAGCAAGTATGAGTCCTTGTTCAGTTCCAGCTCTCCTGGTCCCGAAGAAAGATGGTTCAATGAGAATATGTGTTGATAGCAGAGCCATAAATAATATAACTATTAAGTATAGATATCCCATTCCCAGATTGGATGATATGCTTCATGAGTTACATGGCTCCAGTGTGTTTTCTGAGATTGATCTCAGAAGTGGCTATCACCAGATCAGATTAAAGGATGGCGATGAAAGGAAGACTGCATTCAAAATTAAAGGAGGCCTTTATGAATGGTTAGTAATGCCTTTTGGCTTATCTAATGCCCCTAGTACTTTCATGAGACTGATGAATGAAGTTCTCAGGCCACTTATTGGTCAGTTTGTTGTAGTTTATTTCGATGATATACTGGTATATTCAAAATCTGAAGCTGAACATGTTAATCATCTGAATAGTGTGTTTGAACTGTTGAGAAGACACCAGTTATATGGTAAACTGGAGAAATGTGATTTTATGGTAGAGAGTGTAATATTTCTGGGGTATGTTGTTTCAAAAGAAGGAATTTTTATGGATCCTTCAAAGGTAGAAGCTGATCATGGCCAGTTCCTACTTCAATCACTGAAGTAAGAAGTTTTCACGGACTGGCATCTTTTTACAGAAGGTTTATCAAGAATTTCTCTACAGTTGTGGCCCCAATAACTGAATGTCTGAAGAAGGGTGTGTTTGACTGGCCTAAGTCAGCCCAGTTGGCTTTTGAGTCACTGAAGGAAAAGCTCAGTTCAGCTCCAGTTCTATCTTTGCCAGATTTTGATCAGCTATTTGAGTTAGAGTTTGACGCCAGTGGAGTAGGTATTGGTGCAGTTTTAGTACAAGCAGGACGTCCAGTGTCATATTTCAGTGAAAAATTCAATGGTTCTAAACTGAAGTATAGTACTTATGATAAAGAAGTTTATGCAATTATTCGTGCTATCACTCACTGGTCACATTATCTGAAGCCAAGACAGTTTGTCTTATTTTCTGACCATGAAGCACTGAAGTTCATTAATGGTCAATACAAGCTTAATGCCAGACATGCAAAATGGGTGGAATTTTTGCAGTCTTATTCGTTTGTTTCTAAGCACAAAGTTGGAGTTGCTAATGTTGTTGCTGATGCACTTTCCAGATGATATTCGTTGTTATCAATTCTGGAGCAAGAGTTCTTGGATTTTCTTTCATCAAAGAATTGTATGCCGCTGACCCATATTTTTCTGATCGTTTCACTGAAGCTCACCAGAAAGGACCATTTGTTGTTCAGGATGGTTTCTTATTTAAAAATGGAAAGTTGTGAATTCCCAGGGGTTCGATAAGAGATTTACTGATAAGAGAAGCACATGGAGGAGGTTTAGCTGGCCATTTTGGCCTTAACAAAACTGGAGAGATCCTCACATAACACTTCTACTGGCCAAGTCTACTGAAGGATGTCCAGAGTATCATCAGTCGCTGTCCAACTTGTCACCAGGCGAAGACAACTTTTCACAAAGGGTTGTATACTCCTCTTCCAGCTCCAAACCAGCCATGGGAAGATCTCAGTATGGATTTCATTGTTGCACTGCCCAGAACTCAGAGGGGAAAAGATTCAATAATGGTGGTTGTTGATCGATTTTCGAAAATGGCACATTTTATTGCTTGTAACACAACCAATGATGCTTCAGCAGTAGCAAATTTGTTCTTTAAAGAGATTGTCAGATTACATGGAATCCCCAAGACAATTGTGTCAGATCGAGATGTGAAGTTTCTAAGTTATTTCTGGAAGACTCTATGGAAACTGATGGGTACCGGATTATTGTTCAGTACGTCTCACCATCCTCAGACTGATGGACAGACTGAAGTCACCAACAGAACAATTGGTATGCTATTAAGGACACTGGTGAAGAAGACACTGAAGGATTGGGATCTGAAGCTTGCTCATGCTGAGTTTGCTTTCAACAGAGCTCCTAACTATTCTACCAGTAAATCACCATTTGAAATCGGCTATGGTGTCAATCCTCTGACTCTCATTGATTTAATTTCATTTTCGATTAAGCCAAAAGCAAGTATTGAAGCTGAAGCCAGAGCGAAGGAAGTCAAGAAAATTCATGAAAAAGTGAAGGCCAGAATAGAGAAAGCAAATGCCAGTTACAAGGCTAAGGCAAACAAAAATAGAAAGCAGCACCGTTTTGCACCAGGTGATCTTGTTTGGGTGCACCTCAGAAAAGAAAGATTTCCAACAAAAAGGAAGAACAAGTTGATGACCAGAGCTGAAGGTCCTTTCAAGATTCTGGAAAGATATGGCGATAATGCTTACAAGGTTGAGTTGCCTGGAGACATGGCAGTTTCAAGTACTTTTAATGTGGGAGATCTGATGCCTTATCTGGAAGATGAGTACCTCGAGGACAAGTCCCTTTTCAGAGGAGGAGAATGATGCAGAAATGTTCAGGTTCACTGAACTGGAGGAACCCAGCGAACTGAAGAAGCTAACTGAACTGAAGGAAACTGAGCTGATAATGCCATCTGAACAAGCTATGTTGATTCTGCCAGCAGTGGCCCATTTCAGACAAGTCTTTTCTGAACCACTCCAGTCACCAGTAGTAACACTTCTCCAGTGGCAAGATTCTCCAGTCACCAACACTGAAGCGCTCCAGATGAATGCTCCAGATTTTGTCTCCAGTGGAAGTCCAGATATTTGTCTCCAGTTTCCAATCAATAAAGTTCCCACTAACGTTTGTGGGTCCAATAAAGAAGAATGACAGCTGTCAAGGATGGAGCGTGTGACAACGTTAAGTCTAACGGTATTGTGGGGCCACGTGCAGGGGAATGTTTCTAGGAGCTTTGCTTGTCCATTTTCTATTGGTCAATTAATTAGTGGTGGTCCATAGCACATGACAGCTTTTTGAATATTTTATTGTATTTCGTTAATTCCTAGGTAGAGCATGTGGCTATAAATAGGGGCTTTATTTCTTATTGTAATTCAGTTTTGATGTTGAATGAAATTAATAGAGCAGCCTCTATTTCTTACAAAAATCTTCTTTTACCTTTAGAGATCTTTGATCTTGGTGGTTAGGAGTGACCCCTTTATCAATATTTGTGGTGGTTCGTCCTTTATCAAATATTGTGGTGAGGTCCAAATCTTCGGTTTCCTTTATCTATAATCGTGGTGGCTAGACCTTTATCGATTGTAGTGGTGGGGTGGAGTGTTTCCTTTATCCTTGATTCCGGTGGCTTGGCCTTTACGAATCTTGGTGGTGGATTCTTTTATCTATCATTTTATTTTATTGTCACGTTTTATTGTTTGTTTCATATTAAAACCCAGAAAATACCAAAAATAGTCTTCCGCTGTTTTTGTCGCGTGATTTACGCATCACAGATCGTTCACTAGGACCTTGAGATTCATAATCTCTTTCACCTACAACAACAAGTTCTCTATTAAACATTAAACCACCATCTTCTAACAGATTAACAACTCTAGCAAGTGTTTCTTGTAGATCTTCAATCTGTCTATCCCTTCTAGCATTATGAGCTTCTTCTAATGTCATATTTCTTCTAAAAGCCATTAATATTCAACAAAACAATACTTACAATAACAGATCTAAACAAAGGACAAACAAACTCCGAAAGATTAAGTTAACTCTTTTGAATCTGACCCAATAACAAAATATATGTAACACTCGTCATTTAAAAACATGGATTTATAAAAAAACTTTGCCAAACGGCGTTTAAATGTAGCGGAAAGGGTCACTTTAAAAACTGCCACATCCGTAACCGGATGGTATCTTTCATAAAATGGTGTTACTAATGCATCATCAAAACAATATAAATGAAATCCAAGTTATGGTACCAACATAAATGTCATCATTATTACATGTTCGTAAATCATAAATAAAAGTAGCCAAGACATAAGGCTAAAAGGTGAAGTCTAAGCATTCAACGTCTAATGCTAATCTTCGTTATTACTTCTACCCATCTCACCGAGCTAATCTTTTCCTAGCTCAAGCTTGCTTATCCTGAAGGCACAATATTTTCAAAAGAACAAGTGTTAGCTAATAAAATTAGCTAGTAAGATAACATGAATTTGAAAACATTTTCCATTTAAATATATTAACAAAATCATCATTACTTGTTTATATCACATACATGCATAACAATCATATCATACACAATAGGATCATCATATTCCTAATTGTGCCTAACTTTACTTTCTTCATCTTTCTTTCTTTATTTCTTTGCCTAGACGTTGGCTAAGTGACTTATGCCACTTACATAGGGATGTGGGGTTGTGTGTAGGCGGTCATAGACCATACATGGAGTCCTCACACCCGACATGATGGGTAAACCATAAGGTGGTCCATCGGCGTCGTTAAGGGATTGAAAAAGTCATTTCCAACTGAATAAACCGTTTATGCCTTTATGCAAAGGTGGTTAGTTACTCCACCCGGAATACTCAAACATAACTATGCCACGGGAGGTATCATGATTCCCAAACCACGTGATCACGTACGCACTAGCTCCAAAGAACTAGCACGGGTTAAGCTTAACACAAGACCTTACATATGCTCGAGACTTCTTAATTATATCAGATTAGGCTACTCTTTCACCTAAACTAATCACATACATCATCTTTTACTTTAGGGCCCTTAATCGTGCACGTGTCATGGCAATCCTGTTCATATGTCTAGTGACTAGGTGTTCAAGCCATGCAAACATTCATATAATCAAAACATTTCATCATTTCATTTCACATAACAACATTTCATTTCATAACGACTTACATCTTACCTTTGCAACCTGCAAATGCATACCACACAAACATAAATGGTAAGCCACATATCCCGTAACAACCTCCCTTAATCACCCTTTAACTTACTTTTAAGCATACATAAACATTTGGGAAGTTTAACTTACGAAAACGGGTTTTGTTGTACCATCAGGTGACAAAAGATGTTATCTTACCTTGGTACAGCTTAATAACGTGTTAAGTATGTCTTACTGTGCTTGATTGGTGCTCCTGACAACCTGTAGATGATCAAGAGGAAGAGAGATCTTAACAAAACTTGCTCGAAACACCTAGAAACGGAGTGATTTGGATGGAGAATCGATTTGAGAGGGAAGAGGGAGCGGCTTGGGGTTTCTTACTCACGTAATATGCAGGTTAGGGGAATTAGGGAAGCCTAATTAACCCTTAAACCCCTGGCCATCACTTCTTAAACTTATACTTACGACCCCTTAACTTCTAAACATGACTTTCTTAGCTTAATTCACTTACCGGGAGACTTAACGATCTAACAAGCACTTAACTTTCATACTTTACTTTAAGTACTTTCATTAATCATCATATTAATCATATCATAATAAACACATATGCATTTATTCACATAATCCCATATAGGGCACATAGACATAACGGACCTAACGTAAACTAACGAAAAGTCAAATAGTCAAACATAAAACGTTTGGGATGTTACAATTTCCTCCCCCTTAAGTGGATTCCGTCCTCGGAATCTCCTCAGAAACGAACAGATCTGGATACTTCTCCTTCATCACGGATTCAGTCTCCCAAGTTAAGCTTTCACCATGATTATGCTTCCATTTAATCAACACGAGATCAATCACCTTCTGGCGGAGTTTCATTTGCTTTCTTCTGAGTATTGCTACCGGCTCATCAACCATTCTTTTCTGTGGATCAATACTCACATCCTCAATTGGAATAACACTAGACTCCTCAGCCAAACACTTCCTCAAATATGAAACATGAAATGTGTTGTGAATTCCATCCAATTCTGGAGGTAATTCCAACTGATATGCAAGGTCCTTAATACGCTTCAAAACCTTGAAAGGTCCAATGAAACGTGGACTTAGCTTTCCTTTCTTTCCAAAACGAATCACTCCTTTCCATGGAGAAACTTTCAGCATTACCAAATCACCAACTTTAAACTCAATCGGCTTTCTTTTCTTGTCGGCATAAGTCTTTTGTCGTTCTCTAGCTACACGAAGTGCTTCCTTTGCAACATTAACTTTTTTAGCTGTGCTTTCAATGATTTCAGGACCCGTAAACTGCTTCTCACCGGGTTCCATCCAACAACTTGGAGTCCTACATCTCCTACCATAAAGCATTTCAAATGGTGGCATTCCAATGCTTGCATGATAGCTATTATTATAAGTGAATTCGATCAATTTCAAGTGTTCATCCCATGCTCCACCATATTCTAAAACACAAGCTCTTAACATGTCTTCCAATGTTTGTATAGTCCTCTCACTTTGCCCATCAGTTTGAGGATGATAGGCGGTGCTCAAATTAACTCTAGTACCTAACTCTCGTTGAAGACTCTTCCAAAAGCTAGACACATACCTTGTGTCTCAATCTGAAACAATGGATAAAGGAACACCATGCTTTGAAACTATCTCATCTACATACATCTTTGTAATACCAGGGTGAACTGAATACCTTGACCTATGGGCTTCTTCAAGGATCAACTCTCGGTTACCACCAAGCAATGGTACCCAAATTCGACCCTTATATGTCTTAAATCCACGGCTGTTCGTTTCCATCTCAAGCCTTTTCTTCTTCCCAATGCTTTCCTTGTCGATATTATCTTTCATTAAAGCCTTAACTTGAGATTCCTTGATGCGATCAAGTAACCCCGACTTTGCTTGAACAACCATGCTCATCAATCTACAAGAAAAATTCTGCACTTTTCTACTTAATGCATCCGCCACCACATTGGCTTTACCGGGATGATACTTAATCTCACAATCATAATCTTTCAGAAGTTCCATCCATCTCCTTTGCCTTACATTCATTTCCTTTTGTGAGAACACATATTGCAAATTCTTATGATCAGTGTACAAGGTACACTTTGTGCCATATAAATAATGCCTCCACAACTTCAAAGAAAACACTACCGCAGCCAATTCAAGATCATGGGTCGGGTAATTCTTTTCATGAGGCTTCAACTGACGTGAAGCATATGCAATAACTTTGTCCCTTTGCATAAGAACACAACCCAAACCTGAAATAGAAGCATCACTATATACAACAAGATCATCAGTACCTTCGGGTAAGGCTAGGACAGGAGCTTCACATAACTTTGTCTTAAGCGTTTGAAAGGCCTTTTCTTGAGCTTCCGTCCATACAAACTTCACCCCTTTCTTCGTCAATTCAGTCATTGGCTTAGCTATTCGGGAGAAATCTTGAATAAACTGTAACACCCTTCGTTTAAAAATATGGGTTTCCAAAATTTTTCGCCTAATGGCGTTAAAAGAAAGCGGAAGAAACTTTAAAAGTCCAAACCAATTAAAATCTGTTTGGTTTACTTTATTCAATGGTGTTACTAATCGCATTATCAAAACAAGTTTAATAGAAACCCGTCGGCTACCCAACACAAAACAACCGAATTCATAGCATTCAAACTTCATTAAAGACAAACATAAACAAATGTCTATAAAAATTTAGCATCTATGGGTAGCTAAGGACTTCATCAAGCATTCTACCCATTCCTCACTCATCTTCATCAACAACCTCAGCTACGCTAAACCTGAGGGAGCAACACATTTCAAAAGACAAGTGTTAGCTAACGAATTAGCTAAGTAAGATAACACTCAAGTTATAAACATTTGTCCCTTTCAAACATTATGGATTTAAATACTTCTTTAAGGCACAACACACATCAAACACACAATACTTCATATTAGGATGAACCACCCTAAATGTGCCTATCCTGCTTTACTTCATTACACACATATAACCACATAACTGCTTTCTACATTAACTGCTTTACTACGTTTTAACTGCTTTACCACATTTTAACTGCGTCAATGTGCAACATAAGTTACACCCGACTAGATGACAACCATTCAGTTGAACATCAAACGTCTTTAAGGAATGGCAAGCCAATCCCCGAGTAATCCGTATGTACAAGACAAATGAGGGCGAGTCAGACCCGTCGTATTACTCAACTGCATCTCAATGACCATGTTGCAAGGAGCCACCCAAGCAACCTACGTCAACGCACTTAGCCGGGCTAGGGCAAGTATGGGTTAAGCTTAACACTTTCCTGCATCAAAGTTTTACGAGCTCGAAACTGCATCATTTAGTTTAGGTGACTACATTACCTAAACATTTACTACGTTAACTGCTTTTACGTTTTGGGCCCTTAAACATGCACGTGTCAACACTCTTGACAGAACCCCATTTAGAAATTAGAATGAGCCAACGAACAATATCATCCAAATGATGCGATAAATGACCCACACAAGATCACCTGGTGAAATTCGATCGATCCTATAGGTGTATTCCTTCATGATCCAACTATGGATTACGATTGAAGATCCTTATTGAGGGTTGATTAATTAGGTCTTTTCCTTATCGTCCATATTAGATTAGGGTTTTTTTGTTCTTTGTTTTTATCGTTCCTGTCATTCCTGGATACGTGTTTGTTCTATTCTGGTCTTTTAGGGATATACCTGATCGCGGCTGCATATGTAGTTTAGCTAGATCGCTGGTATATTTCTAACGGATTTAGGGTTTTCATTCACTATCTAGGGTTAGGGTTTTTTCGCTCGTTTATGTCTTGTTATGTTTGATATAGAGAGAGGTGTATGAATAATTCAAAAGTTTCTGATATTCATGATTTTCGTGCTAAGTTGGAGATTCTGAAAAACTCTTTTGCTACCTCTGGTAATACTTTTGATATGGGAAAAAATAAAAAGAATAAGAATGGTTCTCCATCGCCAAACAAAACTCCAGCGTCTCCTTCTGGTGGTGATGGGAACCAAAAGAGAGGTGATTGTGGTGGAAATTCGAAGACTAATAAAGCGGGGAAACAATGTTCTTCGGTTGACACAAACCCTAAGGCTGATGGAGATGGTTTGGCATATAAAATCATAAGTTCTGATCATGTGAGTGGTGAGGATGCGGACAAAGAAGTAAAACAACCTGAACAGTCTTATGATGAGTTTGGGTCTGTGCATGGCATGCCAACGATTGAAGAAGAAGATGACATGCAAAAGTCTGAGCAATTGGGGACTGATGTGAATACAATGGATGAAAATATTATTGATAATCAAACTAGTCAATCGATTCCTCAGGTACAAATTGCAAGTGATAAAGGGAGGCAGGATCAGGATAACGTGGACGTGCATGGGAAAGCTGTTAATATGGTACAGCAGAACTCTTATGCGTCTAAGCTTCAAGGACAATCTGTGAAACGTACTGTTAACTTAAGAAAACTTGAATCACCTGAACTGTAGCAGATGCGGATGTTTTTTTGCCAAAGGAGTCTGTAAGGGCGATTACCAGTAAGTTTGATAATATGCTATATGGATACTTCCTAGGTAAAAGAATTGCTTTTCCTGTCGTAGAGAATTTTGTCAAAAACGCTTGGATTAAACATGGGTTGCTGCGTGTTATGATGAATTCGAATGGGTTTTTCTTTTTTAAATTTCGATCGAAGGAGGGTATGAGATATGTATTGGAAAATGGTCCTTGGTTGATTCGTAATGCTCCTATTTTGCTGAACATTTGGACTCCAATGGTGAATCTTAAGAAGGCAGATACCAAGACTATTCCGGTTTGGATTAAATTGCATGATGTACCTATGGTTGCATATACGGATGATGGGCTGAGTATGCTTATTTCGAAAGTGGGTGATCCAAAACAGTTAGATACTTACACAACGGATATGTGTGTTGACTCATGGGGGAGAAATAGCTATGCCCGGTCTTTGGTTGAGATAGATGCGAGCCAGGATTTTAAGGATAATATTGTGGTGGCTATTCCTCATTTGGATGGGGATGGATATTCGAAAGAATCAATCAAAGTTGAATACGAATGGAAGCCCCCGAGGTGTTCTTTGTGTTGTGTGTTCGGTCATGTAGATGCTCAGTGTGCTAAATATGTTAAGCCACAACTGAAACAGGTGAAACAAATAGATAATGATGGATTCCAGCTTGTAGGAAAGAAGAAAGCAGGAAAGAAGGGATTTGCTGTGGGAAAACAAATGCAAAAGCCACAATTCGAATATAGACCTGTGGTTAAACCAAATATTAATAGGGGAGAAGCAAGTTCCTCAAAGACGCCGGTTTCTACGAAAAATTCGTATGATGTGTTAACTGATTATGGAAACGGATATAATGAACCGGTTCTGGTTGAAACTACTGAGGAGGAGCGACTTGCCTTATTAAGGAAAAAACAGGTTGAGGAAAAATTTGATATTGATTCGGATGATGACGAGGATGAAGTTATTATCGAGGAGAATTACAACAATCCGGATTTAGGTCAGCAACAACCTACGGAGGGGGCAAGCACTCCCGGTAAGGAGGGTTTAAATGGGTAGTATTGCATCATGGAATATTAGGGGTTTGAACCGCCCTCTGAAACAAAAAGAGGTTCGACAGGTTGTTCAGGAGAATTATTTAAATGTTTGTGCTATTATGGAGTCGCATGTTGATGTTAGTAACTTAACGGATATATGTAAAAAGGTTTGTAGAACATGGAATTGGGCTTCAAATGCTAGTTTATGCAACAAGGGTGCGCGTATTATTGTAGGTTGGAATGCTGATTTGGTGGACCTTATGGTTATTGAGCAAACTGACCAGGTAATGCATACCCAAATTATTTTTAAGGTTGATCAGAAAGCATTGTTTTGCTCTTTTATATATGCAGACAATTATTACAAACGAAGGCGAGAGTTATGGGACGATTTGGAAAAGCATAAGCTGTTTGTTCATGATCGACCTTGGGTCATAATGGGTGATTTCAATTCTGCACTAAACTTGGAGGATAATCTGTTAGGGTCTTCTAATATAAGCATTGGTATGCGAGACTTCAAGGAATGTGTTGAAGAAATTGAAGTTATTGATGTTAATAGCTCGGGTATCCATTTTACTTGGAATCAAAAGCCGAAATCAGGGATTGGAATCTTCAAGAAAATTGATCGAGTAATGGGAAACATGAGTTTTATTGATGAGTATCCGGCTGCAATTGCAAAGTTCCAGCCTTATAGGGTGTCGGATCATTCGCCATGTATTCTAAAATTGCCATCGGTGGCAAGAAATAGACCGAAGCCTTTTAAGTTCGCAAATTTGATTGTATACAAACAGGGTTTTCTGGAAGATGTTAAACGACAATGGGATGTGGAAGTAAAGGGGCATGCTATGTTTCGTGTTGTACGTAAGCTAAAAGCTCTAAAAAAACCAATGAGGCATTTACTACACAATCAGGGCAATTTACATGTTACAGTGGATAAGCTGCGTTTGGAACTGGATGCTCTACAGCTCGCTATTGATGAAGATCCAACGAATGCTGAGTTAAAAAATAGAGAAGCTGATACTCTTAAACGTTTTAAGGATGCTCAACTTGATGAGGAACGGTTCCTTCAGCAAAAGTCAAAAGTTCATTGGTTAGAAGTTGGAGATGCCAATTCGGCTTTTTTCCATAAGTCACTTAAATGTAAAAACCACAGGTCTAGGATCGAAATGATTAAGGACCTGCAGGGTGTGGTTCATGAGGGTGGGGAAGCGCCTAATGCTTTTGTTTCCCATTATACTAATTTTCTTGGTATGTGTGGTGATACAACTATGTATCCGGATCCTGATCTTTTTTCTAATAAGCTTGACGCTGTTCGAGCTACTCAAATGGTAAGGAAGGTTACGGATGAGGAAATCAAAGAAGCCATGTTTGCTATTGAAGAGAATAAAGCTCCTGGACCAGATGGTTATACATCAGCGTTTTTTAAGCATGCTTGGAGCGTGGTGGGGAGTGAAGTATGCTTAGCTGTCCATGAATTTTTTCGAAATGTACCATCCTCAGACAGTTCAATCATACTATTATTGCTCTTATTCCAAAGGTATCGACTCCTTATTCTATTAATGATTACCGCCCTATTTCTTGCTGCAATACTTTATATAAATGTATTAGCAAAATCATTACTAATAGAATAAAAGAGGGTTTGCATGAGATTGTTAGTATTAACCAGTCAGCGTTTGTGCCGGGAAGGAAAATTTCTGATAATATTTTATTGACCCAAGAGCTTATGCATAACTATCATAGAAATTCAGGTCCTCCAAGGTGTGCTTTTAAAATTGATATCCAAAAAGCATATGATACTGTTGATTGGGTATTTTTGGAGATGATTTTGAAGGGGTTCGGGTTTCATCCTACCATGGTCAAATGGATTATGGAATGTGTCTCCACAACTTCCTTTTCTATCTGTGTTAATGGTAATTTATGTGGTTATTTCAAAGGAAAAAGAGGGTTGAGACAAGGTGATCCTATGTCGCCATACTTGTTTACTTTGGTTATGGAGGTTCTCACTCTCATTCTGAAGAAATCAGCAACGAATATTGATGGTTTCCGATACCATAAACATTGTCAAAAACATGAGGTTATTAACTTGTGTTTTGCTGATGATTTGTTTATTTTCTCTCGTGGGGAAGTTCGAGCAGCTAGGGTGATTATGGAATCGATAAAGGAATTTAGCTCTATGTCAGGATTGTTACCAAGCCTTCCGAAGAGCACTGTTTTTTTCTGTAATGTTCCTGATCATATTAAGCAGGCAATTCTTGCTATCATGCCATTTGCTGAAGGTAGTCTTCCTGTAAGGTATCTTGGTGTTCCACTTATTACTTCTCGGTTATTGTTTAAAGATTGTCAAGTATTAGTGGAAAAAATGGAAAAAAGGATTACTGATTGGAGAAATAAATCCTTGTCTTTTGCGGGTCGCTTACAACTTATTAGGTCAGTTCTTTCATCGCTTCATATTTTTTGGGCTTCTGTTTTTATTTTACCGCAACGTATTATTGATGACTTAGAAGCAAAAATGCGGAATTTCCTTTGGAATCAAGGGGAATTTATTAAAGGTCTCGCTAAGGTTTCCTGGAAAAAGTTATCTGTGCCTAAGTCGGAAGGAGGGCTTGGGATTAGGCGTATCATGGATGTTAACAAGGCTTTGATGACTACTCATATTTGGAGTATTTTGAACAATAGGGAATCGCTTTGGGTTAAATGGGTACATTCTTATAGGCTAAAGAACCGAAACTTTTGGGATGTTAGGATTCCAGCTAACTGTAGTTGGAGTTGGAGGAAAATGTTGCAACTTAGGTGCCATATTAGACCTTATATTTGGTCTAAAATTGGTAATGGACAAAATACTTCAGCTTGGTTTGATATTTGGGTGGATGCGTGCCCAATTAGGAACATTGTGTCTAATCGGCAATTGTTTCAGGAAGGGTACAAATTGGATACAAAAGTTGCACGAAGGGGTATGGCAATGGCCGACTGCTTGGCTGGACTTATTTCCGGTCTTAATTAATATCCCTCCAATCACGATGGTTCAAAACACCCATGATTTGCTCTATTGGAAGGATGCGAATGGGAAGGATGTTGAGTTCTCATCATCTATTGTGTGGGATACATTGAGGGAGAAACGTGATACTGTGCCTTGGTATAAGTTTGTGTGGTTTCCGCAAGCTATACCTAGGCATGCTTTTGTTATGTGGCTCATTGTAAACCGTAAGTTGAAGACTCAAGATATCATGATGCAGTGGAATAGTGGGAAAAACATGAACTATAATCTTGTTTGTTGCCCTCTGTGCAAACAAGGTCCGGACTCACATAACCATTTATTTTTCGATTGTGTCTTTTCTTCACAGGTTTGGTATAGTATTCGTCACTTGGCACATATGCAGCTCGTTGACTCTAAATGGGATGATATATATCAGAATTTGCTGCTGCGATCCAATTCCAACTCAGCTAAAAGTGTTATTGGACGATTGCTTGTTGCTGCCACAGCCTACTTTGTTTGGCAAGAAAGAAATCAAAGATTATTCACTAATAAAGCTCGACCTCCTGGGATAATTGGTGATATTATTGCTGCTACAGTTAGGCTTAAACTCGTCACCTTGAAGTTCAAGCAGACTACTCTTGTGGAACGCTTTGTTCAGGCTTGGAATTTACCACGTGATATGGTGGTGTTTGATCATAACCGGTGATAGACAGATTGATAGATAGATTGATTTATTTGCTATTCTATTCTGACTACTTGTAGTTGAGTAGGTTGCTGGTTGTATGTTTTAGTTGTTTGCTGTTGCTTGATTACATATGTATGGCATGTCATACGTATGAACTAGTATGGTATTTCGGCCATACTACTTGTTTTTGTAATGTTTGGTTATGGTATAATATTTACAGGGGTATACCCATTAACCAAAAAAACATGCACGTGTCATGGCAACTTAACAAGTCTAGTGAACTAGATGAGCAAGCCATACATTCATGCACATACAACAATCAACAACATTTACTACATCTCAATGCATTGCAAGATACTACATAACATTTCATAACATAACACGACGTTTTACTTCATTTCATAACATGCACTACATTATATATAATTTGGGACTACATTTCAGGTCATACCCACAAGCAACATAAGGTACCAATTTGGGAAGTTATAATTATGAAACCCTCTTTTGTTGAACCCTCAGCGTGTCAAAGTAGTGTATCTTACCTCGTAGAAGCGCACACAAACGATAACTAAGGTTACCGTGCAAAGCAAGTATTCCCAACTACCTATAATGAACATAGGATCAATTAACGAGTATAAACGAGACTAAACCGGCCTACAATCTATATACGTGTCGTATAATGGTCTCTGTTGACTACTTTCATCTATTGTAGACTACTATACTCTTCTGTAGACTACTTGACTCATTTGTAGACTACTTTCATATTCTGTAGACTACTTTCATCTTTTGACTATCTTCAGTTTCGTAGACTACTTTTGGCATACAAGACAACCAAATGAGAGGAAACTCAGTTCTTAACAAATGTAGGGGACTCAAAGAACTTTTCAAAAATGTAAGGTTCATCTCCTAACTCATTATTATAAATGAGATACAATTTTTGCAATATGACTGAATTTTCAGACCTTAAAACTCTTTGTTTTACAAAAGATCTCACCCATTAAACATCCATGGAAATTAACCATGACACCTACAGTTCATAAACACCCAAAATATGATTCAATTGACACTATGAAATCATATATTGATTCATGGATTCATTAAACACATTTTACAATTGATTTGACACCCGATTTGACCTAAATCGACTCACAAACATAATCGAATCCAAACCGAAACTCTTTGACCAGAAATGATTGACATAGTAAGATCAAAAGAATGTTAAATCAGAAGGGAAACATCATATATAACTGTAGATGATTATGGAGATGAAAGATCTAGACCAAAACTCTATCAAATCACCTTTAATCGGAATAATCACACACGAATTGCTCAAGAAAGGGAGGGGGCGGTTAGGGCTTGAGGAAAAGGAAGGGAAAACTGATTTTGATTGTAAATAGGGTTTAGTTAACCCTTAATCCTGTTTTTAAGTTTCACCCTATGTCAAAACTAGTCCCTAGACTTCCTTACATCACATTATTACCCCAAAACACCTCTATGGACTATATACAACTCAATGAACCCTTCAAGCACTTCAAAAGGCACATAACTACATCTTTAAACACATTACTACATCAATTAATAAGACATTCAAGTCCCGCACGTATAACACATTAACTACATTTAAGCATTAAATCTACCATAAGCTTAACAGACACGTTATGTTGACTTAACGACTTGAGTCAACCGTTAATTAAAAAGATTGAGATGTTACAATTACCTCCCCCTTAAAAGGATTCCGTCCCCAGAATCTCATCCGAAACGAACAACTCTGGATACTTCTCTTTCATCACGGATTCGGTTTCCCAAGTAAGACTTTCACCATGGTTGTGCTTCCACTTGATCAATACAAGGTCAATGATTTTCCTGCGTAGCTTCTTTTGCTTCCTTCCAAGTATTGCTATCGGTTCCTCGATCATTCTTTTACTTGGATCAATACTCACATCTTCAATAGGAATCACACTAGACTCCTCCGCTAAACATTTCCTCAAATAGGATACATGAAATGTGTTGTGAATTCCATCAAATTCTGGAGGCAATTCCAACTGATATACCACATCTTTGATACGCTTCAGCACTTTAAATGGTCCAATAAATCTTGGACTTAACTTTCCTTTCTTTCCAAAGTGAATGACTCCTCTCCATGGGGAAACTTTCAATATCACCATGTCACCGACTTCAAATTCAATCGGTATTCTTTTCTTGTCGGCATACGTTTTCTGTCGTTCTCTAGCTACGCGAAGCGCTTCTTTAGCAATGTTAACCTTTTCAGCTGTGAGCTCTATAATTTCAGGGCCCGTAATTTGCTTTTCACCGGGCTCCATCCAACAACTTGGAGTCCTACACCTTCTACCATAAAGCATTTCAAATGGCGGCATTCCAATACTTGCATGATAGCTATTATTATAAGCAAACTCAATCAATTTCAAGTGATCGTCCCACGCTCCACCATACTCCAATACACAAGCCCTTAGCATATCCTCCAATGATTGAATTGTTCTTTCACTTTGCCCATCAGTTTGAGGATGATAGGCGGTGCTCAAGTTCACTCTAGTACCTAATGCTCGTTGGAGACCTTTCCAAAAACTAGATACATATCTCGTGTCTCGATCTGAAACAATAGATAAAGGAACACCATGCTTTGAGACAACTTCATCTATGTACATCTTCGCCATCTTAGTTAATGGTACATCTTGTCGTGTTGCTAAGAAATGAGCACTCTTCGTCAATCTATCCACAATAACCCATACCATATCATTACCCTTTGGAGTTCTAGGTAACTTGGTCACAAAATCCATTGTTATATGATCCCATTTCCATTCGGGAATCTCCAATTGATGCAACATTCCATATGGCTTTTTATGATCAGCTTTAACCCGTGCACAAGTCAAGCATCTTTCCACAAAATGTGCTACTTCTCCTTTAATGTTCGGCCACCAATAAATGGGCTTCAAATCTGCATACATCTTTGTAGCACCGGGATGAATTGAGTATCTCGACCTATGAGCTTCCTCAAGGATCAATTCTCGGTTACCATCTAGCAATGGTACCCAAATTCGCCCTTTGTACGTCCGAAATCCACGGGTGTTCGTTTCCATCTCTAACCTTTTCTTCTTTCCAATACCTTCTTTATCAATGTTATCCTTCATCAAAGCCTTAACTTGAGCCTCCTTGATATGGTCAAGTAACCCTGACTTTGCTTGTACAACCATACTCATCAATCTACATGAAAAATTCTGCACTTTCCTACTTAATGCATCAGCCACTACATTGGCTTTACCGGGATGGTATTTGATTTCACAATCATAGTCTTTCAACAGTTCCATCCATCTCCTTTGTCTCACATTCATTTCTTTCTGAGTAAACACATATTGTAAACTCTTATGGTCGGTGTACAAGGTACACTTAGTTCCGTACAAATAGTGTCTCCATAACTTCAAAGCAAACACCACCGCCGCTAACTCTAGATCATGGGTCGGGTAGTTCTTTTCATGTGGCTTCAATTGACGTGAAGCATAGGAATAACCTTATCCCTCTGCATAAGAACACAACCCAAACCTGTAATGGAAGCATCACTATAAACAACAAGGTCATCCGTACCTTCGGGTAAGGCAAGGATAGGAGCTTCACATAACTTCGTCTTCAACGTTTGAAAAGCCTTCTCTTGAGCTTCCGACCACACAAACTTCACTCCTTTCTTCGTCAATTCGGTCATTGGCTTAGCTATACGAGAGAAATCTTGTATAAACCTTCGATAATAGCCGGCTAAACCAAGAAAACTCTTGATCTCCGTGGGAGTCTTTGGCTGCTCCCACTTAGAAACAGCTTCAATCTTTGAGGGATCAACTTTAATTCCTTCGGAAGAAATGACATGTCCAAGAAACTGAACTTCTCTAACCAAAACTCACATTTAGAGAACTTTGCATATAACTTCTTTTCTCTAAGGACTTCAACGACAGCCCTTAAGTGTTCTCGATGCTCGGCTTCGGACTTAGAATAAATTAGAATATCATCTATAAAAACAATCACAAAATGGTCTAAGAATGGACGACAAACACGATTCATAAGATCCATAAAAGCAGCTGGAGCATTTGTCAAACCAAAAGGCATGACTAAGAATTCATAATGTCCATATCGTGTACGAAAAGCTGTTTTTGCAACATCCTCCTTGTTAACCTTCAATTGGTGATAACCGGACCGCAAATCTATCTTAGAAAAGTATGAAGTACCATGCAGTTGATCAAAAAGATCATCAATACGCGGAAGAGGATACTTGTTCTTAACCGTTCGCTTATTCAACTCACAGTAGTCTATACACATGCGCATTGAACCATCTTTCTTCTTTACAAATAAAACCGGAGCTCCCCAAGGCGAGGAACTAGGTTGTATAAAACCCTTGTCAAGTAACTCTTGAAGTTGCGTCATCAACTCTTTCATCTCAGTAGGAGCCAAACGATATGGTGCCTTTGCAACTGGAGTAGCACCGGGAACAAGATCAATCTGAAAAGTAACCTCTCGATCGGGAGGAATACCGGGAAGATTATCCGGAAAGACATCAGAAAATTCAGAAACCACATCAACGTTAGAAATAGAAGACTTCTCGTTTCGTGTATCAATCACATAAGCAAGGAAGTGATTCTTATTATGTCGAATGCAATTTAGAGCCTTCATTAAATTAATGATCTTTAAGCCCCCCTTCTTCTTATCTCCATGAACAGAGATGACTACACCGTCCGGGGTAGTGAAACGAACTACCTTTTGAGAACATATAATTGTGGCATCATTTTGAGACAACCAATCCATACCTATCACTATATCAAAACCAGCTAAAGTAGTAGGTAATAACTGGACCGAAAAAGAGCGACCTTCAATCTCAATGTCACAATCATCATAGCCCATACGTATGTCACTAATAGTACCATTGGCAATCTCTACCTCTACAGAACAATCTAAGGGAGTAGTGACTCTTTCGAGCTTAGGAGCAAACAAGGTAGACACAAAGGACCTATTTGCACCCGAATCAAAAAGAACAGAAGCAGGTTTTAAAAAAAAAACAGAAGCAGGTTTTGAATTAACAAGGAAAGTACCGCTTACCACTTCATCGTTGTCCTTAGCAGCTTCCACCGTCATTTGAAGTGCTTGAACTCTTGTCTTTGGAGCGGCTGCCTTCTTTCCATCATTCTTCATCTGTGGACAATCTGCAATGAGATGACCTGTTTCTTGACACTTGTAGCAACGCATCCTATCCCTACAATCAGCTGCAATATGCCCCGATGAACCACACTTATGGCACCTTTTGGTCTTGTCTGAACATTGACCATCATAAGTAGTCTTGCAAGTAGCACACCACGTGCCACTGTTCTTCTTGTCTTTACCTCCATTCGAGGTAGAACCACCTTTGAACTTCTTATTAGAACCCGAAGACCAATTAGATCTTCTCTTGAATCCCGACTTCTTATCATCGGCTTTCTCAACAACTTTTTCAGATTTGAGGTCATCATCTAACCTCTTAGACTACTGATGCGGAGATGTCCAGATTCACTAGACTGGAGAAATCCAGTGAACTTATCATGCCAACTGAACAGGCCATGTTGATTCTGCCAGCAGTAGCCCATTTCAGACAAGTCTTTTCTGAACCAGTCCAGTCACCAGTGGTAACACTTCTCCAGTGGCAAGCTCCAGATGAATGCTTCAGTGACCACTACTGAAGGTCCTCCAGATGACGTGTTCCAGTTTTTATCTCCAGTAGCGGTCCAGATTTATGTTTCCAGTTGCCAATTAATAAAGTCCCCGCTGACAACGTTTGTGGGCCCAATAATAAAGAAGAATGACAGCCGTTAAGGAAAGCGCGTGTGACAAGACGTTTCTAACAATATCATGGGACCACTTGCAGGGGAATGTTTCTAGAAGCTTACGTGTCCATTTTCTATTGGTCCAAATTGATTAGTGGTTTAGCGTGTGACAGCTTTTTGTTTAATATTTTATTATTATGTCGTTAATTCCTAGGTAAAGCATGTGGCTATAAATAGAAGTCTTATCTCTCATTGTATAGTAAGTTGATGTTGAATGAAATTAATAGAGCAGCCTCTATTTCTTACAAAAATCTTCTTTTACCTTTATAGATCTTTTGATCTTGGTGGTTAGGAGTGACCCCTTTATCAATATTTGTGGTGATTTATTCTTTATCAAATATTGTGGTGAGGTCTTTTAAATCTTCGGTTTCCCTTTATCTATAGTCGTGGTGGCTAGACCTTTATCGATTGTAGTGGTGGGGCGGAGTGTTTCCTTTATCCTTGATTCCGGTGGCTTAGCCTTTACGAGTCTTGGTGGTGGATTCTTTTTATCTATCATTTTACTTTATTGTCTCGTTTAGTTTGTTTCATATAAAATCCAGAAAATACCAAAAATAGTTTTCCGCTGTCGTTTGTCGCGTGATTTACGCATCAATTTGGTATCAGAGCCAGGTTTAAAAAGGTTTCTTAATCTTTTTGTCCATTGGGTTATTGTTTGTTTAGATCTATTAGTTATTTGCTTAGATCTATTGGTTGTGAGTTATTTGTTGGTTAAAAATGGCGTTTAGAAGAAATATGACTTTAGACGAAGCTAATAATGCTAGGAGAGATAGACAGATTGAAGATCTACAAGAAGCACTTGGTAGAGTTGTTCATATGTTAGAAGTTGATGTTGAATGAAATTAATAGAGCAGCCTCTATTTCTTACAAAAATCTTCTTTTACCTTTATAGATCTTTTGATCTTGGTGGTTAGGAGTGACCCCTTTATCAATATTTGTGGTGATTTATTCTTTATCAAATATTGTGGTGAGGTCTTTTAAATCTTCGGTTTCCCTTTATCTATAGTCGTGGTGGCTAGACCTTTATCGATTGTAGTGGTGGGGCGGAGTGTTTCCTTTATCCTTGATTCCGGTGGCTTAGCCTTTACGAGTCTTGGTGGTGGATTCTTTTTATCTATCATTTTACTTTATTGTCTCGTTTAGTTTGTTTCATATAAAATCCAG
This sequence comes from Erigeron breviscapus, assembly GCA_034093135.1. Lineage (NCBI taxonomy): Eukaryota > Viridiplantae > Streptophyta > Magnoliopsida > Asterales > Asteraceae > Erigeron > Erigeron breviscapus. Next base: position 105,603,250 of record CM067168.1, read on the forward strand.
AAAATACCAAAAATAGTTTTCCGCTGTCGTTTGTCGCGTGATTTACGCATCAATTTGGTATCAGAGCCAGGTTTAAAAAGGTTTCTTAATCTTTTTGTCCATTGGGTTATTGTTTGTTTAGATCTGTTGATTGATTGTTTAGATCTATTAGTTAGTTGCTTAGATCTATTGGTTGTGAGTTATTTGTTGGTTAAAAATGGCGTTTAGAAGAAATATGACTTTAGACGAAGCTAATAATGCTAGGAGAGATAGACAGATTGAAGATCTACAAGAAGCACTTGGTAGAGTTGTTCATATGTTAGAAGTTGATGTTGAATGAAATTAATAGAGCAGCCTCTATTTCTTACAAAAATCTTCTTTTACCTTTATAGATCTTTTGATCTTGGTGGTTAGGAGTGACCCCTTTATCAATATTTGTGGTGATTTATTCTTTATCAAATATTGTGGTGAGGTCTTTTAAATCTTCGGTTTCCCTTTATCTATAGTCGTGGTGGCTAGACCTTTATCGATTGTAGTGGTGGGGCGGAGTGTTTCCTTTATCCTTGATTCCGGTGGCTTAGCCTTTACGAGTCTTGGTGGTGGATTCTTTTTATCTATCATTTTACTTTATTGTCTCGTTTAGTTGTTTGTTTCATATAAAATCCAGAAAATACCAAAAATAGTTTTTCGCTGTCGTTTGTCGCGTGATTTACAAGTTGCAATGGTTAAGCGAAGGTTCTGAAGTAAAGGTATGTCGGACAAGTCACTATTCCCTTTTCAATTGGGTCAGTTTACCAAGATAAAATTATATGTGATGTTGTTCCCATGGATGCCTGTCACATTTTGTTGGGTCGACCATGGTTATTTGATAATTATGTTCATCATGATGGTTGTATGAATTCATATTCTCTGAATATAAGTGGAAAGAAGGTCACACTGACTTCTTTGAAGCCCACCGAACTGATGAAAGTCAAGAAGGATCAGCCCAGTAAGCCTTTGTTTTTATCTCAATCTGAAGTTGAAGAAGAGTTATCTGAAGACTCTCCAGTTCTAATGCTACTGGTCGTTGAAAAGTCTGAAGAGAAGAAGTCCACTGAAGTCCCCAGTTTACTGAAGTCATTACTGAAGGAGTTCAGAGATGTTTTTTTCTGAAGATCTACCTGAAGGTTTACCTCCAGTTAGAGGTATTGAGCACCAGATTGACTTGGTTCCAGGCTCAGTTCTTCCAAACGAAGCTGTTTATCGTTGTTCTCCTAATGAAGCCAAAGAATTGCAAAGACAAGTAGATGAACTGGTCGAGAAGGGTTATGTCAGAGCAAGCATGAGTCCTTGTTCAGTTTCTGCTCTACTGGTCCCAAAGAAAGATGGAACGATGAGAATGTGTGTTGACAGCAGAGCCATCAACAATATAACTAAGTATAGATATCCTATTCCCAGATTGGATGATATGCTTGATGAGTTACATGGCTCCAGAGTGTTTTCAAAGATTGATCTCAGAAGTGGTTATCACCAGATAAGAATGAAGGATGGAGATGAATGGAAGATTGCTTTCAAAATCAAGGGAGGTTTGTATGAATGGTTAGTGATGCCTTTTGGCTTGTCAAATGCCCTAAGTACTTTCATGAGGCTAATTAATGAAGTTCTGAGGCCACTTATAGGTCAGTTTGTTGTTGTTTACTTTGATGATATTCTGGTGTACTCTAAATCTGAAGCTGAACATGTTGGTCATCTGAAGAAAGTATTTGAACTGTTAAGAAGACACCAGTTGTATGAAAACTGGAGAAATGTGATTTTATGGTGGATAGTGTGATATTTCTGGGGTATGTTGTGTCGAAAAATGGGATTTCAATGGATCCATCGAAGGTAGAAGCCATCAGATCGTGGCCAGTTCCTACAACCATCACTGAAGTTAGAAGTTTTCATGGACTGGCATCATTCTATCGAAGGTTCATAAAGAACTTTTCTACAGTTGTGGCTCCTATCACTGATTGTCTTAAGAAAGGCGTGTTCAACTGGCCAAGCTCGGCTCAACTGGTGTTCGAAGCACTGAAGGGGAAGCTCAGTTCAGCTCCAGTTCTATCCTTACCAGATTTTGATATGCTATTTGAACTTGAATGTGATGCCAGTGGAGTTGGTATTGGTGCAGTACTGGTGCAGAGTGGGCGTCCAGTTGCTTATTTCAGTGAGAAACTGAACGGATCAAAATTAAAGTATAGCACTTATGATAAAGAATTTTATGCAATAATTCATGCTATCACTCACTGGTCACATTATCTGAAGCCAAAACAGTTCGTATTGTTTTCTGATCATGAAGCACTGAAGTTCATTAATGGTCAACATAAGCTTAATGCCAGGCATGCAAAATGGGTGGAAATTTTTACAGTCTTATTCATTTGTTTCTAAACATAAAGCTGGAATAGCCAATGTTGTTGCTGATGCACTTTCTAGAAGATATTCATTGTTGTCAATTCTGGAAGCAAGAGTACTTGGATTTTCTTTCATAAAGGAGTTATATGCTGCTGATCCAGATTTTTCTGAGAAAACTACTGAAGCTAATCTGAAAGGACCATTCACTGTTCAAGATGGATTCTTATTCAAGAATGGAAAGTTGTGCATTCCCAGAGGTTCAATTAGAGATTTGCTAATAAGAGAAGCCCATGGAGGAGGTTTAGCTGGTTATTTCGGAATAAACAAAACTGGAGAGATTCTCACTAAAGACTTCTACTGGCCAAGTCTACTGAAGGATGTACAAAATCTCATCAGTCGCTGTCCAACTTGTCACCAGGCGAAGACAACTTTTCACAAAGGACTGTACACTCCTCTTCCAGTTCCAAACCAACCTTGGGAAGATCTTAGCATGGATTTTATCATTGCACTGCCCAGAACCCAAAGGGGAAAAGACTCAATTATGGTGGTTGTTGATAGATTCTCAAAAATGGCTCATTTTGTTGCTTGCAATACAACCAATGATGCTTCAGCTGTGGCGAGTTTGTTCTTCAAGGAGATTGTTAGATTGCATGGGATTCCCAAATCAATTGTATCAGATAGAGATGTAAAGTTTCTGAGTTATTTCTGGAAAACTCTATGGAGGTTGATGGGCACCAGATTGTTGTTCAGTATGTCTCACCATCCTCAGACTGATGGACAGACTGAAGTTACGAACAGAACAATTGGTATGTTGTTAAGAACACTGGTGAAGAAGACACTGAAGGATTGGGATTTGAAGCTTGCTCATGCTGAATTTGCTTTCAACAGTGCTCCTAACTATTCCACCAGTAAATCCCCATTTGAAGTTTGTTATGGTGTCAATCCACTGACTCCCATTGACTTAATTCCATTTTCGATTGAACCAAAAGCAAGCATTGAAGCTGAAACCAGAGCAAAAGAAATAAAGAGAATTCATGGAGAAGTGAAGGCCAGAATTGAGAAAGCAAATGCCAGTTACAAGGCCAAGGCAAACAAGAACAGGAAGCAACCCAGTTTTTCACCAGGTGATCTTGTGTGGGTGCATCTGAGAAAGAAAGGTTTCCAGCAAAGAGAAAGAGTAGACTGATGCCCAGAGCTGAAGGTCCGTTCAAGATTCTGGAGAGATATGGTGATAATGCTTACAAGGTTGAGTTACCTGGAGACATGGTGGTTTCAAGCACTTTTAATGTGGGAGATCTGATGCCTTATCTGGAGGATGAGTACCTCGAAGACTTGAGGACAAGTCTCTTTTCAGAGGGGGAGAATGATGCGGAAATGTCCAGATTCACTGGACTGGAGAAAACCAGTGAACTGATCATGCCATCTGAACAGGCCATGTTGATTCTGCCAGCAGTAGCCCATTTCAGACAAGTCTTTTCTGAACCAGTCCAGTCACCAGTGGTAACATTTCTCCAGTGGCAAGCTCCAGATGACTGCTCCAGATGAATGCTTCAGTGACCACTACTGAAGGTCCTCCAGATGACGTGTTCCAGTTTTTATCTCCAGTAGCGGTCCAGATTTATGTTTCCAGTTGCCAATTAATAAAGTCCCCGCTGACAACGTTTGTGGGCCCAATAATAAAGAAGAATGACAGCCGTTAAGGAAAGCGCGTGTGACAAGACGTTTCTAACAATATCATGGGACCACTTGCAGGGGAATGTTTCTAGAAGCTTACGTGTCCATTTTCTATTGGTCCAAATTGATTAGTGGTTTAGCGTGTGACAGCTTTTTGTTTAATATTTTATTCTTATGTCGTTAATTCCTAGGTAAAGCATGTGGCTATAAATAGAGGTCTTATCTCTCATTGTATGTTGAATGAAATTAATAGAGCAGCCTCTATTTCTTACAAAAATCTTCTTTTACCTTTATAGATCTTTTGATCTTGGTGGTTAGGAGTGACCCCTTTATCAATATTTGTGGTGATTTATTCTTTATCAAATATTGTGGTAAGGTCTTTTAAATCTTCGGTTTCCCATTATCAATAGTCGTGGTGGCTAGACCTTTATCGATTGTAGTGGTGGGGCGGAGTGTTTCCTTTATCCTTGATTCCGGTGGCTTAGCCTTTACGAGTCTTGGTGGTGGATTCTTTTTATCTATCATTTTACTTTATTGTCTCGTTTAGTTGTTTGTTTCATATAAAATCCAGAAAATACCAAAAATAGTTTTCCGCTGTCGTTTGTCGCGTGATTTACGCATCAATTTGGTATCAGAGCCAGGTTTAAAAAGGTTTCTTAATCTTTTTGTCCATTGGGTTATTGTTTGTTTAGATCTGTTGATTGATTGTTTAGATCTATTAGTTATTTGCTTAGATATAATTGTGAGTTATTTGTTGGTTAAAAATGGCGTTTAGAAGAAATATGACTTTAGACGAAGCTAATAATGCTAGGAGAGATAGACAGATTGAAGATCTATAAGAAGCACTTGGTAGAGTTGTTCATATGTTAGAAGTTGATGTTGAATGAAATTAATAGAGCAGCCTCTATTTCTTACAAAAATCTTCTTTTACCTTTATAGATCTTTTGATCTTGGTGGTTAGGAGTGACCCCTTTATCAATATTTGTGGTGATTTATTCTTTATCAAATATTGTGGTGAGGTCTTTTAAATCTTCGGTTTCCCTTTATCTATAGTCGTGGTGGCTAGACCTTTATCGATTGTAGTGGTGGGGCGGAGTGTTTCGTTTATCCTTGATTCCGGTGGCTTAGCCTTTACGAGTCTTGGTGGTGGATTCTTTTTATCTATCATTTTACTTTATTGTCTCGTTTAGTTGTTTGTTTCATATAAAATCCAGAAAATACCAAAAATAGTTTTCCGCTGTCGTTTGTCGCGTGATTTACGCATCAACTACTTAATAGCTGCAGACAGGGTAGTGTGCTGCCTACATAGACCACGATAACTAACCGGGAGACTATCACAATATGCCTCAATCTGGTCCACCTCCCTACGGGCCATATGTCCCACAAACTTGAGTTTCTCCATGAACGAATGGGCCTACTCCGTTATAGCACCGGGCTTAGCAATCAAAGCCCTAAACTCCTTCTCAATCAGCCTCAACTCTCGAGTTCCAACATACTCCTCCCAGAACTTCTCCTTAAAAGTAGTAGCCCTCCACCAATTACGGGCATTCTTTTTCAACATACGAGTTGCACACAAAACTTTCATGTCATCAGGACAATAACATGAAGCAAAGACCACCTCAATGTCTTCTAACCGCTCCATGGCACCAACTTCATTCTGAGTACCATCAAACTCTTTAGCACCACATTTCTGAAAACTCTCATACTTAAAGTTAGTGGTGCGAGGAGCAACCACCACATGAGGTTCCACCACATTTCCCCCACCATTCACACCTGCAATTACATTCTCTGGAGCAACTTGTGACCTCACATTAGATGGCTCGGCTTCATTGGAAGGATTTGAATAGTTCCCTTCCGTGTGCTCATCTCTACGCAAGTTAGCTTCTCTTTCAACCTCCCTTTCGGCCCTTACTCGAGCCAATTCTTCTTCAGTCCTTCTTAAATGAGCTCGAATAGCCCTCAACTCTTCCAACATTTTAGCTTGAGTCGGAACCTGCTCAATTACCAGGTTATCCCGATCAATCTCATATCTTGTCGGCACCGCACCCAGATTTAACCTTCGAGGAGACTCTTGATTGTTTACGTTTCCGCCTCCATTTCGGTTAGCAGGAGCAGTACTAGCAGTAGCTCCATCACGAAAGCTATTGGTACGGGTGTTAACCATGTTGTCTACGACGTAATGACGACAGTTAGTAAGAATTAAAGTGAGAACAAGGAGATTAAGGCTACACGACATCTACATAAGCTGCATATATAACCACAAACAAGCCTCAACCTACACTCTCACTCAATCCCAACCCGTCCTAAAGCACTTCATCTCAAGCTACGCATACCTACATAAGCCTAACTTATCCTCCATCGGTTTAAGTCCAAAATCCTACGGTCATGGTCGAACTTTGGTTTACTTAAACCATTTCTCTGATACCAACTTGTAACACCCTTCGTTTAAAAATATGGGTTTTCAAAAAATTTCGCCTAATGGCGTTAAAAGAAAGCGGAAGAAACTTTAAAAGTCCAAACCAATTAAAATCTGTTTGGTTTACTTTATTCAATGGTGTTACTAATCGCATCATCAAAACAAGTTTAATAGAAACCTGTCGGCTGCCCAACACAAAACAACCGACTACATAGCATTCAAACTGCACCAGATGAATGCTCCAGTGATCAACACTGAAGGTCCACCAGTGAAGTGGTCCAGATTTGTGTCTCCAGTTTCCACTCAATAAAGTCCCCACTGAAGTCCCATGTTTGTGGGTCCAATAAAGAAGAATGACAGCTGTAAAGGAAGGCGCGTGTGACGATGACATTTCTAACGGTATTGTGGGACCACTTGCAGGGAATGTTTCTAGAAACCCACGCTGTCCATTTCCTATTGGCCTAAATAAATTAGTGGCTTAGCATTTTACAGCTTTTTATGTAATATTTTATTATTTTCGTTAATTCCTATGAAATAGCATGTGGCTATAAATAGGGGCTTTATTTCTCTTTGTAAAATCAGTTTTTGATGTTAAATGAAATTAATAGAGCAATCTCTATTTCTTACAAAAATCTTCTTTTACCTTTATAGATCTTTGATCTTGGTGGTTAGGAGTGACCCCTTTATCAATATTTGTGGTGACTTGTTCTTTATCAATATGCTTCAATCGGTTTTCTTTATCTATAATCGTGGTGGCTAGACCTTTATCGATTGTAGTGGTGGGGCGGAGTGTTTCCTTTATCCTTGATTCCGGTGGCTTAGCCTTTACGAGTCTTGGTGGTGGATTCTTTATCTATCATTTTTATTTTATTTCTTGTTTGATTGTTTGTTTCATATAAAATCCGGAAAATACCAAAAATAGTCTTCCGCTGTCGTTTGTCGCGTGATTTACGCATCAAATTTGGTATCAGAGCCAGGTTTGAAAAAGGTTTCTTAATTTTTTTTTGTCCGTTGGGGCATTGTTTGTTTAGATCTCATTTCGATTTAGTCAGATCTGTTTGTTGGTTGTTTAGATCTAGTTGTTACTGACATAGATCTATTAAGTTGGTTGACTATTAATGGCTTTTAGAAGAAATATGACATTAGAAGAAGCTCATGATGCTAGGAGAGATAGGCAGATTGAAGATCTACAAGAAGTACTTGGTAGAGTTGTTCATATGTTAGAAGATGGTGGTTTAAGGTTTAATAGAGACCATGTTGTTGCTAGTGAAAGAGATTCTGAATCTCAAGGTCCTAGTGAAAGATTTGATAGTATACCCAGAAACTCTAGTGAATCTGAAGATCCACATCCCCGAGAAAGACGAAGGAGACATAAGGGTGATGATACTAGAGATATTAAGATAGATCCACCAGATTTTAATGGGTCTTCTAACCCAGAAGAATATTTTGAATGGGTTCAGGTGATGGATAGGATTATGGAAATAAAAGGTTATGATGATAAAAAGAGTTTTAAGGTTGCCATTATTAAGCTTAAAAAGTATGCTTCATCTTAGTATGATAATATGAAATCTGAAAGGGAATATAAGGGTAAGAGTAAAATCAAGACCTGGTCCAAACTGAAGGAAGTTATGCAGAAGAGATTTGTTCCTCAGTCGTACAAGCAAGATCAGTATCTACTGATGAATAATCTGAAGCAAGGTGCTAAAGAAGTGTGTATATTAGGGAGTTTGAACAACTGAAGATCAGAACTGGTGTCAAAGAAACTGAAGAGCATACTATCGCCAGATTCGTTGGTGGGTTGAATGCTACCATTACTGAGAAGATAGAATTGTAGCCCATCTGGACTTATGAAGTTGCATGCAAACTGGCCCTCCAGATTGAAAAGCAACTGAAGAAAAAGGTCCAGTACAAACCTTTCACTAAGGTTACTTCCAGTTCCAGTCAACCAGCTACCAAGACCAGTGAAACTGTTCAGAAATCCTTCAGAGGAAAGGAAAAAGAAACTGGAGGATCAAAAGAACCAGTTGGAAGAAAATGTTTTAAGTGTCATGGCTTTGGTCACTTCCAGGCGCAGTGTCATAACCAGCGAGCACTAACTGCTAAGGAGATTGAAAGCTTACCAGATGTTGATACTGAAGAAGGTGAACCGGTGTATGATGAAGATGAAAATGAAGAAGCGTATGTAGGTGCAGATGTTGGAGAGATGCTAGTAGTAAGAAGAGTGATGCATGCTGATGAAGTTGCAACTGATACTGCCCAGCGAGAGAATATTTTTCACTCCAGATGTACTGTTAAAGGCAAGGTGTGTGATCTGATCATTGACGGTGGGAGTTGTGCTAATGCTGCTTCAACTTACATGGTAGAGAAACTGGCACTACCTACAGTCAAGCACCCTCGTCCATACAAGTTGCAATGGCTCAGTGAAGGATCTGAGGTAAAAGTTAACCGACAAGTTACTATTCCTTTTTCCATTGGATCTATTTATCAGGATAAAATTGTGTGTGTTGTTGTTCCTATGGATGCTTGTCATATATTACTGGGTAGACCATGGTTATTTGATAATAATGTTTTTCATAATGGTCGTATGAATTCATATTCAGTATTTGTAAGTGGGAAGAAGGTCACTCTGACTTCTTTAAAACCAAATGAAATACTGAAAGTTAATAAGAAAGACCAGCCCAACAAGTCTTTATTCATGTCTCAAACTGAAGTAGAAGAAGAGTTAACTGGAGGCTCTCCAGTTATGATATTACTGGTGCTTGAGCGTACTGAAGAGAAGGAGTTCACTGGAGTCCCCAGTCTCCTAAAGTCTCTACTGAAGGAATTCACTGATGTTTTCCCAGAAGACCTACCTGAAGGTTTGCCACCAGTAATTGGAATTGAACACCAGATTGACCTGGTTCCAGGTCCAGTTTTTCCAAACAAAGCTGCTTATAGATGCTCGCCTAATGAAGCAAAGGAGTTGCAAAGGCAGGTAGATGAGTTGGTTGCCAAAGGTTATGTCAGAGCATGCATGAGTCCATGTTCAGTTCCAGCTCTCCTGGTCCCAAAGAAAGATGGTTCGATGAGAATGTGTGTAGATAGCAGAGCCATAAATAATATAACTATTAAGTATAGATATCCCATTCCCAGATTGGATGATATGCTTGATGAGTTACATGGCTCCAGTGTGTTTTCCAAGATTGATCTCAGAAGTGGCTATCACCAGATTTAAATGAAGGATGGAGATGAGTGGAAGACTGCATTCAAAATTAAAGGAGGCCTTTATGAATGGTTAGTAATGCCTTTTGGATTATCTAATGCTCCTAGTACTTTCATGAGACTGATGAATGAAGTTCTCCGGCCACTTATTGGTCAGTTTGTTGTTGTTTATTTCGATGATATTCTGGTGTATTCAAAATCTGAAGCTGAGCATGTTAATCATCTGAAGAGTGTATTTGAACTGTTGAGAAGACACCAACTTATGGTAAACTGGAGAAATCCTCACTGAACACTTCTACTGGCCAAGTCTACTGAAGGATGTCCAGAGCATCATCAGTCGCTGCCCAACTTGTCACCAGGCGAAGACAACTTTTCACAAACGGTTGTATACTCCTCTTCCAATCCCAAGCCAACCATGGGAAGATCTCAGTATGGATTTCATTGTTGCACTGCCCAGAACTCAGAGAGGTAAAGATTCAATAATGGTGGTGGTTGATCGTTTTTCGAAAATGGCTCATTTTACTCCTTGCCACACCACAAATGATGCTTCAGCAGTAGTAAATTTGTTCTTTAAGGAGATTGTCAGATTACATGGAATTCCCAAGACCATTGTTTCAGATAGAGATGTCAAATTCCTGAGTTATTTCTGGAAGACCTTATGGAGACTGATGGGTACCAGATTATTGTTCAGTACGTCTCACCATCCTCAGACTGATGGACAGACTGAAGTCACAAACAGAACAATTGGTATGTAGAGAACACTGGTCAAGAAGACACTGAAAGATTGGGATCTGAAGCTTGCTCATGCTGAGTTTGCTTTCAACAGAGCTCCAAATTATTCGACCAGTAAATCCCCATTCGAAGTTTGTTATGGTATCAATCCACTGACCCCCATTGATTTAATTCCATTTTCGATTGAGCCAAAAGCAAGTATTGAAGCTGAAGCCAGATCGAAAGAAGTCAAGAAAATTCATGAAGAAGTGAAGGTTAGAATAGACAAAGCAAACGCCAGTTACAAGGCCAGAGCCAACGAGAATAGAAAGCAGCCCAGTTTTGCACCAGGTGATCTTGTGTGGGTGCATCTGAGAAAAGAAAGGTTTCCAGCAAAAAGGAAGAGTAAACTGATGCCCAGAGCTGAAGGTCTATTCAAGATTCTGGAGAGATATGGCGATAATGCTTACAAGGTTGAGTTACCTGGAGATATGGCAGTTTCAAGGCCAGAGCCAACAAGAATAGAAAGCAGCCCAGTTTTGCACCAGGTGATCTTGTGTGGGTGCATCTGAGAAAAGAAAGGTTTCCAGCAAAAAGGAAGAGTAAACTGATGCCCAGAGCTGAAGGTCTATTCAAGATTCTGGAGAGATATGGCGATAATGCTTACAAGGTTGAGTTACCTGGAGATATGGCAGTTTCAAGTACGTTTAATGTTGGAGATCTGATGCCTTATCTGGAGGATGAGTACCTTGAAGACTTGAGGACAAGTCTCTTTTCAGAGGGGAAGAATGATGAGGATGTCCAGAGCATCATCAGTCGCTGCCCAACTTGTCACCAGGCGAAGACAACTTTTCACAAACGGTTGTATACTCCTCTTCCAATCCCAAGCCAACCATGGGAAGATCTCAGTATGGATTTCATTGTTGCACTGCCCAGAACTCAGAGAGGTAAAGATTCAATAATGGTGGTGGTTGATCGTTTTTCGAAAATGGCTCATTTTACTCCTTGCCACACCACAAATGATGCTTCAGCAGTAGTAAATTTGTTCTTTAAGGAGATTGTCAGATTACATGGAATTCCCAAGACCATTGTTTCAGATAGAGATGTCAAATTCCTGAGTTATTTCTGGAAGACCTTATGGAGACTGATGGGTACCAGATTATTGTTCAGTACGTCTCACCATCCTCAGACTGATGGACAGACTGAAGTCACAAACAGAACAATTGGTATGTAGAGAACACTGGTCAAGAAGACACTGAAAGATTGGGATCTGAAGCTTGCTCATGCTGAGTTTGCTTTCAACAGAGCTCCAAATTATTCGACCAGTAAATCCCCATTCGAAGTTTGTTATGGTATCAATCCACTGACCCCCATTGATTTAATTCCATTTTCGATTGAGCCAAAAGCAAGTATTGAAGCTGAAGCCAGATCGAAAGAAGTCAAGAAAATTCATGAAGAAGTGAAGGTTAGAATAGACAAAGCAAACGCCAGTTACAAGGCCAGAGCCAACGAGAATAGAAAGCAGCCCAGTTTTGCACCAGGTGATCTTGTGTGGGTGCATCTGAGAAAAGAAAGGTTTCCAGCAAAAAGGAAGAGTAAACTGATGCCCAGAGCTGAAGGTCTATTCAAGATTCTGGAGAGATATGGCGATAATGCTTACAAGGTTGAGTTACCTGGAGATATGGCAGTTTCAAGTACGTTTAATGTTGGAGATCTGATGCCTTATCTGGAGGATGAGTACCTTGAAGACTTGAGGACAAGTCTCTTTTCAGAGGGGAAGAATGATGCGGAAATGTCCAGATTCACTGAACTAGAGAGACCCAGCGAACTGAAGAAGCTAACTGAGCTGAAGGAAACTGAAATGATAATGCCATCTGAACAAGCCATGTTGATTTTGCCAGCAGTGGCCCATTTCAGACAAGTCTTTTCTGAACCAGTCCAGTCACCAGTAGTAACACTTCTTCAGTGGAGAGATTCTCCAGTGACCAACACTGGTAATCCACCAGTGAAGCACTCTAGTGACCATCTCCAGATGACTGCTCCAGATGAATGCTCCAGTGATCAACACTGAAGGTCCACCAGTGAAATGCTCCAGATTTGTGTCTCCAGTTTCCACTCAATAAAGTCCCCACTGAAGTCCCATGTTTGTGGGTCCAATAAAGAAGAATGACAGCTGTAAAGGAAGGCGCGTGTGACGATGACATTTCTAACGGTATTGTGGGACCACTTGCAGGGAATGTTTCTAGAAACCCACGCTGTCCATTTCCTATTGGCCTAAATAAATTAGTGGCTTAGCATTTTACAGCTTTTTATGTAATATTTTATTATTTTCGTTAATTCATAAGAAATAGCATGTGGCTATAAATAGGGGCTTTATTTCTCCAGTGGCAAGACTCTCCAGTGACCAACACTGGTAATCCACCAGTGAATCACTCCAGTGACCAACACTGAAGAGCTCCAAATGAAAGTACAGATTTTGTCTCCAGTTTCCAGTCAATAAAGTTCCCACTGAAGTCCCATGTTTGTGGGCCCAATAAAGAAGAATGACAGCTGTTAAGGAAGGCGCGTGTGACAATGACGTTTCTAATGGTATTGTGGGACCACTTGCAGGGGAATGTTTCAAGAAGCCTTACTTGTCCATTTTCTATTGGTCCAAATTAATTAGTGGCTTGCACATGACAACTTTTATTGTAATATTTTATTATTTCCGTTAATTCGTAGGAAATAACTTGTGGCTATAAATAGAGGCTCATTTCTCATTGTAAAGTAGTTTTTGGATGTTGAATGAAATTAATAGAGCAGCCTCTATTTCTTACAAAAATCTTCTTTTACCTTTATAGATATTTGATCTTGGTGGTTAGGAGTGACCCCTTTATCTATAATTGTGGTGACTTGTTCTTTATCAATTATAGTGGTGAGGTCTTTTAAATCTTCGGTTTCCTTTATCTGTAATCGTGGTGGCTAGACCTTTATCGATTATAGTGGTGGAGCGGAGTGTTTCCTTTATCCTTGATTCCGGTGGCTTGGCCTTTACGAATCTTGGTGGTGGATTCTTTATCTATCATTTATTATATTGTCTTGTTTAATTGTTTGTTCTATTAAAATCCAGAAAATACCAAAAATAGTCTTCCGCTGTCGTTATCGTGTGTTTTACGCATCAAATTTGGTATCAGAGCTGGTCCAAACTGAAGGAAGTTATGCAGAAAACATTTGTTCCCCAGTCGTACAAGCAAGATCAGTATCTACTGATGAATAATCTGAAGCAAGGTGCTAAAGAAGTTGTGGAGTATATTAGGGAGTTTGAGCAACTGAAGACAAGAATTGGTGTGAAGGAAACTAAAGAGCATACTATCGCTAGATTTCTTGGTGATCTGAATGCTGCCATAACTGAGAATATAGAATTGCAGCCCATCTGGACTTATGAAGGTGCATGCAAACTGGCCCTCCAGATTGAAAAGCAACTGAAGAAGAAGGTCCAGTACAAACCGTTCACTAAAGTTACTTCCAGTTCCAGTCAACCAGTTACCAGGCCCAATGAAACTGTCCAGAAATCCTTCAAGGGAAAGGAAAAGGAAACTTAAGGATCAAAAGAACCAGTGGGAAGAAAATGTTTTAAGTAACCAGCGAGCACTAATTTCCAAAGAGATTGAAAGCTTACCATACGTTGATACTGAAGAAGGTGAACCAGTGTATGATGAAGATGAAAATGAAGAAGCATATGTAGGCGCAGATGTTGGAGAGATGCTAGTGGTAAGAAGAGTGATGCATGCTGATGAAGTTGCAACTGATACTGCCCAGAGAGAGAATATCTTTCACTCCAGATGTACTGTTAAAGGCAAGGTGTGTAATCTGATCATCGACGGTGGAAGTTATGCTAATGCTGCTTCAACTTACATGGTAGAGAAACTGGAACTACCTACAGTCAAACACCCTCGTCCTTACAAATTGCAATGGCTCAGTGAAGGATCTGAGGTAAAAGTTAACAGACAAGTTACTATTCCTTTTTCCATTGGATCTATTTATCAGGATAAAATTATGTGTGATGTTGTTCCTATGGATGCTTGTCATATATTACTGGGTAGACCATGGTTATTTGATAATAATGTTTTTCATAATGGTCGTATGAATTCATATTCAGTATTTGTAAGTGGAAAGAAGGTCACTCTGACTTCTTTAAAACCCAATGAGATTTTGAAAACTAATAAGAAAGACCAGCCCAGCAAGTCTTTATTCATGTCTCAAACTGAAGTAGAAGAAGAGTTAACTGGAGGCTCTCCAGTTATGATGTTACTGGTGCTTGAGCGTACTGAAGAGAAGGAGTTCACTGGAGTCCCCAGTCTCCTGAAGTCTCTACTGAAGGAATTCACTGATGCTTTCCCAGAAGACCTACCTGAAGGTTATGTCAGAGCAAGTATGAGTCCTTGTTCAGTCCCAGCTCTCCTGGTCCCAAAGAAAGATGGTTCGATGAGAATGTGTGTTGATAGTAGAGCCATAAATAATAAAACTATTAAGTATAGATATCTCATTCCCAGATTGGATGATATGCTTGATGAGTTACATGGCTCCAGTGTGTTTTCTAAGATTGATCTCAGAAGTGGCTATCACCAGATCAGAATGAAGGATGGAGATGAGTGGAAGACTGCATTCAAAATTAAAGGAGGCCTTTATGAATGGTTAGTAATGCCTTTTGGATTATCTAATGCTCCTAGTACTTTCATGAGACTGATGAATGAAGTTCTCAGGCCACTTATTGGTCAGTTTGTTGTTGTCTATTTTGATGATATTCTAGTATATTCAAAATCTGAAGCTGAACATGTTAATCATTTAAAAGATGTGTTTGATTTACTGAGAAGGCACCAGTTGTATGGTAAACTGGATAAATGTGATTTTATGGTAGAGAGTGTAATATTTATGGGGTATGTTGTTTCAAAAGAAGGAATTTCTATGGACCCTTCAAAAGTAGAAGCCATCAGATCATGGCCAGTTCCTACTACAATTGCTGAAGTTAGGAGTTTTCATGGACTGGCAACTTTTTATAAAAGGTTTATCAAGAATTTCTCTACAGTTGTGGCTCCAATCACTGACTTTCTGAAGAAGGGTGTGTTTGACTGGCCTAAGTCAGCACAGTTGGCTTTTGAGTCACTGAAGGAAAAGCTCAGTTCAGCTCCAGTTCTATCTTTACCAGATTTTGATCAGTTGTTTGAGTTAGAGTGTGACGCCAGTGGAGTAGGTATTGGTGCAGTTCTGGTACAAGCAGGGCGTCCAGTTGCATATTTCAGTGAAAAGCTCAATGGGTCTAAACTGAAGTATAGTACTTATGACAAAGAATTTTATGCAATTATTCGTGCTATCACTCACTGGTCACATTATCTGAAGCCCAAGCAGTTTGTCTTATTTTCTGACCATGAAGCCCTGAAGTTCATTAATGGTCAACACAAGCTTAATGCCAGACATGCAAAATGGGTGGAATTTTTGCAGTCATATTCTTTTGTTTCTAAACATAAAGCTGGAGTAGCTAATGTTGTTGCTGATGCACTTTCCAGACGATATTCACTGTTATCTATTCTGGAAGCAAGAGTCCTTGGATTTTCTTTCATCAAAGAATTGTATGCTGCTGACCCAGATTTTTCTGATCGTCTCACTGAAGCGCACCAAAAAGGACCATTTGTTGTTCAAGATGGTTTCTTATTTAAAAATGGAAAGTTGTGTATTCCAAGGGGTTCAATAAGAGATTTACTGATAAGAGAAGCACCTGGAGGGGGTTTAGCTGGCCATTTTGGCATTTACAAAACTGGAGAGATCCTCACTGAACACTTCTACTGGCCAAGTCTACTGAAGGATGTCCAGAGTATCATCAGTCGCTGTCGAACTTGTCACCAGGCGAAGGCAACTTTTCACAAAGGGTTGTATACTCCTCTTCTAGTTCCAAACCAGCCATGGGAAGACCTCAGTATGGATTTCATTGTAGCACTACCCAGAACTCAAAGGGGTAAAGATTCAATAATGGTGGTGGTTGATCGATTTTCAAAAATGGCACATTTTATTGCTTGTAACACAACCAATGATGCTTCAGCAGTAGCAAATTTGTTCTTTAAGGAGATTGTCAGATTACATGGAATTCCCAAGACAATTGTGTCAGATCGAGATGTGAAGTTCCTGAGTTATTTCTGGAAGACCTTATGGAGATTGATGGGTACCAGATTGTTGTTCAGTACGTCTCACCATCCTCAGACTGATGGACAAACTGAAGTCACGAACAAAACAATTGGTATGTTGTTAAGAACACTGGTGAAGAAGACACTGAAGGATTGGGATCTGAAGCTTGCTCATGCTGAGTTTGCTTTCAACAGAGCTCTGAATTATTCGACCAGTTAATCACCATTTGAAGTTTGTTATGGTGTCAATCCACTGACTCCCATTGATTTAATCCCATTTTCGATTGAACCGAAGGCAAGTATTGAAGCTGAAACCAGAGTAAAAGAAATAAAGAAGATTCATGAACAAGTAAAGGCCAGAATAGAGAAGGCAAATGCCAGTTACAAGGCCAGAGCAAACAAGAATAAAAAGCAGCCCAGTTTCGCACCAGGTGATCTTGTGTGGGTGCATCTGAGAAAAGAAAGGTTTCCAGCAAAAAGGAAGAGTAAACTGATGCCCAGAGCTGAAGGTCCGTTCAAGATTCTGGAGAGATATGGCGATAATGCTTACAAAGTTGAGTTACCTGGAGATATGGCAGTTTCAAGTACTTTTAATGTGGGAGATCTGATGCCTTATCTGGAGGATGAGTACCTCGAAGACTTGAGGACAAGTCTCTTTTCAGAGGGGGAGAATGATGCAGAAATGTCCAGGTTCACTGAACTGGAGGAATCCAGCGAACTGAAGAAACTAACTGAACTGAAGAAAACTGAACTGATAATGCCATCTGAACAAGCCATGTTGATTTTGCCAGCAGTGGCCCATTTTAGACAAATCTTTACTGAACCAGTCCAGTCACCAGTAGTAACACTTCTCCAGTGGCAAGCCTCTCTAGTGACCAACACTGGTAATCTACCAGTGAATCACTCCAGTGACCAATACTGAAGAGCTCCAAATGAAAGTACAGATTTTCTCTCCAGTTTCCAGTCAATAAAGTTCCCACTGAAGACCCATGTTTTTGGGCCCAATAAAGAAGAATGACAGCGGTTAAGGAAGGCGCGTGTGACAATGACGTTTCTAACGGTATTGTGGGACCACTTGCAGGGGAATGTTTCAAGAAGCCTTACTTGTCCATTTTCTATTGGTACAAATTAATTAGTGGCTTGCACATGACAGCTTTTATTGTAATATTTTATTATTTCCATTAATTCCTAGGAAATAGCTTGTGGCTATAAATAGAGGCTCATTTCTCATTGTAAAGTAGTTTTTGGATGTTGAATGAAATTAATAGAGCAGCCTCTATTTCTTACAAAAATCTTCTTTTACCTTTATAGATCTTTGATCTTGGTGGTTAGGAGTGACCCCTTTATTTATAATTGTGGTGACTTGTTCTTTATCAATTATAGTGGTGAGGTCTTTTAAATCTTCGGTTTCCTTTATCTGTAATCATGGTGGCTAGACCTTTATCGATTATAGTGGTGGAGCGGAGTGTTTCCTTTATCCTTGATTCCGGTGGCTTGGCCTTTACGAATCTTGGTGGTGGATTCTTTATCTATCATTTATTTTATTGTCTTGTTTAATTGTTTGTTCCATTAAAATCCAGAAAATACCAAAAATAGTCTTCTGCTGTCGTTATCGTGTGTTTTACGCATCAGGTTCATTACTCATTGGGCTGGGATGCTTAGTTAAAGATGCAACAAGTGCAGAGTTAGAGCTTCCCACAGCATCACCCGTGGTAATCAGCTTCTCAGCTTCAGTGCATTCATGGTTGTGAAGCAACCCATAGAGACCTGGCAAGTCAAGTTCTTTGTACACTGGACTCAATTTGACACTAGCAACATAATTGTTCCATTTTAAAGGTAATGAATCTAGAAGTTTACTTTTAAGTACATCATCATCTTTAACTATGTCAATAGCAAATAAGTCATTTACAAGTGCATTGAATCGGGTATGAGTGTCTGTGAGCGATTCATTCTTATGTGCAAAGAATCTTTCATACCTTTTAGTTAAGGTAGTCTTGGTAAACTCCATAGAAGTTGCACAACCCTCAAACATGACAATCAAAGTATCCCATATTTTCTTAGCACTAGGACAATGTCTAATGGCTTTATAAATATCTCTTGGCACAACTTGGACAATAAAGATTCTGGCCTTTACATCCAAGTTGACCATTCTATTATCCTCATCACCCCAATCAGCTTTGGGTTTGATAACAACTCTAACATCTGGTGAACCAGGCTCAGCTCCTTCAGTAGAAGCTGGCCTAGGTGTTATAACTGTTTCCCTTGGAACATAAGGTCCATCAACAAGTATGTCAGGCATGTCATTATCAATAGATTCAAGAAATTAAGACATTCTTCCTTTCCACCCATTGAAATCACTTTTGTCAAACATGGGTGGTTTGGTGGAAGAGCCATTATCAGTATACATAGGTTGAGACATGTTTTAAACCAAAAAAAATAAACAAAATAAAAATGAGCGGGATCAAGTTAAGTGTATTACAAAATTCCTGCTCTGATACCACCTAATAGATCCCCAAGGAGATAACATGATGGTTTAATATGCCTCAAAGAGTTGTAGATGGGGTGAATACAACTTTTAAACTTAATATAACTTTTAAGTCTTTTTAATACGGAATATAAATTATCTTAACATGTTTGTCCATAATCAGTCTGGGTTAATATTGAATGTAACAGTGAAGAATAAATAACAGAATATTAAAGACAATAAAGTAAAGTGCAGTCCAAGAACAAAGTGCAAGCTGATTTCAACTTATTCTTTTATTGATGAATAAAAAGATATACAAGTAGTTGTGGAACAGATTAGCCTACCAATCTAACTACTTGGTTGAATAGCAAGTTACAACTGTGTATATTAACTCTACTAGCCTAAACTGAGTACAACACGGATCCAAGCTGATAGCTTTAATCGTTGTGAGAGTTAATGTAATGGAAGCACACATTCTTGAGTCTCAAAGGCTGGTTTATATAGGCATCGACCATGCCTTAGATGTCGTCCATTATCTTCCACGCATCTTGATCTAATGGCTTCTGCGTGATCAGTACATGGTGATAGTGACATTGTACTTTTTGTTCCCCATATGCTCACCAAGGATGATCGTGCAATCATATGATAATGGACACCTTATAGAATGTTTGCAATCACTAATTGGCACTCTAGAATGTCCTTTATGATGCTTATCCAGATGGGTGATACATATACAAAGTTATAAACAACATTAGAGCACTTGCAATACTCCAAGTGGTATCCGTACTTTCCAAGCTGACTGCAAGAACCAAGCTGACTTCCACCCATCAGCTTGGCCTTATATCCTTGATCTTCATCTTTGACTTCAGACCAAGTGCTTAACTTCTATTTGGTGCAGCTTGAATGATACCATCTTCCAGTAAAGATGTTCAGGCTGACTCAGCTTGGATCAGTCCAAGCTGACTCAGCTCCAGAATCAAAGACTTAAGTATTTCTGAATTTGTTTGTCTTCTTCAAATCTTCTAATGTATGAATTGTTGAAATTGTGTGAACTTTCGTAGACCTGACTAACCATATGTCTTCGGATTCTTTGAGCCCGTAGGGTCATACACAATAGAACATCTATAATGTTTAACCATAAAGCTACGGAATGATATTTGATCATTTACGCATTTAATTAAATTATCCGTTTATAAATTAACGCAAGTTAATTAACGATAAATGGATTAACCGGAAAATAATATTTATAGAAGTCAATTAAAGTTTACTTTAATTGATTGAGAAATAAATATATTAATTAAAAGTAGTTTAATTAATTAAATGGGTTAACGGGTTGGATAATTAATTAGTTAATGATCCAAATTAATTAATAATAGATTAATTAATATATGGAAAGTCCGGTCCATCCCTCCTAAGGCCTCATGGCCGAATTTCATTAGGAAAGGGGAGGGAGGGTCGAAATTCCCATACAAGGGAATTATAGGGTTTTAGTTTCCTAATCTAATTAGGATTCCATGCCTATATAAAACCCCTTAAAAACCCTAAAAACACACACAAAGGGTTTTTCTCCTTTGTGTGGCTTGATCCTCACCAAAGAAAAACAATAAAACCCCAAAATTGTTTTAGGTTTAATTATTTAGGTTTTAGTTAAAACCTAAATTAGTTTTTGCAAAAGGTTTTGATGCGTAAATCACGCGACAAACGACAGCGGAAGACTATTTTTGGTATTTTCTGGATTTTATATGAAATAAACAACTAAACGAGACAATAAAGTAAAATGATAGATAAAAGAATCCACCACCAAGACTTGTAAAGGCCAAGCCACCGGAATCAAGGATAAAGGAAACACTCCGCCCCACCACTACAATCAATAAAGGTCTAGCCACCACGATTATAGATAAAGGAAACCGAAGATTTAAAAGACCTCACCACAATATTTGATAAAGAACGAGTCACCACAAATATTGATAAAGGGGTCACTCCTAACCACCAAGATCAAAAGATCTATAAAGGTAAAAGAAGATTTTTGTAAGAAATAGAGGCTGCTCTATTAATTTTCATTCAACATCAACTAACTTACAATGAGAGATAAAACCTCTATTTATAGCCACATGCTCTACCTAGGAATCATCGACAAAATTAAAATATTACAATAAAAGCTGTCATGTGCAAGCCACTAACTAGTTTGGACCAATAAGACATGGACACGTAAGCTTCTAGAAACATTCCCCTGCAAGTGGTCCCATAATATTGTTAGAAACGTCACACGCGCCTTCCTTAACAGCTGACATTCTTCTTTATTGGACCCACAAACGACTTCAGTAGGGACTTTATTATTTGGCATCTGGAACATAGATCTGGACCATCACTAGAGATAAAATCTGGAGCACTTCACTAGAGGACCTTCAGTAGTGGTCACTGGAGCATCCATCTGGAGCAGTCATCTGGAGCTTGCAACTGGAGGACCTTCAGTAGTGGTCACTGGAGCATCCATCTGGAGCAGTCATCTGGAGAAGTGTTACCACTGGTGACTGGACTGGTTCAAAAAAGACTTGTCTGAAATGGGCTACTGCTGGAAGGATCAACATGGCTTGTTCAGATTGCATGATCAGTTCAGTTGACTTCTTCAGTTCACTGGATTCCTCCAGTTCAGAGAATCTGGACATTTCCGCATTTGAAAAAGGTTTCTTAATCTTTTTGTCCGTTGGGGTATTACTTGTTTAGATCTGTTGATTGATTGTTTAGATCCATTAGTTATTTAGATCTATTGATTGTGAGTTATTTGTTGGTTATAAATGGCGTTTAGAAGAAATATGACTTTAGACGAAGCTAATAATGCTAGGAGAGATAGACAGATTGAAGATCTACAAGAAGCACTTGGTAGAGTTTTTCATATGTTAGAAGATGGTGGGTTACGATTTAATCGAGAAAACGTTGTTGCCAGTGAAAGAGATTCTGAATCTCAAGGCCCCAGTGAAAGATCTGATAGTAATCATAGGAACTCTAGTGATTCTGATGAACCCCATCATAGAGAAAGGCGTAGGAGGCATAAGGGAAATGATACTAGGGATATTAAGATAGATCCACCAGATTTTAATGGGTCTTCTAACCCAGAAGAGTATTTTGAATGGGTCCAGTGATGGACAGGATTATGGAGATAAAAGGTTATGATGATAGAAAAAGCTTCAAAGTTTCCATTATTAAACTGAAGAAATATGCTTCATCTTGGTATGATAACATGAAATCTGAAAGAGAGTACAAGGGCAAGAGTAAGATCAAGACCTGGTCCAAACTGAAGGAGGTTATGCAGAAGAGGTTTGTTCCCCAGTCGTACAAGCAAGATCAGTATCTACTGATGAACAATCTGAAGCAAGGAGCCAAGGAAGTTATGGAATACATTAGAGAGTTTGAGCATCTGAAGACCAGAACTGGTGTGAATGAGACTGAAGAGCACACCATTGCCAGATTTCTTGGTGGTCTAAACGCTGCCATTACTGAGAAGATTGAGTTGCAGCCTATCTGGACATATGAAGGTGCATGCAAGATGGCTATCCAGATTGAGAGACAACTGAAGAAGAAGGTTCCGTACAAGTCATTCAGTAAGGTTCCTGCCAGTGCAAGTCAACCAGTTGCCAGTCAACCAGTTCCCAGATTTACTGAAACTGTCCAAAAAGCCTTCAGAGGCAAAGAAAAGGAAACTGGAGGATCGAAAGAACCAGTTGGAAGAAAATGTTTCAAGTGCCATGGCTTTGGTCACTTCCAGGCCCAGTGTCCTAATCAAAGAGCCTTGACTGCCAGAGAAATTGAATGTTTGCCAGATGTTGACACTGAAGATGGTGAGCCAGTGTATGACGAGGAAGAAGATGAAGAGTCTTATGTTGGTGCAGATGTTGGAGAAATGTTGGTTGTCAGAAGAGTGATGCATGCTGATGAAGTTACCACTGATGCTGCCCAGAGGGAGAACATTTTTCACTCCAGATGCACAGTCAAAGGAAAAGTTTGTGATCTGATCATTGATGGTGGGAGTTGTGCAAATGCTGCTTCAACTTACATGGTAGAGAAACTGGCGCTATCTACAGTTAAGCACCCTTACAAGTTGCAATGGCTCAGTGAAGGGTCAGAGGTAAAAGTTAATCGTCAAGTTACTATCCCGTTTTCAATTGGGTCAGTTTATCAAGACAAAATTGTTTGTGATGTTGTACCTATGGATGCTTGTCATATTTTGTTGGGTCGACCATGGTTATTTGATAATTATGTTCTTCATGATGGTCGTATGAACTCGTATTCTTTGAGTATAAGTGGAAAGAAAGTCACACTGACTTCTTTGAAACCTAATGAACTGATGAAAGTCAAGAAAGACCAGCCCAGTAAGCCTTTGTTTTTGTCTCAAGCTGAAGTCGAAGAAGAATTATCTGAAGGCTCTCCAGTTATGATGTTACTGGTAGTAGAAAAATCTGAAGAGAAGGAGTTCACTGGTATCCCCAGTCTCCTGAAGACTTTACTGTAGGAATTCACTGATGTTTTTCCAGAAGACCTGCCTGAAGGTTTGCCACCAGTAAGAGTAATTGAGCACCAGAATGACTTGGTTCCAGGGTCAGTTCTGCCAAACAAAGCTGCTTATAGATGTTCACCCAATGAAGCTAAAGAATTGCAGAGGCAAGTAGATGAGTTGGTTGCCAGAGGTTATGTTAGAGCAAGCATGAGTCCTTGTTCAGTGCCAGCTCTCCTGGTCCCAAAGAAGGATGGTACGATGAGAATGTGTGTTGATAGCAGGGCCATCAACAATATAACCATTAAGTATAGATATCCCATTCCCAGATTGGATGATATGCTTGATGAGTTACATGGCTCCAAGGTATTTTCCAAGATTGAACTTAGAAGTGGCTATCACCAGATAAGGATGAAGGATGGAGATGAGTGGAAAACTGCTTTCAAGATCAAGGGAGGATTGTATGAATGGTTAGTTATGCCTTTTGGCTTATCTAATGCTCCCAGTACTTTCATGAGATTGATGAACGAAGTTCTTAGGCCACTCATTGGTCAGTTTGTTGTTGTATATTTTGATGATATTCTGGTATACTCAAAATCTGAAGCTGAACATGTTAATCATCTGAAGAGTGTATTTGAACTGTTGAGAAGACACCAGTTGTATGGCAAACTGGAGAAATGTGACTTTATGGTGGAGAGTGTGATATTTCTGGGGTATGTGGTCTCGAAAGAAGGGATTTCTATGGATCCCTCTAAGGTTGATGCCATTAGATCATGGCCAGTTCCAACCACCATCACTGAAGTAAGAAGTTTCCATGGACTGGCGTCATTTTATAGAAGATTTATCAAGAATTTCTCTACAGTTGTAGCTCCAATTACTGACTGTCTGAAGAAAGGTGTGTTCTACTGGCCAAGTTCAGCCCAACTGGCGTTTGAAGCACTGAAGGATAAGCTCAGTTCAGCTCCAGTCTTATCCTTACCAGATTTTGATATACTATTTGAGCTCGAATGTGATGCAAGTGGAGTAGGTATTGGTGCAGTTCTGGTACAAGCCGGGCGTCAAGTTGCATATTTCAGTGAAAAGCTCAATGGCTCTAAACTGAAGTATAGCACTTATGACAAGGAGTTTTATGCAATTATTCGTGCTATCACTCACTGGTCACATTATCTGAAGCCAAAGCAGTTTGTCTTATTCTCTGATCATGAAGCCCTGAAGTTTATAAATGGCCAACACAAGCTTAATGCCAGACATGCCAAATGGGTAGAATTCTTACAGTCTTATTCATTTGTTTCGAAACATATGGCGATAATGCTTACAAAGTTGAGTTACCTGGAGACATGGCAGTTTCAAGTACTTTTAATGTGGGAGATCTGATGCCTTATCTGGAGGATGAGTACCTCGAAGACTTGAGGACAAGTCTCTTTTCAGAGGGGGATAATGATGCGGAAATGTCCAGATTCACTGAACTGGAGGAATCCAGTGAACTGAAGAAGTCAACTGAACTGATCATGCAATCTGAACAAGCCATGTTGATCCTTCCAGCAGTAGCCCATTTCAGACAAGTCTTTTCTTAACCAGTCCAGTCACCAGTGGTAACACTTCTCCAGATGACTGCTCCAGATGGATGCTCCAGTGACCACTACTGAAGGTCCTCCAGTGATGTCACACCCCGTTGTAGCGGAAATACAGGGTTAACAAAGAATTGCATACTAATCAGAAGGTTAATAGAGATTACATCCATTTATACCAATACAAGTCAATACAAGTACAATCGTTCAAAATGTGGACCCCAAAATACGGATACAAGTCATCCTTATTTGGAACTGGGCCCACAGAATACAAGTTCAAAGTCTGGACAGTCAAATACAATCAAAGCCAAAAGCATGAGAGCCCTCCATGTCTGATGCTAATTGTATGTCCAAAGTCAAAAGATTGGCCCTATAATGCCAAAGACGATTCCAAGACTTACTGATGGTCACCTGAAAAGCATGAAATTTGAGAGGATCAACTATCGAAATAGTTGGTGAGTTTACAGTGTGTTTGACCAAATGTTTATTTGTCATTGATACAACACAATGACATATAGTTATAAAAGACCAAACAGTCAGTATATCTAAATCTGACACATAGACAGTAGAATACAACATCTAACAATACTTTTATTTCAAAAAGTCAGATATACCTAGATCTATGACAGCCAGGCAGTTAGAATACAACATCTAACAATACTTTTATTTCAAAAACAGTCGGTATATCTAGATCTGATACACAAGACAGTCAGAATACAACATCTAACAATACTTTTATTTCAAAAAGTCAGATATACCTAGATCTATGACAGCAAGACAGTCAGAATACAACATCTAACAATACTTTTATTTCAAAAAGTCGGTATATCTAGATCTATGACAGCCAGGCAGTTAGAATACAACATCTAACAATACTTTTATTTCAAAAACAGTCGGTATATCTAGATCTGATGACAGCCAGGCAGTTAGAATACAACATCTAACAATACTTTTATTTCAAAAACAGTCGGTATATCTAGATCTATGACAGCCAGGCAGTTAGAATACAACATCTAACAATACTTTTATTTCAAAAACAGTCGGTATATCTAGATCTGATACACAAGACAGTCAGAATACAACATCTAACAATACTTTTATTTCAAAAAGTCAGATATACCTAGATCTATGACAGCAAGACAGTCAGAATACAACATCTAACAATACTTTTATTTCAAAAAGTCGGT
Organism: Erigeron breviscapus; assembly: GCA_034093135.1. NCBI lineage: Eukaryota > Viridiplantae > Streptophyta > Magnoliopsida > Asterales > Asteraceae > Erigeron > Erigeron breviscapus. The sequence continues at coordinate 105,629,461 of CM067168.1, forward strand.
ATATCTAGATCTATGACAGCCAGGCAGTTAGAATACAACATCTAACAATACTTTTATTTCAAAAACAGTCGGTATATCTAGATCTGATGACAGCCAGGCAGTTAGAATACAACATCTAACAATACTTTTATTTCAAAAACAGTCGGTATATCTAGATCTATGACAGCCAGGCAGTTAGAATACAACATCTAACAATACTTTTATTTCAAAAACAGTCGGTATATCTAGATCTGATACACAAGACAGTCAGAATACAACATCTAACAATACTTTTATTTCAAAAAGTCAGATATACCTAGATCTATGACAGCAAGACAGTCAGAATACAACATCTAACAATACTTTTATTTCAAAAAGTCGGTATATCTAGATCTATGACAGCCAGGCAGTTAGAATACAACATCTAACAATACTTTTATTTCAAAAACAGTCGGTATATCTAGATCTGATGACAGCCAGGCAGTTAGAATACAACATCTAACAATACTTTTATTTCAAAAACAGTCGGTATATCTAGATCTATGACAGCCAGGCAGTTAGAATACAACATCTAACAATACTTTTATTTCAAAAACAGTCGGTATATCTAGATCTGATACACAAGACAGTCAGAATACAACATCTAACAATACTTTTATTTCAAAAAGTCAGATATACCTAGATCTATGACAGCAAGACAGTCAGAATACAACATCTAACAATACTTTTATTTCAAAAAGTCGGTATATCTAGATCTATGACAGCCAGGCAGTTAGAATACAACATCTAACAATACTTTTATTTCAAAAACAGTCGGTATATCTAGATCTACAAGATGTCGTTACACCTCGCGGCGCGACCTGGAAGGCTCGCGGCGCGAGTTCCACCTGACTGAGTGAAAAACCTGGTTTATGACCATTTTTAGCAAACCATATCGACTCCAAATCGCTACCTTTCATTTTTAACAAGTGTTAACATGTTCAAAAGACCTAGAACCATACCATTTCGCCAAATCATTTCGCCATTTTAATCATTTTGATTTCAAGACCAAATTTGTAAATCAAAACTTCATTTAGTCAACTAAAACCCTAATTTCATATAACATTCAAAGGCTTCTAATTCAAATTACAAACTGAAATAAACCCTTAAATGAATTTAAATCAATTCAAAGTTTGGAGAAATAAGTTACTTACCAAATTTTGAGTTCTTCAAAAATAGGAAGAAATATGAAGATGATGATGATGATAATGCCCAAAACCTTAATTATTATTGAAAGATGATTTATTTGCTTTGATTTCTCCTTGCTAAATCCCTTTAGATTGAAATTTAGAAAGTTTGTGTGTGTTCTGTGTGTGTTTTGTCGACAGAATAAAGAAAAGGGGTGATGGGGGGGGGTGGGGGGGGGGGGGGGGGGGGGGGGGGGGGGGGGGGGGGGGGGGGGGGGGGGGGGGGGGGGGGGGGGGGGGGGGGGGGGGGGGGGGGGGGGGGGGGGGGGGGGGGGGGGGGGGGGGGGGGGGGGGGGGGGGGGGGGGGGGGGGGGGGGGGGGGGGGGGGGGGGGGGGGGGGGGGGGGGGGGGGGGGGGGGGGGGGGGGGGGGGGGGGGGGGGGGGGGGGGGGGGGGGGGGGGGGGGGGGGGGGGGGGGGGGGGGGGGGGGGGGGGGGGGGGGGGGGGGGGGGGGGGGGGGGGGGGGGGGGGGGGGGGGGGGGGGGGGGGGGGGGGGGGGGGGGGGGGGGGGGGGGGGGGGGGGGGGGGGGGGGGGGGGGGGGGGGGGGGGGGGGGGGGGGGGGGGGGGGGGGGGGGGGGGGGGGGGGGGGGGGGGGGGGGGGGGGGGGGGGGGGGGGGGGGGGGGGGGGGGGGGGGGGGGGGGGGGGGGGGGGGGGGGGGGGGGGGGGGGGGGGGGGGGGGGGGGGGGGGGGGGGGGGGGGGGGGGGGGGGGGGGGGGGGGGGGGGGGGGGGGGGGGGGGGGGGGGGGGGGGGGGGGGGGGGGGGGGGGGGGGGGGGGGGGGGGGGGGGGGGGGGGGGGGGGGGGGGGGGGGGGGGGGGGGGGGGGGGGGGGGGGGGGGGGGGGGGGGGGGGGGGGGGGGGGGGGGGGGGGGGGGGGGGGGGGGGGGGGGGGGGGGGGGGGGGGGGGGGGGGGGGGGGGGGGGGGGGGGGGGGGGGGGGGGGGGGGGGGGGGGGGGGGGGGGGGGGGGGGGGGGGGGGGGGGGGGGGGGGGGGGGGGGGGGGGGGGGGGGGGGGGGGGGGGGGGGGGGGGGGGGGGGGGGGGGGGGGGGGGGGGGGGGGGGGGGGGGGGGGGGGGGGGGGGGGGGGGGGGGGGGGGGGGGGGGGGGGGGATTTTGAGTTCTTCAAAAATAGGAAGAAATATGAAGATGATGATGATGATAATGTCCAAAACCTTAATTATTATTGAAAGATGATTTATTTGCTTTGATTTCTCCTTTGATTTCTCCTTGCTAAATCCCTTTAGATTGAAATTTAGAAAGTTTGTGTGTGTTCTGTGTGTGTTTTGTCGACAGAATAAAGAAAAGGGGTGTGGGTGTGTGTGTGTGTGTGTCTCGTGTGTGTGTGTGTGTGTGTGTGTGTGTGTATGTGTGTGTGTGTGTGTGTGTGTGTATGTGTGTGTGTGTGTGTGTGTGTGTGTGTGTGTGTGTGTGTGTGTGTGTGTGTGTGTGTGTGTGTGTGGGTGTGTGTGTGTGTGTGTGTGTGTGTGTGTGTGTGTGTGTGTGTGTGTGTGTGTGTGTGTGTGTGTGTGTGTGTGTGTGTGTGTGTGTGTGTGTGTGTGTGTGTGTGTGTGTGTGTGTGTGTGTGTGTGTGTGTGTGTGTGTGTGTGTGTGTGTGTGTGTGTGTGTGTGTGTGTGTGTGTGTGTGTGTGTGTGTGTGTGTGTGTGTGTGTGTGTGTGTGTGTGTGTGTGTGTGTGTGTGTGTGTGTGTGTGTGTGTGTGTGTGTGTGTGTGTGTGTGTGTGTGTGTGTGTGTGTGTGTGTGTGTGTGTGTGTGTGTGTGTGTGTGTGTGTGTGTGTGTGTGTGTGTGTGTGTGTGTGTGTGTGTGTGTGTGTGTGTGTGTGTGTGTGTGTGTGTGTGTGTGTGTGTGTGTGTGTGTGTGAGTGTGTGTGTGTGTGTGTGTGTGTGTGTGTGTGTGTGTGTGTGGTGTGTGTTTTGAGTTCCAACGAACTTTGACCAATTTGATACGACTACGTCTAAGTTGTTTGAGCTGTTGGTCTAAAATTTCAACAGGTTCTTCAACGAATTGAAGAGAGTCAGTCACTTGCAGCTCTTCGACAGGTACGACTAAAGTCTCATCAGTCAGACATTTCTTAAGATTCGAAATGTGAAATGTGTGATGAACGTGTTCTAGCTCCTTAGGTAAATCGAGCTTGTAAGCCACGGAACCAATTCTTTGAACAATTTCGAATGGTCCGATATAACGAGGACTAAGTTTCCCTCGTACGCCAAAACGTGCAGTGCCTTTCCAAGGTGACACTTTCAACATGACTTTGTCTCCCACTTGAAACTCAAGTGGTTTCCGTCTACGGTCGGCATAGCTCTTTTGACGATCTTGAGCCGCCTTCAGCCGTGCCCTAATTTCGACAATTTGATCAGTAGTCTTCTGAACTAGTCCATATTTAAATAAACGACGTTCTCCAGCATCAAGCCAACAGACAGGAGATCTACACTTTCGTCCATATAAAGCCTCATAAGGAGCACATTTGATATTGGTGTGGTAGCTGTTATTATATGAAAATTCTGCTAACGGCAAAAAGGTATCCCAACTACCCTTGAAGTCAATGACACATGCCCGAAGCATGTCTTCCAACGTCTGAATGGTACGTTCACTTTGTCCGTCAGTCTGGGGATGGTAAGCCGTACCCAAATTCAACTGAGTGCCTGAAACGTCTTGAAAATATCTCCATGATCCTAGATCGATGACTCTTATTTAGCAAGAGTTCTCTAAGTCCATTCTACTTTGGAATCCACACCCTGTCTTTGTCATGTCGGATCCCATCACCATCCACTTCAAATAAATGTTCGGTATTCCACAATGCTTCTTCCTCGATACGCCCTGGTTGTAGGGCCTCTTTTTGATCATCCAAAACTCTATCCTTTCGTGGATTTTGAGCTGTCTTGAAGCGTAAGCAATGACTTTTCCCTGACTTGTCTCCTTACGCTATCAATGTTTCGTCATTCGGTAGAGGTATTCTCACAACCTTCTCGTAACAACTAATATCAGCGCGAACTCTAGACAACCAGTCTATATCGACTATCACGTCAAAACTTCCTAGTTCTATGGGAATAAGATCTATCTTAAAGGTTTTACCAGAAAATGTTAAATTGCAATTTACCAGATGATCTTTAGCAACATACTTTTGACCGTTCACATATTCGACGATAAAATTTTCTTTCATGGGGATAGCTACTATATTGATTCGAGATTTAAATTCTAAGGATATAAAGCTTTTATTAGCACCGGAGTTGAATAACACAAAGACATAATGTTTATTGAGTATGAATGTACCTATCACAACATTTGGGACCACGTCATGCATCAGCAGCCTCCAAAGCAAAAACTCGACCTCTGCCTTGTCCTTCTTGATTCCTAGCTTGATTGTCCCACGCATTGTTCCTCACGGGAACTATAGCATTGTTGTTCGGGTTTAGATTGAGTCGTGGACAAGCGGGTCGCATATGGGTTTCGCTGCCACATTCGTAACATGAAGCCGGTGCATTGTTCTTACAAAACTTTGCCAGATGTCCTGTCCTTTTACAACGGTTACAAGTAGGACAATTTCCCCGGTGATGGAGACCACACCTGTTACATCTCGGGTCTGGACCAGTGTACCTCGTGACGTCCTGAGTGACTACTGCAAAGTTTCTAGCAGTCTTAAATCTCTTGCCATTTCCGTCGTCACCAAACCCACTACTAGAGGCCTGATCGTTTCTTCTCTTGATCCCCTCTGTTCCAACCGAAGAACCAGGGGTTCTTTTCAAGTCTATCACCATCCGGTTGGTTGCACTGACTGCCGCTTGAAGAGTCAAAGGATTAAAAGCGGCTACCAACCTTCGGACATCAGGTGACAAGCCATAACAGTACCTCTCGATCAATTTCTCCTCCGTATCTACCATTCGAGGAACTAGTCTAGCCAACTCATGAAAACGAGTTGTGTATTTCTCATTGTCTAGTCCAATCATACTATGATTCCAGAATTCGCCTTCCATTTTCTGTACTTCCTCACGAGGACAGTACTTTTCCATGAGCATCCTTTTAAAGTTCAACCAAGGTATGCTATATGCCGGCTCTCGGCCACGAGTCCTAATCTGCTCGTTCCACCATGACAGTGCGTGCTTTTGAAATTGAGCGGAAGCATATTCCACTTTGTGCTCTTCGGCACAACGGCTGATATGGAGCACTGCCTCAATGCTTTCCAGCCAGTTGATTAGACCTACCGGACCCTCGGTACCATTAAATTCTTTTGGTTTACAATAAGTGAAGGTCTTGTAGTCAGTCCCGTGCAGATGCACTCGAGGAATAACCTGTTCAGTAGTAGGCTCGACATTGTTACTATTGTCAGCATGACGATTATTATTTGCGTTCAGGCTTGCCGTAATCTGTGCGACTAAAGTAGGCATAGCAGCCAACAACTGTTGTGTTACAAATGCTGCCATATTATTATCCCCGCCAGTATTTGGGGTAGGTCCAGGACCAGTGTTCACCTGGACAGGAGCAGCTTCCGGTCCTTGCTGAATCACAGGTTCTTCCTGTTCAGCTTCATTATTCAAAGGAGTGGATCGAGTAACTCTCTTTGGTGCAGTTTTCTTGACTGGAGCCTTTTTCTGAACTTTGCTTTTCGTCTTAGGAGCCATAAGTCTAAGATATGAACAAAAATGTCATTTAGAGATTTCCTTGATAGGTTAAATAGAAAGTAGCTTTGCAAGACAGATGACAGTACAATGCAAGTCACAAATTGCTGACTTGTATGAATTCATGTACTAGACAAGACAAGAAAATATGAAAAATCATATTTCTAGAGCTAAGAATAAGCAGTTGACATAGTCTGAACAAGTAAGTAAGCCAAAAGACAATCGTATTTCATTGATGTTCAAAATTTTACATAGTCTGGTATGTACAGTCCAAAAACACGTGGGAAACTTCATCCACAATGATAGACTACTTAGTCGGAGCAATACGATTTATAGACACGTGGGAAATACATCCACCAAAAGATTACAACTCAAAGTACAGAAGTACGAGTTGTTAAAAGTTCTAGGCTTACAATACAGAAAGATTATTACAAGATTACATCTTGCAAATAACAACGACTAGCAAAGCCACCACCAAAACCACCACAACAGACAGTATCCAGATCAACCTCCCAATAGTTTCCTTCCCCTCTCTAGCAACAGACATAGCCTCAGCCGCCTGTTGATAAGCTCCAGTCAACGCCTGAGCTTGATTCTCTATTTTCTCCCTTGTACAGATGAGGGAATTGTTCATCCTTGACAATTGTCGGCGATAATATTCCGACCTATCAGCTGCAGATGCAACTGGCATAACAGCACTTGGATTGTAGACAGGCACTCTGGAGGGACCCGCCGCATATGGATCTCCCTGAAAGAATGAAAGACCAAGTCCACTGTTGCCCTGAACTGGTGCAGAAGGACCAGGAGCATAAGGGTCTCTAGGAGCATAAGGCAAATGAGCTCCCTCGGTAGTCCTCCTCTGATATGGAGATACCGGTGTTACAGATGATTGAACATGGATAGACACATGTTCGCCTCCAGATTCACTGGAAGATGACACAAGATTGATAGGGCGTGATTCATTGCCCGATTCCTCCATTGGTTCCTCTTCATAAGAGTCAGGAACATAAGGAATGGAGTTTGCCAAGACAGGAACTGGAGGTGTACAAGGTACAACAGCATTTGAGCTAACTCCATCCGACATGACTAGTCTGAAAAGATAGTCAAAGAATCCATATAAGTCAAATGGATAAGGCAGTACGTCTCAAATGGATGATACAGTACGCAATTTGAGTTTTAAAGAAATCTTCGTCTAGATTACACACATTTGGTTTGGGTTTCTATTACCAACATATTTGAAATGCTTATATATAGGGTCACCCGCAGCCTTCCCACCACATTTTAAATATGCTGTTAATATAATCCAAACTATCACGTATATAAACCTTATGCATACACATACGGTTTGAGTTTCTATTCCTAACATACCTTCAATGTTTATATATAGGGTCACCCGCAGCCTTCCCACCACATTTTAAATATGCTGTTAATATAATCCAAACTATCACGTATATAAACCTTATGCATACACATACGGTTTGAGTTTCTATTCCTAACATACCTTCAATGTTTATATATAGGGTCACCCGCAGCCTTCCCACCACATTTTAAATATGCTGTTAATATAATCCAAACTATCACGTATATAAACCTTATGCATACACATACGGTTTGAGTTTCTATTCCTAACATACCTTCAATGTTTATATATAGGGTCACCCGCAGCCTTCCCACCACATTTTAAATATGCTGTTAATATAATCCAAACTATCACGTATATAAACCTTATGCATACACATACGGTTTGAGTTTCTATTCCTAACATACCTTCAATGTTTATATATAGGGTCACCCGCAGCCTTCCCACCACATTTTAAATATGCTGTTAATATAATCCAAACTATCACGTATATAAACCTTATGCATACACATACGGTTTGAGTTTCTATTCCTAACATACCTTCAATGTTTATATATAGGGTCACCCGCAGCCTTCCCACCACATCTACAGTATGTTGTGAATATAGCTCAAACTATAACGTATATACAAAATCTAAGATATTTATTTCGAGCCTTATATTATTTTACATAATCGGGACGTAGTTGATCAAGTTAGGTCTAATTATAGACAAATAATATAACTCCTGAAATAAGTATCCTAAACCTAATTAGACTTAGATTCCCTTTTGAAACGAAATGGCTATAGATTGAGTTTTTCCAGCGGAAAAACTCGGTATTAACTATAACCTTGTCTCTGATACCAATTTTTGTCACACCCCGTTGTAGCGGAAATACAGGGTTAACAAAGAATTGCATACTAATCAGAAGGTTAATAGAGATTACATCCATTTATACCAATACAAGTCAATACAAGTACAATCGTTCAAAATGTGGACCCCAAAATACGGATACAAGTCATCCTCATTTGGAACTGGGCCCACAGAATACAAGTTCAAAGTCTGGACAGTCAAATACAATTAAAGCCAAAAGCATGAGAGCCCTCCATGTCTGATGCTAATTGTACGTCCAAAGTCAAAAGATTGGCCCTATAATGCCAAAGACGATTCCAAGACTTACTGATGGTCACCTGAAAAGCATGAAATTTGAGAGGATCAACTATCGAAATAGTTGGTGAGTTTACAGTGTGTTTGACCAAATATTTATTCGTCATTGATACAACACAATGACATATAGTTATAAAAGACCAAACAGTCAGTATATCTAAATCTGACAAGATAATATATGACTGTACAGACCGAAGTCTGACAAAGATAATATATGACTGTACAGACCGAAGTCTGACAAAGATAATATATGACTGTACAGACCGAAGTCTGACAAAGATAATATATGACTGTACAGACCGAAGTCTGACAAAGATAATATATGACTGTACAGACCGAAGTCTGACAAAGATAATATATGACTGTACAGACCGAAGTCTGACAAAGATAATATATGACTGTACAGACCGAAGTCTGACAAAGATAATATATGACTGTACAGACCGAAGTCTGACAAAGATAATATATGACTGTACAGACCGAAGTCTGACAAAGATAATATATGACTGTACAGACCGAAGTCTGACAAAGATAATATATGACTGTACAGACCGAAGTCTGACAAAGATAATATATGACTGTACAGACCGAAGTCTGACAAAGATAATATATGACTGTACAGACCGAAGTCTGACAAAGATAATATATGACTGTACAGACCGAAGTCTGACAAAGATAATATATGACTGTACAGACCGAAGTCTGACAAAGATAATATATGACTGTACAGACCGAAGTCTGACAAAGATAATATATGACTGTACAGACCGAAGTCTGACAAAGATAATATATGACTGTACAGACCGAAGTCTGACAAAGATAATATATGACTGTACAGACCGAAGTCTGACAAAGATAATATATGACTGTACAGACCGAAGTCTGACAAAGATAATATATGACTGTACAGACCGAAGTCTGACAAAGATAATATATGACTGTACAGACCGAAGTCTGACAAAGATAATATATGACTGTACAGACCGAAGTCTGACAAAGATAATATATGACTGTACAGACCGAAGTCTGACAAAGATAATATATGACTGTACAGACCGAAGTCTGACAAAGATAATATATGACTGTACAGACCGAAGTCTGACAAAGATAATATATGACTGTACAGACCGAAGTCTGACAAAGATAATATATGACTGTACAGACCGAAGTCTGACAAAGATAATATATGACTGTACAGACCGAAGTCTGACAAAGATAATATATGACTGTACAGACCGAAGTCTGACAAAGATAATATATGACTGTACAGACCGAAGTCTGACAAAGATAATATATGACTGTACAGACCGAAGTCTGACAAAGATAATATATGACTGTACAGACCGAAGTCTGACAAAGATAATATATGACTGTACAGACCGAAGTCTGACAAAGATAATATATGACTGTACAGACCGAAGTCTGACAAAGATAATATATGACTGTACAGACCGAAGTCTGACAAAGATAATATATGACTGTACAGACCGAAGTCTGACAAAGATAATATATGACTGTACAGACCGAAGTCTGACAAAGATAATATATGACTGTACAGACCGAAGTCTGACAAAGATAATATATGACTGTACAGACCGAAGTCTGACAAAGATAATATATGACTGTACAGACCGAAGTCTGACAAAGATAATATATGACTGTACAGACCGAAGTCTGACAAAGATAATATATGACTGTACAGACCGAAGTCTGACAAAGATAATATATGACTGTACAGACCGAAGTCTGACAAAGATAATATATGACTGTACAGACCGAAGTCTGACAAAGATAATATATGACTGTACAGACCGAAGTCTGACAAAGATAATATATGACTGTACAGACCGAAGTCTGACAAAGATAATATATGACTGTACAGACCGAAGTCTGACAAAGATAATATATGACTGTACAGACCGAAGTCTGACAAAGATAATATATGACTGTACAGACCGAAGTCTGACAAAGATAATATATGACTGTACAGACCGAAGTCTGACAAAGATAATATATGACTGTACAGACCGAAGCGGCGCGACCTGGAAGGCTCGCGGCGCGAGTTCCACCTGACTGAGTGAAAAACCTGGTTTATGACCATTTTTAGCAAACCATATCGACTCCAAATCGCTACCTTTCATTTTTAACAAGTGTTAACATGTTCAAAAGACCTAGAACCATACCATTTCGCCAAATCATTTCGCCATTTTAATCATTTTGATTTCAAGACCAAATTTGTAAATCAAAACTTCATTTAGTCAACTAAAACCCTAATTTCATATAACATTCAAAGGCTTCTAATTCAAATTACAAACTGAAATAAACCCTTAAATGAATTTAAATCAATTCAAAGTTTGGAGAAATAAGTTACTTACCAAATTTTGAGTTCTTCAAAAATAGGAAGAAATATGAAGATGATGATGATGATAATGTCCAAAACCTTAATTATTATTGAAAGATGATTTATTTGCTTTGATTTCTCCTTTGATTTCTCCTTGCTAAATCCCTTTAGATTGAAATTTAGAAAGTTTGTGTGTGTTCTGTGTGTGTTTTGTCGACAGAATAAAGAAAAGGGGTGATGGGGGGGGCTTGTTGTTTCCCTCCCAGCCTTTCAAACCAATTTAAGCCCACGTGGCTTCTTTTTGACAATAATCTATACCCTTAATTCGGTAAAATGCTTACGATTAAAAATCGTTTGACCTAAAAGTCAAAATGTAAAGTAAAGGTATTTTCCCTCGTCTCATTTTTAGTCAAGACAAGCAAATAAAGTTTCGTCAAAGGGAACTTTATAATATTAAGTCTAGACAGTCTAATTATCTTGTACAAGACATAACCTTTAAATATTAATTTAAAGTTATTTTTAAAGACTCGGCATTCGTCTAGATAGCTAATAGTCTACGTCATCAAGATACGTCTAATTTGACTAAGTCAAAAGTCCAAAAGTCTAATAAGTTCCACGTCAAATGACAGTCTAAATTCGACGAGATTATGATAATGACTAATCTTAAACAAGATTAAGACTAACTCGTTGTTAATTAATTACGAGTTGTCACAAGTGAAGTGCTCCAGATTTTATCTCTAGTGATGGTCCAGATCTATGTTCCAGTTGCCAAATAATAAAGTCCCCACTGAAGTCGTTTGTGGGCCCAATAAAGAAGAATGTCAGTTGTTAAGGAAGGCGTGTGTGACGTTTCTAACAATATTATGGGACCACTTGCAAGGGAATGCTTCTAGAAGCTTACGTGTCCATGTCTTATTGGTCCAAACTAGTTAGTGGCTTGCACATGACAGCTTTTATTGTAATATTTTAATTTTGTCGATGATTCCTAGGTAGAGCATGTGGCTATAAATAGAGGTTTTATCTCTCATTGTAAGTTAGTTGATGTTGAATGAAAATTAATAGAGCAGCCTCTATTTCTTACAAAAATCTTCTTTTACCTTTATAGATCTTTTGATCTTGGTGGTTAGGAGTGACCCCTTTATCAATATTTGTGGTGACTCGTTCTTTATCAAATATTGTGGTGAGGTCTTTTAAATCTTCGGTTTCCTTTATCTATAATCGTGGTGGCTAGACCTTTATCGGTTGTAGTGGTGGGGCGGAGTGTTTCCTTTATCCTTGATTCCGGTGGCTTGGCCTTTACGAGTCTTGGTGGTGGATTCTTTTATCTATCATTTTACTTTATTGTCTCGTTTAGTTGTTTATTTCATATAAAATCCAGAAAATACCAAAAATAGTCTTCCGCTGTCGTTTGTCGCGTGATTTACGCATCAGGTTTCTTGCCTTTTGTGGTTTGATAAGGATTTCGAATTCCTCATCCTTGGAGGAGTTCGAATTCGACATCCCTACTAGAGGGAGTCGAATTCGATCACTGGGTGGTCAAGAGGGTTTCGTTCGGTTGCGGTCGTAAGCTTAAAGGTGTCTAGCAGATCCTTGGTTAAGACATTGTTCGTGTACGCACTTACGGAGGGTTTCTCTTTTAGAATCTTGTTTCCGAAATCTTCTACGTCATGGAGGAGCTCGTCTATCGCAACGTGGTTAGTTTTCCTGTATTTACTTTAAGTTACTTATATTGCATTGCATGGTGATCTGTGACCGGACGTTAGAATTGTTAAATGTTTCCTAAAATGATACCACGCCTTTTTAATAATTGCTAACGGTTCATTAACACGCTTCCGCTGCTTACTCTGATTTGGTTTTTGTAAAATATAAATTTTGATTTGTCACCTAAACCGGGTCGGATACCCGACCCATTTTATGTTTTTCGGTTAATGAAATCCCAACAGTGGTATCAGAGCGGTCCATGCATGGTATAAGTACTTACCTTGATTTCTAGTCTTGAATAAAGTCGCTTACGTTTAAAATCGTATATGTATTATATATATGTATATATATTTTGTGTATATATATATATTTTACATATATGAATTTAAATATATATATATTTGTTTATATATATATATTTGTTTATATATATATATTTGTTTATATATATATATTTGTTTATATATATATATTTGTTTATATATATATATTTGTTTATATATATATATTTGTTATATATATATATTTGTTTATATATATATATTTGTTTATATATATATATATATTTGTTTATATATATATATTTGTTTATATATATATATTTGTTTATATATATATATTTGTTTATATATATATATATTTGTATATATATATATTTGTTTATATATTATATTTGTTTATATATATATATTTTTATATATATATATATTTGTATATATATATATTTGTTTATATATATATATTTGTTTATATATATATATTTGTTTATATATATATATTTGAGATTTAATTGTTGATTATATATATTTGTTTTATTATATATATATATATTTGCATTAGAATTTGATGTATGTCTCTAAATATATAATTGAAAATTAAAATACGAGAAAAGGGAAAGAGTTTTATTTTTAATAAAACTCATTGAGTTTGAAAAATCGTTTTTAAAAGGAACTCAAAATGATTATATTTTACGAAAATTAAAAGTGCTTTTAATTGATTAAGGACATGCATTAAGTTTTAATTAGGACTTTAGTCTTGCCTTGTTAGATGCCTCAGTCGTTTAACGAATTATAACATTAACTGCATGTGCCTTTACGTAAAATAGGAAGTTAGAGACTTGTTAGTGAAAATCTAGATAATGAAATGACTCGGTTATTGGATGAATTTAATATTATGGTTTCTAAAGTTAGATTAGAATTTCGATATTAAATGAAATGCCCTAATTATCTAGATGGACACTATTTTTCGACTAAGTTAAAAGTGGTTTAACGAGATGTTAATTTATTAACATTTCTAGGTTGAAAATAAACTGTCTTTTAAATAGTTTAAAACACGAATAGGAATGCTAGTAATTTCAGTGCATTCATTTATTGATGTTGATAGAGTTATTAGCGCATTATTTGAATTATCAAATAATTATATACCCACTAAAGTAGTCATGCCATCCTGTAAGTCGAAGCACCTACATGCTACACTCCCTGTTGCACTGGACCGTTGCCTAAGCCATTGTGTTTAGCCGTAGGGTGATGTTCTAGTATCTGCCCATCCCAGTTACCGGAGAACGAACGATCACACGCCTCCTTGTAGGACGACTAAGCTAGGTCGTCCGGACCGTTGCCGGATACTAGCTGGCTAAGATGAGATTAAATATACCTGTAAGTGGAGAACTCCCCATCTTCCATGAATCTCATAAAGATCTAAGAGCCTTAATTGGTAGAGACCCACTCTCACTCATTTATGATTATACTAATTCCCTGTAGCCGGGAGCCCCGCACCGGATATATATGTCGTTGGGTCTAAATGATTCTTAGCCTTAATTCATTAATATGTTTTGATTTTATGATTGAAACGTGGATAGTTAATGATTAGGGATAAATGTCGATGATATTAATTGTGTTTTCGTAATTTTGTAGTTTGTTCTTTTAAATGATATTATTGAGGCAGATATTGCTGAATGGTATAAGAATACCTTGATGCAAAAGAAGCTAATACCGGGATGTTTTGCAACTTGGTATGAAACGTTGAAAAACTACCTTATGTACAAGGGACTTTTCAACCAACTCACAGAGGATCGTTCCGTGGTTGTTGAAGATATTGATGAGCTTGGTGGGCTTTCTGATAAGGCTTACACAAGTTACCTTGCTCACAATGATACACTGGGTGTAGTCATTAATTCCATTGATGATAGCTATGCTCGCGACATTCGTTGTGGCAACGTTTATCGTCTTTTTGGAATGATTGTTAGAGAGAATCAACGTACTGTGAATGTCATTGCGAGTCGAACTCTTAAAGAAGCAAGAGAATACCTTAAGGAAAGGGAGAAGTCGATATCGGATCACGTGAAGATTATGAGAGGATACATCGATGAGTTGGCAGCCTTTAGGCAGCCTCGTACTCATGATGAGCAAGTTCTCTTGATACTTAACTCACTCAGTCAACACTTTGCGCATTTCTCCATGAATTATTTTATGACTTGCAAGCACAAGTCGCTAGATGATCTTGAAAGAATGTTGGTTAGTGTTGAAATGAACTTACCGGAAAGGGCACTCATTCAAAGGCCATACCACATAAATTCATTATGCACATTCTGCAAAAGTAATTCACACAACGCTCGTAGTTGTGAGAAGATTGAAGAATGGCTTCGTGAGACTTATCCTTCGTGGGGCGGACGAGGAAGAAAGAATAAAGGAAAATTTGGAAGGAGAAAGATAGTCTCGAAATAAATGCTTCGGCATTCATTTTGGAATTATCTTTTATTTGATGTTTTAGTTGAAAACGTTATTACCCTTTTTAGTTTTATTCTTGAGATAATGTATGGATTTTGAATATTTTATGTTTGGAATCTATTAAGTTTTATCTATATTCTTCCTTGATTAAATTGGTTGTTTTGATTGAATGTTTTATTTTATATCTTGCATGTAATTATAGTAATTATAGCTAAAGATTAAGATCACAAAATGATTTGTGAAATAATAAAACATCTGGGAATTTCGCAAAAATGATTTGTGAAATGAAAGTCGTACATAAAGTAATTTACAAAAGGGAAATCCAAGAGATGTAATTTTAGTATTTCTAAATGTTTTGTTATTTGTCTTAAATATAAGAATCATTATCTTCAACAAATGTTACCACTTGAGATGCTTAATTCGATAAGCTAAATGAAGCAAGATTCATGATATTAAAGGACAAATAGAGAGTTAAAATCTCCACCAAGTATCACTACTTGAAATACTCGATTCAAAGAGTAAATGGGTTACCCCTGTAAATTGTATTCCATCACCAAAAACAATACAAATCAAGTAGTATGGCTAAAGCTACCATACTAGTTCATATACATGACAGACCATGTATATGTAATCAAGCGAAAATCGCATACAAGGATAAAACTACACACTAGTTACATTACATAGCTATAATCTAACTAATATGGATGTAAACATAAATCAAAACGAATTAGCTCCCATGATGATCAAAAGGTGTCGAGCAAATCAGGATCAAATTCTACTAGTGTTTTGAATGATAAGGTGCCTGAACCAAAGGAATATGAAAAATTTGGCTACCCACTGATTCCTAAACCAATTGATGAACCTGTTAAGGCTGATGATAACAAAGATACATCAGGCTTGGGGAGCACTTCAAGTGAAAATAATAAGGATAGTGCACACGATTGTACATAGGGGATGGATGGTACTTCACAAAAGGAGTCAGCTACTAAATCTTATGCAGATTCTGTTATAGCTAATTCTGAAAAACGTAAAGTAAATTTCAGATTGATGGAGTCGAATGAGGTGATTGAAAACATTGATGTGGTTATTCCAAGAGAATCTGTAAAAATTATTCAAAACAGGTATGAAAATGTACCTTATGGTTATTTCTTGGGTGATCGATTAACATATCCTGTGGTTGAATACTTTACAAAAAGCTTATGGTCGAAATATGGGTTAATAAAGATTATGATGAATGCCAATGGCTATTTTTTCTTTAAGTTCTCGAGTAAGGATGGTATGGAAAAAGTGTTGTCTGAAGGACCTTGGATAATTCGAAATGCTCCTATCTTTCTTAACAAATGGTCTACAAATGTGGTACTTAAAAAAGAAGATATAAAGAAGGTATCGGTCTGGACAAAACTCCAGGATGTCCCACTTGTAGCTTACACAGATGATGGGCTGAGCTTGCTTGCATCTAAATTGGGTAGTCCTAAACGGCTGGATAGTTACACTAGTGCAATGTGTCTTGATTCTTGGGGTCGCAGTAGCTTTGCAAGAGCGTTAATTGAACTGGATGCGGAAAAGGACCTCAAAAATATCCTTTCTGTAGCTATCCCTGATATGGATGGTGAGGGTTTCTCTACAGCAAAAGTTAAGGTGGAATATGAATGGAGCCCCCCGAGATGTTCCTCATGTTGTGTTTTTGGTCACGTGAATTCAAACTGCCCGAAGCAGCCTAGACAACCACAACAGGTCACTAATGTAGATGAGGATGGTTTTACAGTAGTTAGAGGGAAAAAGAAAACTAATAACAAACAGGGGATACCGATCACCAAGCCCAAGACTAAATTTGAATATAGACCGGTTTCCAAACCCAAAGATGGACTAAATTCGAATACCACTCAAAACGCACCAGTAAATTCACCAAATGTAAAAGTGAGTAATTCTTATGAAGTCTTAAATTCTGTTACTGAACAAGATAACGAAGCTACCAAGGATAAGGCAGATTTGAAGAAGCCAATGGCTAGTACTAGCTCTACTAGGGATGACCCGTTTGAAGATGAGGACATAGATGAAGAAATTGTTATTGATGAAACTGCTCACTTTATGTCTCAGGGTACGGTTCCACCGGTGTCGGAGGGGGCAAGCACTCCCGTTGATACGGTGTCTAATGGGTAGTATAGCAGCATGGAATATAAGGGGATTGAACCGTCCCCTGAAACAAAACGAAGTTCGCCAAGTAGTCCGTGATTATCACCTCCATGTGTGTGCAATCATGGAATCTCATATGGATGTTTCAAAGTTTTTTAATGTTTGTAAGAAGATATGTGGTTCGTGGGATTGGATGTCTAATGGCAATATGTGTTCTAAAGGAACTCGTATTATTATAGGGTGGAATGCTTGATGAGGAGAGATTTCTTAAACAGAAAGCAAAAATAGAATGGTTGAGAGTGGGTGATGCAAATACAGCTTATTTTCACAACTTTGTCAAAAGTAGGAATCATCGTAGTCGTGTAGATGTGATTAAAGATGCTAATGGTCAAGTTTTTGAGGGCAGTGAAGTACCACCAGCTTCTGTTCAATATTATGCTGATTTCTTGGGAAAGGTTGGAGTCACTAATATTACTCCAAATGATAACGTGTTCACAAAAAAGATTGACCAGCAGAAAGCCCAACAGATGGTGAGGCATGTTACAGATGAGGAAATCAGATTGGCTATGTTCTCTATTGGTGATAATAAGGCACCTGGTCCGGATGGGTTCTCATCTGTCTTCTTTAAGAATGCTTGGGACTTGGTGGGTAAGGAGGTTTGTTTAGCAATCAAAGATTTTTTCCGCAATGGCAGACTTCCGAAAGGTATAAATCATACTATTATTGCTCTTGTTCCCAAGAAGACTGCTCCCTCTCTTATTACTGATTACAGGCCGATTGCATGCTGCAATGTTCTATATAAATGTATCAGTAAAATCCTTATTAATAGGATAAAGGAGACTTTGGATGATATTGTGAGTACTACCCAATCTGCATTTATTCCAGGTAGGAGCATATCGGATAACATTCTTCTTACACAGGAACTATTGCATAATTATCATCTGGATAGAGGAACTGCTAGATGTGCTTTTAAAATAGATATTCAGAAAGCATATGACACAGTGGACTGGGGTTTTTTACGAACTAGTATGCTTAAGTTTGGTTTCCATCCTAAGCTAGTGGCATGGGTTATGGCTTGTGTTACTACACCTACTTACTCCATTAGCATAAATGGTAATCTACATGGATTTTTTGAAGGTAAGAGGGGCTTAAGACAGGGTGATCCCATATCTCCATAACTGTTTACACTAGTTATGGAGGTTCTTACCCTCCTTTTACAGCATTCGGCTAGAGAGGGTAATGGATTCCGGTTCCATAAACATTGTGAAGAACAACGAATTATAAACGTGTGCTTTGCGGATGATCTTTTCTTATTTGCACACGGGGATATTAATTCAGCAATGATGTTAATGGACACCATGAACAACTTCAAGAATATGTCAGGTTTGGTTCCTAGCATTCCCAAAAGTACTATTTTCTTTTGTAATGTTCCGGACCAATTAAAACAGAATATTCTTGCTATCATGTCGTTCGAAGAGGGTAAACTGCCAATCAAGTATTTAGGAGTCCCTCTAATCTCTACTAGATTGTTATATCAAGACTGTAAAGTCTTATTGGAGCGCATGGAGAATAGGATAAATGATTGGCGTAATAAATCGTTGTCTTTTGCCGGAAGACTACAATTGATTATCTCTGTCCTATCATCGATACATAACTACTGGGCCTCTGTATTTATCCTACCAGCAAGGCTAGTTGCTAAATTAGAACAAAAGATGCGTGATTTTCTTTGGAGTCAAGACCCCGTGAGAAAAAGGAAGGCAAGGGTAGCCTGGAAAGCAATATGTGTACCGAAAGGGATTGGGTATATGAAGAGTTGCTGATGTTAATAAACCTCTCATGACAAAGCATATAGTAAGTATCATCTCTAATCGTAACTCGTTATGGGTTAAGTGGGTGCACACCCATAAGTTAAAAGGTAAGAGTTTTTGGCAAGTGCAACCGAAGGCTAGCATGAGTTGGGGCTGGAGAAAGTTGATGCAAGAAAGGCATGCTCTACGACCTCTTTTAAAGCAAAAACTTGGAGATGGTAAGTCGACTTCAATGTGGTTTGATAACTGGAGTAACCTTGGTCCATTATGTAACGTGATATCCCATAGAGCTGGTTTCTCATTAACTAACTCCGTTGCTGATCTAATTGAAGATGGTGTGTGGAAGTGGCCAACAGCATGGTACGATTTCTTTCCTGTCTTAATAAACTGTGATGTCCCAATACTTAATCCGGATAAAAAGGATAGCTTATTGTTATGCACTGTTGATGGCGTTGAAAAAGATTACTCGACATCTAATGTTTGGGAGCTGATTAGATACAAAAAAGAACCTGTCCTATGGGTTAACATTGTTTGGTACTCGAGTTGCATACCGAGGCATTCGTTTCTGTTATGGATGGTTATGAACAAGAAATTGAAGACTCAGGACAGACTGAAACCATGGGATGTTGGGGGGGCTGTTAATCTTAACCTTGTTTATTGTTCCTTGTGTCATACAGCTCCAGATTCTCACGATCATCTTTTCTTCGAATGCCCTTTTGCTTCACAAGTATGGCATCTCGTTCGTGACCTAGCAGATTTGTGCAACATTCCAGCAAATTTAAACGATATAGTTGAATCCTTATTACCTATATCGAATGGCAACTCAATAAGCAGTGTTATTGGAAGGCTAGTACTTGCAGCCATGTCTTACTTCATTTGGCAGGAACGAAACAACCGTATGTTCACAAATGAGAAGCGTTCTCCAGTCCAGATGAAGACTATTATTGTAGACACTGTTCGATCCAAGCTAGCTACAGTGAAAGCTAAAGGTGGGTATCGTGAAATCCAAATGCTAGAGAAGTGGAACCTGGCCAGTCGGATTTCAAGTCAAGATAGACTGGAAGATTAATCTTCTTTTGTTACCTATTTGCTGCATTTCCTTTCTTGTAGTGGTAGGGTGATCTCCTTTAATAGAGTTTTGTTTCATTGTAAACATTTATGTGGCATGTCACATAAATGAAACTAATGAAACTGATGATGATATAAAAGTTGAAACGGGGTAACCCTTTACCCAAAATACCACTAGCTCACGTGGTAAGTTCCAATCTTGAACAAAGCGATTCACCAAGGTAGTATTTTAAATCGCAAAGTGACAAGCTTCAATCTAAGTGTGGAAGAAATCAAGTCTCTAAGTTGCTCCACCGGTCTTGAAAAATTAGCAAATAAACGTTGATTTCGCTCCTGCCAAATAAAGTTGGCAGTTGCAGCTACCAGTAGCTTTCCAATGACTGTTTTAGCCGAATTTGAGTTCCCACGCATGATCAGCCATTAAGTAGTATCATCCCAATTCGAGCTAAAGTGTTGCAAATTAGCAAATAAACGTTGATTTCGCTCCTGCCAAATAAAGTAGGCAGTTGCAGCTACCAGTAGCTTTCCAATGACTGTTTTAGCCGAATTTGAGTTCCCACGCATGATCAGCCATTAAGTAGTATCATCCCAATTCGAGCTAAAGTGTTGCAAATTAGCAAATAAACGTTGATTTCGCTCCTGCCAAATAAAGTAGGCAGTTGCAGCTACCAGTAGCTTTCCAATGACTGTTTTAGCCGAATTTGAGTTCCCACGCATGATCAGCCATTAAGTAGTATCATCCCAATTCGAGCTAAAGTGTTGCAAATTAGCCAAATGGTTAAAGGTGGGTATCGTGAAATCCAAATGCTAGAGAAGTGGAACCTGGCCAGTCGGATTTCAAGTCAAGATAGACTGGAAGATTAATCTTCTTTTGTTACCTATTTGCTGCATTTCCTTTCTTGTAGTGGTAGGGTGATCTCCTTTAATAGAGTTTTGTTTCATTGTAAACATTTATGTGGCATGTCACATAAATGAAACTAATGAAACTGATGATGATATAAAAGTTGAAACGGGGTAACCCTTTACCCAAAATACCACTAGCTCACGTGGTAAGTTCCAATCTTGAACAAAGCGATTCACCAAGGTAGTATTTTAAATCGCAAAGTGACAAGCTTCAATCTAAGTGTGGAAGAAATCAAGTCTCTAAGTTGCTCCACCGGTCTTGAAAAATTAGCAAATAAACGTTGATTTCGCTCCTGCCAAATAAAGTTGGCAGTTGCAGCTACCAGTAGCTTTCCAATGACTGTTTTAGCCGAATTTGAGTTCCCACGCATGATCAGCCATTAAGTAGTATCATCCCAATTCGAGCTAAAGTGTTGCAAATTAGCCAAATGGTTAACTTGCTGCCAAACCTGAGACGAGTAAGAACAATCAAAGAATAAATGATTATGAGAGTCTGGCCCCTGGTAACACAATGGGCAGCACACCAGGTTATAATTCATGTTCCCCCTGCACTCCACATCATAATCTTATCTTGAGTCTTTAACTTCCGCAGAAAGATAAGCCACATTAAAAAGGCATGTCTTGGTATCATTTACTTAAACCACACAGCCTTATACCAATTTACTTCCTGCGATCTTGATCTGAGAGTATCCCAAACAATGCTAGATGAGAAATCACACTCATTTAGGGACATCCTTCCAAAAAATGTAGTCATGCATAGATCCATTAAGTTGGATATTAGGTAGATTTAATAAAACAGGAAACAAATCCAACCAAGCTCTCGACCATTTCCAATTTCCATTTTCCACTAAATATGAAATCTGCATGTTACGAGTAAACCCAACATTTCTAATGTCTCTATTCGAGACGATATTACTCAAAGGACACACCGAATGCCATTGATCAAACCAAACCGATGTACTTGCACCATCTCCTATTCTCGACCAAATATGGGGTTTAATACCATCTCGCTTTTGCAATATCTTACGCCAGCCCCAACTACATTGATTCGGAATAGGGACATCCCAAAAGTGTCTATCTTTCAACCTATATGAATGAACCCACTTTACCCATAAGGATTCTCTATGTGTTAACAAACTCCAAACATGGGTTGTCATAAGTGCCATATTAACATCTACAATACGTCTTATACCCAGCCCGCCTTCAGCCTTAGGAAAACAATTTTTTTTTTTTTTTGGTTAATGGGATATCCCGGTGAATTTTATACCATAACCAAAACATTACAAAACAAGTAGTAAGGCTAGAGTGCCATACTAGTTCATATGCATGTGATGTGATAATCACGCGATTCCAAGCACAACGGAACTAGACAACGAAACTAGCACAGCGAAAATAAATATTTTTAGTATTTTCTGGGTTTTAATGAAACAACACAAAAAAAGGAATGAAGATAGATAAAGAATCTAATACTTGATTCGTAAAGGAAACGAGCCACCGGAATCAAATAACAGAAACACTCCAACCCACCACTATAATCGATAAAGGACGAACCACCACGATTAAAGATAAAGGGATCACTCAAACACTGACTGGAATTGCTCGCTGATGACTTTCATTGATCAAGGAGGGACTTGCCACTGGAGTAAAGTAACAATTGGAGGTTGTTTGTCAGCGAAGGCTTGTCCATAATGGGCTATCGCTGGTAAGATGAGCATGGCTTGTTCTGGAGGCATCTTCAGTCCAATGCTCGCTGCCAGTAGATTGTTGCCAGTGACCCCTACTAGCTGACTCTCTTCAGCGACCCCTTCTAGCTGACTCTCTTCAGCGACCCCTTCTAGCTGACTCTCTTCAGCGACCCCTTCTAGCTGACTCCCTTCAGCGACCACTTCTAGCTGACTGTCTTCAGCGACCCTACTAGCTGACTCTCTTCAGCGACCCCTTCTAGCTGACTCTCTTCAGCGACCCCTTCTAGCTGACTCTCTTCAGCGACCACTTCTAGCTGACTGTCTTCAGCGACCCCTTCTAAGCTGACTCTCTTCAGCGACCCCTTCTAGCTGACTCTCTTCAGCGACCACTTCTAGCTGACTCTCTTCAGCGACCCCTTCTAAGCTGACTCTCTTCAGCGACCCCTTCTAGCTGACTCTCTTCAGCGACCACTTCTAGCTGACTCTCTTCAGCGACCCCTTCTAGCTGACTCTCTTCAGCGACCCCTTCTAGCTGACTCTCTTCAGCGACCCTTCTAGCTGACTCTCTTCAGCGACCCTTCTAGCTGACTCTCTTCAGCGACCCTTCTAGCTGACTCTCTTCAGCGACCCCTTCTAGCTGACTCTCTTCAGCGACCCCTTCTAGCTGACTCTCTTCAGCGACCCTTCTAGCTGACTCTCTTCAGCGACCCCTTCTAGCTGACTCTCTTCAGCGACCCCTTCTAGCTGACTCTCTTCAGCGACCCTACTAGCTGACTCTCTTCAGCGACCCCTTCTAGCTGACTCTCTTCAGCGACCCCTTCTAGCTGACTCTCTTCAGCGACCACTTCTAGCTGACTGTCTTCAGCGACCCCTTCTAAGCTGACTCTCTTCAGCGACCCCTTCTAGCTGACTCTCTTCAGCGACCACTTCTAGCTGACTCTCTTCAGCGACCCCTTCTAAGCTGACTCTCTTCAGCGACCCCTTCTAGCTGACTCTCTTCAGCGACCACTTCTAGCTGACTCTCTTCAGCGACCCCTTCTAGCTGACTCTCTTCAGCGACCCCTTCTAGCTGACTCTCTTCAGCGACCCTTCTAGCTGACTCTCTTCAGCGACCCTTCTAGCTGACTCTCTTCAGCGACCCTTCTAGCTGACTCTCTTCAGCGACCCCTTCTAGCTGACTCTCTTCAGCGACCCTTCTAGCTGACTCTCTTCAGCGCCCCTACTAGCTGACTCTCTTCAGCGACCCCTTCTAGCTGACTCTCTTCAGCGACCACTTCTAGCTGACTGGAATTAGTCAGTTCAGCGAGTGGGCTCATATTCGCATCAGCATGACATGCCATGCAATGTTAACAAGCTATCATCTAGCAAACAATGTGAAACAGCCTATACACTAGAAATTACATGACTAATGTAGCATCATTCAGATAGGATGCCAGAACTTTATTTTTTATTTATATATGAACCAGGGGTGACGCCCTTTTACCGAAAAAAATGTATTACGATCCAAATATTCAGCTCCAATTAACGAACATGTACCACAATATCTTGTGGTATCTTCCAAGCTTCAAGCATACGATCCACAACATGTGTTTTCTTGAATCTCAGCGTTACCAACTTCAATCTAATCGTAGAAGTAACTTCAATCTAATCGTAGAAGTAATGAGTTCTACAATCTGATCAGGGGGTCGCGCATGGTTGGAGAATAGCCGATTATTTCTTTCTTGCCTAACGTAGTAAGCAGTGGCAGCCACAAGGATTCTTCCAATCACATTCTTTGCTGATCTGGATTTTGCCTTCATAGTTAGCCATTGAGTAATGTCATCCCATGAGGCAGTCATTGTAGGTACGCAAGCCAAGTCTTTAATTTTCTTCCAGACCTGCGAAGAGAAACTACATTCAAAAAATTAATGAGCATGTGAGTCTGGCCCCCTTTTGCATAAAGAGCAGCAAAGGAGGTTTAGATTAGCATTGCCAGTCGAGTTCCACTGCATCATTTTGTCTTGGGTTTTCAACTTCCGTCGCATAATCAGCCATACTAAGAAAGCATGCCTTGGTATACAATGGGAGAACCAAACAGCATCGTGCCATGGCACTTCATTATGCTTACTCCGAATAGAATCCCATACGACACTAGAAGCGTACGTACTTTCTTTCCCATCCTGATCCTTCCAAACTAAAACATCTCTTTGATTCGGGTTTAACACCGGTCTTGGTAGGTTAATTAATACAGGATACGTGTGTATTCGAGCTCGACCAAAAATTCTCTCCATGGCCGGCTACCCTCACCTCTTTCCATGACTTTCTTTTGATCGATCTTCACCTTATCCGATTCTATCTTCATTCCTTATTAATTATTGGGTCGGTGGAAGTAGTTTTATTCGATCTCTTGTATTTAAAATTCACGTAGTGGGGGTTGGTGGCATTTACTATCTGATTTTAATATCAATTCTTGGGTCGGTGGCATTCCATCATTATTTTAATTCGAACGGTGGGTTTTGGATTATCCAATTTCCATCCTTTTTTATTTTTGTCTTGGTGATTGCGCCACTCCCTATTAATTATTAGATCTCGATTCATAACCTTTTTTATTAGATTTTGGCGGCGCTTCTTATTTGTTCTTCATACGATTTTTGATCTACCTTCGTTGATTGCGCCAAACCCTAACCCCATTTTCTTTTTTCTGATTTTTTAACTTGTTCGTGATCGCGGCTACCTTTGTAGTTTAGCTAGATCAGTGGAACTTGTTAAACGATTAAGAGATCTGATTTTCGGTTTAGGGTTCTTGCCATTTTTAGGGTATTGTTTCCTTTTCTTCGTCTTTTTGATAATCTGGTGTGTTTTGATTACATGGATTCATGAGTTCTAAGGAGAGATTGAATAACACTGAGGGCATTCCCCCTGGTATTGCTTCAAAAATTAAGAATATTGATGGGAAAATGAGACAACCTGTTCGAACAATCTTGAAAAACCCTAATAAGGGTTCAAATAAAAAGAAAGCTGCTACCACTCATAAGAACCCTTCTCGAGTAGTTCATGCAACTAATAACTTGGCTGATTCGAAAGGTGTTGCTTTTGAAACTCCTGTTTCATCTTCTAGGGTTGATGATGCTACAAATGTTATGAATGGACAGCCTATTAACCATATGAATAGTGCTGAGAAAAAGGGCTCTCCACCACCTACTACATCATTTGAGAATCCTATTTTTGCACAACACACTGTTTCTGATAATCTAGGAGGAGATGACATTTCAAATGTTGATGACAATAAGGAAAAATCATATTCAACCCTGAATCTTGATGAAAGCCAGATACCACAGGTCAATGATGAGGGTGATGGAAGAAGGGGGTTACACAGGAGGCTAAACAAACTACTTCTGATATGCATGTGCAACCTTCCTATGTTGCAAAATTGAAAGCTGGATCAATTAAAAAGGTGGTAAACTTTCGGAAAATTGAGAATCTCATAGTTAATGATGATGTTGATGTGGTTTTACCGAAGGAATCTGTTCGTATTGTTCAAGATAAGTATGCAAATACTCTATTTGGATACTTTTTGGGTGATAGATTGGCTTATCCGGTGGTTGAGTACTTTGTAAAAACCAATTGGACGAAATTTGGTTTGCAAAAAGTGATGATGAACGCTAATGGTTTTTTCTTTTTCAAGTTTGCTGATAAGAAGGGTATGAATAGTGCTGAGAAAAAGGGCTCTCCACCACCTACTACATCATTTGAGAATCCTATTTTTGCACAACACACTGTTTCTGATAATCTAGGAGGAGATGACATTTCAAATGTTGATGACAATAAGGAAAAATCATATTCAACCCTGAATCTTGATGAAAGCCAGATACCACAGGTCAATGATGAGGGTGATGGAAGAAGGGGGTTACACAGGAGGCTAAACAAACTACTTCTGATATGCATGTGCAACCTTCCTATGTTGCAAAATTGAAAGCTGGATCAATTAAAAAGGTGGTAAACTTTCGGAAAATTGAGAATCTCATAGTTAATGATGATGTTGATGTGGTTTTACCGAAGGAATCTGTTCGTATTGTTCAAGATAAGTATGCAAATACTCTATTTGGATACTTTTTGGGTGATAGATTGGCTTATCCGGTGGTTGAGTACTTTGTAAAAACCAATTGGACGAAATTTGGTTTGCAAAAAGTGATGATGAACGCTAATGGTTTTTTCTTTTTCAAGTTTGCTGATAAGAAGGGTATGAATAGTGTGTTGGAAGGGGGACCATGGGTGATTCGTAATATGCCTATTTTTCTTAATGTGTTACCAACCACTAAGTTGAAAAAGGAAGATCTAAAGGAGATCACGGTGTGGATTAAGATTCACAATGTACCTATTGCAGCTTATACGGATGATGGTTTGAGTTTACTTTTTTCGAAACTTGGCAACCCAAAGTCACTTGATTCTTATACTAGTGCTATGTGCACAGAGTCTTGGGGTCGAAGTAGTTATGCTCGAGCTTTAATAGAGATTTCAGCTATGTCGGATTTTCAAGATAAGTTGTCGATTGCAATCCCGGATTTGGATGGGGATGGTTATACTAAGGAAACTTTGCAAATGGAATATGAATGGAAACCGCCAAGATGTTCATCTTGTTGCGTTTTTGGGCATAAACATGATACTTGTCCTAAGCAAGTTAGAGTGAATGTCAAAGCAGTTGCCCAAACTGATGCTGATAGGTTCACGGAGGTAAATGGTAAAAAGAAAGCAAATTTCAAGCAAGGGATCCCGATCACAAAACAAAAGCCAAAATTTGAGTACAGACATGTGAATAAATCGAAAGATGTGTCCAATATTGCTAGTACTCCAGGTTCGGTTCCTAAAAAGGTTGAGGCAATGGTGCACACAAAAAACTCGTATGAGTTGTTGTCGGATTATGGGAAAGGGTGATCCAGGCATCCAAGAAGTTTCTATTGAGGAGCGTGCTGAACTCAAGAAGAAACATAGGACAGATGCCATTGATATTGCTTTTGCTGTTGCTCCAGATGATGCTCCTAAAGGGGTTGATTATGTGATGCGTAAAACACGCGATAAACGACAGCGGAAGACTATTTTTGGTATTTTCTGGATTTTAGGTGAATCAAACAATCAAACAAGACAATAAAATAAAAATGATAGATAAAGAATCCACCACCAAGACTCGTAAAGGCCAAGCCACCGGAATCAAGGATAAAGGAAACACTCCGCTCCACCACTATAATCGATAAAGGTCTAGCCACCACGATTACAGATAAAGGAAACCGAAGATTTAAAAGACCTCACCACAATATTTGATAAAGGACGAACCACCACAAATATTGATAAAGGGGTCACTCCTAACCACCAAGATCAAAGATCTCTAAAGGTAAAAGAAGATTTTGTAAGAAATAGAGGCTGCTCTATTAATTTCATTCAGCATCCAAAGGTCTAGCCACCACGATTACAGATAAAGGCCAAGCCACCGGAATCAAGGATAAAGGAAACACTCCGCTCCACCACTATAATCGATAAAGGTCTAGCCACCACGATTACAGATAAAGGAAACCGAAGATTTAGACCTCACCACAATATTTGATAAAGGACGAACCACCACAAATATTAATAAAGGGGTCACTCCTAACCACCAAGATCAAAGATCTCTAAAGGTAAAAGAAGATTTTAAGAAATAGAGGCTGCTCTATTAATTTCATTCAATTCAACATAACATCCTTTACAATGAAAAAGAGCCCCTATTTATAGCCACATGCTATTACCTAGGAATTAACGAAATACAATAAAATAATCAGAAAGCTGTCATGTGCTAAGGACAACCACTAATTTATCAACCAATGGGAAATGGACAGACAAAGCTTCTATAAAGATTCCTTCTGCACAAGGGCCCACACACCGTTAGGATTAACGTTGTCACACGCTCCTCCCTTATCTTCTTTGACAGCTGTCATTCCTTCTTTATTGGGTCCACAAACACGTGACGGGAACAATCTTTATTAATGATAACTGGAACGTAAATCTGGAGATTCCACTGGAGACTTAAATCTGGAGCATCCATCTGGAGACTAGACTGGAGCTGGTCACTGGAGTGCTTCAGTGGAGAACTTCACTGGTGGATCACTACTGGTTGTCACTGGAGACTCTTTCCACTAGAGAAGTGTTACCACTGGTGACTGGACTGGTCAGTGAACACTTGTCTGAAATGGGCTATTGCTGGCAGGATTAGCATGGCCTGCTCACATGGCATTATTCGTTCAGTTCTACCCTTCAGTTCAGTTGACTTCTCCAGTTCACTAGTGTCATTCAGTTCAGTGAACCTGGACATTTCCACATCAATCCCCTCCTCTAAGAAAGGACTTGTCCTCAAGTCCTCGAGGTATTCATCTTCCAGATAAGGCATCAGATGCCCGACATTAAAAGTACTTGAAACTGACATATCTCCAGGTAACTCAACTTTATAAGCATTATCACCATACCTTTCCAGAATCTTGAATGGTCCTTCAGCTCTGGGCATCAACTTGTTCTTCCTTCTTGCTGTAAATCTTTCTTTTCTGAGCTATACCCAAACTAGATCACCTGGAGCAAAACTGGACTGCTTTCGATGCTTGTTTGCTCTCGCCTTGTAACTGGCATTCGCTTTCTCTATTCTGGCCTTCACTTGTTCATGAATTTTCTTGATTTCTTTCGCTCTGGCTCCAGCTTCAATACTTGCTTTTGGTTCAATCGAAAATGGAATTAAATCAATGGGGGTCAGTGGATTGACACCATAACAAACTTCAAATGGGGATTTACTGGTTGAATAATTTGGAGCTCTGTTGAAAGCAAACTCAGCATGAGCAAGCTTCAGACCCCAATCCATCTGTGTCTTCTTCACCAGTGTTCTTAATAACATACCAATTGTTCTGTTTGTGACTTCAGGACGTCCATCAGTCTGAGGATGGTGAGACGTACTGAACATCAATCTGGTACCCATCAGTCTCCATAAGGTCTTCCAGAAATAACTCAGAAACTTCACATCTCTATCTGAAA
This sequence comes from Erigeron breviscapus, assembly GCA_034093135.1. Classification (NCBI taxonomy): domain Eukaryota; kingdom Viridiplantae; phylum Streptophyta; class Magnoliopsida; order Asterales; family Asteraceae; genus Erigeron; species Erigeron breviscapus. The sequence goes on from CM067168.1 coordinate 105,659,185, forward strand.
CAATTGTTTTTGGAATTCCATGCAAACGAACAATTTCTTTGAAAAATAGATTTGCAACTGCTGAAGCATCATTTGTGGTGTTGCAGGGAACAAAATGTGCCATTTTTGAAAATCGATCAACAACCACCATTATTGAGTCTTTTTCCTCTCTGAGTTCTGGGCAGTGCAACAATGAAATCCATACTGAGATCTTCCCATGGCTGACTTGGAACTAGAAGAGGAGTATACAGTCCTTTGTGAAAAGTAGCCTTCGCCTGGTGACAAGTTGGACAGCGACTGATGATATTCTGAACATCCTTTAGTAAACTTGGCCAGTAGAAGTGTTCAGTGAGAATCTCTCCAGTTTTGTTAATACCAAAATGGCCAGCCAGACCTCCTCCATATGCTTCCCTTATCAGTAAATCTCTAATAGAACCCTTTGGAATACACAACTTTCCATTCTTGAATAAGAAACCATCTTGAACAACAAATGGTCCTTTCTGATTAGCTTCAATGAGGCGATCAGCGAAGTCTGGATCAGCAGCATACAACTCTTTAATGAAAGAATATCCAAGAACTCTTGCCTCCAGAATTGATAACAACGAATATCGTCTGGAAAGTGCATCAGCAACAACATTAGCCACTCCAGCTTTGTGCTTAGAAACAAAAGAATAAGACTGCAAAAATTCCACCCATTTTGCATGTCTGGCATTAAGTTTATGTTGACCATTAATGAACTTCAGTGCGTAAATCACGCGACAAACGACAGCGGAAGACTATTTTTGGTATTTTCTGGATTTTATGTGAACAAACAATCAAACAAGACAATTAAAATAAAAATGATAGGTAAAGAATCCACCACCAAGACTCGTAAAGGCTAAGCCACGGAATTAAGATAAAGGAAACCGAAGATTTAAAGACCTCACTACAATATTTGATAAAGAACAAGTCACCACAAATATTGATAAAGGGGTCACTCCTAACCACCAAGATCAAAGATCTATAAAGGTAAAAGAAGATTTTTGTAAGAAATATAGACTGCTCTATTAATTTCATTCAACATCAAAAACTCATTTACAAAGAGAAAATAAGCCCCTATTTATAGCCACAAGCTATTACCTAGGAAATAACGAAATACAATAAAATAATCAAAAGCTGACATGCGCTAAGGACAACCACTAATTTATTAACCAATAAGAAATGGACATTGTGGCTTCTAGAAATATTCCCTGCACGTGGTCCCACAATACCGTTAGAAATGCCATTGTCCCATGCGCCTTCCTTTCAACAGCTGTCATTCTTCTTTGTTGGGCCCACAATCATGGGACTTCAGTGGGGACTTTATTATCTGGAAACTGGAGATAAATATCTGGACTTCTACTAGAGACACAATCTGGAGCACTTCACTGGACCTGGTGACTGGTTGACTGGAACTGGAAGTAACCTTAGTGAAAGGTTTGTACTGGACCTTCTTCTTCAGTTGCTTTTCAATCTGGAGGGCCAATTTGCAAAAACCCACGGAAAAAAGGATTAAGAAACCTTTTTGAAAACCTGGCTCTGATACCAAATTTTATGTGTAAATCACACGACAGACAACAGCGGAAGACTATTTTTGGTATTTTCTGGATTTTATGTGAACAAACAATCAAACAAGACAATTAAAATAAAAATGATAGGTAAAGAATCCACCACCAAGACTCGTAAAGGCTAAGCCACGGAATCAAGATAAAGGAAACCGAAGATTTAAAGACCTCACTACAATATTTGATAAAGAACAAGTCACCACAAATATTGATAAAGGGGTCACTCCTAACCACCAAGATCAAAGATCTATAAAGGTAAAAGAAGATTTTTGTAAGAAATATAGACTGCTCTATTAATTTCATTCAACATCAAAAACTCATTTACAAAGAGAAAATAAGCCCCTATTTATAGCCACAAGCTATTACCTAGGAAATAACGAAATACAATAAAATAATCAAAAGCTGACATGCGCTAAGGACAACCACTAATTTATTAACCAATAAGAAATGGACATTGTGGCTTCTAGAAATATTCCCTGCACGTGGTCCCACAATACCGTTAGAAATGCCATTGTCCCATGCGCCTTCCTTTCAACAGCTGTCATTCTTCTTTGTTGGGCCCACAATCATGGGACTTCAGTGGGGACTTTATTATCTGGAAACTGGAGATAAATATCTGGACTTCTACTAGAGACACAATCTGGAGCACTTCACTGGACCTGGTGACTGGTTGACTGGAACTGGAAGTAACCTTAGTGAAAGGTTTGTACTGGACCTTCTTCTTCAGTTGCTTTTCAATCTGGAGGGCCAATTTGCAAAAACCCACGGAAAAAAGGATTAAGAAACCTTTTTGAAAACCTGGCTCTGATACCAAATTTTATGTGTAAATCACACGACAGACAACAGCGGAAGACTATTTTTGGTATTTTCTGGATTTTATATGAAATAAACAATCAAACAAGACAATAAAATAAAAAAGATAGATAAAGAATCCACCACCAAGACTCGTAAAGGCTAAGCCACCGGAATCAAGGATAAAGGAAACACTCTGCCCCACCACTATAATCGATAAAGGTCCAGCCACCACGATTATAGATAAAGGAAACCGAAGATTTAAAAGACCTCACCACAATATTTGATAAAGGACGAACCACCACAAATATTGATAAAGGGGTCACTCCTAACCACCAAGATCAAAGATCTATAAAGGTAAAAGAAGATTTTAAGAAATAGAGGCTGCTCTATTAATTTCATTCAACATCCAAAAACTAACTCCCTTACAATGAGAAATTAAGCACCTATTTATAGCCACACACATGCTATTTCCTAGGAATAAAGAAATACAAATATTAAATAAATAAAAGGCTGTCATGTGCTAAGGACAACCACTAATTTATCCACCAATAGGAAAAGGACAGACAAAGCTTCTAGATAGATTCCTTCTGCACAAGGGCCCACAAACCGTTAGAAATAACGTTGTCACACGTGCCTTCCTAATCCCTGTCAACAGCTGTCATTCCTTCTTTATTGGGTCCACTGCCATGTCACCGAAATAAACTGAACTGAACAAAACTGGTGACTTTATTCTGGTATTTCTGGACTGGAGTCGTTCACTGGTAAGCTTCACTGAAGGGTCTTGACTGGAGCCTGACTGGAAACTGGAGACTGGAGCCTGGAAACTGGAGACTGGAGACTGGAGCCTGGAGTCTGGAAACTGGAGACTGGAGACTGGAGACTGGAGACTGGAGACTGGAGCCTGGACTGGAGACTGGAGACTGGAGGATCTTCACTGGAGAGATCTGGAGGATCTTCACTGGAGCCTGGATCTGGAGGATCTTCACTGGAGAATGCATCTGGAGGATCTTCACTGGAGCCTGGATCTGGAGGATCTTCACTGGAGAATGCATCTGGAGGATCTTCACTGGAGAATGCATCTGGAGGATCTTCACTGGAGAATGCATCTGGAGGATCTTCACTGGAGAATGCATCTGAGGATCTTCACTGGAGAATGCATCAGGAGGAAATTTACTGGAGAATGCATCTGGAGGATCTTTACTGGAGAATGCATCTGGAGGATCTTCACTGGAGAATGCATCTGGAGGATCTTTACTGGAGAATGCATCTGGAGGATCTTCACTGGAGAATGCATCTGGAGGATCTTCACTGGAGAATGCATCTGGAGGATCTTCACTGGAGAATGCATCTGGAGGATCTTTACTGGAGAATGCATCTGGAGGATCTTTACTGGAGAATGCATCTGGAGGATCTTCACTGGAGAATGCATCTGGAGGATCTTTACTGGAGAATGCATCTGGAGGATCTTTACTGGAGAATGCATCTGGAGGATCTTTACTGGAGAATGCATCTGGAGGATCTTCACTGGAGAATGCATCTGGAGGATCTTTACTGGAGAATGCATCTGGAGGATCTTTACTGGAGAATGCATCTGGAGGATCTTCACTGGAGAATGCATCTGGAGGATCTTTACTGGAGAATGCATCTGGAGGATCTTCACTGGAGAATGCATCTGGAGGATCTTTACTGGAGAATGCATCTGGAGGATCTTTACTGGAGAATGCATCTGGAGGATCTTCACTGGAGAATGCATCTGGAGGATCTTTACTGGAGAATGCATCTGGAGGATCTTTACTGGAGAATGCATCTGGAGGATCTTTACTGGAGAATGCATCTGGAGGATCTTCACTGGAGAATGCATCTGGAGGATCTTCACTGGAGAATGCATCTGGAGGATCTTCACTGGAGAATGCATCTGGAGGATCTTTACTGGAGAATGCATCTGGAGGATCTTTACTGGAGAATGCATCTGGAGGATCTTCACTGGAGAATGCATCTGGAGGATCTTCACTGGAGAATGCATCTGGAGGATCTTCACTGGAGAATGCATCTGGAGGATCTTCACTGGAGAATGCATCTGGAGGATCTTCACTGGAGAATGCATCTGGAGGATCTTTACTGGAGAATGCATCTGGAGGATCTTCACTGGAGAATGCATCTGGAGGATCTTCACTGGAGAATGCATCTGGAGGATCTTTACTGGAGAATGCATCTGGAGGATCTTTACTGGAGAATGCATCTGGAGGATCTTCACTGGAGAATGCATCTGGAGGATCTTTACTGGAGAATGCATCTGGAGGATCTTTACTGGAGAATGCATCTGGAGGATCTTCACTGGAGAATGCATCTGGAGGATCTTTACTGGAGAATGCATCTGGAGGATCTTCACTGGAGAATGCATCTGGAGGATCTTCACTGGAGAATGCATCTGGAGGATCTTTACTGGAGAATGCATCTGGAGGATCTTCACTGGAGAATGCATCTGGAGGATCTTCACTGGAGAATGCATCTGGAGGATCTTCACTGGAGAATGCATCTGGAGGATCTTTACTGGAGAATGCATCTGGAGGATCTTCACTGGAGAATGCATCTGGAGGATCTTTACTGGAGAATGCATCTGGAGGATCTTTACTGGAGAATGCATCTGGAGGATCTTTACTGGAGAATGCATCTGGAGGATCTTTACTGGAGAATGCATCTGGAGGATCTTTACTGGAGAATGCATCTGGAGGATCTTCACTGGAGAATGCATCTGGAGGATCTTCACTGGAGAATGCATCTGGAGGATCTTTACTGGAGAATGCATCTGGAGGATCTTCACTGGAGAATGCATCTGGAGGATCTTCACTGGAGAATGCATCTGGAGGATCTTCACTGGAGAATGCATCTGGAGGATCTTTACTGGAGAATGCATCTGGAGGATCTTTACTGGAGAATGCATCTGGAGGATCTTCACTGGAGAATGCATCTGGAGGATCTTCACTGGAGAATGCATCTGGAGGATCTTCACTGGAGAATGCATCTGGAGGATCTTTACTGGAGAATGCATCTGGAGGATCTTCACTGGAGAATGCATCTGGAGGATCTTCACTGGAGAATGCATCTGGAGGATCTTCACTGGAGAATGCATCTGGAGGATCTTCACTGGAGAATGCATCTGGAGGATCTTTACTGGAGAATGCATCTGGAGGATCTTCACTGGAGAATGCATCTGGAGGATCTTTACTGGAGAATGCATCTGGAGGATCTTCACTGGAGAATGCATCTGGAGGATCTTTACTGGAGAATGCATCTGGAGGATCTTCACTGGAGAATGCATCTGGAGGATCTTTACTGGAGAATGCATCTGGAGGATCTTTACTGGAGAATGCATCTGGAGGATCTTCACTGGAGAATGCATCTGGAGGATCTTTACTGGAGAATGCATCTGGAGGATCTTCACTGGAGAATGCATCTGGAGGATCTTCACTGGAGAATGCATCTGGAGGATCTTCACTGGAGAATGCATCTGGAGGATCTTCACTGGAGAATGCATCTGGAGGATCTTCACTGGAGAATGCATCTGGAGGATCTTCACTGGAGAATGCATCTGGAGGATCTTCACTGGAGAATGCATCTGGAGGATCTTCACTGGAGAATGCATCTGGAGGATCTTTACTGGAGAATGCATCTGGAGGATCTTTACTGGAGAATGCATCTGGAGGATCTTCACTGGAGAATGCATCTGGAGGATCTTCACTGGAGAATGCATCTGGAGGATCTTCACTGGAGAATGCATCTGGAGGATCTTCACTGGAGAATGCATCTGGAGGATCTTCACTGGAGAATGCATCTGGAGGATCTTCACTGGAGAATGCATCTGGAGGATCTTCACTGGAGAATGCATCTGGAGGATCTTCACTGGAGAATGCATCTGGAGGATCTTTACTGGAGAATGCATCTGGAGGATCTTTACTGGAGAATGCATCTGGAGGATCTTCACTGGAGAATGCATCTGGAGGATCTTCACTGGAGAATGCATCTGGAGGATCTTTACTGGAGAATGCATCTGGAGGATCTTCACTGGAGAATGCATCTGGAGGATCTTCACTGGAGAATGCATCTGGAGGATCTTTACTGGAGAATGCATCTGGAGGATCTTTACTGGAGAATGCATCTGGAGGATCTTCACTGGAGAATGCATCTGGAGGATCTTTACTGGAGAATGCATCTGGAGGATCTTCACTGGAGAATGCATCTGGAGGATCTTTACTGGAGAATGCATCTGGAGGATCTTCACTGGAGAATGCATCTGGAGGATCTTTACTGGAGAATGCATCTGGAGGATCTTCTTACAATTGACCCTATAAATAAGTCCATACTCAGTCTCGACTTGCTCTTCACTACCTCTTCTAAGACCAGGTACATAACTCTTCATTTTCACCTTGTACTTAACCTTCCAATCAGCTCTAAGATCAAATAAGAAGTGCTGCTGACTGATTTTAAGATCAGCCAACAAATCAGATTTAGCCTTAATCATTTCACCAGACCGTAAACGATTAAGAGGGACTTGCCTCTTTCGAACACACAATGAATGACAATCATTATCAAACATCAAAATTCGAGCATTTATAGGAATAACACAAAAACCCATACCATAATAATCGAATCTGGAATTAAACACAAGTGCTCGGTTTGTAGTTGTTACCCCTATGCCTTCCTTAAGCCATTGAGTTGTGACTGGTAGTGACTGAGTAGGTATGGAGTTCTTCCTCAGGCATATAGACATTGCTTGTTGAACTTCAACTGATGGATCTCCAGTTGGATCTTCGGTTGGATTTTTTTGACCTTCAGTTGAATCGTCAGTTGGCTCTTCAGTTGGAGCTTCAGTTGGCTCTTCTTCACCAGTAGCATAACAAACACAAGGCTGGAAAAATTTTCCCTACCGAGATTCATCAACAACAGCTTCACGAGGATGATTAGCATTCCGAATCATCAAGAAATCATCAAGGTCAGCTTCAGTTACTTCTTCACCATTGTCATCATAAATACATGGTTGGAAAAAATCATCTTCTTGCTGAACGTCATCCATATCAAATGAATGACCAGTTTTCTTGAAGAGCAAAAAGTCATCAGCAACATCAAACATTTCTTTTTCATCATAAATAGGCTCTTGTTCAACATCGACTTCAACTTTTATCTTTTTGAAAGAATTAGGGACTGATCTAATCTCCATGAAATTTAAATTGCAATCAATGAGTTTCTTACGAGAATTTTTCTTTTTTGTTTCTCTCACATGATTTTCCAACACATCTAAGATTATCCCCATTTTTTTTTCAAGAGATTTAAGCTGTCTATCTCTTCGAAAATTTTCTAAAGCAAGATTTCTATTATAACCCATTTCTATTATCTAAATGAAAAGATAATCAAAAATAGATCTAGAAAAGAGAGATCAGATCTGAAATTGGAAACCACAATTTCATGAATAAACACATTCAGATCTAAACAATAATATTCAAATAACGATCAGATCTATGAAGATTTGTGACAACTTATCCAAACAGATTTTTGACAAAGAAACAAACACCAACAGGATAAAAAGATTAAGAAACCTTTTTCAAAACCTGGCTCTGATACCAAATTTGATGCGTAAATCACACGACAGACAACAGCGGAAGACTATTTTTGGTATTTTCTGGATTTTATATGAAATAAACAATCAAACAAGACAATAAAATAAAAAAGATAGATAAAGAATCCACCACCAAGACTCGTAAAGGCTAAGCCACCGGAATCAAGGATAAATGAAACACTCCGCCCCACCACTACAACCGATAAAGGTCTAGCCACCACGATTATAGATAAAGGAAACCGAAGATTTAAAAGACCTCACCACAATATTTGATAAAGGACGAACCACCACAAATATTGATAAAGGGGTCACTCCTAACCACCAAGATCAAAGATCTATAAAGGTAAAAGAAGATTTTAAGAAATAGAGACTGCTCTATTAATTTCATTCAACATCCAAAAACTAACTCCCTTACAATGAAAAATTAAGCACCTATTTATAGCCACACACATGCTATTTCCTAGGAATAAAGAAATACAAATATTAAATAAATAAAAGGCTGTCATGTGCTAAGGACAACCACTAATTTATCCACCAATAGGAAAAGGACAGACAAAGCTTCTAGATAGATTCCTTCTGCACAAGGGCCCATAAACCGTTAGAAATAACATTGTCACACGTGCCTTCCTTATCCATGTCAACATCTGTCATTCCTTCTTTATTGGGTCCACTGTCATGTCACCGAAATAAACTGAACTGATCAAAACTGGTGACTTTATTCTGGTATTTCTGGACTGGAGTCGTTCACTGGTAAGCTTCACTGAAGTGTCTTGACTGGAGCCTGGAAACTGGAGCCTGGAGCCTGGAGACTGGAGACCGGAGACTGGAGCCTGGAGTCTGGAACTGGAGCTGGAAACTGGAGCTGGAACTGGAGCCTGGAGACTGGAGACTGGAGACTGGAGCCTGGAGTTGGAGACTGGAGGATCTTCACTGGAGATGGATCTGGAGGATCGTCACTGGAGCCTGGATCTGGAGGATCTTCACTGGAGAATGCATCTGGAGGATCTTCACTGGAGAATGCATCTGGAGGATCTTCACTGGAGAATGCATCTGGAGGATCTTTACTGGAGAATGCATCTGGAGGATCTTCACTGGAGAATGCATCTGGAGGATCTTCACTGGAGAATGCATCTGGAGGATCTTTACTGGAGAATGCATCTGGAGGATCTTCACTGGAGAATGCATCTGGAGGATCCATCTGGAGCCTTGAAACTGGAGCATCTCACAGGAGTGCAACTGACGGATACTCGCTGAAGGGTCTTGACTGGAGCCTGGAAACTGGAGCCTGGAGACTGGAGACTGGAGCCTGGAGACTGGAAACTGGAGACTGGAGCCTGGAGACTGGAGACTGGAGGATCTTCACTGGAGAATGCATCTGGAGGATCTTCACTGGAGAATGCATCTGGAGGATCTTTACTGGAGAATGCATCTGGAGGATCTTTACTGGAGAATGCATCTGGAGGATCTTCACTGGAGAATGCATCTGGAGGATCTTTACTGGAGAATGCATCTGGAGGATCTTCACTGGAGAATGCATCTGGAGGATCTTTACTGGAGAATGCATCTGGAGGATCTTTACTGGGAGAATGCATCTGGAGGATCCACCTGGAGGAGCCATCTGGAGGATCCATCTGGAGCCTTGAAACTGGAGCATCTCACAGGAGTGCAACTGACGGATACTCGCTGAAGTGTCACTGGTCAGTAGCACTATTGAAATGAAGTTACTGGAGAGTTGTTGTTGATCAAGGCTTGTTTTGTCACTAATGAACTTTAATACCAACGACTTTTGTCTTGGTTGCAAAACTTCAATACTCGAATTAGTATCAAGATCAACATACACCAGTAGTATAATGTCAATAAAGGATATCCAGGGGTACATGGTTGCTTGCTGATCTTTGATTAATAAATATACGAGCCAAGCCTTTTTGTGGAAATGACTCGGGGTCATTTCTGCATCAGCCAGACATGCAAAATGGGTAGAATTTTTGCAGTCTTATTCGTTTGTTTCTAAACACAAAGCTGGAGTAGCTAATGTTGTTGCTGATGCACTGTCCAGACGATATTCACTGTTATCAATTCTGGAAGCAAGAGTTCTTGGATTTTCTTTCATTAAAGAGATGTATGCTACTGATCAAGACTTTGCTGATCACCTCACTGAAGCTAACCAGAAAGGACCATTTATTGTTCAAAATGGTTTCTTATTTAAAAATGGAAGGTTGTGCATTCCCAGGGGTTCAATAAGGGATTTGCTGATAAGAGAAGCACATGGAGGAGGTTTAGCTGGCCATTTTGGCATTAACAAGACTGGAGAGATCCTCACTGAACACTTCTACTGGCCAAGTCTACTGAAGGATGTCCAGAGTCTTATCAGTCGCTGTCCAACTTGTCACCAGGCGAAGACTACTTTTCACAAAGGATTGTATACTCCTCTTCCAGTTCCAAACCAGCCATGGGAAGATCTCAGTATGGACTACTTTTCACAAAGATTGAATAATGGTGGTTGTTGATAGGTTTTCAAAAATGGGACATTTTATTGCTTGTAACACAACCAATGATGCTGCAGTAGTAGCAAATTTGTTCTTTAAGGAGATTGTCAGGTTGCATGGAATCCCCAAGACGATTGTGTCAGATCGAGATGTGAAGTTCTTGAGTTATTTCTAGAAGACTCTATGGAGATTGATGGGTACCAGATTGTTGTTCAGTACGTCTCACCATCCTCAGACTGATGGACAGACTGAAGTTACCAACAGAACAATTGGTATGCCGTTAAGAACACTGGTGAAGAAGACACTGAAGGATTGGGATCTAAAGCTTGCTCATGCTGAGTTCGCTTTCAACAGAGCTCCTAACTATTCTACCAGTAAATCTCCGTTTGAAATATGCTATGGTGTCAATCCACTGACCCCCATTGATTTAATTTCTTTTTCGATTGAACCAAAAGCCAGTATTGAAGCTGAAGCCAGAGCAAAAGAAATCAAGAAGATTCATGAAGAAGTGAAGGCCAGAATAGAGAAAGCGAATGCAAGTTACAAAGCCAGGGAAAACAAGAATAGAAAGCAGCCCAGTTTTGCACCAGGTGATCTTGTGTGGGTGCATCTGAGAAAAGAAAGGTTTCCAGCAAAGAGAAAAAGTAAACTGATGCCCAGAGCTGAAGGACCATTCAAGATTCTGGAGAGATATGGCGATAATGCTTACAAAGTTGAATTACCTGGAGATATGGCTGTTTCAAGCACGTTTAATGTGGGAGATCTGATGCCTTATCTAGAGGATGAGTGCCTCGAGGACTTGAGGACAAGTCCCTTTTCAGAGGAGGAGAATGATGCAGATACGTCCAGGTTCACTGAACTGGAGGAACCCAGCGAACTGAAGAAGTCAACTGAGCTGAAGGAAACTGAGCTGATAATGCCATCTGAACAAGCCATGTTGATTCTACCAGCAGTGGCCCATTTCAAAAAGTCTTTTCTGAACCAGTCCAGTCACCAGTAGTAACACTTCTCCAGTGGCAACATCCTCCAGTGACCAACCCTGATAATCCACCAGTGAAGATGTCCAGTAGCTTGCTCCAGATGACTGCTCCAGATGAATGCTCCAGTGACCAACACTGAAGGTCCACCAGATGAATGCTCCAGTGACCAACACTGAAGGTCCACCAGTGGCAGTCCAGATTTATGTTCCATTGTCCAGATAATAAAGTCCCCACTAAAGGCTTATATCTGTGGGTCCAATAAAGAAGGAATGACAGCTGTCAAGGAAGGAGCGTGTGACTAACGGTATTGTGGGACCACGTGAAGGGGGGAATGTTTCTAGAAGCTTTACGTGTCCATTTTCCATTGGATAATTAATTAGTGGTGGTCCGTAGCACATGACAGCTTTTTGAATATTTTATTGTATTTCGTTAATTCCTAGGTAGAGCATGTGGCTATACGCATCAAATTTCAGCAGCAAGTTGATCAGGAGGTTTCTTATCGCGTGATTTACGCATCAAATTTGGTATCAGAGACAGGTTTAAAAAGGTTTCTTAATCTTTTTGTCCGTTGGGGTATTGTTTGTTTAGATCTCATTTTGTTTTAGCCAGATCTGAGTTTGATTTTTTTAGATCTAGTTGTTACTGATATAGATCTATTAAGTCGGTTGAATATAAATGGCTTTTAGAAGAAATATGACATTAGAAGAAGCTCATAATGCTAGAAGGGATAGACAGATTGAAGATCTACAAGAAACACTGGGTAGGGTTGTTAATCTGTTAGAAGATGGTGGTTTAAGGTTTAATAGAGAACATGTTGTTGTTGGTGAAAGAGATAATGAATCTCAAGGCCCTAGTGAGCGATCTGATAGTTCACCCAGATCTTCAAGTGATTCTGAAGAGTCTAATCAGTCTAGAAGAAGACGGAGACATAAGGTTGATGATACAAGAGATATTAAGATAGATCCACCAGATTTTATTGGTTCATCAAACCCAGAAGAATACTTTGAATGGGTTCAGGTGATGGATAGGATTATGGAAATAAAAGGTTATGATGATAAAAAAAAGTTTTAAGGTTGCCATTATTAAGCTTAAAAAGTATGCTTCATCCCTATGAAATCTGAAAGGGAATATAAGGGTAAGAGTAAAATCAAGACCTGGTCCAAACTGAAGAAAGTTATGCAGAAGAGATTTGTTCCTCAATCGTATAAGCAAGATCATTATCTACTGATGAATAACCTGAAGCAAGGTGCAAAAGAAGTTGTGGAGTATATTAGGGAGTTTGAGCAACTGAAGACAAGAACTGGTGTGAAGGAAACTGAAGAGCATACCATCGCCAGATTTCTTGGTAGTCTGAATGCTGCCATACCTGAGAAAATAGAATTCCAGCCCATCTGGACTTATGAAGGTGCGTGCAAACTGGCCCTCCAGATTGAAAAGCAACTGAAGAAAAAGGTCCAGTGCAAACCTTTCACTAAGGGTACTTCCAGCTCCAGTCAACCAGTTACCAGTCAACCAGTTACCAGGCCCAGTGAAACTGTTCAGAAATCCTTCAGAGGAAAGGAGAAAGAAACTGGAGGATCGAAAGAACCAGTTGGAAGAAAATGTTTCAAGTGCCATGGCTTTGGTCACTTCCAGGCCCAGTGCCCTAATCAAAGAGCCTTGATTGCCAAAGAAATTGAATGTTTGCCAGATGTCGACACTGAAGAAGGTGAACCAGTGTACGATGAAGAAGAAGATGAAGAGAATGTTGGTACAGATGTGGGAGAAATGTTGGTTGTTAGAAGAGTGATGCATGCTGATGAAGTTACCACTGATACTGCCCAGAAGGAGAACATTTTTCACTCTAGATGCACAGTCAAAGGGAAAGTTTGTGATCTGATCATTGACGGTGAGAGTTGTGCTAATGAAGCTTCAACTTACATGGTAGAGAAACTGGCACTACCTACAGTTAAGCACCCTCGTCCATACAATTTGCAATGGCTCAGTGAAGGATCTGAGGTAAAAGTTAACAGACAAGTTACTATTCCTTTTTCCATTGGATCAATTTATTAAGATAAAATTGTGTGTGATGTTGTTCCTATGGATGCTTGTCATATATTACTGGGTAGACCATGGTTATTTGATAATAATGTTTTTCATAATGGTCGTATGAATTCATATTTAGTATTTGTAAGTGGGAAGAAGGTCACTCTAACTTCTTTAAAACCCAGTGAAATATTGAAAATTAATAAGAAAGACCAGCCCAGTAAGTCTTTGTACATGTCTCAAACTGAAGTTGAAGAAGAGTTAACTGGAGGCTCTCCAGTTATGATGTTACTGGTGCTTGAGCATACTGAAGAAAAGGAGTTCACTGGAGTCCCCAGTCTCCTGAAGTCTCTACTGAAGGAATTCACTGATGTTTTCCCAGAAGACCTACCTGAAGGATTGCCACCAGTAAGAGGGATTGAACACCAGATTGACCTGGTTCCAGGATCAGTTCTTCCAAACAAAGTTGCTTACAGATGTTCGCCTACTGAAGCAAAGGAGTTGCAGAGGCAAGTCAATGAGTTAGTTGAGAAGGGTTATGTGAGAGCAAGTATGAGTCCTTGTTCAGTTCCAGCTCTCCTGGTCCCAAAGAAAGATGGTTCAATGAGAATGTGTGTTGATAGCAGAGCCATCAATAATATAACTATTAAGTACAGATATCCCATTCCCAGATTGGATGATATGCTTGATGAGTTACATGGCTCCAGTGTGTTTTCTAAGATTGATCTCAGAAGTGGCTATCACCAGATCAGAATGAAGGATGGAAATGAGTGGAAGACTGCATTCAAAATTAAAGGAGGGCTTTATGAATGGTTAGTAATGCCTTTTGGATTATCTAATGCTCCTAGTACTTTCATGAGACTGATGAATGAAGTTCTCAGGCCACTTATTGGTCAGTTTGTTGTTGTTTATTTTGATGATATTTTAGTATATTCAAAATCTAAAGCTGAGCATGTTAATCATTTAAGAGATGTGTTTGATTTACTGAGGAGACACCAGTTATATGGTAAACTGGAGAAATGTGATTTTATGGTGAGAGTGTGATATTTCTGGGGTATGTTGTTTCAAAAGAAGGAATTTCTATGGACCCTTCAAAAGTAGAAGCCATCTGATCATGGCCAGTTCCTACTTCAATCACTGAAGTAAGAGGTTTTCACGGACTGACTTCTTTTTATAGAAGGTTTATCAAGAACTTCTCTACAGTTGTAGCCCCAATCACTGATTGTCTGAAGAAAGGTGTGTTTGACTGGCCTAAGTCAGCCCAGTTGGCTTTTGAGTCGCTGAAGGAAAAGCTCAGTTCAGCTCCAGTTCTATCTTTTCCAGATTTTGATCAGTTGTTTGAATTAGAGTGTGACGCCAGTGAAGTAGGTATTGGTGCAGTGTTAGTACAAGCATGGCGTCCAGTTGCATACTTTAGTGAGAAGCTGAATAGATCTAAACTGAAGTACAACACTTATGATAATAAATTTTATGCCATTATTTGTGCTATCACTCACTGGTCACATTATCTGAAGCCAAAGCAGTTTGTCTTATTCTCTGATCACGAAGCACTGAAGTTTATGAATGGTCAGCACAAGCTTAATGCCAGACATGCCAAATGGGTAGAATTCTTACAGTCTTATTCATTTATTTCAAAGCATAAAGCTGGAGTTTGTAATGTTGTTGCTGATGCATTGTCACGGAGATACTCATTATTATCTATTCTAGAAGCAAAAGTGCTTGGGTTTTCATTTATAAAGGAATTATATGCTGCAGACCCAGATTTTTCTGAAAAATTCACTGAAGATAATCAGAAGGGACCATTTACTGTACAAGATGGTTTCTTATTTAAGAATGGAAGGTTGTGCATTCCTAGAGGTTCGATTAGAGATTTACTGATAAGAGAAGCACATGGAGGAGGTCTAGCTGGTCATTTTGGCATTTACAAAACTGGAGAGATCCTCACTGAACACTTCTACTGGCCAAGTCTACTGAAGGATGTCCAGAGTATCATCAGTCGCTGTCCAACTTGTCACCAGGCGAAGGCAACTTTTCACAAGGGGTTGTATATTCCTCTTCCAGTTCCAAGCCAACCTTGGGAAGATCTCAGTATGGATTTCATTGTTGCACTGCCCAGAACTCAAAGAGGTAAAGATTCAATAATGGTGGTGGTTGATCGATTTTCAAAAATGGCACATTTTATTGCTTGCAACACAACCAATGATGCTTCAGCAGTAGCAAATTTGTTCTTTAAGGAGATTGTCAGATTACATGGAATCCCCAAGACGATTGTGTCAGATCAAGATGTGAAGTTTCTAAGTTATTTCTGGAAGACTTTATGGAGATTGATGGGTACCAGATTATTGTTCAGTACGTCTCACCATCCTCAGACTGATGGACAGAATGAAGTCACCAACAGAACGATTGGTATGCTGTTAAGAACACTGGTGAAGAAGACACTGAAAGATTGGGATCTGAAGCTTGCTCATGCTGAGTTTGCTTTCAACAGAGCTCCTAACTATTCTACCAGTAAATCCCCATTTGAAGTCTGTTATGGTGTCAATCCACTGACTCCCATTGATTTAATTCCTTTTTCGATTGAGCCAAAAGCCAGTACTGAAGCTGAAGCCAGAGCGAAGGAAATCAAGAGAATTCACGCAGAAGTGAAGGCCAGAATAGAGAAAGCAAATGCCAGTTACAAGGCCAGAGCAAACAAGAATAAAAAGCAACCGAGTTTTGCACCAGGTGATCTTGTGTGGGTGCATCTGAGAAAAGAAAGGTTTCCAGCAAAGAGAAAGAGTAAACTGATGCCCAGAGCTGAAGGTCCGTTCAAGATTCTGGAGAGATATGGCGATAATGCTTACAAGGTTGAATTACCTGGAGATATGGCAGTTTCAAGTACTTTTAATGTGGGAGATCTGATGCCTTATCTGGAGGATGAGTACCTCGAAGACTTGAGGACAAGTCTCTTTTCAGAGGGGGAGAATGATGCGGAAATGTCCAGATTCACTGAACTGGAGAAACCCAGCGAACTGAAGAATCTAACTGAGCTGAAAGAAACTGAACTGATAATGCCATCTGAACAAGCCATGTTGATTCTGCCAGCAGTGGCCCATTTCAGACAAGTCTTTTCTGAACCAGTCCAGTCACCAGTAGTAACACTACTCTAGTGGCGAGAAACTCTAGTGACCAACTTTGATAATCCACCAGTGATGTTCTCAGTGACCAGCTCCAGATGACATTTCCAGATAAATGCTCCAGTAACCAGTACTGAAGGTCCACCAGTGAAGTGCTCCAGATTGTGTCTCCAGTAGAAGTCCAGATATTTATCTCCGGTTTCCAGATAATAAAGTCCTCACTGAAGTCCCATGATTGTGGGCCCAATAAAGAAGAATGACAGCTGTTGAAAGGAAGGCGCATGGGACAATGACGTTTCTAACGGTATTGTGGGACCACGTGAAGGGAATATTTCTAGAAGCCATTCTGTCCATTTCTTATTGGATAATAAATTAGTGGCTGTCCTTAGCGCATGTCAGCTTTTTGATTATTTTATTGTATTTCGTTATTTCATAGGTAATAGCTTGTGGCTATAAATAGGGGCTTATTTTCTCTTTGTAAATCAGTTTTTGGGATATTGAATGAAATTAATAGAGCAGCCTCTATTTCTTACAAAAATCTTCTTTTACCTTTATAGATCTTTGATCTTGGTGGTTAGGAGTGACCCCTTTATCAATATTTGTGGTAACTTGTTCTTTATCAAATATTGTGGTGAGGTCTTTAAATCTTCGGTTTCCTTTATCTGTAATCGTGGTGGCTAGGCCTTTATCGATTGTAGTGGTGGGGCGGAGTGTTTCCTTTATCCTTGATTCTGGTGGCTTAGCCTTTACGAGTCTTGGTGGTGGATTCTTTATCTATCATTTTTATTTTATTGTCTTGTTTGATTGTTTGTTTGATATAAAATCCAGAAAATACCAAAAATAGTCTTCCGCTGTCGTTTATCGCGTGATTTACGCATCATTTCTTCTTCTTAGCAAACAACCTTGAATTCCTTTCATGCAAAATAGAATAAACAGAAGCAGCAAAAACTAATTTAGAAACGATGCTTCTTGCTGACCTCTTATGCGCAAAAAGAAGCAGCTCGTTGACAATATCATCCCAACAAAAAGAGTGATGTTGGAAATCAGCCTTTATCCGAACAATATCCCAAACCTGCATAGAGTATGAGCATTCAAAAAAGAGATGGGAATGTGAATCCTGAACGATGTCGCATAGAGGGCAAACAAGATCACAACAATTAATCCCATCAGCCACGTCCCAAGTTTGAAGCTGATCTTGAGTTTTCAACTTCCTCCTAATAGCAAGCCATAAAATGAAAGAATGTTTTGGTATACATTGAGGAAACCAAACCACTTGATAGCATGGGTCCAGATTAGCACGGGGTCGAAGATCATTCCAAGCTAAACCAACAGAAAATTCATCTAGATTACCATTTCTATCTTTCCATAAGATTTCATCTGCTTTAGTTACCTCTAGGACCAGAGGATCACCAAAAACAAACCGCGAACTCCATTCAGTCGGCCACATGCATTCGCCATTTACCACAACATCAGAAGCTTTAGCATTAAGATTAAAACCAGCAGAAGTAATTATGCACGGAGACAGCTTATCAAACAAAGGACAATAAGTGCACCAAGTGTCAAACCAAGCAAAAGTTGTGTTACCATTACCAAGTCGGTGCCAAAAATGCTCCCTGATAGTCTGGCGAATTTGAAGAATCTTCCGCCAACTCCAAGTGATACTACCTGTTGGTTGAATGGCCCAAAAACTTTTATCTCTTAACTTGTACTTGTGAATCCAACGAACCCAAAGAGATTGCTTTAAAGTTAACAATCTCCAAATATGGGCAGCAATAAGGGCCATATTGAATGGCTCAATCTTTCGAATCCCTAGTCCACCTTCTTCTTTTGGTAAACAAACAATATCCCAAGATACTTTAGCCTGACCGCGTTTCAAAGTTCCTTGACTCAATAGAAACCCTCTCATGATCTGTTCAATTTCTGATATAACACAATTAGGAAGAATAAACACTGAGGACCAATATACATGTAAGGAGGAAATAACAGAATTAATCAACTGCAGCCGCCCCGCAAAAGAAAGGAATTTGTTTTTCCAGTCAGATACCCTTTGCTTCACCTTTTCAATTAAAACTCTACAATCCCTTAATAAAAGCCTCGAAGATATCAAGGGTACACCCAAATATTTCACTAGTAGTGTGCCTTCTTCAAACGGTAAAATATGAAGGATAGCAATCTTAACATGATTAACAACATTACAAAAGAACGTGGTACTCTTAGGTAATGATGTGACCAATTTATACCCATCGCCCACTTCGTTATTGGCCTTTTTATTATATGTTTTTAGTCGATTTTGCTGGCATTTGGCGCGTTTATGGGTTTTGTTAGTGGTTTCAGGTTCTAAACAGGTGATGTGTCCGTTTGGTGCAATTTCGAGTAATTTTGAGGTCATGAAGTTGATTGGAGAGTTCGAGAGTTGTTAAGATGAAAAGAGAGAGGAAAAAATATGCAAGTATTCATAAGTTGATGTGTGGCCTTCGGTTCAGTACTTTTATACTGCGACGCAGTGGTGGTGAACAAGTCCACTGCGCCGCAGTCATCTATGTTGTAAGGCACTACCAGTCCAGTAATATTGTACTGCGACGCAGTGGCAACCACACCTAGCCACTGCGCCGCAGTCAGCTAGTGGAAAATGAGCATCGAGACCAGTAATATTGTACTGCGACGCAGTGGCAACCACACCTAGCCACTGCGCCGCAGTCAGCTAGTGGAAAATGAGCATCGAGACCAGTAATATTGTACTGCGACGCAGTGGCAACCACACCTAGCCACTGCGCCGTAGTAAGTGGATTGAAAAGCGTGGCTGCAACCCAGTAATATATGGCTGCGCCGCAGTTGGGCTTCCACTACCCACTGCGACGCAGTGTTGACACGGGTAGGCAAGGCTTTGACCGATCATTTGCATCAGAATGAAGGGGGTATAAATAGTTTACATAACCTAATCCCCAATTTATCAAGTCTTCTTTCTTAGAGCTGCACTTCAAGGAACACCTTCAAGGATCAACTCAAGATTTCATCATCTTCTGATTCATTGAAGATTCACGTGCACCCACTTAGATCGTATCTATTTTATTGTCTTGCAATTTCTATTTCTCAAACGATTGGTACATCATGTTCTTCCTTTTTTTTAATGTTATTTCAATTTAATCATGAGTGGCTAATCTTTCAATCATCCACCTTGATGAAACTAGACGAATGATGTGATTGCTATATATATTTTAATTCAAAGAGTTGATTTCAATTATCGTTGTGTCGAGATCTTGATGATTTAATTCCTTTATATTTATTATTATGATATTGGTGGCATGTGTGTCCTTCGTTAGTGGTACTAGTTGGATGCAGATGTGATTTTCAAACGGTTGCTTGTCTATGAGCAATTATCACTAGTTCATGTATGATAGTGAATGTCATTTTAATAAAAGGAATCATTTTGTCAACGTGTTTTGTAACGGTTGGTGGTACCACGTTATTTTCACACAGGCACAATTGGTAATTTGATAGTCAATCAAACTAATTGTTGGTAAGGTTGTCTAGGCATTGGTGGTACCGGCTTGGGTAATTAAACTAGCAATTTAGGTGTTTGGGTGATTTGTGAGCGGTTGGTGGTACCACGCGAGCATTTTATCCTTTCACGATTATCTTGTCAACTCTAAATGAAGTTGGTCTTAATTGATGCAATCATGTTTGAAGTCTAGCGAAGTCAAGGTGGATGATCTTTACTATTATTGTTTGAAGCTTTACCTTTACTTTTACGCGTTTTTGTCTTTAAAGTTATTTTACTTTAATTGCCAAAGTGTGATTCAAAGTGTTTCACCCTGTTTTCCAAACTACTCCATTAGACAATTGATTCAAACCAATCCCCGTGAACGAACCTGGACTTACTTTGTAACTATATTGCATACGATCGGGTCCACTGCCCGATAGTGTGTAGTAGTGACTTTTGAGGTACTTCTAGTTTTAATTTTTAAACTTGATTTAGCACATCAAGTTTTTGGCGCCGCTGCCGGGGATTGTGTGCCGTTTTAGTTGTTAATTTAGTGGTTTGATCCTTCCTCACGTGTGAGGAAGTTATTTGCGTTAATAGTTTAGTTTTTCTTTTCTTGTCTTATCACAGGTGCAGTTGACGTATTTGGTTAGTTGTGTTTTGCAGGTCTACTTCCTAGTTGATGAACTTGCGGTCTTCGGGTTTACCTCTAAATAGTCCTTTGAGAACACAGACAAGACGTAGGTTTAACTTCACAACACCTACACCCTTCTCGCCTATTGCTAGACCCACTCCTGATTCGGACGAGGAAGGTTTCTATTTAGACGAGTTTTTCAATCTAGAAGTTAAGTTAGAAGAGGAAATGGGAGACGAAGAAAGGGATCCGAATGATATACGTTATGGTGAGAGGGTCCGCACTATTCCCGCCAACCGTGGTAGTCCTATAAGACCTCCGGCCATTGCTCATGATTTCAATCTGAAAGGCAATCATCTTAAAAGCATTGAGGAGCAACAGTTTTGATGCGGGAATGTCCAGATTCAATGAACCAAGTTTGACTGAAGCTGAACTGGAGGAATCTGGAGAAAAGCAGTTGACTAAACTGAAGAAGGAATCTGGGCGAACCATGCAGTCTGAACAAGCAATGTTAATTTTGCCAGCTGTATCACATTTTAACCATCTTTTCACTGAAACAACTCAGTCTCCAGTAGTGACCTTGCTCCAGTGGGAATTATCACCAGTGGCATCTGACGAGCTCCAGATGCATCTGAAGGGTTCCAGTGAAAATGAACTCTGAAGGTCCTCCAGATGACGTGCTCCAGTTCCAGATAAATGCTCCAGTTGTCTATAATAAAGTTTGTTTTAACTGAAGGTTGTGTGGGGTCAATAAGGACGTGGGAGTGGATGCGTGGCAGCTTTTTAGTGGATCCAAGAGGAGCGTGCAAAAGCATTAACATTCCTAACGGTATGGTGGCCACTTGAAGAGGATTGTTTCTAGAAGCCTTATGTGTCTATTTCCTATTGGTCCAAAATAATTAGTGGCTTGCACATGACAGCTTTTGTATTATTTTATTATTTTGTCGTTGATTCCTAGGTAAGAGTATGTGGCTATAAATACAACCTTTGTTTCTCATTGTAAAGAAGTTGATGTTGAATGAAAATTAATAGAGCAGCCTCTATTTCTTACAAATCTTCTTTTAGCTTTATAGATCTTTGATCTTGGTGGTTAGGAGTGACCCCTTTATCAATATTTGTGGTGACTCGTTCTTTATCAAATATTGTGGTGAGGTCTTTAAATCTTCGGTTTCCTTTATCTATAGTCGTGGTGGCTAGACCTTTATCGATTGTAGTGGTGGGGCGGAGTGTTTCCTTTATCCTTGATTCCGGTGGCTTAGCCTTTACGAGTCTTGGTGGTGGATTCTTTTTATCTATCATTTCACTTTATTGTCTTGTTTAGTTGTTTGTTTCATATTAAAATCTAGAAAATACCAAAATAGTCTTCCGCTGTCGTTTGTCGCGTGATTTACGCATCAAGTTTGATGGTAAAAGGAAATGGGATCCATATCAACACTTAGAGAGGTTTGAGAAGTTGGCACGGTTATACCAATATGGAACAACCAAATGAATGCCGTTAAACTTGAAACATTTCCCATGTCCATTACCGGTGATGCTTTAGATTGGTTTAATGATCTTCCGGAAAATTCCATAACAACTTGGGACCAACTCAAGCAAGCTTTCATTGGTGAGTTTTATTCACTTAGAACTCAAAGGAAGTTGGAGAATTTGATTAGGTCCTTTGACCAAGATGAAGATGAAGATGTGGTGGATGCATGGATTCGGTTTAAGGAGATGTTGAGAAATTGTCCGGGCCATAACATGACTAAGGAGCAATATGTTGAGCTTTTCTTTGATGGCCTAGATAAGAAGTCCAAGCGTGAGTTAGGATATGCCTTTGGGGGTGGGTTCAACAAAATTACACCCAATGAAGGTTTTGATATTTTAGAGTCCATGGCTAAGGACAATGCAAATATGGATGATGATAGATTTTTGAAGAATGAGAGAAGGTTAAAGAAAGGTACTAGCCAAGGTAGGGTTGCAAAGGTTGAAACTAGTCATGATTCTAGGATGATTGGTGAGATTAGAGCGCTATCCGAGCGCATGGAAAAGGGATTTGCTATGCAAGAGAATCGGTTTGGAGCAATTGAACGGGATGTAAAGGTAGTAGCCGATGGATGTGATCATTGTGGTAATATGCATTATTCTGATGAGTGCCCAAATCGGGCACCCGAAGATGTGAGTTACATCCAGAATCAACAACAAGGGAGCTACCCGCAATACCGGTTTCCAAAACCGTTCTTCAGGTAATCCTGCTTATAACCCTTCTTTTCCTACTAATAATTCTCGTTTTTCAGGAAATAGGTGGCAAAGGGATAACTTTCAGAGTCAACCACAACAATCAACTCAACAAGGTCACGGATCAGGATCTTCTTCCTCTAATGCCGATCCAAATGCCGAGTTGAGGGAGATGATGAAACAGTTGGTTAGTAATCAGGCTGAAACCAACACTAGCATTCAGATGATTCGGGATGATACTAAGGCGTTGAATGAGAGGTTGGATATGATAGATGACAAGGTTGAGATAAATATGAAGAATCAATGTGTTAACTTTAAGGATCTTGAGAGTAGGATGGCTGCACTTTCTAGGCCTCATGGTACTTTGCCTAGTAATACTCAGCAGAATCCTAAACAGCAGTTTAATCAGGGACAGTTTAGCCAGGCACCGAAGTACACTCCACCTCCAGCCCGTAATGAGGAAGCCAAGGCCATTACCACTCGTACAGGTAGATCTTATGACCCTCCTACTATGCCTAATGTTGTTATTTCAGATGTGCAGGATTTAGGAAATGATGAAGCTGAAGTTGATGAGGAGATTGAGATGGAAGAGAATCCGACCGAGAAGATTCCGGTTACTCCTCCAAAACCAGTTGTGGAACCCGAGGTTAAAGCTTATAAACCAAAAGTTCCATTTCCACAACGGTTCAGGAAGGCAAGCTAAAGGAACAATATAACAAGTTTGTTCAAATGATTTCAAAGAAGTGTGTTATCACTCTTGAGGGGTTCAGAAATTCCCTTCATCTGAACTACCTCGAACCTTCCCAGGTGTTTGCTAAAAGACTCAAAGGAGTCAATTTCAGGGAGGTTCTAGTCGCCACCGGTCATGGCGATATGGAGGATGCTGATGGTAATCTGAAGACCTCTGGACACATATTTATGTCTGGATTTGGCAATTGCTGGAGGTTCTTCTGGACCCAGATTGTAGAAAGTCTTGGTGGCAACCATGGAGGGTTGGACCAACTTTCATTACCCCAAGTTGAGATGGGGTATTATATTTGGAATGGGATACAAGCAGACTTTGCTGAGAT
>CM067168.1:105684161-105750051 GCA_034093135.1 Erigeron breviscapus
GAACGCTCAGATGAATGAAGTCAAAGTTGTCCAGATTTTAGTTTCCAGTCCTACCAATAAAGTCTGATCACGTGTGGGGACCCAATAAAGAAGGAATGACAGCTGTCGAAAGAAGATAAGGAAGGAGCGCGTGACAACGTTATTCATAACGGTTTGTGGACCCACTTGTAGGAGGAATCCTTCTAGAAGATTGCTTGTCCCTTTCTTATTGGTTAATAAATTAGTGGTTGTCTTTTGTTCAAGACAACTTTTTATTATTTTATTATTACTTTTCGTTAATTCCTAGGAGATAGTTTTGGTTATAAATAGGGTTGTATTTCTCATTGTAAAAGTTAGTTGATGTTGAATGAAATTAATAGAGCAGCCTCTATTTCTTACAAAAATCTTCTTTTACCTTTATAGATCTTTGATCTTGGTGGTTAGGAGTGGCCCCTTTATCAATATTTGTGGTGACTTGTTCTTTATCAAATATTGTGGTGAGGTTTTTTAAATCTTCGGTTTCCTTTATCTATAATCGTGGTGGCTAGACCTTTATCGATTGTAGTGGTGGGCGGAGTGTTTCCTTTATCCTTGATTCCGGTGGCTTAGCCTTTACGAGTCTTGGTGGTGGATTCTTTTATCTATCATTTTACTTTATTGTCTCGTTTAGTTGTTTGTTTCATATAAAATCCAGAAAATACCAAAAATAGTTTTCCGCTGTCGTTTGTCGCGTGATTTACGCATCAGCTTCAGTAGGCGAACATCTGTAAGTAGCTTTGTTTGGAAGAACTGAACCTGGAACCAGGTCAATCTGGTGTTCAATTCCTCTTACTGGTGGCAAACCTTCAGGTAGGTCTTCTGGGAAAACATCAGTGAATTCCTTCAGTAGAGACTTTCAGGAGACTGGGGACTCCAGTGAACTCCTTCTCTTCAGTACTCTCAATCACCAGTAACATCATAACTTGAGAGCCTCCAGTTAACTCTTCTTCTACTTCAGTTTAAGACCTTCTTCCCACTTACAAATACTGAATATGAATTCATACGACCATTATGAAAAACATTATTATCAAATAACCAAGGTCTACCCAGTAATATATGACAAGCATCCATAGGTACAACATCACAAACAATTTTGTCCTGATAAATAGATCCAATGAAAAAGGAATAGTAACTTGTCTGTTAACTTTTACCTCAGATCCTTCACTGAGCCATTGTAACTTGTATGGACGAGGGTGCTTAACTGTAGGTAGTGCCAGTTTCTCTACCATGTTAGTCAAAGCAGCATTAGCACAACTCCCACCATCAATGATCAGATCACAAACTTTTCCACCGTGCATCTGGAGTGAAAAATATTTTCTCTCTGAGCAGTATCGGTAGCAACTTCATCAGTATGCATCACTCTTCTGACAACTAACATTTCTCCAACATCTGCACCAATATAAGACTCATCTTCTTCGTCATTGATGCGGAAATGTCCAGATTCACTGGACTGGAGAAACCCAGTGAACTGAAGAAGCTAACTGAGCTGAAGGAAACCGAACTGATCATGCCATCTGAACAAGCCATGTTGATTCTGCTAGCAGTGGCCCATTTCAGACAAGTCTTTTCTGAACCAGTCCAGTCACCAGTGGTAATATTTCTCCAGTGGCAAGCTCCAGTGACCAACACTAATAATCCACCAGTAAAGTTCTCCAGTGACCAGCTCCAGATGACTGCTCCAGATGAATGCTCCAGTGACCACTACTGAAGGTCCTCCAGTGAAATGCTCTAGATTTTGTCTCCAGTGGCGGTCCAGATTTATGTTTCCAGTTTCCAATTAATAAAGTTCCCACTGAAGTCGTCTGTGGACCCAATAAAGAAGAATAACAGCTGTTAAGGAAGGCGCGTGTGACAAGACGTTTCTAACGGTATTGTGGGACCACTTGCAGGGGAATATTTCTAGAAGCTTACGTGTCCATTTCTTATTGGTCCAAATTAATTAGTGGCTTGCACATGACAAGCTTTTATTGTAATATTTTATTATTTCGATGATTCCTAGGAAATAGCTTGTGGCTATAAATAGAGACTTATTTTCATTGTAAAAGAGTTAGTTGATGTTGAATGAAAATTAATAGAGCAGCCTCTATTTCTTACAAATCTTCTTTTACCTTTATAGATCTTTGATCTTGGTGGTTAGGAGTGGCCCCTTTATCAATATTTGTGGTGGTTCATCCTTTATCAAATATTGTGGTGAGGTTTTTTTTTTAAATCTTCGGTTTCCTTTATCTATAATCGTGGTAGCTAGACCTTTATCGGTTGTAGTGGTGGGGCGGAGTGTTTCCTTTATCCTTGATTCCGGTGGCTTAGCCTTTACGAGTCTTGGTGGTGGATTCTTTATCTATCATTTTAAGTTTATTGTCTTGTTTGTTTGCTTATTCCATTAAAATCTAGAATAAACCAAAAATAGTCTTCCGCTGTCGTTTGTCGCGTGATTTACGCATCAAATTTGGTATCAGAGCCAGGTTTAAAAAAGGTTTCTTAATCTTTTTGTCCGTTGGGGTATTGTTTGTTTAGATCTCATTTCGATTTAGTCAGATCTGTTTGTTGGTTGTTTAGATCTAGTTGTTGTATAGATCTATTGTTTGTTGAATATAAATGGCTTTTAGAAGAAAATATGACGTTAGATGAAGCTAATAATGCTAGGAGAGATATGCAAATTGAAGATCTACAAGAAGCACTTGGTAGAGTTGTTCATATGTTAGAAGATGGTGGTTTACGATTTAATCGAGAAAATGTTGTTGCCAGTGAAAGAGATTCTGAATCTCAAGGTCCTAGTGAAAGATCTGATAGTACACCTAGAAACTCTAGTGATTCTGATGAACCACATCCTAGAGAAAGGCGTAGGAGGCATAAGGGTGATGATACTAGGGATATTTAGATAGATCCACCAGATTTTAATGGGTCTTCTAACCCAGAAGAGTATTTTGAATGGGTCCAGGTGATGGACAGAATAATGGAAATAAAGGGTTATGATGATAGAAAAGTTTCAAAGTTGCCATTATTAAACTTAAGAAATATGCTTCATCTTGGTATGATAACATGAAATCTGAAAGAGAGTACAAGGGCAAAAGTAAAATCAAGACCTGGTCCAAACTGAAGGAGGTTATGCAGAAGAGGTTTGTTCCCCAGTCGTACAAGCAAGATCAGTATCTACTGATGAACAATCTGAAGCAAGGAGCCAAGGAAGTTGTGGAGTACATTAGAGAGTTTGAGCATCTGAAGACCAGAACAGGTGTGAATGAAACTGAAGAGTATACTATCGCCAGATTCCTTGGTGGGTTGAATGCTACTATTACTGAGAAGATTGAGTTGCAGCCTATCTGGACATATGAAGGTGCATGCAAGATGGCTATCCAGATTGAAAGACAACTGAAGAAGAAGGTTCCGTACAAGTCATTCAGTAAGGTCCTGCCAGTGCAAGTCAACCAGTTACCAGTCAACCAGTTCCCAGATTTACTGAAACTGTCCAGAAATCCTTCAGAGGCAAAGAGAAAGAAACTGGAGGAACGAAAGAACCAGTTGGAAAAAAATGTTTCAAGTGCCATGGCTTTGGTCACTTCCAGGCCCAGTGTCATAATCAAAGAGCCTTAACTGCCAGAGAAATTGAATGTTTACCAGATGTCGACACTGAAGAAGGTGAGCCAGTGTATGATGAAGATGAAGAAGAAGATGAAGAATCTTATGTTGGTGCAGATGTTGGAGAAATGTTGGTTGTTAGGAGAGTGATGCATGCTGATGAAGTTACCACTGATACTGCCCAGAGGGAGAACATTTTTCACTCCAGATGCACAGTCAAAGGAAAAGTTTGTGATCTGATCATTGATGGTGGGAGTTGTGCTAATGCTGCTTCAACTTACATGGTAGAGAAACTGGCGCTACCTACAGTTAAGCACCCTCGACCTTACAAGTTGCAATGGCTCAGTGAAGGATCAGAGGTAAAAGTTAATCGTCAAGTTACTATTTCATTTTCAATTGGGTCAGTTTATCAAGACAAAATTGTTTGTGATGTTGTACCTATGGATGCTTGTCATATTTTATTGGGTCGACCATGGTTATTTGATAATTATGTTCTTCATGATGGTCTAATGAACTCGTATTCTTTGAGTATAAGTGGAAAGAAGGTCACACTGACTTCTTTGAAGCCTAATGAACTGATGAAAGTCAAGAAAGACCAGCCCAGTAAGCCTTTGTTTTTATCTCAAGCTGAAGTCGAAGAAGAGTTATCTGAAGGCTCTCCAGTTATGAGTTAGGTAGAGAAGAGTTATCTGAAGGCTCTCCAGTTATGATGTTACTGGTCGTAGAAAAATCTGAAGAGAAGGAGTTCACTGGTGTCCCCAGTCTCCTGAAAACTTTACTGAAGGAATTCACTGATGTTTTCCCAGAAGACCTACCTGAAGGTTTGCCACCAGTAAGAGGAATTGAGCACCAGATTGACTTGGTTCCAGGGTCAGTTCTGCCAAACAAAGTTGCTTATAGGTGTTCACCCAATGAAGCTAAAGAGTTGCAGAGGCAAGTAGATGAGTTGGTTGCCAGAGGTTATGTCAGAGCAAGCATGAGTCCTTGTTCAGTACCAGCTCTCCTGGTCCCAAGGAAAGATGGTACGATGAGAATGTGTGTTGATTGCAGGGCCATCAACAATATAACCATTAAGTATAGGTATCCCATTCCCAGATTGGATGATATGCTTGATGAGTTACATGGCTCCAAAGTATTTTCAAAGATCGATCTCAGAAGTGGCTATCACCAGATAAGGATGAAGGATGGAGATGAGTGGAAAACTGCTTTCAAGATCAAGGGAGGTTTGTATGAATGGTTAGTTATGCCTTTTGGCTTATCTAATGCTCCCAGTACTTTCATGAGGCTGATGAACGAAGTTCTCAGACCACTTATTGGTCATTTTGTTGTTGTATATTTTGATGATATTCTGGTATACTCAAAATCTGAAGCTAAACATGTTAATCATCTGAAGAGTGTATTTGAACTGTTGAGAAGACACCAGTTGTATGGCAAACTGGAGAAATGTGACTTTATGGTAGAAAGTGTGATATTTCTGGGATATGTTGTTTCAAAAGAAGGAATTTCTATGGATCCCTCTAAGGTTGATGCCATCAGATCATGGCCAGTTCCAACCACAATCACTGAAGTAAGAAGTTTTCATGGACTGGCGTCATTTTATAGAAGATTTATCAAGAATTTCTCTACAGTTGTAGCTCCAATTACTGACTGTCTGAAGAAAGGTGTGTTCAACTGGCCGAGTTCAGCCCAACTGGCATTTGAAGCACTGAAGGAGAAGCTCAGTTCAGCTCCAGTCTTATCCTTACCAGATTTTGATATGTTATTTGAGCTAGAATGTGGTGCAAGTGGAGTAGGTATTGGTGCAGTTCTGGTACAAGCAGGGCGTCCAGTTGCATATTTCAGTGAAAAGCTCAATGGCTCTAAACTGAAGTATAGTACTTATGATAAAGAATTTTATGCAATTATTAGTGCTATCACTCACTGGTCACATTATCTGAAGCCGAAACAGTTTGTCTTATTCTCTGACCACGAAGCACTGAAGTTTATCAATGGTCAACACAAGCTTAATGCTGGACATGCCAAATGGGTAGAATTCTTACAGTCGTATTCCTTTGTTTCAAAGCATAAAGCTGGAGTTTGTAATGTTGTTGCTGATGCCCTTTCCAGACGATATTCACTGTTATCAATTCTGGAAGCAAGAGTTCTTGGATTTTCTTTCATTAAAGAGTTGTATGTTGCTGATCCAGACTTTGCTGATCACCTCACTGAAACTAACCAGAAAGGACCATTTATTGTTCAAAATGGTTTCTTATTTAAAAATGGAAGGTTGTGCATTCCCAGGGGTTCAATAAGGGATTTGCTGATAAGAGAAGCACATAGAGGAGGTTTAGCTGGCCATTTTGGCATTAACAAGACTGGAGAGATCCTCACTGAACACTTCTATTGGCCAAGTCTACTGAAGGATGTTCAGAGTCTTATCAGTCGCTGTCCAATTTGTCACCAGGCGAAGACTACTTTTCACAAAGGATTGTATACTCCTCTTCCAGTTCCAAACCAGCCATGGGAAGATCTCAGTATGGATTTCATTGTTGCACTGCCCAGAACTCAGAGGGGAAAAGATCAATAATGGTGGTTGTTGATAGTTTTCAAAAATGGCACATTTTATTGCTTGTAACACAACCAATGATGCTTCAGCAGTAGCAAATTTGTTCTTTAAGGAGATTGTCAGATTGCATGGAATCCCCAAGACGATTGTGTCAGATCGAGATGTGAAGTTCTTGAGTTATTTCTGGAAGACTCTATGGAGATTAATGGGTACCAGATTGTTGTTCAGTACGTCTCACCATCCTCAGACTGATGGACAGACTAAAGTTACCAACAGAACAATTGGTATGCTGTTAAGAATACTGGTGAAAATTTATTTGTGATGTTGTACCTATGGATGCTTGTCATATTTTATTGGGTCGACCATGGTTATTTGATAATTATGTTCTTCATGATGGTCGAATGAACTCGTATTCTTTGAGTATAAGTGGAAAGAAGGTCACACTGACTTCTTTGAAGCCTAATGAACTGATGAAAGTCAAGAAAGACCAGCCCAGTAAGCCTTTGTTTTTATCTCAAACTGAAGTCGAAGAAGAGTTATCTGAAGGCTCCCCAGTTATGATGTTACTGGTCGTAGAAAAATCTGAAGAGAAGGAGTTCACTGGTGTACCCAGTCTCCTGAAAACTTTACTGAAGGAATTCACTGATGTTTTCCCAGAAGTCCTACCTGAAGGTTTTCTCCCAACTGGTTCTTTCGATCCTCCAGTTTCCTTTTCTTTGCCTCTGAAGGATTTCTGAGCAGCTTCAGTAAATCTGGGAACTGGTTGACTGACAACTGGTTGACTTGTACTGGCAGGAACTTTACTGAATGACTTGTACGACACTTTCTTCTTCAGTTGCCTTTCAATCTGGATGGCCATTTTACATGCACCTTCATACGTCCAGATAGGCTGCAACTCAATCTTCTCAGTAATGGCAGCGTTTAGACCACCAAGAAATCTGGCAATGGTGTGCTCTTCAGTCTCTTTTACACCAGTTCTGGTCTTCAGATGCTTAAACTCCCTTATGTATTCCATAACCTCCTTACTACCTTGCCTTAGATTGTTCATCAGTAAGTACTGGTCTTGCTTGTACGACTGGGGAACAAATCTCTTTTGCATAACTTCCTTCAGTTTGGACCAGGTCTTGATTTTACTCTTACCCTTATACTCCCTTTCAGATTTCATATTATCATAACAAGATGAAGCATACTTTTTAAGCTTAATAATGGCAACCTTAAAACTCTTTTTATCATCATATACTTTTATTTCCATAATCCTATCCATCACCTGAACCCATTCAAAATATTCTTTTGGGTTAGAAGACCCATCAAAATCTGGTGGATTTATCTTAATGTCTTTAGTATCATCACCCTTATGCCTCCTTCGTCTTTCTATGGGATGTGGAACATCAGTATCACTAGAGTTTCTGGGTGTACTATCAGATCTTTCACTAGGACCTTGAGATTCAGAATCTCTTTCACTGGCAACAACATGGTCTCTATTAAACCTTAAACCACCATCTTCTAACATATTAACAACTCTACCAAGCGCTTCTTGTAAATCTTCAATCTGCCTATCTCTCCTAGCTTTATGAGCTTCTTCTAGTGTCATATTTCTTCTACAAGCCATTAATATTCAACCAACTTATTAGATCTATATCAGCAACAACTAGATCTAAACAAACAATACCCCAACGGACAAAAAAGATTAAGAAACCTTTTTAAACCTGGCTCTGATACCAAGTTTGATGCGTAAAACACGCGACAAACGACAGCGGAAGACTATTTTTGGTATTTTCTGGATTTTATGTGAACAAACAATCAAACAAGACAATTAAAATAAAAATGATAGATAAAGAATCCACCACCAAGACTCGTAAAGGCTAAGCCACCGGAATCAAGGATAAAGGAAACACTCCGCCCCACCACTATAATCGATAAAGGTCTAGCCACCACGATTACAGATAAAGGAAACCGAAGATTTAAAAGACCTCACCACTATAATTGATAAAGAACAAGTCACCACAATTATAGATAAAGGGGTCACTCCTAACCACCAAGATCAAAGATCTATAAAGGTAAAAGAAGATTTTTGTAAGAAATAGAGACTGCTCTATTAATTTCATTCAACATTCAAAAACTGATTTACAAAGAGAAAATAAGCCCCTATTTATAGCCACAAGCTATTACCTAGGAAATAACGAAATACAATAAAATAATCAAAAAGCTGACATGCGCTAAGGACAGCCACTAATTTATTAACCAATAAGAAATGGACAGAGTGGCTTCTAGAAATATTCCCTGCACGTGGTCCCATAATATCGTTAGAAATGTCATTGTCCCATGCGCCTTCCTTTCAACAGCTGTCATTCTTCTTTGTTGGGCCCACAATCATGGGACTTCAGTGGGGACTTTATTATCTGGAAACTAGAGATAAATATCTGGACTTCTCCTGGAGACACAATCTGGAGCACTTCACTGGTGGACCTTTAGTAGTGGTCACTGGAGCATTTATCTGGAACAGTCATCTGGAGCTGGTCACTGGAGAACATCACTGGTGGATTATCAGTGTTGGTCACTGGAGCTTCTCGCCACTGGAGTAAGTGTTACTACTGGTGACTGGACTGGTTCAGAAAAGACTTGTCTGAAATGGGCCACTGCTGGCAGAATCAACATGGCTTGTTCAGATGGCATTATCAGTTCAGTTTCCTTCAGCTTAGTTAGATTCTTTAGTTCTCTGGGTTTCTCCAGTTCAGTAAATCTGGACATTTCCGCATCATAGTATGATTTCACCTAAACTTGGGAAACCAATGCTTCTTGATTCGTATACTAGTCAGTTGTGCTTTTCTTCTTGGGGACGCCATAACTATGCTAGAGCACTGATTGAGATTGATTCTAAAGATTCTTTTTAGGATAAAGTGGTTGTGGCTATTCCAAAGCTTGGTGATGGTGGGTTTTCCAAACAGAATGTTTCAATAGAATATGAATGGTTTCCTCCGCATTGCTCTCAATGCAAAGTGTTTGGTCATGAAGATTTTTGTTATCCTCATCAAGTGAAGCCTGTTAAAGCTAAAGATGTTGATGATGGTTTTATCACGGTAGAACGTAAAAAAGGCAAAGCTAAACAGGTGGATAAACGTGAAACAAAAGTTGCGGGTCTAAAGCTCAATAAGCCTAAACCTTCTTATTATTATAGGCCTAAGCAACCTGTAAATGGGGCGCCTGCTTCTACCTCTACTAGTGGTCCGCAAAAAGCTTCTGGTGAAGCTGGTAGCATTGTTGGTGAGATTAAAAAATCTGTTAATCCTTCGTCTCAAGTGCAGGTTGAAACTAGCAATAATTTTTCTGCCTTGGCCTCGGACGATGTTTCTTGTTTTCAGAAAGGACTTGATGTGCGTGATGTGCATGATGGTGTTTTGGAGCAGGTTGCACCTGATGGAAATTTGCAACAACCGAAGTCAGCAATAGTGGATTCAGATAGTGATTTTGACGATGCAGAAAATATTTATGATGAATCGGTTGATGCTGGTTTGAACACAAGTAAAAACGGGGAAAGCACTCCCAGTAAAGAGGTTGATAATGTATAACATAGCTGCTTGGAATATTAGGGGATTAAATCAATCCCCTAAACAAAATGAGGTTCGCTAGGTTATTTCGGATAATAAATTGTGTGTTTGTGCTGTTCTTGAATCTTATGTTACTTCTGACAAGCTTTCGAATATGTGCTCTAAGGTTTTTTGAAATGGAATTGGAATTTAAATGGACATCTGTGTCATAAGGGCTCTCGTATTATTTTGGGTTGGAACACGGAATTTGTGGATGTTATGATTATTGATCAATCTGATCAAGTCATTCATGCGCAAATTATTATAAAAGCTAGCCGTAAAGTTCTCTTGTGCTCTTTTATTTATGCTCATAACAGGTATAATGATAGGCGAGCTCTTTGGAGTAATTTGGTTCGACACAAGGCTTATGTTAAAGATACTCCTTGGTGTCTTCTTGGTGATTTTAATGCGGCTTTAAGCATTGAAGACAAAGCAGTTAGATCTTCTTCTGTTGATATCTCTATGAGAGAATTCTAGGAATGTGTTCAAGAGCTTCAGGTTTCGGATGTTAATAGACTTGGATTACATTTCACATGGAATCAAAAACTGCAAGGTGATAATGGTATTCTTAAGAAGATTGATCGTATTATGGCCAATTCAGAGTTCTTTGATTGTTTTGTTGGTGCTACGGCCATATTTCAACCCTATCGGATATCTGATCATGCTCCAGCCATCATCCGTCTTCCTCTGAAGCCAAAGTTTGTCCCGAAACCTTTCAAGTTCTCTAATGTTTTGATTCATCATGAAAAATTTAAAGAGGTTATGTCTGATGTTTGGAAGGAGTTTTCTAGTTTCCCAATGTATCAACTTGTTCAGCGCCTGAAATATGCTAAGAAGCACCTTCGTAAGCTGTTATATGATAAAGGGAATATACGTAAAAAAGTTGAGCTGTTACGAGCTGAGCTTGACTCTATTCAATCGGCTTTGGACCTGGATCCTTTGAATAGTGTGTTACATGAGGAACATGCTGCATACTTAAAAGCCTTTAATGATGTTGTACTTGATGAGGAAAGATTTCTAAAGCAAAAGGTCAAAGTTGAATGGCTTCGAGTAGGTGACTCGAATTCTGCATACTTTCATAAAGTAGTTAAATCTCGTGTTACTCAGAGCAGAATTGATGTGATCACTGATAGAAATGATATTGGTGGTGGATTCTTTATCTATCATTTTTATTTTATTGTCTTGTTTGATTGTTTGTTTCATATAAAATCCAGAAAATACCAAAAATAGCCTTCCGCTATCGTTTATCGCGTGATTTACGCATCAGAGCAGCTTATTGATGCAATTATTAATACAACGAGACTGAAGCTACTCACTTGTCGGTACAAGAAAACTAGAAGAGTGGAACGATTCCTTACTGCTTGGGATCTTCCATTTTCATTACTTTCTAATATGTAATTTTCTTATCTTATTTTATTTTGCATTAGTTTGTTTGGGGATTTGTGACCCCTGTTGATTTGGGACATTGCACTTTTTGTGCGTGATTTGTAAAAGTCGGCCTGGTATTCTACCAGGTCGCCTGTTCTTCATTGTATTTATAATATATAACCAGGGGTGACGACCTTTTACCAAAAAAACAAATTATGAGAACTTTTCTTTGGTGTCATGGAGAATTTAAGAAAGGAAAGGCTAAAGTGGCGTGGAAAGAGGTTTGTCTACCAAAAAATGAGGGTGGTTTGGGTATTCGAAGCCTTTTTAATATTGCGTTAATGACTATGCATATTGGAAGGATAATTACCTTACGAGAGTCTTTATGGGTAAAATGCGTTCATACTTATCGCCTACATGGAAGGTGTTTTTGGGATGTCCCAATTCGGGGTAATCTCTCTTGGAGCTAGCGTAAGATACTCCAGGTTCGGCCTCTTGTTCAAAAGTTTCTTTGGGCATTGGTAATGGACGATTAGCATCAGCTTGGTTTGATAATTGGAGTGTATATTGTCCTTTGTTTTCTCAACTTTCAAGTAGAATGATCAATGGGGCAGGTTTTAACCTTGCTTCGAAGGTTGTGGATGTGGTTGAGGATGGGCAACGGTGTTGGCCAGAGAATTAGAATCGAAAATTTCCAACTTTGGAACCTCCTACTCTTGATGAGAATAAAGATGATATGCTGTTTTGGAAGGATGAAAATGATAATCTTTTAAATATGGAGGTGGGCAGCATTTGGGAGAGTATTCGACCTAAAGCAGGGAAGGTGCCTTGGTTCGCTGTTGTATGGTTCTCTCATAATATTCCGAAACATTCTTTCTTGCTATGGTTGGTGATGCTTAATAAGCTCAAGACCCAAGACCGATTAAGAGATTGGGATAAGCAAGGAAATATAAATGGGACGGCAGTGTGTTTCTTTTGCGAATCACTTCCTGATTCGCATGCTCACTTATTTTTTGAGTGTAGGTATACCAATGACATTTGGAATGTTGTGCGTGCAAGGGCAGGTTTATCCAGTGCATCTAATGTATGGGACTTTATCATTGCTGATTTGCTACCGGTTGCTCACAAAAGATCGATTCAGGTTGTGGTGGATAAACTAATTTTGGCTGCATCTGTGTATGTTGTATGGCAAGAACGTAATGCACGTCTTTTCAAGAAATATAAGAGATCTGTGGCGCAGATTGTCGATGAGATTATGAGTACCATTCGACTGAAGCTTCTTACTTGCAAGTTCAAGAGATCAAGGCGAATGGAGCAGTTTCTTAATTCATGGGATTTGCCATTTTCATTATTGAATGTTTCATAATATGTGCTAGATGTTTGTTTAAAGTCTAGCACTGGGTGCTATGAGTCCCTAATTCTTTCAAAAAGATAAAAGTTGAAGTCGATGTTGAACAAGAGCCTATTTATGATGAAGAAGAAATGTGTGATGTTGATGATGACTTTTTGCTCTTCAAGAGAACTGATCATTCACTTGATATGGATGACGTTCAGCAAGAAGATGATTTTTTCCAACCATGTGTTTATGATGACGATGGTGAAGAAGTAACTGAAGCTGACCTTGATGATTTCTTGATGATTCGGAATGCTAATCATCCTCATGAAGCTGTTGTTGATGAATCTCGGCAAGGAAATATTTTCCAGCCTTGTGTTTGTTATGCTACTGGTGAAGAAGAGCCAACTGAAGCGATTCAACTGAAGGTCAAACTGAAGATCCAACTGAAGATCCAACTGGAGATCCAACTGGAGATCCATCAGTTGAAGTTCAACAAGCAATGTCTATATGCCTAATGAAGAACTCTATGCCTACTCAGTCACTACCAGTTACAACTCAATGGCTTAAGGAAGGGATAGGGGTAACAATTACTAACCGAGCACTTGTGTTTATTTTCAGATTCGATTATTATGGTATGGGTTTTTGTTATTCCTATGAATGATCGTCTTTTGATACTTGATAATGCTTATCATGATGGCCACTTGAACACTAGTTCATTATGTGTGCGAGAGAAGCAAGACACTCTTAAATCTTTATATTGCTGATTTGCTACCGGTTGCTCACAAAAGATCGATTCAGGTTGTGGTGGATAAACTAATTTTGGCTGCATCTGTGTATGTTGTATGGCAAGAACGTAATGCACGTCTTTTCAAGAAATATAAGAGATCTGTGGCGCAGATTGTCGATGAGATTATGAGTACCATTCGACTGAAGCTTCTTACTTGCAAGTTCAAGAGATCAAGGCGAATGGAGCAGTTTCTTAATTCATGGGATTTGCCATTTTCATTATTGAATGTTTCATAATATGTGCTAGATGTTTGTTTAAAGTCTAGCACTGGGTGCTATGAGTCCCTAATTCTTTCAAAAAGATAAAAGTTGAAGTCGATGTTGAACAAGAGCCTATTTATGATGAAGAAGAAATGTGTGATGTTGCTGATGACTTTTTGCTCTTCAAGAGAACTGATCATTCACTTGATATGGATGACGTTCAGCAAGAAGATGATTTTTTCCAACCATGTGTTTATGATGACGATGGTGAAGAAGTAACTGAAGCTGACCTTGATGATTTCTTGATGATTCGGAATGCTAATCATCCTCATGAAGCTGTTGTTGATGAATCTCGGCAAGGAAATATTTCCAGCCTTGTGTTTGTTATGCTACTGGTGAAGAAGAGCCAACTGAAGCTCCAACTGAAGAGCCAACTGACGATTCAACTGAAGGTCAAACTGAAGATCCAACTGAAGATCCAACTGATCCAACTGAAGATCCAACTGGAGATCCAACTGGAGATCCATCAGTTGAAGTTCAACAAGCAATGTCTATATGCCTAATGAAGAACTCTATGCCTACTCAGTCACTACCAGTTACAACTCAATGGCTTAAGGAAGGGATATGGGTAACAATTACTAACCGAGCACTTGTGTTTATTTTCAGATTCGATTATTATGGTATGGGTTTTTGTGTTCTTCCTATGAATGATCGTCTTTTGATACTTGATAATGCTTATCATGATGGCTACTTGAACACTAGTTCATTATGTGTGCGAGAGAAGCAAGACACACTTAAATCTTTACTACTTGATTAAGTGATTAAAGCTGAAATAATTTCATTATTTGCTGATATGTTTAAGTATGATAAGGCCATAGTATGGGCTGAAGTGTCCAGTTCGTTAACACTTCAGAAAGCATGTCTATATACTCCAACTGGTGAAACCCATGATGACTATGCATTGTTAGAAACTGATCTTTTAAAGTCACGAGCTGAATTGAAATGTAAGATTAGAGAAGGATTACAAACAGTTTCTTATATATTTGATCTTTGTGAAGAAAGGAAGTATGTTGAAATGCCCAGTTTTGTTACTCAAACTGATGAGCTGCATGATATTGATGCATTCTTCAAAACTGATGTAATTGATCAGAAACAATTTAGAATGGAGATAAGAGTTAAAATGAAGACTAAGGTCGGAGATGAATTATTTGTTAGTCTAACTGGGTATAGAAAGGGTTTAGAAGATGATACTTTTGTTTATTCTAATTTTATGAGAAGGTTTGCTGAAATGTTATACTCGTTAAGGCATAAGAAATCTGATTTGTTGGGTAATCCTAAAGTCAGTCAGCAGCACTTATTACTTGATCTTAGAACTGATCGGGAGGTTAAATGCAAGGTGAAAATGAAGTTATATGTGTCTGGTCTTATAAGAGCTAATGAGCAGCAAGTCGAGAAAGAGTATAGACTTCATTGTAAGATCAATTGTATGATGAAATACAATCTGGTCGATATGTGTATTGAAACATATTTGAGCTTTGAAATTCTGGTCCTTCTTGAGTTGAAAGAACGTGATTTGTATGTGTGGTTTGAGAAATATAATCTCATGATACATGAGCTTATAGTTCTTGGAAGTACTGAAGCAAATATTATGGTCCATGCTGATTTATATCTGGTCTCTGCTGATGTTTCGAAGATTGAAAGTGTCATTGTGTTGTTACAATCTGAAGATTCAAGTGTCACCACCAAATGGGTGTTGGCAAAAGGCGTTCATGTGCTGGAAATGTTTAAGGAAGAAAACTTAAGGCCTTACTTTAAGGACTTGAGGGCAAGTCCCAAAAAAGAGGGAGAGAATGATGCGGAAATGACCCCGAACCATTTCCACAAAAAAGGTTGGTTCGTGTATTTGTTGATCGAGGATCAGCAAGTAACAAATTACCCTTGGATATTGATGCAGAAATGACCCCGAGTCATTTCCACAAAAAGGCTTGGCTCGTATATTTATTAATCAAAGATCAGCAAGCAACCATGTACCCCTGGATATCCTTTATTGGCACTATACTACTGGTGTATGTTGATCTTGATACTAATTCGAGTATTGAAGTTTTACAACCAAGACAAAAGTCGTTGGTCTTAAAGTTCATTAGTGACAAAACAAGCCTTGATCAACAACAACTCTTCAGTAACTTCATTTCAATAGTGCTACTGACCAGTGACACATCAGCGAGTATCCGTCTGTTGCACTCCTGTGAGATGCTCCAGTTTCAAGGCTCCAGATGGATCCTCCAGATGGCTTCTCCAGGTGGATCCTCCAGATGCATTCTCCAGCGAAGATCCTCCAGATGCATTCTCCAGTGAAGATCCTCCAGATGCATTCTCCAGTAAAGATCCTCCAGATGCATTCTCCAGTGAAGATCCTCCAGATGCATTCTCCAGTGAAGATCCTCCAGATGCATTCTCCAGTAAAGATCCTCCAGATGCATTCTCCAGTGAAGATCCTCTAGATGCATTCTCCAGTGAAGATCCTCCAGATGATTCTCCAGTGAAGATCCTCCAGATGCATTCTCCAGTAAAGATCCTTCCAGATGCATTCTCCAGTGAAGATCCTCCAGATCCAGGCTCCAGTGAAGATCCTCCAGTCTCCAGACTCCAGGCTCCAGTCTCCACGCTCCAGTCTCCAGTTTCCAGACTCCAGGCTCCAGTCTCCAGTCTCCAGTCTCCAGGCTCCAGTCTCCAGTTTCCAGTCCAGGCTCCAGTCAAGACCCTTCAGTGAAGCTTACCAGTGAACGACTCCAGTCCAGAAATACCAGAATAAAGTCACTAGTTTTGTTCAGTTCAGTTTATTTCGGTGACATGGCAGTGGACCCAATAAAGAAGGAATGGACAGCTGTTGACAGGGATAAGGAAGGCACGTGTGACAACGTTATTTCTAACGGTTTGTGGGCCTTATGCAGAAGGAATCTTTCTAGAAGCTTTGTCTGTCTTTTTTCTATAGGTGGATAAATTAGTGGTTGTCCTTAGCACATGACAGCCTTTTATTTATTTAATATTTGTATTTCTTTATTCCTAGTAAATAGCATGTGTGTGGCTATAAATAGGTGCTTAATTTCTCATTGTAAGTAGTTAGTTGATGTTGAATGAAAATTAATAGAGCAGCCTCTATTTCTTACAAAAATCTTCTTTTACCTTTATAGATCTTAGATCTTGGTGGTTAGGAGTGACCCATTTATCAATATTTGTGGTGACTTGTTCTTTATCAAATATTGTGGTGAGGTCTTAAATCTTCGGTTTCCTTTATCTATAATCGTGGTGGCTAGACCTTTATCGATTGTAGTGGTGGAACGGAGTGTTTCCTTTATCCTTGATTCCGGTGGCTTAGCCTTTACGAGTCTTGGTGGTGGATTCTTTTATCTATCATTTTACTTTATTGCTCATAACATGTATAATGATAGGCGTGCTCTTTGGAGTAATTTGATTCGACATAAGGCTTTTGTTAAAGATACTCCTTGGTGTCTTCTTGGTGATTTTAATGCGGCTTTAAGCATTGAAGACAAAGCAGTTAGATCTTCTTCTGTTGATATCTCTATGAGAGAATTCTAGGAATGTGTTCAAGAGCTTCAGGTTTCGGATGTTAATAGACTTGGATTACATTTCACATGGAATCAAAAACTGCAAGGTGATAATGGTATTCTTAAGAAGATTGATCGTATTATGGCCAATTCAGAGTTCTTTGATTGCTTTGTTGGTGCTACGGCCATATTTCAGCCCTATCGGATCTCTAATCAAGCTCCAGCTATCTCCGTCTTCCTCTAAAGCCAAAGTTTGTTCCTAAAACTTTCAAGTTCTCTAATGTTTTGATTCATCATGGAAAATTTAAAGAGGTTATGTCTGATGTTTGGAAGGAGTTTTCTAGTTTCCCAATGTATCAACTTGTTCAGCGCCTGAAATATGCTAAGAAGCACCTTCGTAAGCTGTTATATGATAAAGGGAATATACGTAAAAAAGTTGAGCTGTTACGAGCTGAGCTTGACTCTATTCAATCGGCTTTGGACCTGGATCCTTTGAATAGTGTGTTACATGAGGAACATGCTGCATACTTAAAAGCCTTTAATGATGTTGTACTTGATGAGGAAAGATTTCTAAAGCAAAAGGTCAAAGTTGAATGGCTTCGAGTAGGTGACTCGAATTCTGCATACTTTCATAAAGTAGTTAAATCTCGTGTTACTCAGAGCAGAATTGATGTGATCACTGATAGAAATGATATTGGTGGTGGATTCTTTATCTATCATTTTTATTTTATTGTCTTGTTTGATTGTTTGTTTCATATAAAATCCAGAAAATACCAAAAATAGCCTTCCGCTATCGTTTATCGCGTGATTTACGCATCAGAGCAGCTTATTGATGCAATTATTAATACAACGAGACTGAAGCTACTCACTTGTCGGTACAAGAAAACTAGAAGAGTGGAACGATTCCTTACTGCTTGGGATCTTCCATTTTCATTACTTTCTAATATGTAATTCTCTTAGTTTATTTTATTTTGCATTAGTTTGTTTGGGGATTTGTGACCCCTGTTGATTTGGGACATTGCACTTTTTGTGCGTGATTTGTAAAAGTCGGCCTGGTATTCTACCAGGTCGCCTGTTCTTCATTGTATTTATAATATATAACCAGGGGTGACGACCTTTTACCAAAAAAACAAATTATGAGAACTTTTCTTTGGTGTCATGGAGAATTTAAGAAAGGAAAGGCTAAAGTGGCGTGGAAAGAGGTTTGTCTACCAAAAAATGAGGGTGGTTTGGGTATTCGAAGCCTTTTTAATATTGCGTTAATGACTATGCATATTGGAAGGATAATTACCTTACGAGAGTCTTTATGGGTAAAATGCGTTCATACTTATCGCCTACATGGAAGGTGTTTTTGGGATGTCCCAATTCGGGGTAATCTCTCTTGGAGCTAGCGTAAGATACTCCAGGTTCGGCCTCTTGTTCAAAAGTTTCTTTGGGCATTGGTAATGGACGATTAGCATCAGCTTGGTTTGATAATTGGAGTGTATATTGTCCTTTGTTTTCTCAACTTTCAAGTAGAATGATCAATGGGGCAGGTTTTAACCTTGCTTCGAAGGTTGTGGATGTGGTTGAGGATGGGCAACGGTGTTGGCCAGAGAATTAGAATCGAAAATTTCCAACTTTGGAACCTCCTACTCTTGATGAGAATAAAGATGATATGCTGTTTTGGAAGGATGAAAATGATAATCTTTTAAATATGGAGGTGGGCAGCATTTGGGAGAGTATTCGACCTAAAGCAGGGAAGGTGCCTTGGTTCGCTGTTGTATGGTTCTCTCATAATATTCCGAAACATTCTTTCTTGCTATGGTTGGTGATGCTCAATAAGCTCAAGACCCAAGACCGATTAAGAGATTGGGATAAGCAAGGAAATATAAATGGGACGGCAGTGTGTTTCTTTTGCGAATCACTTCCTGATTCGCATGCTCACTTATTTTTTGAGTGTAGGTATACCAATGACATTTGGAATGTTGTGCGTGCAAGGGCAGGTTTATCCAGTGCATCTAATGTATGGGACTTTATCATTGCTGATTTGCTACCGGTTGCTCACAAAAGATCGATTCAGGTTGTGGTGGATAAACTAATTTTGGCTGCATCTGTGTATGTTGTATGGCAAGAACGTAATGCACGTCTTTTCAAGAAATATAAGAGATCTGTGGCGCAGATTGTCGATGAGATTATGAGTACCATTCGACTGAAGCTTCTTACTTGCAAGTTCAAGAGATCAAGGCGAATGGAGCAGTTTCTTAATTCATGGGATTTGCCATTTTCATTATTGAATGTTTCATAATATGTGCTAGATGTTTGTTTAAAGTCTAGCACTGGGTGCTATGAGTCCCTAATTCTTTCAAAAAGATAAAAGTTGAAGTCGATGTTGAACAAGAGCCTATTTATGATGAAGAAGAAATGTGTGATGTTGCTGATGACTTTTTGCTCTTCAAGA
Organism: Erigeron breviscapus; assembly: GCA_034093135.1. Taxonomy (NCBI): domain Eukaryota; kingdom Viridiplantae; phylum Streptophyta; class Magnoliopsida; order Asterales; family Asteraceae; genus Erigeron; species Erigeron breviscapus. The sequence goes on from CM067168.1 coordinate 105,703,582, forward strand.
GAACTGATCATTCACTTCATATGGATGACGTTCAGCAAGAAGATGATTTTTTCCAACCATGTGTTTATGATGACGATGGTGAAGAAGTAATTGAAGCTGACCTTGATGATTTCTTGCTGAATCGGAATGCTAATCATCCTCATGAAGCTGTTGTTGATGAATCTCGGCAAGGAAATATTTCCCAGCCTTGTGTTTGTTATGCTACTGAGACAACTGGAGATCCAACTGAAGATCCAACTAAAGATACAACTGGAGATCCAACTGAAGATCCAACTGAAAATCCAACTGAAGATCCAACTGAAGATCCAACTGAAGATCCAACTGAAGATCCAACTGGAAATCCAACTGAAGATCCAACTGAAGTTCCAACTGAAGATCCAACTGAAGATCCAACTGAAGATCCAACTGAAGATCCAACTGAAGATCCAACTGAAGATCCAACTGAAGATCCAACTGAAGATCCAACTGAAGATCCAACTGAAGATCCAACTGAAGATCCAACTGAAGATCCAACTGAAGATCCAACTGAAGATCCAACTGAAGATCCAACTGAAGATCCAACTGAAGATCCAACTGAAGATCCAACTGAAGATCCAACTGAAGATCCAACTGAAGATCCAACTGAAGATCCAACTGAAGATCCAACTGAAGATCCAACTGAAGATCCAACTGAAGATCCAACTGAAGATCCAACTGAAGATCCAACTGAAGATCCAACTGAAGATCCAACTGAAGATCCAACTGAAGATCCAACTGAAGATCCAACTGAAGATCCAACTGAAGATCCAACTGAAGATCCAACTGAAGATCCAACTGAAGATCCAACTGAAGATCCAACTGAAGATCCAACTGAAGATCCAACTGAAGATCCAACTGAAGATCCAACTGAAGATCCAACTGAAGATCCAACTGAAGATCCAACTGAAGATCCAACTGAAGATCCAACTGAAGATCCAACTGAAGATCCAACTGAAGATCCAACTGAAGATCCAACTGAAGATCCAACTGAAGATCCAACTGAAGATCCAACTGAAGATCCAACTGAAGATCCAACTGAAGATCCAACTAAAGATACAACTGGAGATCCAACTGAAGCTCCAACTGAAGAGCCAACTGAAGAGCCAACTGAAGATTCAACTGAAGATCCAACTGAAGATCCAACTGGAGATCCATCAGTTGAAGTTCAACAAGCAATGTCTATATGCCTAATGAAGAACTCTATGCCTACTCAGTCACTACCAGTTACAACTCAATGGCTTAAGGAAGGGATAGGGGTAACAATTACTAACCGAGCACTTGTGTTTATTTTCAGATTCGATTATTATGGTATGGGTTTTTGTGTTATTCCTATGAATGATCGTCTTTTGATACTTGATAATGCTTATCATGATGGCCACTTGAACACTAGTTCATTATGTGTGCGAGAGAAGCAAGACACTCTTAAATCTTTACTACTTGATTAAGTGATTAAAGCTGAAATAATTTCATTATTTGCTGATATGTTTAAGTATGATAAGGCCATAGTATGGGCTGAAGTGTCCAGTTCGTTAACACTTCAGAAAGCATGTCTATATACTCCAACTGGTGAAACCCATTATGACTATGCATTGTTAGAAACTGATCTTTTAAAGTCACGAGCTAAATTGAAATGTAAGATTAGAGAAGGATTACAAACAGTTTCTTATATATTTGATCTTTGTGAAGAAAGGAAGTATGTTGAAATGCCCAGTTTTGTTACTCAAACTGATGAGCTGCATGATATTGATGCATTCTTCAAAACTGATGTAATTGATCAGAAACAATTTAGAATGGAGATAAGAGTTAAAATGAAGACTAAGGTCGGAGATGAATTATTTGTTAGTCTAACTGGGTATAGAAAGGGTTTAGAAGATGATACTTTTGTTTATTCTAATTTTATGAGAAGGTTTGCTGAAATGTTATACTCGTTAAGGCATAAGAAATCTGATTTGTTGGGTAATCCTAAAGTCAGTCAGCAGCACTTATTACTTGATCTTAGAACTGATCGGGAGGTTAAATGCAAGGTGAAAATGAAGTTATATGTGTCTGGTCTTATAAGAGCTAATGAGCAGCAAGTCGAGAAAGAGTATAGACTTCATTGTAAGATCAATTGTATGATGAAATACAATCTGGTCGATATGTGTATTGAAACATATTTGAGCTTTGAAATTCTGGTCCTTCTTGAGTTGAAAGAACGTGATTTGTATGTGTGGTTTGAGAAATATAATCTCATGATACATGAGCTTATAGTTCTTGGAAGTACTGAAGCAAATATTATGGTCCATGCTGATTTATATCTGGTCTCTGCTGATGTTTCGAAGAGTGAAAGTGTCATTGTGTTGTTACAATCTGAAGATTCAAGTGTCACCACCAAATGGGTGTTGGCAAAAGGCGTTCATGTGCTGGAAATGTTTAAGGAAGAAAACTTAAGGCCTTACTTTAAGGACTTGAGGGCAAGTCCCAAAAAAAGAGGGAGAGAATGATGCGGAAATGACCCCGAACCATTTCCACAAAAAAGGTTGGTTCGTGTATTTGTTGATCGAGGATCAGCAAGTAACAAATTACCCTTGGATATTGATGCAGAAATGACCCCGAGTCATTTCCACAAAAAGGCTTGGCTCGTATATTTATTAATCAAAGATCAGCAAGCAACCATGTACCCCTGGATATCCTTTATTGGCACTATACTACTGGTGTATGTTGATCTTGATACTAATTCGAGTATTGAAGTTTTACAACCAAGACAAAAGTCGTTGGTCTTAAAGTTCATTAGTGACAAAACAAGCCTTGATCAACAACAACTCTTCAGTAACTTCATTTCAATAGTGCTACTGACCAGTGACACTTCAGCGAGTATCCGTCAGTTGCACTCCTGTGAGATGCTCCAGTTTCAAGGCTCCAGATGGATCCTCCAGATGCATTCTCCAGTGAAGATCCTCCAGATGCATTCTCCAGTGAAGATCCTCCAGATGCATTCTCCAGTGAAGATCCTCCAGATGCATTCTCCAGTGAAGATCCTCTAGATGCATCTCCAGTGAAGATCCTCCAGATCACCTCCAGTGAAGATCCTCCAGATGCATTCTCCAGTGAAGATCCTCCAGATGCATTCTCCAGTGAAGATCCTCCAGATCCAGGCTCCAGTGAAGATCCTCCAGATGCATTCTCCAGTGAAGATCCTCCAGATGCATTCTCCAGTGAAGATCCTCCAGATCCAGGCTCCAGTGAAGATCCTCCAGATGCATTCTCCAGTGAAGATCCTCCAGATGCATTCTCCAGTGAAGATCCTCCAGATGCATTCTCCAGTGAAGATCCTCCAGATGCATTCTCCAGTGAAGATCCTCCAGATGCATTCTCCAGTGAAGATCCTCCAGATGCATCTCCAGTGAAGATCCTCCAGATGCATTCTCCAGTGAAGATCCTCCAGATCCAGGCTCCAGTGAAGATCCTCCAGATGCATTCTCCAGTGAAGATCCTCCAGATCCAGGCTCCAGTGAAGATCCTCCAGATGCATTCTCCAGTGAAGATCCTCCAGATGCATTCTCCAGTGAAGATCCTCCAGATGCATTCTCCAGTGAAGATCCTCTAGATGCATCTCCAGTGAAGATCCTCCAGATCCATTCTCCAGTGAAGATCCTCCAGATGCATTCTCCAGTGAAGATCCTCCAGATGCATTCTCCAGTGAAGATCCTCCAGATGCATTCTCCAGTGAAGATCCTCCAGATGCATTCTCCAGTGAAGATCCTCCAGATGCATTCTCCAGTGAAGATCCTCCAGATGAATTCTCCAGTGAAGATCCTCCAGATGCATTCTCCAGTAAAGATCCTTCCAGATGCATTCTCCAGTGAAGATCCTCCAGATCCAGGCTCCAGTGAAGATCCTCCAGTCTCCAGACTCCAGGCTCCAGTCTCCAGTCTCCAGTCTCCAGGCTCCAGTCTCCAGTTTCCAGGCTCCAGTCAAGACCCTTCAGTGAAGCTTACCAGTGAACGACTCCAGTCCAGAAATACCAGAATAAAGTCACTAGTTTTGTTCAGTTCAGTTTATTTCGGTGACATGGCAGTGGACCCAATAAAGAAGGAATGACAGCTGTTGACAGGGATAAGGAAGGCACGTGTGACAACGTTATTTCTAACGGTTTGTGGGCCTTATGCAGAAGGAATCTTTCTAGAAGCTTTGTCTGTCTTTTTTCTATAGGTGGATAAATTAGTGGTTGTCCTTAGCACATGACAGCCTTTTATTTATTTAATATTTGTATTTCTTTATTCCTAGGAAATAGCATGTGTGTGGCTATAAATAGGTGCTTAATTTCTCATTGTAAGGCAGTTAGTTAGTTGATGTTGAATGAAAATTAATAGAGCAACCTCTATTTCTTACAAAAATCTTCTTTTACCTTTATAGATCTTAGATCTTGGTGGTTAGGAGTGACCCCTTTATCAATATTTGTGGTGACTTGTTCTTTATCAAATATTGTGGTGAGGTCTTAAATCTTCGGTTTCCTTTATCTATAATCGTGGTGGCTAGACCTTTATCGATTGTAGTGGTGGAGCGGAGTGTTTACTTTATCCTTGATTCCGGTGGCCTGGCCTTTACGAATCTTGGTGGTGGATTCTTTATCTATCATTTTAATTTTGTTGTCTTGTTTGTTGTTTGTTCATATAAAATCCAGAAAATACCAAAAATAGTCTTCCGCTGTCGTTGTCGCGTGTTTTACGCATCAAATTTGGTATCAGAGACAGGTTTTGAAAAAGGTTTCTTAATCTTTTTATACTGTTGGTGTTTGTTTCTTTGTCAAAAATCTGTTTGGATAAGTTGTCTCAAATCTTCATAGATCTGATCGTTATTTGAATATTATTGTTTAGATCTGAATGTGTTTATTCATGAAATTGTGGTTTCCAATTTCAGATCTGATCTCTCTTGTCTAGATCTATTTTTGATTATCTTTTCATTTAGATAATAGAAATGGGTAAAAACAATAAGGTTTTACAATCTGCTCTCTCCCTACCCTATGGCGATCAACGTTTCTTTTTTCTTTTTCTCTTCTTGAATCGATCTAAGTTGATCTTGTAAATGTGTCCCTCTCATTAATCTTCGGATTGATTGACGTGCATGTTTGAGATTACTTTTATTGTTTTCATTTAGGGTTTCCTGTTCCGTTTTGATTGCTTCAGATTCCTAGTTTCCTATCTTCTCTGATCTTTTAGCGAGTGTATTTGATCGCGGCTACGTTTGTAGTTTAGCTAGATCGCTGATACCTTGCTAACGGATTAAGAGGGGTAGTTTAATTAGGGTTTCTGTTTTTAGGGTTAGGGTTTCTTCTCGCTTTTTCCTCTTGGTTTTTTTCATGATATAATGGTAACCTGATTTATGAGGAGAGCTGTTTCATTAGATTTATCTGATATTCTTAATAGATTTGATAAAATTAAATATCGTGCTAGTGATCGTATGAATAAGGAAGAAGGGGTACTAATGCGGAAATGTCCAGATTCATTGGACTGGAGAAACCCAGTGAACTGAAGAAGCTAACTGAGCTGAAGGAAACCGAACTGATCATGCCATCTGAACAAGCCATGTTGATTCTGCCAGCAGTGACCCATTTCAGACAAGTCTTTTCTGAACCAGTCCAGTCACCAGTGGTAACATTTCTCCAGTGGCAAGCTCCAGTGATCAACACTGATAATCCACCAGTAAAAGTTCTCCAGTAACCAGCTCCAGATGACTTGATGCGTAAATTACGCGACAAACGACAGCGGAAGACTATTTTTGGTATTTTCTGGATTTTATATGAAACAAACAACTAAACGAGACATTAAAGTAAAATGATAGATAAAAAGAATCCACCACCAAGACTCGTAAAGGCCAAGCCACCGGAATCAAGGATAAAGGAAACACTCTGCCCCACCACTACAATCGATAAAGGTCTAGCCACCACGATTATAGATAAAGGAAACCGAATATTTAAAAGACCTCACCACAATATTTGATAAAGAACAAGTCACCACAAATATTGATAAAGGGGCCACTCCTAACCACCAAGATCAAAAGATCTATAAAGGTAAAAGAAGATTTTTGATAAGAAATAGAGGCTGCTCTATTAATTTCATTCAACATTAACTGCTTACAAATGAGAGATAAACCTCTATTTATAATCATATGCTCTACCTAGGAATTAACGATGAAATAATAAAATAATACATAAAAGCTTTCATGTGCAAGCCATTAACTAGTTTGGGCCAATAAGACATGGACACGTAAGCTTCTAGAAACATTCCCCTGCAAGTGGTCCCATAATACTGTTAGGAATATTAGTGCTTTTGCACGCTCCTCCTTGATCCACTAAAAAGCTGCCACGCGTCTATACCCACGTCCTTATTGATCCCACACAACCTTCAGTTAAAAACAAACTTTATTAAAGACAACTGGAGAATTCATCTGGTGGCCTTCAGATGCAACTGGAGCTCGTCAGATGTCACTGGTGATAATTCCCACAGGAGCAAGGTCACTACTGGAGACTGAGTTGTTTCAGCAAATAGATGGTTAAAATGTGATACAGCTGGCAATATTAACATTGCTTGTTCAGACTGCATGGTTCGCCCCGATTCCTTCTTCAGTTTAGTCAACTGTTTTTCTCCAGATTCCTCCAGCTCGGCTTCAGTCAAACTTGGCTCGTTGAATCTGGACATTCCCGCATCATTCTCCCCCTCTAAAAAGAGACTTGTCCTCAAGTCTTTGAGATACTCATCCTCCAGGTAGGGCATCAGATCACCAACATTGAATGTACTAGAGACTGACATATCTCCAGGAAGTTCAACTTTGTAAGCATTTTCTCCATATCTCTCCAGGACCTTGAATGGACCTTCAGCTCTGGGCATCAGTTTGCTTTTTCTCTTGGCTGGAAATCTTTCCTTTCTGAGATGCACCCAAACAAGATCACCTGGTGAAAAACTGGGCTGCTTCCTGTTCTTGTTTGCCTTGGCCTTGTAACTGGCATTTGCTTTCTCAATTCTGGCCTTCACTTCTCCATGAATTCTCTTTATTTCTTTTGCTCTGGTTTCAGCTTCAATGCTTGCTTTTGGTTCAATCAAAAATGGAATTAAGTCAATGGGAGTCAGTGGATTGACACCATAACAAACTTCAAATGGGGATTTACTGGTGGAATAGTTAGGAGCTCTGTTGAAAGCAAATTCAGCATGAGCAAGCTTCAATCCCAATCCTTCAGTGTCTTCTTCACCAGTGTTCTTAACAACATACCAATTGTTCTGTTCGTGACTTCAGTCTGTCCATCAGTCTGAGGATGGTGAGACGTACTGAACAACAATCTGGTGCCCATCAATCTCCATAGAGTCTTCCAGAAATAACTCAGAAACTTTACATCTCTATCTGATACAATTGATTTGGGAATCCCATGCAATCTAACAATCTCCTTGAAGAACAAACTCGCCACAGCTGAAGCATCATTGGTTGTATTGCAAGCAACAAAATGAGCCATTTTTGAGAATCTATCAACAACCACCATAATTGAGTCTTTTCCCCTTTGGGTTCTGGGCAGTGCAACGATAAAATCCATGCTAAGATATTCCCAAGGTTGGTTTGGAACTGGAAGAGGAGTGTACAGTCCTTTGTGAAAAGTTGTCTTCGCCTGGTGACAAGTTGGACAACGACTGATGAGATTCTGGACATCCTTCAGTAGACTTGGCCAGTAGAAGTGTTAAGTGAGAATCTCTCCAGTTTTGTTTATTCCGAAATGACCAGCTAAACCTCCTCCATGGGCTTCTCTTATTAGCAAATCTCTAATCGAACCTCTGGGAATGCACAACTTTCCATTCTTGAATAAGAATCCATCTTGAACAGTGAATAGTCCTTTCAGATTAGCTTCAGTAGTTTTCTCAAAAAAATCTGGATCAGCAGCATATAACTCCTTTATGAAAGAAAATCCAAGTACTCTTGCTTCCAGAATTGACAACAATGAATATCTTCTAGAAAGTGCATCAGCAACAACATTGGCTATTCCAGCTTTATGTTTAGAAACAAATGAGTAAGACTGCAAAAATTCCACCCATTTTGCATGCCTGGCATTAAGCTTATGCTGACCATTAATGAACTTCAGTGCTTCATGATCAGAAAACAATACGAACTGTTTTGGCTTCAGATAATGTGACCAGTGAGTGATAGCACGAATTATTGCATAAAATTCTTTATCATAAGTGCTATACTTTAATTTTGATCCGTTCAGTTTCTCACTGAAATAAGCAACTGGACGCCCACTCTGCACCAGTACTGCACCAATACCAACTCCACTGGCATCACATTCAAGTTCAAATAGCATATCAAAATCTGGTAAGGATAGAACTGGAGCTGAACTGAGCTTCCCCTTCAGTGCTTCGAACGCCAGTTGAGCCGAACTTGGCCAGTTGAACACACCTTTCTTCAGACAATCAGTGATAGGAGCCACAACTGTAGAAAAGTTCTTTATGAACCTTCGATAGAATGATGCCAGTCCATGGAAACTTCTAACTTCAGTGATGGTTGTAGGAACTGGCCACGATCTGATGGCTTCTACCCCTGATGGATCCATTGAAATCCCATTTTTCGACACAACATACCCCAGAAATATCACACTATCCACCATAAAATCACATTTCTCCATTTTTCCATACAACTGGTGTCTTCTTAGCAGTTCAAATACTTTCTTCAGATGAGCAACATGTTCAGCTTCAGATTTAGAGTACACCAGAATATCATCAAAGTAAACAACAACAAACTGGCCAATGAGTGGCCTGAGAACTTCGATCATCAGTCTCATGAAAGTACTGGGAACATTAGATAAGCCAAAAGGCATAACCAACCATTCATACAAACCTCCCTTGATTTTGAAAGCAGTCTTCCATTCATCTCCATCCTTCATTCTTATCTGGTGATAACCACTTCTGAGATCAATCTTTGAAAACACTCTGGAGCCATGTAACTCATCAAGCATATCATCCAATCTGGGAATAGGATATCTATACTTAATAGTTATATTGTTGATGGCTCTGCTGTCAACACACATTCTCATCGTTCCATCTTTCTTTGGGACCAGTAGAGCAGGAACTGAACAAGGACTCATGCTTGCTCTGACATAACCCTTCTCGACCACTTCATCTACTTGTCTTTGCAATTCTTTGGCTTCATTAGGAGAACAACGATAAGCAGCTTTGTTTGGAAGAACTGAGCCTGGAACCAAGTCAATCTGGTGCTCAATACCTCTAACTGGAGGTAAACCTTCAGGTAGATCTTCAGGAAAAATATCTCTGAACTCCTTCAGTAATGACTTCAGTAAACTGGGGACTTCAGTGGACTTCTTATCTTCAGACTTTTCAACGACCAGTAGCATTAGAACTGGAGAGCCTTCAGATAACTCTTCTTCAACTTCAGATTGAGATAAAAACAAAGGCTTACTGGGCTGATCCTTCTTGACTTTCATCAGTTCGGTAGGCTTCAAGGAAGTCAGTGTGACCTTCTTTCCACTTATATTCAGAGAATATGAATTCATACGACCATCATGATGAACATAATTATCAAATAACCATGGTCGACCCAACAAAATGTGACAGGCATCCATGGGAACAACATCACATATAATTTTATCTTGGCAAACTGACCCAATTGAAAAGGGAATAGTAACTTGTCGATTTACCTTTACTTCAGAACCTTCGCTTAACCATTGCAACTTGTAAGGTCTGGGATGCTTCACTGTTGGTAGTTCCAGTTTCTCTACCATGTAAGTTGAAGCAGCATTTGCACAACTGCCACCATCGATGATCAGATCACATACCTTGCCTTTCATTGTGCATCTGGAGTGGAAAATATTCTCTCTCTGAGCAGTATCAGCTGTAACTTCATCAGTATGCATCACTCTCCTGACAACCAACATCTCTCCAATATCTGCACCAACATAAGCTTCTTCTTCTTCTTCTTCATCGTACACTGGCTCATCTTCTTCAGTGTCGACATCTGGTAAACATTCAATTTCTTTAGCAGTCAATGCTCTTTGATTAGGACACTGGGCCTGGAAGTGACCAAAGCCATGACACTTGAAACATTTTCTTCCAACTGGTTCTTTCGTTCCTCCAGTTTCCTTTTCTTTGCCTCTGAAGGCTTTCTGGATAGTTTCAGTAAATCTGGCAACTGGTTGACTTGCACTGGCAGGGACCTTACTGAATGACTTGTACGGAACCTTCTTCTTCAGTTGTCTCTCAATCTGGATAGCCATCTTGCATGCACATTCATACGTCCAGATAGGCTGCAACTCAATCTTCTCAGTAATGGCAGCGTTCAGACCACCAAGAAATCTGGCAATAGTGTGCTCTTCAGTCTTTTCACACCAGTTCTGGTCTTCAGATGCTCAAACTCTCTAATGTACTCCACAACTTCCTTGGCTCCTTGCTTCAGATTGTTCATCAGTAGATACTGATCTTACTTGTACGACTGGGGAACAAACCTCTTCAGCATAACCTCCTTCAGTTTGGACCAGGTTTTGATTTGACTTTTGCCCTTGTATTCTCTTTCAGATTTCATGTTATCATACCAAGATGAAGCATATTTCTTCAGTTTAATAATGGCAACTTTGAAGCTTTTCCTTTCATCATAACCTTTTATTTCCATTATTCTGTCCATCACCTGGACCCATTCGAAATACTCTTAATATCCCTAGTATCATCACCCTTATGCCTCCTACGCCTTTCTCTAGGACACATTCATCAGAATCACTAGAGTATCTAGGATTACTATCAGATCTTTCACTGAGGCCTTGAGATTCAGAATCTTTGTCACTAGCAACAACATTTTCCCGATTAAATCATAAACCACCATCTTCTAACATATGAACAACTCTACCAAGTGCTTCTTGTAGATCTTCAATCTGTCTATCTCTCCTAGCATTATTAGCTTCGTCTAAAGTCATATTTCTTCTAAACGCCATTTATAACCAACAAATAACTCACAATCAATAGATCTAAACAAATAACTAATAGATCTAAACAATCAATCAACAGATCTAAACAAACTGATGCAGAAATGACCCCGAGTCATTTCCACAAAAAGGCTTGGCTCGTATATTTATTAATCAAAGATCAGAAAGCAACCATGTACCCCTGGATATCCTTTATTGGCATTATACTACTGGTGTATGTTGATCTTGATACTAATTCAAGTAATGAAGTTTTGCAACCAAGACAAAAGTCGTTGGTCTTAAAGTTCATTAGTGACAAAACAAGCCTTGATCAACAACTCTTCAATAACTTCATTTCAATAGTGCTCCAGTCTCCAGATCCAGGCTCCAGGCTCCAGTCCCCAGTCTCCAGACTCCAGGCTCCAGTATCCAGTTTTCCAGTCTCCAGTCTCCAGTCTCCAATCAGTCTCCAGTCTCTAGTCTCCAGACTCCAGTCTCCAGTCTCCAGTCTCCAGGCTCCAGTCTCCAGTCTCCAGTCTCCAGTTTCCAGACTCCAGGCTCCAGTCTCCAGTCTCCAGGCTCCAGTCTCCAGGCTCCAGTCTCCAGTCTCCAGACTCCAGTCTCCAGTTTCCAGACTCCAGGCTCCAGTCTCCAGACTCGAGGCTCCAGTCTCCAGTCTCCAGTCTCAGTCTCCAGGCTCCAGTCTCCAGTCTCCAGTCTCCAGACTCCAGTCTCCAGTCTCCAGTCTCCAGTCTCCAGTCTCCAGTTGACATGGCAGTGGACCCAATAAAGAAGGAATGGCAGCTGTTGACAGGGATAAGGAAGGCACGTGTGACAACGTTATTCCTAACGGTTTGTGGGCCCTTGTGCAGAAGGAATCTTTCTAGAAGCTTTGTGTGTCCTTTTCCTATTGGTGGATAAATTAGTGGTTGTCCTTAGCACATGACAGCCTTTTATTTATTTAATATTTGTATTTCTTTATTCCTAGGAAATAGCATGTGTGTGGCTATAAATAAGTGCTTAATTTCTCATTGTAAGGCAGTAGTTGATGTTGAATGAAAATTAATAGAGCAGCCTCTATTTCTTACAAATCTTCTTTTACCTTTATAGATCTTTGATCTTGGTGGTTAGGAGTGACCCCTTTATCAATATTTGTGGTGACTCGTTCTTTATCAAATATTGTGGTGAGGTCTTTTAAATCTTCGGTTCCTTTATCTATAGTCGTGGTGGCTAGGCCTTTATCGATTGTAGTGGTGGGGCGGAGTGTTTCCTTTATCCTTGATTCCGGTGGCTTAGCCTTTACGAGTCTTGGTGGTGGATTATTTTTATCTATCATTTTACTTTATTGTCTTGTTTAGTTGTTTGTTTCATATAAAATCCAGAAAATACCAAAAATAGTCTTCCGCTGTCGTTTGTCGCGTGATTTACGCATCAATTTGGTATCAAAGCCAGGTTCAAAAAAAAAAAAAAAAAAGTTTTCATGACTTTTTAGCCAGTTTTGAAAAAGGTTTCTTAATCTTTTTGTCCGTTGGGGTATTGTTTGTTTAGATCTGTTGAGGTTTTGTTTAAGATCTGTTGATTGATTGTTTAGATCTATTAGTTATTTGCTTAGATCTATTGATTGTGAGTTATTTGTTGGTTAAAAATGGGTTATAATAGAAATCTTGCTTTAGAGAATTTTCGAAGAGATAGACAGCTTAAATCTTTTGAAAAACAAATGGGGATAATCTTAGATGTGTTAGAAAATCATGTGAGAGAAACAAAAAAGAAAAATTCTCGTAAGAAACTCACTGATTGCAATTTAAATCTTATGGAGATTAGATCAGTCCCTAATTCTTTCAAAAAGATAAAAGTTGAAGTCGATGTTGAACAAGAGCCTATTTATGATAAAGAAGAAATAAGTGATGTTGCTGATGACTTTTACTCTTCAAGAGAACTGATCATTCACTTGATATGGATGACGTTCAGCAAGAAGATGATTTTTTCCAACCATGTGTTTATGATGACGATGGTGAAGAAGTAATTGAAGCTGACCTTGATGATTTCTTGCTGAATCGGAATGCTAATCATTCTCGTGAAGTTAGTGTTGATGAATCCCAGCAAGGAAGTGTTATCCAGACTTGTTTTTGTTATGTTACTAGCGAAAAAGAGTCCATAAGAGCTGCTGGTGATAAATCATCGCTGATCCAAGAAGCCCAGCAAGTAGTACATTCGACTGGAACTCTCACTGATGAAGTCCAGCGAAAAGTGTACTCCAGTGAAGCTTTTACTGATGAAGATCCAACTGAAGATCCAACTAGAGATCCATCAGTTGAAGTTCAACAAGCAATGTCTATATGCCTGAGGAAGAACTCCATACCTACTCAGTCACTACCAGACACAACTCAATGGCTTAAGGAAGGCATAGGGGTAACCACTACAAACCGAGCACTTGTGTTTAATTCCAGATTCGATTATTATGGTATGGGTTTTTGTGCTATTCCTATAAATGCTCGAATTTTGATGTTTGATAATGATTGTCATGATGGCCACTTGAACACTAGTTCATTGTGTGTTCGAAAGAGGCAAGTCCCTCTTAATCATTTACGGTCTGATGAAATGATTAAGGCTAAATCTGATTTATTGGTTGATCTTAAAATCAGTCAGCAGCACTTCTTATTTGATCCTAGAGCTGATTGGAAGGTTAAGTACAAGGTGAAAATGAAGAGTTATGTACCTGGTCTTATAAGAGGTAGTGAAGAGCAAGTCGAGACTGAGTATGGACTTAATTATAGGGTCATCTGTGTGAAAAAAAAGAATCAGTATGTAGTGTTTTCGGAAGTGTGTTCTGGTCTCTCAAGACAAATTTATGTCACTCTAGGGAATCATGAATTGCTTAGTCGCCCAGGAGTCGAAATGAAAAGCAATCTGGTTGGTATGTGTACTGGACGATACTTGGTCTTTCCAGTTCTATTCCTTGTTACTTTGAAGAAACGTGATTCGTATGTGTGGGTAGAGAAGTGTAATCTCATGATAAACGTGCTCATCGTTACAACAAGTATTGAAGAGAATAATCTTGTCTTTGTTGATATTTCCAAGTTTGATCGAGTTTCATATCTGTTGGTTCTTGAATCCGTAATGGATCTCGAAATTTCTCACTCTCTATCAGCAATCTTTGAAGTTGACGTGCTGGAATTTCTTTTATTTGTATTAGTTTGTAGTGTAAGTACATTTTTATTCTAGTATGTGTATATGTATCTATATGTATCTATATGTATATATATACTTATTGTTATTTAAACACTTTTATGTACATATTAATTTATAAATGTGCTTTGAGATAGAAGTCTTTATTCTCATGTCATATTTTACTTAAATTGGTTTGGTGATTGATTTGTTGGACATTTATAAGAATATTGATTGATATCTCAACTTGTGAGACTCACATTATTATTTATATAACTTAACTTCTCGAAATAAAGTTTTTGGTTCGTTGACCTTTTGTCAAGTTCAATTGGAACTAGTTTATAGCTTGAGATTGTGTTGAATGATTATAGTTATTATTCATGGCATTTATAAGATAGCTAGTCACCTACAATACTTCGTTGAACTAGAGGGCAATTATCACCATGCCGAAATGTCTAGAAGGCCAATTCTCTTAATAAACCTCTAAGGATAAATACCTAGATAAGTCTAAGTAAATTGTCCTAGTCGGAAATTGAGGGTTGTTACATAGTAGGCTGAATACTTGTTTCTGAAATTTATAGATCTGCTCTCTCCCTACCCTATGGCGATCAACGTTTCTTTTTTCTTTTTCTCTTCTTGAATCGATCTAAGTTGATCTTGTAAATGTGTCCCTCTCATTAATCTTCGGATTGATTGACGTGCATGTTTGAGATTACTTTTATTGTTTTCATTTAGGGTTTCCTGTTCCGTTTTGATTGCTTCTTTTTTCAATTTGATTCGAAGAAAGGGCAGGAGCAAGTGTTAGAAAAGGGGCCTTGGATGATTAGATCCACCCCGATATTTTTGAATGAATGGTCCCCGAATATTTGCTTAACTAAACAGGATCTTGCCTCGGTTCCTGTGTGGGTGAAATTGTATGATGTGCCACTTGCGTATACTGAAGATGGGCTGAGTATGCTGGCTACTAAGTTGGGTAAGCCAATTCTCCTTGACTCGTATTCTAGTCAGATGTGTTTGAACTCTTGGGGTAGGCATAGCTTCGCTAGGGCACTAATTGAACTTGATGCTTCATGTAAGTTGAAAAATGAGCTGACTGTGGGTATCCCGAATTTAGAAGGGACTGGTTTTACAAGGAATGTGGTTCGCATAGAATATGAATGGAGTCCCCCACATTGTGAGCACTGTAAAGTGTTTGGTCATAATAGTGCTAAATGCCATACTCAGGTGACAGTTGCCAAACAGCCTACAAAAGTTGCCAATGAAGAGGATTTTACTACTGTTGCGCGGAACAAAAATAAAGGTAAGTAGGTTGAAGGTGTTAAATTGACAAAGCCAAAGCCTCAGTTTGTTTATCGTGCTTAACAGCCCTCCTCATCTACGAGTGAGGTGAAGGATTCAGGTAGCAAGAAATCAATTCCTGGTAAATCTGATTTGAAGAAACCTCCGGCTACCGGTACTAGTTCGTATATTAATACTAGCAATCCTTTTGCTGTATTGGACCCTGATATTGGTATGGATGGTCAGGGTATAGAGAATGATAATCTTTATACAGATACTATAAGGAAGAAAACACATTTTGATGATATGAGTAGTGATGATGAGGTAGAAGAGATTATAAATGATGATACGTCTGGATTTCATGACTTGGGTACTAAAACAGGGGCAAGCACTCCTGCTCATACGGTTACCAATGTATAATCTTGCTTCCTGGAATATAAGGGGGATGAACCTTGACCCCAAGCAGTCGGAGGTTCGCAGGGTGATTCTGATAATCACTTGTTTTTGTGTGCAATTTTGGAATTGCATGTTGCTACTTCAAAGTTGCAGAATCTGTGTTCTAAAGTATTTCGTTCTTGGAGCTGGACATCTAATGGTGTTTTTTGTAGGAGAAGTCCTCGAATCATTCTGGGATGGAATCCTGTTGTTGCTGATGTAATGGTTGTTGCTCAAACTGATCAAGTTGTTCATACTCAGGTTGTTTTGAAGGCTGAAAATAAAGTATTTTGGTGTTCTTTCGTTTATGCACATAATAAATATACTCAACGTCGCGAATTGTGGAGGGATTTATCTATTCATAAGGCTTTGATTCGTGATAAACCATGGTGCATTCTTGGGGATTTTAATTCAGCTTTAAATTTAGAAGATTATGCTTCTGGATCTTCAGGAATTGATATTTCCATGCGTGAATTCAAAGAGATCGTTGATGAAATACAAGTTCTTGATGTTAACAGGTTGGGGCTCCAATTTACTTGGAATCAGAAGCCTCGAGGAGATTCTGGTATGCTTAAGAAACTAGATAGAGTGATGGCTAATTTAGAGTTTCTTGATATGTTTGTTGGTGCTACTGCCATTTTCCAACCATATACTATTTCTGATCATTCACCTTCTGTGCTTCGACTGCCGACTTTGATGAAGAGTAAGCCTAAACCATTCAAATTTCCTAATCTTCTGCTTCATAATAAGAGGTTTAAGGAGGTGGTTTCTAAAGCTTGGGAGCTGGAAGTCAGAGGAGTGTCGATGTATCGTGTTGTTCAAAAGCTTAAAGGGGCAAAAAAACCGTTGCGTAATCTACTTAAAGATCAAGGCGATGTCCATAAAAATGTTAGCTTAATGCGAACTGAGTTGGAGGAAGTTCAAAAGGCACTTGATCAAGACCCTTTTAATACCCTACTTCGCCAAAAAGAAGCTGCATGTGTTACAGCATTTAACGAAGCACTTATTCATGAAGAGCGGTTTTTAAAACAAAAAGCGAAAGTAGAATGGTTGAGGGTTGGTGATTCGAATTCTGCCTATTTTCATAAGGTAGTTAAGAGTCGGATTGCTAGAAATAGAATTGATGGGATCATTGATTCAAATGGAGTCTTTGTGGATGGCAAGGATGTGGGGGAAGCTTTCAATCTGCATTATATGGCTTTTCTTGGTATGGCCGATTCTGTTGAGGGTTTGGATGAGCATGATCTGTACCAGCGGCGGTTAACTCCTCAACAAGCAGATAGTATGATTTGTACTGTCTCAGATTCTGAAATTAAAGAGGCGTTATTTTCTATGGGTGATGACAAATCACCTGGACCGGATGGCTTTTCTCCAGGATTTTTTAAAGGCTCGTGGGATATTATTGGTGCTGATGTTTGTTGTGCTGTTAAAGATTTCTTTAGGAGTGGTAACCTTTTGAAGGAAATTAATCATACGGTGATCGCACTAATCCCCAAGGTATCTGCTCCTTCGCGTATTAATGATTATAGGCCAATATCGTTGTGCACTACTCTTTTTAAATGTATAAGCAAGATTATGGCTAATAGATTAAAGGGGTGTCTTTCTGAGATTGTTAGCGTCAATCAATCTGCTTTTGTTCCGAGTAGGAGAATCTCTGATAATATTCTTCTTACTCAAGAGTTGATGCACAATTACCATCTCGATAGAGGCACTCCTCGTGCTGCCCTAAAAATTGATATTCAAAAGGCTTATGATACTGTTAATTGGGAGTTCCTGAAAACTATTCTGTTTGGGTTTGGGTTTCATGAACGTATGATTGCATGGATCATGGAATGCGTTACATCCACTTCATTTTCTTTGAGTATTAATGGAGATCTCCATGGGTTTTTTAATGGAAAACGGGGTCTTCGCCAAGGAGATCCTTTATCACCTTACCTGTTTACTTTGGTAATGGAGATATTGACATTGATTCTTCAAAGAAGGGTACGAAACTCTACTTCTTTTAGTTTTCATCCGTACTGTTCTGAAAAGAAGATTTTAAACTTGTGTTTTGCGGATGATTTGTTCATCTTTATGCGTGGGGATGTTGAATCGTCTAAAGTTGTGATGGATTCATTGAATGAATTTAAGGGTGTTTCTGGTCTTGCGCCGAGTCTACCTAAGAGTCAAGCTTACTTTTGTAATGTCTTAAATTGTGTGAAACTTGCAATTCTTCAAGTTTTGCCGTTTGAGGAAGCATGCTTACCGGTTAAATATCTTGGTGTGCCTTTGGTGTCCACACGACTTCGAGCCAGAGATTGTCGTGAACTTATAGAAAGAGTTAAGAAAAGAGTGGAGGATTGGAAGAATCGGTTCCTTTCATTTGCAGGGCGCCTTCAACTTATCACTTCGGTATTGTCTTCTTTACATATTTATTGGTCATCGGTTTTTATGCTTCCCTCTAGTGTTGTACACGATATTGAACAGATTATTCGAGGCTTTTTATGGTGTCAAGGGGAGATGAAGCCGGGTAGGGCCAAAGTAGCTTGGGATCATATTTGTTTTCCAAAGGATGAGGGTGGATTAGGTATACGTCGAATTACTGATTTTAATGTAGCTCTAATTACTTCTCATATTTGGCGGCTGTTCGAGATGAAAGACTCGCTTTGGGTCCAATGGATTCATTCTTATAAATTAAAAGATCGAAGTTTTTGGGATGTTCCATTGCGGGGTAATATGACGTGGAGCTGGAGGAAAATTTTACAAGTTCGTCCTTTGATTCGCAAACACTTGTGGTACAAACTTGGAGATGGACAGAATGCGATGGCTTGGCATGATAATTGGTGCGAGGTAAGTCCTTTATCTGATCGAGTGACTACTAGAATGTTACATTCAGCAGGGTTCGAAAGTACTACAAAGGTAGCGGATATTGTTTCAAATGGTGCTTTATTATGGCCTTCATCTTGGAGTATTTCTCAATTTGCTGCTCCTATTTTGGTCCCTAACATCCGTGATGTTCTTTTGTGGAAGGACCATTCTGGTGGTTTGCATGAATTTAAAGTGGGTCAAGTATGGGAGGATATTCGGCCTCGTGGGATAAAGTTCCATGGGCAAATATGGTTTGGTTTTCTCACTCTATTCCTAAGCATTCGTTTCTTCTTTGGTTGGCGGTCAAAAGGAAACTGAAGACTCAGGATCTGCTTGAATCATGGGATTTACATGGAGCCGATGGCAACGATCTCAAATGTTCATTATGCGAGGGGGAACCTGATTCTCATAACCATTTGTTTTTTGAATGTTCTTATGCTTCACAGGTTTGGGATGTAGTAAGAAGAAAAACGGATTTCCCAATCTTAGATTCCAAATGGGAATCTATTGTTAATGGAATTATTCAAAAAGGCCGAAGTAGATCGGTGCGCACCATTGTTATTAAGCTGGTTTTTGCTGCTGCGGTTTACTTTGTCTGGCAGGAAAGGAACAATCGTCTCTTCAGCAACAAAAAGAGGTCTAGAGATCAGTTAGTGGAAGCTATATTATCAACGGTCCGACTTAAGCTGATGACTTTGAACTTCAAGAAGTGAAGACGAGTGGAGGAGTTGTTGATTGCTTGGCATGTTCCAATCACTTTGTAATTTTTCTATTTGATTGTAACTAGCCGTTTGTCTTTAGCCGTTTGTCTTTGGATGTTACACGAGGAGTGTATGATTGTATCAAGTCGTGTTGGCATTTCAGCCATCGCGCCTGCACTTTATTGTTTTGGTATATATAACAGCTAACCTTTATACCAAAAAAAAAGAAATGGGTTATAATAGAAATCTTGCTTTAGAAAATTTTCGAAGAGATAGACAGCTTAAATCTCTTGAAAAACAAATGGGGATAATCTTAGATGTGTTAGAAAATCATGTGAGAGAAACAAAAAAGAAAAATTCTCGTAAGAAACTCACTGATTGCAATTTAAATCTCATGGAGATTAGATCAGTCCCTAATTCTTTCAAAAAGATAAAAGTTGAATTCGATGTTGAACAAGAACCTATTTATGATGAAAAAGAAATGTTTGATGTTGCTGATGACTTTTTGCTCTTCAAGAGAACTGGTCATTCACTTGATATGGATGACGTTCAGCAAGAAGATGATTTTTTCCAACCATGTATTTATGATGACAATGGTGAAGAAGTAACTGAAGCTGACCTTGATGATTTCTTGATGATTCGGAATGCTAATCATCCTCATGAAGCTGTTGTTGATGAATCTCGGCAGGGAAAAGTTATCCAGCCTTGTGTTTGTTATGCTACTGGTGAAGAAGAGCCAACTGAAGCTCCAACTGAAGCTCCAACTGAAGAGCCAACTGAAGCTCCAACTGAAGATCCAACTGAAGATCCAACTGAAGATCCAACTGGAGATCCATCAGTTGAAGTTCAACAAGCAATGTCTATATGCCTGAGGAAGAACTCCATACCTATTCAGTCACTACCAGTCACAACTCAATGGCTTAAGGAAGGCATAGGGGTAACAACTACAAACCGAGCACTTGTGTTTAATTCCAGATTCGATTATTATGGTATGGGTTTTTGTGTTATTCCTATAAATGCTCAAATTTTGATGTTTGATAATGATTGTCATGATGGACACTTGAACACTAGTTCATTGTGTGTTCGAAAGAGGCAAGTCCCTCTTAATCGTTTACGGTCTAATGAAATGATTAAGGCTAAATCTGATTTGTTGGCTGATCTTAAAATCAGTCAGCAGCACTTCTTATTTGATCTTAGAGCTGATTGGAAGGTTAAGTACAAGGTGAAAATGAAGAGTTATGTACCTGGTCTTATAAGAGGTAGTGAAGAGCAAGTCGAGACTGAGTATGGACTTAATTATAGGGTCAATTGTAAGAAAAAAAGGAATCAGTATGTAGTGTTTCGGAAGTGTGTTCTGGTCTCTCAAGACAAATTTATGTCACTCTAGGGAATCATGAATTGCTTAGTCGCCCAGGAGTCGAAATGAAAAGCAATCTGGTTAGTATGTGTACTGGACGATACTTGGTCTTTCCAGTTCTATTCCTTGTTACTTTGAAGAAATGTGATTCGTATGTGTGGGTAGAGAAGTGTAATCTCATGATAAACGTGCTCATCGTTACAACAAGTATTGAAGAGAATAATCTGGTCTTTGTTGATATTTCCAAGTTTGATCGAGTTTCATATCTGTTGGTTCTTGAATCCGTAAGGGATCTCGAAATTTCTCACTCTCTATCAGCAATCTTGGAAGTTGATGTGCTGGAATTTCTATTATTCAAGAAATCTGAAAATTCAAGCTTTGTTACCGGGTGGGGATTACCAGAAGTCGTTTGTGACCTGAAGATGTTCAGAAATGAAAACTCGAGGCCTCACTTTAAGGACTTGAGGGCAAGTCCCAAAAAAGAGGGAGAGATTGATGCAGAAATGACCCCGAGTCATTTCCACAAAAAGGCTTGGCTCGTATATTTATTAATCAAAGATCAGCAAGCAACCATGTACCCTGGATATCCTTTATTGGCATTATACTACTGGTGAATGTTGATCTTGATACTAATTCGAGTATTGAAGTTTTGCAACCAAGACAAAAGTCGTTGGTCTTAAAGTTCATTAGTGACAAAACAAGCCTTGATCAACAACAACTCTTCAGTAACTTCATTTCAATAGTGCTACTGAGCAGTGACACTTCAGCGAGTATCCGTCAGTTGCACTCCTGTGAGATGCTCCAGTTTCAAGGCTCCAGATGGATCCTCCAGATGGCTCCTCCCGGTGGATCCTCCAAATGGATTCTCCAGTTGGATCCTCCAGATGCATTCTCCAGTAAAGATCCTCCAGATGCATTCTCCAGTGAAGATCCTCCAGATGCATCTCCAGTGAAGATTCTCCAGATGCATTCTCCAGTGAAGATCCTCCAGATGCATTCTCCGGTAAAGATCCTCCAGATGCATTCTCCAGTGAAGATTCTCCAGATGCATTCTCCAGTGAAGATCCTCCAGATGCAATCTCCGGTAAAGATCCTCCAGATGCATTCTCCAGTGAAGATCCTCCAGATCCAGGCTCCAGTGAAGATCCTCCAGTCTCCAGACTCCAGGCTCCAGTCTCCAGTCTCCACGCTCCAGTCTCCAGTTTCCAGACTCCATTCTCCAGTCTCCAGTCTCCAGTCTCCAGTTTCCAGGCTCCAGTCAAGACCCTTCAGTGAAGCTTACCAGTGAACGACTCCAGTCCAGAAATACCAGAATAAAGTCACCAGTTTTGTTCAGTTCAGTTTATTTCAGTGAAGCTTAACAGTGACATGGCAGTGGACCCAATAAAGAAGGAATGACAGTTGTTGACAGGGATAAGGAAGGCACGTGTGACAACGTTATTTCTAACGGTTTGTGGGCCTTGTGTAGAAGGAATCTTTCTAGAAGCTTTGTCTGTCCTTTTCCTATTGGTGGATAAATTAGTGGTTGTCCTCCTTAGCACATGACAACCTTTTATTTATTTAATATTTATATTTCTTTATTCCTAGGAAATAGCATGTGTGTGGCTTTAAATAGGTTCTTAATTTCTCATTGTAAGGCAGTTAGTTAGTTGATGTTGAATGAAAATTAATAGAGCAGCCTCTATTTCTTACAAAAATCTTCTTTAACCTTTATAGATCTTAGATCTTGGTAGTTAGGAGTGACCCCTTTATCAATATTTGTGGTGACTTGTTCTTTATCAAATATTGTGGTGGGGTCTTAAATCTTCGGTTTCCTTTATCTATAACCGTGGTGGCTAGACCTTTATCGATTGTAGTGGTGGAGCGGAGTTCGAAATTTCTCACTCTCTATCAGCAATCTTGGAAGTTGATGTGCTGGAATTTCTATTATTCAAGAAATCTGAAAATTCAAGCTTTGTTACCGGGTGGGGATTACCAGAAGTCGTTTGTGACCTGAAGATGTTCAGAAATGAAAACTCGAGGCCTCACTTTAAGGACTTGAGGGCAAGTCCCAAAAAAGAGGGAGAGATTGATGCAGAAATGACCCCGAGTCATTTCCAGAAAAAGGCTTGGCTCGTATATTTATTAATCAAGGATCAGCAAGCAACCATGTACCCCTGGATATCCTTTATTGGCATTATACTACTGGTGAATGTTGATCCTGATACTAATTCGAGTATTGAAGTTTTGCAACCAAGACAAAAGTCGTTGGTCTTAAAGTTCATTAGTGACAAAACAAGCCTTGATCAACAACAACTCTTCAGTAACTTCATTTCAATAGTGCTACTGAGCAGTGACACTTCAGCGAGTATCCGTCAGTTGCACTCCTGTGAGATGCTCCAGTTTCAAGGCTCCAGATGGATCCTCCAGATGGCTCCTCCCGGTGGATCCTCCAAATGGATTCTCCAGTTGGATCCTCCAGATGCATTCTCCAGTAAAGATCCTCCAGATGCATTCTCCAGTGAAGATCCTCCAGATGCATCTCCAGTGAAGATTCTCCAGATGCATTCTCCAGTGAAGATCCTCCAGATGCAATCTCCGGTAAAGATCCTCCAGATGCATTCTCCAGTGAAGATCCTCCAGATCCAGGCATTCTCCAGTGAAGATCCTCCAGATGCATTCTCCAGTGAAGATCCTCCAGATCCAGGCTCCAGGCTCCAGTCTCCAGTCTCCAGTCTCCACGCTCCAGTCTCCAGTTTCCAGACTCCATTCTCCAGTCTCCAGTCTCCAGTCTCCAGTTTCCAAGCTGAAGTCAAGACCCTTCAGTGAAGCTTACCAGTGAACGACTCCAGTCCAGAAATACCAGAATAAAGTCACCAGTTTTGTTCAGTTCAGTTTATTTCAGTGAAGCTTACCAGTGACATGGCAGTGGACCCAATAAAGAAGGAATGACAGTTGTTGACAGGGATAAGGAAGGCACGTGTGACAACATTATTTCTAACGGTTTGTGGGCCTTGTGTAGAAGGAATCTTTCTAGAAGCTTTATCTGTCCTTTTCCTATTGGTGGATAAATTAGTGGTTGTCCTCCTTAGCACATGACAACCTTTTATTTATTTAATATTTGTATTTCTTTATTCCTAGGAAATAGCATGTGTGTGGCTTTAAATAGGTTCTTAATTTCTCATTGTAAGGCAGTTAGTTAGTTGATGTTGAATGAAAATTAATAGAGCAGCCTCTATTTCTTACAAAAATCTTCTTTAACCTTTATAGATCTTAGATCTTGGTAGTTAGGAGTGACCCCTTTATCAATATTTGTGGTGACTTGTTCTTTATCAAATATTGTGGTGGGGTCTTAAATCTTCGGTTTCCTTTATCTATAATCGTGGTGGCTAGACCTTTATCGATTATAGTGGTGGGGCGGAGTGTTTCCTTTATCCTTGATTCCGGTGGCCTGGCCTTTACGAATCTTGGTGGTGGATTCTTTATCTATCATTTTAATTTTGTTGTCTTGTTTGTTGTTTGTTCATATAAAATCCAGAAAATACCAAAAATAGTCTTCCGCTGTCGTTGTCGCGTGTTTTACGCATCAGATATCCTTTATTGGAATTAAGCCACTAGTGTATATTGATGTTAATGCAAAGTCAAGCACTAAAGTTATGCAACCAAATCAAGTGTTGCTGGTCTTGAAGTTCATCAGTGACACTAGCCAAAGATGGGTGATCAGTGCCTTATTTAAGTTATACTTCAGCAAGCATCCACCAGTGAACTTGCGAGGCTCCAGTGAAGATCCTCCAGATCCATTCTCCAGTAAAGATTCTCCAGATTCATTTTCCAGTGAAGATTCTCCAGATCACTTCTCCAGTGAAGATCCTCCAGATCCATTCTCCAGTAAAGATTCTCCAGATTACTTCTCCAGTGAAGATCCTCCAGATCCATTCTCCAGTGAAGATTCTCCAGATTACTTCTCCAGTGAAGATCCTCCAGATCCATTCTCCAGTGAAGATTCTCCAGATTACTTCTCCAGTGAAGATCCTCCAGATCCATTCTCCAGTGAAGATTCTCCAGATTACTTCTCCAGTAAAGATCCTCCAGATCCATTCTCCAGTGAAGATTCTCCAGATTACTTCTCCAGTGAAGATTCTCCAGATCACTTCTCCAGTAAAGATTCTCCAGATCACTTCTCCAGTAAAGATTCTCCAGATTACTTCTCCAGTAAAGATTCTCCAGATTACTTCTCCAGTGAAGATCCTCCAGATCCATTCTCCAGTGAAGATTCTCCATATCACTTCTCCAGTAAAGATCCTCCAGATCCAGGCTCCAGTGAAGATCCTCCAGATCCAGGCTCCAGTGAAGATCCTCCAGTCTCCAGGCTCCAGGCTCCAGTCTCCAGTCTCCAGTCTCCAGGCTCCAGTCTCCAGGCTCCAGGCTCCAGTCAAGACCCTTCAGTGAAGCTTACCAGTGAACGACTCCAGTCCAGATGTACCAGAATAATGTCACCAGTTTTGTTCAGTTCAGTTTATTTCGGTGACATGGTAGTGGACCCAATAAAGAAGGAATATACCAAGTTTATGCTAGGCAGCTATGGAAATGGATAAGGATGGACAACTAGATGTGACACCTTTCCTAACGGTTTGCATGTGCCAATTGTGGGGATCATTTCGAAGGGAATAATTCTAGAAGCTTCACATGCCCTTTTTCTATTGGTTGTCTAAAAGTAGTGGTGGTCCTTGTTGTTTGTGACAGCCTTTTTATTTATTTAATATTTGTATTTCTTTATTCCTAAAAAATAGCATGTGTGGCTATAAATAGGGGCTTATTTTCTCATTGTAAGATAGTTTTTTGATGTTATGTTGAATTGAATGAAATTAATAGAGCAGCATCTATTTCTTAAAATCTTCTTTTACCTTTAGAGATCTTTGATCTTGGTGGTTAGGAGTGACCCCTTTATCAATATTTGTGGTGGTTCGTCCTTTATCAAATATTGTGGTGAGGTCTAAATCTTCGGTTTCCTTTATCTGTAATCATGGTGGCTAGACCTTTATCGATTATAGTGGTGGGGCGGAGTGTTTCCTTTATCCTTGATTCCGGTGGCTTGGCCTTTACGAATCTTGGTGGTGGATTCTTTTATCTATCATTTTTATTTTATAAGTCTTGTTTAATTGTTTGTTTCATAAAATCAGAAAATCCTCACAAAAATAGTAATTCCGCTGTGCTAGTTTCTTTGTGTAAAATCAGAGTAAAAGAAATAAAGAAGATTCATGAACAAGTGAATGTCAGAATAGAGAAGGCAAATGCCAGTTACAAGGCCAGAGCAAACAAGAATAAAAATTAGCCCAGTTTCGCACCAGGTGATCTTGTGTGGGTGCATCTGAGAAAAGAAAGGTTTCCAGCAAAAAGGAAGACTAAACTGATACCCAGAGCTGAAGGTCCGTTCAAGATTCTGGAGAGATATGGCGATAATGCTTACAAAGTTGAGTTACCTGGAGATATGGCAGTTTCAAGTACTTTTAATGTGGGAGATCTGATGCCTTATCTGGAGGATGAGTACCTCGAAGACTTGAGGACAAGTCTCTTTTCAGAGGGGGAGAATGATGCAGAAATG
Source organism: Erigeron breviscapus (assembly GCA_034093135.1). Lineage (NCBI taxonomy): Eukaryota > Viridiplantae > Streptophyta > Magnoliopsida > Asterales > Asteraceae > Erigeron > Erigeron breviscapus. Next base: position 105,729,888 of record CM067168.1, read on the forward strand.
TCCAGGTTCACTGAACTGGAGGAATCCAGCGAACTGAAGAAACTAACTGAACTAAAGAAAACTGAACTGATAATGCCATCTGAACAAGCCATGTTGATTTTGCCAGCAGTGGCCCATTTCAGACAAATCTTTACTGAACCAGTCCAGTCACCAGTAGTAACACTTCTCCAGTGGCAAGACTCTCCAGTGACTAACACTGGTAATCCACCAGTGAATCACTCTAGTGACCAACACTGAAGATGATGCAGGAATGACCCCGAGCCATTTCCGCATAAATATTCGGCTCGTGTTTTTATTAAATGAAGTTCAGCAAGCAAAAAATAACACTTGGATATCCTTTATTGGATTTAAACTACTGGTGTATGCTGATCTTAAGTCAAGTACTGAAGTGATAAGACAAGCCTTACTGATCTTGCTGCCCACCAGTGACAAAATAAGTCTTGATCAGAAATAACTCTCGCTGAAGCAACTTCAACTGATCGCGACCAGTGAACTGGTCAGCACCAGATGCAACCAACGAGTGTCCAGAACAACGATCACTGAACGGGGCAACACCAGATGTGATCAGCTAGTGTTCAGAACGACTAGTAACACTTCAGTGAGAAGGTTACATCAGCAGGTCGTTCCTCAGCAAGTATTTATCAGTGACACTAGTCAGAAGTGGGTAACCAGTGCTCTATTTAAGTTATACTTCAGCGAGCATCCACCAGTGAACTTAACAGCTATGTTTCAGTTGCACACCAGTGAAGTCTCGTCAGTCAAAGCTCGAGTAATTTGCTCCAGTCACGAGGCTTCAGAAATGGGTTCCAGTTTTACTTCAGTGAATAACTCCAGTAAGTTGCTTCAGTCGAAATGCTCCAGATGGAATACTCCAGTGAAGGTTCTCCAGGACAAGACTACAGTGAAGCAATCCCAGATCCATGCTCCAGTTGAAAAGCCTCCAGATTACTTCTCCAGTGAAGATCCTCCCGATGCATTCTCGAGTAAAGATTCTCCATATGCATTCTCCAGTGAAGATCCTCCATATGCATTCTCCAGTGAAGATCCTCCAGATGCATTCTCCAGTGAAGATCCTCCAGATCCAGGCTCTAGTGACGATCCTCCAGATCCAGGCTCCAGTCAAGACCCTTTAGTAAGCTTTCCAGAAGTCCACCAGTGAAGTTCTCCACTGAAGCACTAAAGTGACCAGCTCCAGTCCAGTCTACTGATGAACGCTCCAGATGAAGTCACCAGTTGAGGTCCAGATTTTAGTTTCCAGTCCTACCAATAAAGTCTGATCACGTGTGGGGACCCAATAAAGAAGGAATGACAGCTGTCGAAAGAAGATAAGGAAGGAGCGCGTGACAACGTTATTCATAACGGTTTGTGGACCCACTTGCAGGAGGAATCCTTCTAGAAGATTGCTTGTCCCTTTCTTATTGGTTAATAAATTAGTGGTTGTCTTTTGTTCAAGACAGCTTTTTATTATTTTATTATTACTTTTCGTTAATTCTAGGAGATAGTTTTGGTTATAAATAGGGGTTGTATTTCTCATTGTAAAAGTAAGTTGATGTTGAATGAAAATTAATAGAGCAGCCTCTATTTCTTACAAATCTTCTTTTACCTTTATAGATCTTTGATCTTGGTGGTTAGGAGTGACCCCTTTATCAATATTTGTGGTGACTTGTTCTTTATCAAATATTGTGGTGAGGTCTTTAAATCTTCGGTTTCCTTTATCTATAATCGTGGTGGCTAGACCTTTATCGGTTGTAGTGGTGGGGCGGAGTGTTTCCTTTATCCTTGATTTCGGTGGCTTAGCCTTTACGAGTCTTGGTGGTGGATTCTTTTATCTATCATTTTACTTTATTGTCTCGTTTAGTTGTTTATTTCATATAAAATCCAGAAAATACCAAAAATAGTCTTCCGCTGTCGTTTGTCGCGTGATTTACGCATCAAATTGGTATCAGAGACAGGTTTCCAAAAGGTTTCTTAATCTTTTAGTCCTTGGGTTTTTGTTATTTTGTTTGTTGGGTCAGATTCAAAAGGGTTATCTTAATCTTTTTAATCTGTTGGTGTTTGTTTCTTTGTTAAAAAATCTGTTTGGGTAGAGTTGTCTCAAAATTTCACATATCTGATTCTTCTTTGAATATTATTGTTTAGATCTGAATGTGTTTATTCATGAAATTGTGGTTCCCAATTTCAGGTCTGATCTCTCTTGTCTAGATCTATTTTTTTGATTATCTTTTCATTTAGATAATAGAAATGGGTTATAATAGAAATCTTGCTTTAGAGAATTTTCGAAGAGATAGACAGCTTAAATCTCTTGAAAAACAAATGGGGATAATATTAGATGTGTTAGAAAATCATGTGAGAGAAACAAAAAAGAAAAATTCTCGTAAGAAACTCACTGATTGTAATTTAAATCTCATGGAGATTAGATCAGCCCCTAATTCTTTTAAAGAGTTAAAAGTTGAAGCCGATGTTGAGCAAGAGCTTATATATGATGAAGAAGAAATGTTTGATGGAGCTGATGACTTTTTACTCTTCAAGAGAACTGATCATTCACTTGATATGGATGACGTTCAGCAAGAAGATGATTTTTTCCAACCATGTGTTTATGATGACGATGGTGAAGAAGTAATTGAAGCTGACCTTGATGATTTCTTGCTGAATCGGAATGCTAATCATTCTCGTGAAGTTAGTGTTGATGAATCCCAGCAAGGAAGTGTTAGCCAGACATGTTTTTGTTATGTTACTAGCGAAAAAGAGTCCGTAAGAGCTGCTGGTGATAAATCATCGCTGATCCAAGAAGCCCAGCAAGTAGTACATTCGACTGGAACTCTCACTGATGAAGTCCAGCGAAAAGTGTACTCCAGTGAAGCTTTTACTGATGAAGATCCAACTGAAGATCCAACTGGAGATCCATCAGTTGAAGTTCAACAAGCAATGTCTATATGCCTGAGGAAGAACTCCATACCTACTCAGTCACTACCTGTCACAACTCAATGGCTTAAGGAAGGCATAGGGGTAACAACTACTAACCGAGCACTTGTGTTTAATGTCAGAATCAATTATTATGGTATGGGTTTTTGTGTTATTCCTATGAATGATCGTCTTTTGATACTTGATAATGCTTATAATGATGGCCACTTGAACACTAGTTCATTATGTGTGCGAGAGAAGCAAGACACTCTTAATCGTTTCTGGCCTGATGAAATGATTAAGGCTGAAGTTACTAAAATATTTGTTCATGCTGATATGTTTAAGTATGATAGGACCATGGTATGGGCTGGAGTGTCCAGTTTGTTAACACTTCAGAAATCTGGTCTGTATACTCTAACTGGTGAAACCCATGATGACTATGCACTATTTCAAACTAATCTTGTAATATCCCGAGCTGAATTTAAATGTGAGTTTAAAGAAGGGTTACAAACAGTTTCTTGTATAGTCGATCTTGAAACCAGTGGGAATGTTAAATATAAAATGAAGTTATATGTGTCTGGTCTTATAAGAGGTAGTGAAGAGCAAGTCGAGAATGAGTATGGACTTAATTATAAGATCAATTGTAAGAAGAAAAGGAACCGGAATGTAGTGTGTGTAGGAGTATGTTCTGGTCTTTTAAGGAAAGTGTTTGTCATATCTGGGAATCATGAATTGCTCAGTAGCCCAGGAGTCGAGATGAAAATCAATGTGGCAGTTATGTGTACTAGGCGATACTTAGTCTTTCCAGTTCTAATCCTTGTTCCTATTGATGAGAATAATCTGGTCTTTGATGATGTCTTAAAGTTTGATCAAGTTTCCTATCTGTTGGTTCTTGAATCCATGATGAATGTCGAGGCCTTGGGAGATGGTGTACATAAATATTTTTGTTTCAAACAATCTGAAGATTCAAGCTTTGTTACAATGTGGGGATTATCAGAAGTTGGCTATGACCTGAAGATGCTCAGAAATGGAAACTCGAGACCTTACTTTAAGGACTTGAGGGCAAGTCCTCAAAAAGAGGGAGAGATTGATGCAGGAATGACCCCGAGCCATTTCTGCATAAATATTCGGCTCGTGTTTTTATTAAATGAAGTTCAGCAAGCAAAAAATAACACTTGGATATCCTTTATTGGATTTAAACTACTGGTGTATGCTGATCTTAAGTCAAGTACTGAAGTGATAAGACAAGCCTTACTGATCTTGCTGCCCACCAGTGACAAAATAAGTCTTGATCAGAAACAACTCTCGCTGAAGCAACTTCAACTGATCGCGACCAGTGAACTGGTCAGCACCAGATGCAACCAGCGAGTGTCCAGAACAACGATCACTGAACGGGGCAACACCAGATGTGATCAGCTAGTGTTCAGAATGACTAGTAACACTTCAGTGAGAAGGTTACATCAGCAGGTCGTTCCTCAGCAAGTATTTATCAGTGACACTAGTCAGAAGTGGGTGACCAGTGCTCTATTTAAGTTATACTTCAGCGAGCATCCACCAGTGAACTTAACAGCTATGTTTCAGTTGCACACCAGTGAAGACTCGTCAGTCAAAGCTCCAGTAATTTGCTCCAGTCACGAGGCTTCAGAAATGGGTTCCAGTTTTACTTCAGTGAATAACTCCAGTAAGTTGCTTCAGTCGAAATGCTCCAGATGGAATACTCCAGTGAAGGTTCTCCAGGACAAGACTACAGTGAAGCAATCCCAGATCCATGCTCCAGTTGAAAAGCCTCCAGATTACTTCTCCAGTGAAGATCCTCCCGATGCATTCTCGAGTAAAGATTCTCCATATGCATTCTCCAGTGAAGATCCTCCATATGCATTCTCCAGTGAAGATCCTCCAGATGCATTCTCCAGTGAAGATCCTCCAGATCCAGGCTCCAGTGACGATCCTCCAGATCCAGGCTCCAGTCAAGACCCTTCAGTAAGCTTTCCAGAAGTCCACCAGTGAAGTTCTCCACTGAAGCACTAAAGTGACCAGCTCCAGTCCAGTCTACTGATGAACGCTCCAGATGAAGTCACCAGTTGAGGTCCAGATTTTAGTTTCCAGTCCTACCAATAAAGTCTGATCACGTGTGGGGACCCAATAAAGAAGGAATGACAGCTGTCGAAAGAAGATAAGGAAGGAGCGCGTGACAACGTTATTCATAACGGTTTGTGGACCCACTTGCAGGAGGAATCCTTCTAGAAGATTGCTTGTCCCTTTCTTATTGGTTAATAAATTAGTGGTTGTCTTTTGTTCAAGACAACTTTTTATTATTTTATTATTACTTTTCGTTAATTCCTAGGAGATAGTTTTGGTTATAAATAGGGGTTGTATTTCTCATTGTAAAAGTAAGTTGATATTGAATGAAAACTAATAGAGCAGCCTCTATTTCTTACAAAAATCTTCTTTTACCTTTATAGATCTTTGATCTTGGTGGTTAGGAGTGACCCCTTTATCAATATTTGTGGTGACTTGTTCTTTATCAAATATTGTGGTGAGGTCTTTTAAATCTTCGGTTTCCTTTATCTATAATCGTGGTGGCTAGACCTTTATTGGTTATAGTAGTGGGGCGGAGTGTTTCCTTTATCCTTGATTCCGGTGGCTTGGCCTTTACGAATCTTGGTGGTGGATTCTTTTATCTATCATTTTACTTTATTGTCTCGTTTAGTTGTTTATTTCATATAAAATCCAGAAAATACCAAAAATAGTCTTCCGCTGTCGTTTGTCGCGTGATTTACGCATCAGAAGAGCTCCAGATGAAAGTACAAATTGTCTCCAGTTTCCAGTCAATAAAGTTCCCACTGAAGTCCCATGTTTGTGGGCCCAATAAAGAAGAATGACAGCTGTTAAGGAAGGCGCGTGTGACAATGACGTTTCTAACGGTATTGTGGGACCACTTGCAGGGGAATGTTTCAAGAAGCCTTACTTGTCCATTTTCTATTGGTCCAAATTAATTAGTGGCTTGCACATGACAGCTTTTATTGTAATATTTTATTATTTCCGTTAATTCCTAGGAAATAGCTTGTGGCTATAAATAGAGGCTCATTTCTCATTGTAAAGTAGTTTTTGGATGTTGAATGAAATTAATAGAGCAGCCTCTATTTCTTACAAAAATCTTCTTTTACCTTTATAGATCTTTGATCTTGGTGGTTAGGAGTGACCCCTTAATCTATAATTGTGGTGACTTGTTTTTTATCAATTATAGTGGTGAGGTCTCTTAAATCTTCGGTTTCCTTTATCTGTAATCGTGGTGGCTAGACCTTTATCAATTATAGTGGTCGAGCGGAGTGTTTCCTTTATCCTTGATTCCGGTGACTTGGCCTTTACGAATCTTGGTGGTGGATTCTTTATCTATCATTTATTTTATTGTCATGTTTAATTGTTTGTTCTATTAAAATCCAGAAATATCAAAAATAGTCTTCCGCTGTCGTTATCGTGTGTTTTACGCATCAAATTTGGTATCAGAGCTGGTCCAAACTGAAGGAAGTTATGCAGAAAAGATTTGTTCCCCAGTCGTACAAGCAAGATCAGTATCTACTGATGAATTATCTGAAGCAAGGTGCTAAAGAAGTTGTGGAGTATATTAGGGAGTTTGAGCAACTGAAGACAAGAACTGGTGTGAAGGAAACTGAAGAGCATACTATCGCCATATTTCTTGGTGGTCTGAATGCTGCCATAACTGAGAAGATAGAATTGCAGCCCATCTGGACTTATGAAGGTGCATGCAAACTGGCCCTCCAGATTGAAAAGCAACTGAAGAAGAAGGTTCAGTACAAACCATTCACTAAAGTTACTTCCAGTTCCAGTTAACCAGTTACCAGGCCCAATGAAACTGTCCAGAAATCCTTCAAGGGAAAGGAAAAGGAAACTGGAGGATCAAAAGAACCAGTGGGAAGAAAATGTTTTAAGTGTCATGGCTTTGGTCACTTCCAGGCGCAGTGTCCTAACCAGCGAGCACTAACTGCCAAAGAGATTGAAAGCTTACCAGACGTTGATACTGAAGAAGGTGAACCAGTGTATGATGAAGATGAAAATGAAGAAGCATATGTAGGCGCAGATGTTGGAGAGATGCTAGTGGTAAGAAGAGTGATGCATGCTGATGAAGTTGCAACTGATACTGCCCAGAGAGAGAATATCTTTCACTCCAGATGTACTGTTAAAGGCAAGGTGTGTAATCTGATCATCGACGGTGGAAGTTGTGCTAATGCTGCTTCAACTTACATGGTAGAGAAACTGGAACTACCTACAGTCAAGCACCCTCGTCCTTACAAATTGCAATGGCTCAGTGAAGGATCTGAGGTAAAAGTTAACAGACAAGTTACTATTCATTTTTCCATTGGATCTATTTATCAGGATAAAATTGTGTGTGATGTTGTTCCTATGGATGCTTGTCATATGTTACTGGGTAGACCATGGTTATTTGATAATAATATTTTTTTATAATGGTCGTATGAATTCATATTCAGTATTTGTAAGTGGAAAGAAGGTCACTCTGACTTCTTTAAAACCCAATGAGATTTTGAAAACTAATAAGAAAGACCAGCCCAGCAAGTCTTTATTCATGTCTCAAACTGAAGTAGAAGAAGAGTTAACTGGAGGCTCTCCAGTTATGATGTTACTGGTGCTTGAGCGTACTGAAGAGAAGGAGTTCACTGGAGTCCCCAGTCTCCTGAAGTCTCTACTGAAAGAAATCACTGATGTTTTCCCAGAAGACCTACCTGAAGGTTTACCACCAGTAAGAGGGATTGAACACCAGATTGACCTGGTTCCAGGTTCAGTTCTTCCAAACAAAGCTGCTTATAGGTGTTCACCTACTGAAGCAAAGGAGTTGCAAAGGCAGGTAGATGAATTGGTTGCCAAAGGTTATGTCAGAGCAAGTATGAGTCCTTGTTCAGTCCCAGCTCTCCTGGTCCCAAAGAAAGATGGTTCGATGAGAATGTATGTTGATAGCAGAGCCATCAATAAAATAACTATTAAGTATAGATATCCCATTCCCAGATTGGATGATATGCTTCTTTTTTTTTGGTATAAAGGTTAGCTGTTATATATACCAAAACAATAAAGTGCAGGCGCGATGGCTGAAATGCCAACACGACTTGATACAATCATACACTCCTCGTGTAACATCCAAAGACCCACACTAACACTAGACGTTAAACAGACAAACGGCTAGTTACAATCAAATAGAAAAATTACAAAGTGATTGGAACATGCCAAGCAATCAACAACTCCTCCACTCGTCTTGACTTCTTGAAGTTAAAAGTCATCAGCTTAAGTCGGACCGTTGATAATATAGCTTCCACTAACTGATCTCTAGACCTCTTTTGTTGCTGAAGAGACGATTGTTCCTTTCCTGCCAGACAAAGTAAACCGCAGCAGCAAAAACCAGCTTAATAACAATGGTGCGCACCGATCTACTTCGGCCTTTTTGAATAATTCCATTAACAATAGATTCCCATTTGGAATCTAAGATTGGGAAATCCGTTTTTCTTCTTACTACATCCCAAACCTGTGAAGCATAAGAACATTCAAAAAACAAATGGTTATGAGAATCAGGTTCCCCCTCGCATAATGAACATTTGAGATCGTTGCCATCGGCTCCATGTAAATCCCATGATTCAAGCAGATCCTGAGTCTTCAGTTTCCTTTTGACCAGATTGGATGATATGCTTGATGAGTTACATGGCTCCAGTGTGTTTTCTAAGATTGATCTCAGAAGTGGCTATCACCAGATCAGAATGAAGGATGGAGATGAGTGGAAGACTGCATTCAAAATTAAAGGAGGCCTTTATGAATGGTTAGTAATGCCTTTTGAATTATCTAATGCTCCTAGTACTTTCATGAGACTGATGAATGAAGTTCTCAGGCCACTTATTGGTTAGTTTGTTGTTGTCTATTTTGATGATATTCTGGTATATTCAAAATCTGAAGATGAACATGTTAATCATTTAAGAGATGTGTTTGATTTACTGAGAAGGCACCAGTTGTATGGTAAACTGGAGAAATGTGATTTTATGGTAGAGAGTGTAATATTTATGGGGTATGTTGTTTCAAAAGAAGGAATTTCTATGGACCCTTCAAAAGTAGAAGCCATCAGATCATGGCCAGTTCCTACTACAATCACTGAAGTTAGGAGTTTTCATGGACTGGCATCTTTTTATAGAAGGTTTATCAAGAATTTCTCTACAGTTGTGGCTCCAATCACTGACTGTCTGAAGAAGGGTGTGTTTGACTGGCCTAAGTCAGGCCAGTTGGCTTTTGAGTCACTGAAGGAAAAGCTCAGTTAAGCTCCAGTTCTATCTTTACCAGATTTTGATCAGTTGTTTGAGTTAGAGTGTGACGCCAGTGGAGTAGGTATTGGTGCAGTTCTGGTACAAGCAGGGCGTCCAGTTGCATATTTCAGTGAAAAGCTCAATGGGTCTAAACTGAAGTATAGTACTTATGACAAAGAATTTTATGCAATTATTCGTGCTATCACTCACTGGTCATATTATCTGAAGCCCAAGCAGTTTGTCTTATTTTCTGACCATGAAGCCCTGAAGTTTATTAATGGTCAACACAAGCTTAATGCCAGACATGCAAAATGGGTGGAATTTTTGCAGTCTTATTCTTTTGTTTCTAAACATAAAGCTGGAGTAGCTAATGTTGTTGCTGATGCACTTTCCAGACGATATTCACTCTTATCTATTCTGGAAGCAAGAGTCCTTGGATTTTCTTTCATCAAAGAATTGTATGCTGCTGACCCAGATTTTTCTGATCGTCTCACTGAAGCGCACCAAAAAGGACCATTTGTTGTTCAAGATGGTTTCTTATTTAAAAATGGAAAGTTGTGTATTCCCAGGGGTTCAATAAGAGATTTACTGATAAGAGAAGCACATGGAGGGGGTTTAGCTGGCCATTTTGGCATTAACAAAACTGGAGAGATCCTCACTGAACAATTCTACTGGCCAAGTCTACTGAAGGATGTCCAGAGTATCATCAGTCGCTGTCCAACTTGTCACCAGGCGAAGGCAACTTTTCACAAAGGGTTGTATACTCCTCTTCCAGTTCCAAACCAGCCATGGGAAGACCTCAGTATGGATTTCATTGTAGCACTACCCAGAACTCAAAGGGGTAAAGATTCAATAATGGTGGTGGTTGATCGATTTTCAAAAATGGCACATTTTATTGCTTGTAACACAACCAATGATGCTTCAGCAGTAGCAAATTTGTTCTTTAAGGAGATTGTCAGATTACATGGAATTCCCAAGACAATTGTGTCAGATCGAGATGTGAAGTTCCTGAGTTATTTCTGGAAGACCTTATGCAGATTGATGGGTACCAGATTGTCGTTCAGTACGTCTCACCATCCTCGGACTGATGGATAGACTGAAGTCACGAACAGAACAATTGGTATGCTGTTAAGAACACTGGTGAAAAAGACACTGAAGGATTGGGATCTGAAGCTTGCTCATGCTGAGTTCGCTTTCAACAGAGCTCCAAACTATTCTACCAATAAATCTCCGTTTGTAATATGCTATGGTGTCAATCCACTGACTCCCATTGATTTAATTCCATTTTCAATTGAACCAAAAGCAAGCATTGAAGCTGAAACCAGAGCAAAAGAGATAAAGAAAATTCATGGAGAAGTGAAGGCCAGAATAGAGAAGACAAATGCCAGTTACAAAGCCAGATCAAACAAGAATAGAAAGCAGCCCAGTTTTTCACCAGGTGATCTTGTGTGGGTGCATCTGAGAAAAGAAAGGTTTCCAGCAAAAAGGAAGAGTAAACTGATGCCCAGAGCTGAAGGTCCGTTCAAGATTCTGGAGAGATATGGCGATAAGCAAAGTTGAGTTACCTGGAGATATGGCAGTTTTAAGTACTTTTAATGTGGGAGATCTGATGCCTTATCTGGAGGATGAGTGATGCGGAAATGACCAGATTCATTGAACTGGAGGAACCCAGTGAACTGAAGAAGGCAACTGAACTGATCATGCCCTCTGAACAAGCCATGTTTTTTCTGCCAGCTGTAGCCCATTTCAGACAAGTCTTTTCTGAACCAGTTCAGTCTCCAGTAGTAACATTTCTCCAGTGGCAAGCTCCAGATGACTGCTCCAGATGAATGTTCCAGTGACCACTACTGAAGGTCCTCCAGATGAATGCTCCAGTGACCACTACTGAAGGTCCACCAGATGACGTGCTCCAGTTTTTGTCTCCAGTTGCCAATTAATAAAGTCTCCACTGAAGTTGTTTGTGGGCCCAAGAATAAAGAAGAATGACAGCCGTTAAGGAAGGCGCGTGTGACAAAACGTTTCTAACAATATTATGGGACCACTTGCAGGGAAATGTTTCTAGAAGCTTACGTGTCCATGTCTTATTGGTCCAAACTAGTAGTGGCTTGCATATGACAGCTTTTATGTATTATTTTATTATTTCATCGTTAATTCCTAGGTAGAGCACATGGCTATAAATAGAGGTTTATCTCTCATTTGTAAGTAGTTGATGTTGAATGAAATTAATAGAGCAGCCTCTATTTCTTACAAAAATCTTCTTTTACCTTTATAGATCTTTTGATCTTGGTGGTTAGGAGTGACCCCTTTATCAATATTTGTGGTGATTTATTCTTTATCAAATATTGTGGTGAGGTCTTTTAAATCTTTGGTTTCCTTTATCTATAGTCGTGGTGGCTAGACCTTTATCGATTGTAGTGGTGGGGCAGAGTGTTTCCTTTATCCTTGATTCCGGTGGCTTAGCCTTTACGAGTCTTGGTGGTGAATTCTTTTTATCTATCATTTTACTTTATTGTCTCGTTTAGTTGTTTGTTTCATATAAAATCCAGAAAATACCAAAAATAGTTTCCGCTGTCGTTTGTCGCGTGATTTACGCATCAATTTGGTATCAAAGCCAGGTTTAAAAAGGTTTCTTAATCTTTTTGTCCGTTGGGGTATTGTTTGTTTAGATCTGTTGAGGTTTTGTTTAAGATCTGTTGATTGATTGTTTAGATCTATTTGTTATTTGCTTAGATCTATTGATTGTGAGTTATTTGTTGGTTATAAATGGCGTTTAGAAGAAATATGACTTTAGACGAAGCTAATAATGCTAGGAGAGATAGACAGATTGAAGATCTACAAGAAGCACTAGGTAGAGTTGTTCATATGTTAGAAGATGGTGGTTTACGATTTAATCGAGAAAATGTTGTTGCCAGTGAAAGAGATTCTGAATCTCAAGGCCCCAGTGAAAGATCTGATAGTAATCCTAGACACTCTAGTGATTCTGATGAACCACATCTTAGAGAAAGGCGTAGGAGGCATAAGGGTGATGATACTAGGGATATTAAGATAGATCCACCAGATTTTAATGGATCTTCTAACCCAGAAGAGTATTTTGAATGGGTCCAGGTAATGGACAGAATAATGGAAATAAAAGGATATGATGATAGGAAAAGCTGAGGTTGCCATTATTAAACTGAAGAAATATGCTTCATCTTGGTATGATAACATGAAATCTGAAAGAGAATACAAGGGCAAAAGTAAAATCAAGACCTGGTCCAAACTGAAGGAGGTTATGCAGAAGAGATTTGTTCCCCAGTCGTACAAGCAAGATCAGTATCTACTGATGAACAATCTGAAGCAAGGAGCCAAGGAAGTTGTGGAATACATTAGAGAGTTTGAGCATCTGAAGACCAGAACTGGTGTGAATGAGACTGAAGAGCACACCATTGCCAGATTTCTTGGTGGTCTGAACGCTGCCATTACTGAGAAGATTGAGTTGCAGCCTATCTGGACGTATGAAGGTGCATGCAAGATGGCTATCCAGATTGAAAGACAACTGAAGAAGAAGGTTCCGTACAAGTCATTCAGTAAGGTTCCTGCCAGTGCAAGTCAACCAGTTGCCAGATTTATTGAGACTGTCCAGAAAGCCTTCAGAGGCAAAGAAAAGGAAACTGGAGGAACGAAAGAACCAATTGGAAGAAAACGTTTCAAGTGCCATGGCTTTGGTCACTTCCAGGCCCAGTGTCCTAATCAAAGAGCATTGACTGCTAAAGAAATTGAATGTTTACCAGATGTTGACACTGAAGAAGGTGAGCCAGTGTACGATGAAGAAGAAGAAGAAGAAGCTTATGTTGGTGCAGATATAGGAGAGATGTTGGTTGTCAGGAGAGTGATGTATACTGATGAAGTTACAGCTGATACTGCTCAGAGAGAGAATATTTTCCACTCCAGATGCACAGTGAAAGGCAAGGTATGTGATCTGATCATCGATGGTGGCAGTTGTGCAAATGCTGCTTCAACTTACATGGTAGAGAAACTGGAACTACCAAAAGTGAAGCATCCCAGACCTTACAAGTTGCAATGGTTAAGCGAAGGTTCTGAAGTAAAGGTAAATCGACAAGTCACTATTCCCTTTTCAATTGGGTCAGTTTACCAAGATAAAATTATATGTGATGTTGTTCCCATGGATGCCTGTCACATTTTGTTGGGTCGACCATGGTTATTTGATAATTATGTTCTTCATGATGGTCGTATGAATTCATATTCTCTGAATATAAGTGGAAAGAAGGTCACACTGACTTCTTTGAAGCCCACCGAACTGATGAAAGTCAAGAAGGATCAGCCCAGTAAGCCTTTGTTTTTATCTCAATCTGAAGTTGAAGAAGAGTTATCTGAAGGCTCTCCAGTTCTAATGCTACTGGTCGTTGAAAAGTCTGAAGAGAAGAAGTCCACTGAAGTCCCCAGTTTACTGAAGTCATTATTGAAGGAGTTCAGAGATGTTTTTCCTGAAGATCTACCTGAAGGTTTACCTCCAGTTAGAGGTATTGAGCACCAGATTGACTTGGTTCCAGGCTCAGTTCTTCCAAACAAAGCTGCTTATCGTTGTTCTCCTAATGAAGCCAAAGAATTGCAAAGACAAGTAGATGAACTGTCGAGAAGGGTTATGTCAGAGCAAGCATGAGTCCTTGTTCAGTTCCTGCTCTACTGGTCCTAAAGAAAGATGGAACGATGAGAATGTGTGTTGATAGCAGAGCCATCAACAATATAACTATTAAGTATAGATATCCTATTCCCAGATTGGATGATATGCTTGATGAGTTACATGGCTCTAGAGTGTTTTCAAAGATTGATCTCAGAAGTGGTTATCACCAGATAAGAATGAAGGATGGAGATGAATGGAAGACTGCTTTCAAAATCAAGGGAGGTCTGTATGAATGGTTAGTGATGCCTTTTGGCTTGTCAAATGCCCCAAGTACTTTCATGAGGCTAATGAATGAAGTTCTGAGGCCACTTATAGGTCAGTTTGTTGTTGTTTATTTTGATGATATTCTGGTGTACTCTAAATCTGAAGCTGAACATGTTGGTCATCTGAAGAAAGTATTTGAACTGCTAAGAAGACACCAGTTGTATGGAAAAATGGAGAAATGTGATTTTATGGTGGATAGTGTGATATTTCTGGGGTATGTTGTGTCGAAAAATGGGATTTCAATGGATCCATCGAAGGTAGAAGTCATCAGATCGTGGCCAGTTCCTACAACCATCACTGAAGTTAGAAGTTTTCATGGACTGGCATCATTCTATCGAAGGTTCATAAAGAACTTTTCTACAGTTGTGGCTCCTATCACTGATTGTCTGAAGAAAGGTGTGTTCAACTGGCCAGTTCAGCTCAACTGGCGTTCGAAGCACTGAAGGGGAAGCTCAGTTCACCTCCAGTTCTATCCTTACCAGATTTTGATATGCTATTTGAACTTGAATGTGATGCCAGTGGAGTTGGTATTGGTGCAGTACTGGTGCAGAGTGGGCGTCCAGTTGCTTATTTCAGTGAGAAACTGAACGGATCAAAATTAAAGTATAGCACTTATGATAAAGAATTTTATGCAATAATTCGTGCTATCACTCACTGGTCACATTATCTGAAGCCAAAACAGTTCGTATTGTTTTCTGATCATGAAGCACTGAAGTTCATTAATGGTCAGCACAAGCTTAATGCCAGACATGCCAAATGGGTAGAATTCTTACAATCTTATTCGTTTGTTTCGAAACATAAGGCTGGAGTTTGTAATGTTGTTGCTGATGCTTTGTCACGAAGATATTCCTTGTTATCAATTCTGGAAGCAAGAGTCCTTGGATTTTCTTTCATTAAAGATTTGTATGCTACTGATCCAGACTTTGCTAATCACCTCACTGAAGTTCACCAGAAAGGGCCATTTGTTGTTCAAGATGGTTTCTTGTATAAAAATGGAAAGTTGTGCATTCCCAGAGGTTCGATAAGAGATTTACTGATAAGAGAAGCACATGGAGGAGGTTTAGCTGGCCATTTTGGCATTAACAAGACTGGAGAGATCCTTACTGAACACTTCTACTGGCCAAGTCTACTGAAGGATGTCCAGAATCTCATCAGTCGCTGTCCAACTTGTCACCAGGCGAAGACAACTTTTCATAAAGGACTGTACACTCCTCTTCCGGTTCCAAACCAACCTTGGGAAGATCTTAGCATGGATTTCATCGTTGCACTGCCCAGAACCCAAAGGGGAAAAGACTCAATTATGGTGGTTGTTGATAGATTCTCAAAAATGGCTCATTTTGTTGCTTGCAATACAACCAATGATGCTTCAGCTGTGGCGAGTTTGTTCTTCAAAGAGATTGTTAGATTGCATGGGATTCCCAAATCAATTGTGTCAGATAGAGATGTAAAGTTTCTGAGTTATTTCTGGAAGACTCTATGGAGATTGATGGGCACCAGATTGTTGTTCAGTACGTCTCACCATCCTCAGACTGATGGACAGACTGAAGTTACGAACAGAACAATTGGTATGTTGTTAAGAACACTGGTGAAGAAGACACTGAAGGATTGGGATTTGAAGCTTCCTCATGCTGAATTTGCTTTCAACAGAGCTCCTAACTATTCCACCAGTAAATCCCCATTTGAAGTTTGTTATGGTGTCAATCCACTGACTCCCATTGACTTAATTCCATTTTCGATTGAACCAAAAGCAAGCATTGAAGCTGAAACCAGAGCAAAAGAAATAAAGAGAATTCATGGAGAAGTGAAGGCCAGAATAGAGAAGGCAAATGCCAGTTACAAGGCCAGAGCAAACAAGAATAGAAAGCAACCCAGTTTTTCACCAGGTGATCTTGTGTGGGTGCATCTGAGAAAAGAAAGGTTTCCAACAAAGAGAAAGAGTAAACTGATGCCCAGAGCTGAAGGTTCGTTCAAGATTCTGGAGAGATATGGTGATAATGCTTACAAGGTTGAGTTACCTGGAGACATGGCAGTTTCAAATACTTTTAATGTGGGAGATCCGATGCCTTATCTGGAAGATGAGTACCTCGAAGACTTGAGGACAAGTCTCTTTTCAGAGGGGGAGAATGATGCGGAAATGACCAGATTCATTGAACTGGAGGAACCAGTGAACTGAAGAAGGCAACTGAACTGATCATGCCCTCTGAACAAGCCATGTTGATTCTGCCAGCTGTAGCCCATTTCAGACAAGTCTTTTCTGAACCAGTTCAGTCACCAGTAGTAACATTTCTCCAGTGGCAAGCTCCAGATGACTGCTCTAGATGAATGCTCCAGTGACCACTACTGAAAGTCCTCCAGATGAATGCTCCAGTGACCACTACTGAAGGTCCACCAGATGACGTGCTCCAGTTTTTGTCTCCATTTGCCAATTAATAAAGTCTCCACTGAAGTTGTTTGTGGGCCCAAGAATAAAGAAGAAATGACAGCCGTTAAGGAAGGCGCGTGTGACAAAACGTTTCTAACAATATTATGGGACCACTTGCAGGGGAATGTTTCTAGAAGCTTACGTGTCCATGTCTTATTGGTCCAAACTAGTTAGTGGCTTGCATATGACAGCTTTTATGTATTATTTTATTATTTCATCGTTAATTCCTAGGTAGAGCATATGGCTATAAATAGAGGTTTATCTCTCATTTGTAAAGTTAGTTGATGTTGAATGAAAATTAATAGAGCAGCCTCTATTTCTTACAAAAATCTTCTTTTACCTTTATAGATCTTTGATCTTGGTGGTTAGGAGTGACCCCTTTATCAATATTTGTGGTGATTTATTCTTTATCAAATATTGTGGTGAGGTCTTTTAAATCTTCGGTTTCCTTTATCTATAGTCGTGGTGGCTAGACCTTTATCGATTGTAGTGGTGGAGCGGAGTGTTTCCTTATCCTTGATTCCGGTGGCTTAGCCTTTACGAGTCTTGGTGGTGGATTCTTTTTATCTATCATTTTACTTTATTGTCTCGTTTAGTTGTTTGTTTCATATAAAATCCAGAAAATACCAAAAATAGTTTTCCGCTGTCGTTTGTCGCGTGATTTACGCATCAATGAGTACCTCGAAGACTTGAGGACAAGTCTCTTTTCAGAGGAGGAGAATGATGCAGAAATGTCCAGGTTCACTGAACTGGAGGAATCTAGCGAACTGAATAAACTAACTGAACTGAAGAAAACTGAACTGATTTTGCCAGCAGTGGCCCATTTCAGACAAATCTTTACTGAACCAGTCCAGTCACCAGTAGTAACACTTCTCCAGTGGCAAGACTCTCCAGTGACCAACACTGGTAATCCACCAGTGAATCACTCCAGTGACCAACGCTGAAGAGCTCCAAATGAAAGTACAGATTTTGTCTCCAGTTTGCCAATTAATAAAGTCTCCACTGAAGTTGTTTGTGGGCCCAAGAATAAAGAAGAATGACAGCCGTTAAGGAAGGCGCGTGTGACAAACGTTTCTAACGGTATTGTGGGACCACTTGCAGGGGAATGTTTCAAGAAGCCTTACTTGTCCATTTTCTATTGGTCCAAATTAATTAGTGGCTTGCACATGATAGCTTTTATTGTAATATTTTATTATTTCCGTTAATTCCTAGGAAATAGCTTGTGGCTATAAATAGAGGCTCATTTCTCATTGTAAAGTAGTTTTTGGATGTTGAATGAAATTAATAGAGCAGCCTCTATTTCTTACAAAAATCTTCTTTTACCTTTATAGATCTTTGATCTTGGTGGTTAGGAGTGACCCCTTTATCTATAATTGTGGTGACTTGTTCTTTATCAATTATAGTGGTGAGGTCTTTTAAATCTTCGGTTTCCTTTATCTATAATCGTGGTGGCTAGACCTTTATCGATTGTAGTGGTGGGGCGGAGTGTTTCCTTTATCCTTGATTCCGGTGGCTTGCCTTTACGAATCTTGGTGGTGGATTCTTTATCTATCATTTATTTTATTGTCTTGTTTAATTTGTTTGTTCCATTAAAATCCAGAAAATACCAAAAATAGTCTTCCGCTGTCGTTATCGTGTGTTTTACGCATCAGGTTCATTACTCATTGGGCTGGGATGCTCAGTTAAAGATGCAACAAGTGCAGAGTTAGAGCTTCCCACAGCATCACCCGTGGTAATCAACTTCTCAGCTTCAGTGCATTCATGGTTGTGAAGCAACCCATAGAGACCTGGCAAGTCAAGTTCTTTGTACACTGGACTCAATTTGACACTAGCAACATAATTGTTCCATATTAAAGGTAATGAATCTAGAAATTTACTTTTAAGTACATCATCATCTTTAACTATGTCAATAGCAAATAAGTCATTTACAAGTGCATTGAATCGGGTATGAGTGTCTGTGAGCGATTCATTCTTATGTGCAAAGAATCTTTCATACCTTTTAGTTAAGGTAGTCTTGGTAGACTCCATAGAAGTTGCACAACCCTCAAACATGACAATCAAAGTATCCCATATTTTCTTAGCACTAGGACAATGTCTAATGGCTTTATAAATATCTCTTGGCACAACTTGGACAATAAAGATTCTGGCCTTTACATCCAAGATGACCATTCTCTTATCCTCATCACCCCAATCAGCTTTGGGTTTGATAACAACTCTAACATCTGGTGAACCAGGCTCAGCTCCTTCAGTAGAAGCTGGCCTAGGTGTTATAACTGTTTCCCTTGGAACATAAGGTCCATCAACAAGTATGTCAGGCATGTCATTATCAATAGATTCAAGAAATTGAGACATTCTTCCTTTCCACCCATTGAAATCACTTTTGTCAAACATGGGTGGTTTGGTGGAAGAGCCATTATCAGTATACATAAGTTGAGACATGTTTTAAACCAAAAAAAATAAACAAAATAAAAATGAGCGGGATCAAGTTAAGTGTATTACAAAATTCCTGCTCTGATACCACCTAATAGATCCCCAAGGAGATAACATGATGGTTTAATATGCCTCAAAGAGTTCTAGATGGGGTGAATACAACTTTTAAACTTAATATAACTTTTAAGTCTTTTTAATACGGAATATAAATTATCTTAACATGTTTGTCCATAATCAGTCTGGGTTAATATTGAATGTAACAGTGAAGAATAAATAACAGAATATTAAAGACAATAAAGTAAAGTGCAGTCCAAGAACAAAGTGCAAGCTGATTTCAACTTATTCTTTTATTGATGAATAAAAAGATATACAAGTAGTTGTGGAACAGATTAGCCTACCAATCTAACTACTTGGTTGAATAGCAAGTTACAACTGTATATTAACTCTACTAGCCTAAGCTGAGTACAACACGGATCCAAGCTGATAGCTTTAATCGTTGTGAGAGTTAATGTAATGGAAGCACACATTCTTGAGTCTCAAAGGCTGGTTTATATAGGCATCGACCATGCCTTAGATGTCGTCCATTGTCTTCCACGCATCTTGATCTAATGGCTTCTGCGTGATCAGTACATGGTGATAGTGACATTGTACTTTTTGTTCCCCATATGCTCACCAAGGATGATCGTGCAATCACATGATAATGGACACCTTATAGAATGTTTGCAATCACTAACTGGCACTCTAGAATGTCCTTTCTGATGCTTATCCAGATGGGTGATACATATACAAGGTTATAAACAACATTAGAGCACTTGCAATACTCCAAGGTGTATCCGTACTTTCCAAGCTGACTGCAAGAACCAAGCTGACTTCCACCCATCAGCTTGGCCTTATATCCTTGATCTTCATCTTTGACTTCAGACCAAGTGCTTAACTTCTATTTGGTGCAGCTTGAATGATACCATCTTCCAGTAAAGATGTTCAGGCTGACTCAGCTTGAATCAGCTCCAGAATCAAAGACTTAAGTATTTCTGAATTTGTTTGTTATCTTCAAATCTTCTAATGTATGAATTGTTGAAATTGTGTGAACTTTCGTAGACCCGACTAACCATATGTCTTCGGATTCTTTGAGCCCTAGGGTCATACACAAAT
>CM067168.1:105751051-105871051 GCA_034093135.1 Erigeron breviscapus
ACGCCAGCCCCAACTACATTGATTCGGAATAGGGACATCCCAAAAGTGTCTATCTTTCAACCTATATGAATGAACCCACTTTACCCATAAGGATTCTCTATGTGTTAACAAACTCCAAACATGGGTTGTCATAAGTGCCATATTAACATCTACAATACGTCTTATACCCAGCCCGCCTTCAGCCTTAGGAAAACAATTTTTTTTTTTTTTGGTTAATGGGATATCCCGGTGAATTTTATACCATAACCAAAACATTACAAAACAAGTAGTAAGGCTAGAGTGCCATACTAGTTCATATGCATGACATGCCATGCAATGTTAACAAGCTATCATCTAGCAAACAATGTGAAACAGCCTATACACTAGAAATTACATGACTAATGTAGCATCATTCAGATAGGATGCCAGAACTTTATTTTTTATTTATATATGAACCAGGGGTGACGCCCTTTTACCGAAAAAAATGTATTACGATCCAAATATTCAGCTCCAATTAACGAACATGTACCACAATATCTTGTGGTATCTTCCAAGCTTCAAGCATACGATCCACAACATGTGTTTTCTTGAATCTCAGCGTTACCAACTTCAATCTAATCGTAGAAGTAATGAGTTCTACAATCTGATCAGGGGGTCGCGCATGGTTGGAGAATAGCCGATTATTTCTTTCTTGCCAAACGTAGTAAGCAGTGGCAGCCACAAGGATTCTTCCAATCACATTCTTTGCTGATCTGGATTTTGCCTTCATAGTTAGCCATTGAGTAATGTCATCCCATGAGGCAGTCATTGTAGGTACGCAAGCCAAGTCTTTAATTTTCTTCCAGACCTGCGAAGAGAAACTACATTCAAAAAATTAATGAGCATGTGAGTCTGGCCCCCTTTTGCATAAAGAGCAGCAAAGGAGGTTTAGATTAGCATTGCCAGTCGAGTTCCACTGCATCATTTTGTCTTGGGTTTTCAACTTCCGTCGCATAATCAGCCATACTAAGAAAGCATGCCTTGGTATACAATGGGAGAACCAAACAGCATCGTGCCATGGCACTTCATTATGCTTACTCCGAATAGAATCCCATACGACACTAGAAGCGTACGTACTTTCTTTCCCATCCTGATCCTTCCAAACTAAAACATCTCTTTGATTCGGGTTTAACACCGGTCTTGGTAGATTAATTAATACAGGATACGTGTGTATTCGAGCTCGACCAAAAATTCTCTCCATGGCCGGCGACCCTCACCTCTTTCCATGACTTTCTTTCGATCGATCTTCACTTTATCCGATTCTATCTTCATTCCTTATTAATTATTGGGTCGGTGGAAGTAGTTTTATTCGATCTCTTGTATTTAAAATTCACGTAGTGGGGGTTGGTGGCATTTACTATCTGATTTTAATATCAATTCTTGGGTCGGTGGCATTCCATCATTATTTTAATTCGAACGGTGGGTTTTGGATTATCCAATTTCCATCCTTTTTTATTTTTGTCTTGTTGATTGCGCCACTCCCTATTAATTATTAGATCTCGATTCATAACCTTTTTTATTAGATTTTGGCGGCGCTTCTTATTTGTTCTTCATACGATTTTTGATCTACCTTCGTTGATTGCGCCAAACCCTAACCCCATTTTCTTTTTTCTGATTTTTTAACTTGTTCGTGATCGCGGCTACCTTTGTAGTTTAGCTAGATCAGTGGAACTTGTTAAACGATTAAGAGATCTGATTTTCGGTTTAGGGTTCTTGCCATTTTTAGGGTATTGTTTCCTTTTCTTCGTCTTTTTGATAATCTGGTGTGTTTTGATTACATGGATTCATGAGTTCTAAGGAGAGATTGAATAACACTGAGGGCATTCCCCCTGGTATTGCTTCAAAAATTAAGAATATTGATGGGAAAATGAGACAAGCTGTTCGAACAATCTTGAAAAACCCTAATAAGGGTTCAAATAAAAAGAAAGTTGCTACCACTCATAAGAATCCTTCTGGAGTAGTTTATGCAACTAATAACTTGGCTGATTCGAAAGGTGTTGCTTTTGAAACTCCTGCTTCATCTTCTAGGGTTGATGATGCTACAAATGTTATGAATGGACAGCCTATTAACCATATGAATAGTGCTGAGAAAAAGGGCTCTCCACCACCTACTACATCATTTGAGAATCCTATTTTTGCACAACACACTGTTTCTGGTAATCTAGGAGGAGATGACATTTCAAATGTTGATGACAATAAGGAAAAATCATATTCAACCCTGAATCTTGATGAAAGCCTGATACCACAGGTGAATGATGAGGGTGATGGGAAGAAGGGGGTTACACAGGAGGCTAAACAAACTACTTCTGATATGCATGTGCAACCTTCCTATGTTGCAAAATTGAAAGCTGGATCAATTAAAAAGGAGGTAAACTTTCGGAAAATTGAGAATCTCATAGTTCATGATGATGTTGATGTGGTTTTACCGAAGGAATCTGTTCGTATTGTTCAAGATAAGTATGCAAATACTCTATTTGGATACTTTTTGGGTGATAGATTGGCTTATCCGGTGGTTGAGTACTTTGTAAAAACCAATTGGACGAAATTTGGTTTGCAAAAAGTGATGATGAACGCTAATGGTTTTTTCTTTTTCAAGTTTGCTGATAAGAAGGGTATGAATAGTGTGTTGGAAGGGGGACCATGGGTGATTCGTAATATGCCTATTTTTCTTAATGTGTGGTCACCAACCACTAAGTTGAAAAAGGAAGATCTAAAGGATTGGATGATATGCTTGATGAGTTACATGGCTCCAAAGTATTTTTCAAAGATCGATCTCAGAAGTGGCTATCACCAGATAAGAATGAAAGATGGAGATGAGTGGAAAACTGCTTTCAAGGTCAAAGGGGGGTTGTATGAATGGTTAGTTATGCCTTTTGGCTTATCTAATGCTCCCAGTACTTTCATGAGACTGATGAACGAAGTTCTCAGGCCACTCATTGGTCAGTTTGTTGTTGTATATTTTGATGATATTCTGGTATACTCAAAATCTGAAGCTGAACACGTTAGCCATCTGAAGAAGGTATTTGAACTGTTGAGAAGACACCAGTTGTATGGCAAACTGGAGAAATGTGACTTTATGGTGGAGAGTGTGATATTTCTGGGGTATGTGGTCTCGAAAGAAAGAATTTCTATGGATCCCTCTAAGGTTGATGCCATTAGATCATGGCCAGTTCCAACCACAATCACTGAAGTAAGAAGTTTCCATGGACTGGCGTCATTTTATAGAAGATTTATCAAGAATTTCTGTACAGTTGTAGCTCCAATTACTGACTGTCTGAAAAAAGGTGTGTTCAGCTGGCCAAGTTCAGCCCAACTGGCGTTTAAAGCACTGAAGGATAAGCTCAGTTCAGCTCCAGTCTTATCCTTACCAGATTTTGATATACTATTTGAGCTCGAATGTGATGCAAGTGTAGTAGGTATTGGTGCAGTTCTGGTACAAGCCGGGCGTCCAGTTGCATATTACAGTGAAAAGCTCAATGGCTCTAAATTGAAGTATAGCACTTATGACAAGGAGTTTTATGCAATTATTCATGCTATCACTCACTGGTCACATTATCTGAAGCCAAAGCAGTTTGTCTTATTCTCTGATCATGAAGCCCTGAAGTTCATAAATGGCCAACACAAGCTTAATGCCAGACATGCCAAATGGGTAGAATTCTTACAGTATTATTCATTTGTTTTGAAACATAAGGCTGGAGTTTGTAATGTTGTTGCTGATGCATTGTCACGAAGATACTCACTGTTATCTATTCTGGAAGCAAGAGTTCTTGGATTTTCTTTCATTAAGGAATTGTATGCCACTGATCCAGACTTTGCTGATCACCTCACTGAAGCTAACCAGAAAGGACCATTTAATATACAAGATGGTTTCTTATTTAAGAATGGAAAGTTGTGCATTCCCCGAGGTTCAATCAGAGATTTGTTGATAAGAGAAGCACATGGAGGAGGTTTAGCTGGCCATTTTGGCATTAACAAGACTGGAGAGATCCTCACTGAAAACTTCTACTGGCCAAGTCTACTGAAGGATGTCCAGAGTCTTATCAGTCGCTGTCCAACTTGTCACCAGGCGAAAACAACTTTTCACAAGGGTTTGTATACTCCTCTTCCAGTTCCAAACCAGCCATGGGAAGATCTCAGTATGGATTTCATTGTTGCACTGCCCAGAACCAGAGGGGAAAAGATTCGATAATGGTGGTTGTTGATAGGTTTTCAAAAATGGCACATTTTATTGCTTGTAACACAACCAATGATGCTTCAGCAGTAGCAAATTTATTCTTTAAGGAGATTGTCAGGTTGCATGGAATCCCCAAGACGATTGTGTCAGATCGAGATGTGAAGTTCTTGAGTTATTTCTGGAAGACCCTATGGAGGTTAATGGGTACCAGATTGTTGTTCAGTACGTCTCACCATCCCCAGACTGATGGACAGACTGAAGTTACCAACAGAACAATCGGTATGCTGTTAAGAACACTGGTGAAGAAGACATTGAAGGATTGGGATCTGAAGCTTGCTCATGCTGAATTCGCTTTCAACAGAGCTCCTAACTATTCTACCAGTAAATCTCCGTTTGAAATATGCTATGGTGTCAATCCACTGACTCCCATTGATTAAATTCCCTTTTCGATTGAACCAAAAGCAAGCATTGAAGCCGAAACCAGAGCAAAAGAAATAAAGAAAATTCATGGAGAAGTAAAGGCCAGAATAGAGAAGGCAAATGCCAGTTACAAGACCAGAGCAAACAAGAATAGAAAGCAGCCCAGTTTTTCACCAGGTGATCTTGTGTGGGTGCATCTGAGGAAAGAAAGGTTTCCAGCGAAGAGAAAGAGTAAACTGATGCCCAGAGCTGAAGGTCCGTTCAAGATTCTGGAAAGATATGGCGATAATGCTTACAAGGTTGAGTTACCTGGAGACATCGCAGTTTCAAGTACTTTTAATGTGGGAGATCTGATGCCTTATCTGGAGGATGAGTACCTCGAAGACTTGAGGACAAGTCTCTTTTCAAAGGGGGAGAATGATGCGGAAATGTCCAGATTCACTGAACTGGAGGAATCTAGTGAACTGAAGAAGTCAACTGAACTGATCATGCAATCTGAACAAGCCATGTTGATCCTTCCAGCAGTAGCCCATTTCAGACAAGTCTTTTCTGAACCAGTCCAGTCACCAGTGGTAACACTTCTCCAGATGACTGCTCCAGATGGATGCTCCAGATGACTGCTCCAGATGGATGCTCCAATGACCACTACTGAAGGTCCTCCAGTGAAGTGCTCCAGATTTTATCTCTAGTGGTGGTCCAGATCTATGTTCCAGTTGCCAAATAATAAAGTCCCCACTGAAGTCGTTTGTGGGCCCAATAAAGAAGAATGTCAGTTGTTAAGGAAGGCGCGTGTGACGTTTCTAACAAATATTATGGGACCACTTGTAAGGGGAATGTTTATAGAAGCTTACGTGTCCATGTCTTATTGGTCCAAACTAGTTAGTGGCTTGCACATGACAGCTTTTATTGTAATATTTTAATTTTGTCGATGATTCCTAGGTAGAGCATGTGGCTATAAATAGAGGTTTTATCTCTCATTGTAAGTTAGTTGATGTTGAATGAAAATTAATAGAGCAGCCTCTATTTCTTACAAATCTTCTTTTACCTTTATAGATCTTTGATCTTGGTGGTTAGGAGTGACCCCTTTATCAATATTTGTGGTGACTTGTTCTTTATCAAATATTGTGGTGAGGTCTTTTAAATCTTCGGTTTCCTTTATCTATAATCGTGGTGGCTAGACCTTTATCGGTTGTAGTGGTGGGGCGGAGTGTTTCCTTTATCCTTGATTCCGGTGGCTTAGCCTTTACGAGTCTTGGTGGTGGATTCTTTATCTATCATTCTAATTTTTATTGTCTTGTTTGTTGTTTGTTTCGTATAAAATCCACAAATACCAAAAATAGTCTTCCGCTGTCGTTTGTCGCGTGATTTACGCATCAGGTTCCTAAAAAGGTTGAGGCAATGGTGCACACAAAAAACTCGTATGAGTTGTTGTCGGATTATGGGAAAGGGAAAGTGATCCAGGCATCCAAGAAGTTTCTATTGAGGAGCGTGCTGAACTCAAGAAGAAACATAGGACAGATGCCATTGATATTGCTTTTGTTGTTGCTCCAGATGATGCTCCTAAAGGGGTTGATTATGTGATGCGTAAAACACGCGATAAACGACAGCGGAAGACTATTTTTGGTATTTTCTGGATTTTAGGTGAATCAAACAATCAAACAAGACAATAAAATAAAAATGATAGATAAAGAATCCACCACCAAGACTCGTAAAGGCCAAGCCACCGGAATCAAGGATAAAGGAAACACTCCGCCCCACCACTATAATCGATAAAGGTCTAGCCACCACGATTACAGATAAAGGAAACCGAAGATTTAAAAGACCTCACCACAATATTTGATAAAGGACGAACCACCACAAATATTTATAAAGGGGTCACTCCTAACCACCAAGATCAAAGATCTCTAAAGGTAAAAGAAGATTTTGTAAGAAATAGAGGCTGCTCTATTAATTTCATTCAACATCCAAAAAAACTGCTTTACAAAGAGAAAATAAGCCCCTATTTATAGCCATAAGCTATTACCTAGGAAATAACGTAATACAATAAAATAATCAAAAAGCTGACATGCGCTAAGGACAGCCACTAATTTATTACCAATAAGAAATGGACATAATGGCTTCTAGAAATATTCCCTGCATGTGGTCCCACAATACCGTTAGAAACGTGATTGTCCCATGCGCCTGCCTTTTAAGAGCTGTCATTCTTCTTTGTTGGGCCCACAATCATGGGACTTCAGTGGGGACTTTATTATCTGGAAACTGGAGATAAATATCTGGACTTCTACTGGAGACACAATCTGGAGCACTTCACTGGTGGACCTTCAGTAGTGGTCACTGGAGCATTTATCTGGAACAGTCATCTGGAGCTGGTCATTGAAGATCTTCACTGGTGGATTATCAGTGTTGGTCACTGGAGAATCTTGCCACTGGAGGAGTGTTACTACTGGTGACTGGACTGGTTCAGAAAAGACTTGTCTGAAATGGGCCACTGCTGGCAGAATCAACATGGCTTGTTCAGATGGCATTATCAGTTCAGTTTCCTTCAGCTCAGTTAGATCCTTCAGTTCGCTGGGTTTCTCCAGTTCAGTGAATCTGGACATTTCCGCATCATTCTCCCCCTCTGAAAAGAGACTTGTCCTCAAGTCTTTGAGGTACTCATCCTCCAGATAAGGCATCAGATCTCCCACATTAAAAGTACTTGAAACTGCCATATCTCTTGGTAATTCAACCTTGTAAGCATTATCGCCATATCTTTCTAGAATCTTGAACGGACCTTCAGCTCTGGGCATCAGTTTACTCTTTCTCTTTGCTGGAAACCTTTCTTTTCTCAGATGCACCCACACAAGATCACCTGGTGCAAAACTGGGCTGCTTTCTATTCTTGTTTGCTCTGGCCTTGTAACTGGCATTTGCTTTCTCTATTTTGGCCTTCACTTCTGCATGAATTTTCTTGATTTCCTTCGCTCTGGCTTCAGTTTCAATACTGGCTTTTGGCTCAATCGAAAAAGGAATTAAATTAATGAAAGTCAGTGGATTGACACCATAACAAACTTCAAATGGGGATTTACTGGTAGAATAGTTAGGAGCTCTGTTGAAACCAAACTCAGCATGAGCAAGCTTCAGATCCCAATCTTTCAGTGTCTTCTTCACCAGTGTTCTTAACAGCATACCAATCGTTCTGTTGGTGACTTCAGTCTGTCCATCAGTATGAGGATGGTGAGACGTACTGAACATCAATCTGGTACCCATCAGTCTCCATAATGTCTTCCAGAAATAACTTAAAAACTTTACATCCCTATCTGAAACAATCGATTTGGGAATTCCATGCAATCTAACAATTTCTGTAAAGAACAGATTCGCCACTGCTGAAGCATCATTTGTTGTATTACAAGCAACAAAATGTGCCATTTTTGAAAATCGGTCAACGACCACCATAATTGAATCTTTTCCCCTCTGGTTCTGGGCAGTGCAACAATAAAATCCATACTGAGATCCTCCCAAGGATGGTTTGGAACTGGAAAAGTTGTATACTGAGATTGTTAAGGATAGTAATGGAGTAGTGCATGAGGGTGGGGCTGTTCATGAGGCTTTTGTACATCATTATGAACGGTTTTTGGGGGTTGAAGGGCCGATTAATAGGATCCCACCTGATCATTTGTTTGTTAAGAAGGTGGACATAGCTAAGGCTACTAATATGATAAGAAGTGTTACGGATGAACAAATTAAGGCTGCTATGTTCTCTATTGGTGAAAACAAAGCTCCAGGCCCCGATGGATACACTTCTGCTTTCTTTAAGGATGCTTGGGAGATTGTGGGTAAGGATGTTTGCCTTACTATAAAAGATTTTTTCAAGAATGGAAATTTGCTCAAAGGGTTAAACCACACTATTATTGCCTTAATTCCAAAGGTGTCCTCTCCTTCTATGGTTACTGACTACCGGCCTATTTGTGTTGCAATGTGTTATATAAGTGTATCAGTAAGATCCTCACTAATAGATTGAAAGAGGGCTTGGATGATGTGGTGAGTACTAATCAGTCGGCTTTTATCCCGGGTCGTAGCATTTCAGATAATATTTTGCTGACTCAGGAGCTTATGCATGGGTATCACTTAAATAGAGGCCCACCTCGATGTTCTTTCAAAGTGGATATTCAGAAAGCCTATGATACTGTTGATTGGAGTTTTTTAAGACGTATTTTGCTCCGATTTGGTTTTCCTCCAAAGTTGGTAGTTTGGATTATGGCTTGTGTTACTTCCCCTGCATACTCTATTTGCATCAACAGGAATCTTTATGAATTCTTTGATGGGAAGAGGAGTGTCAGACAAGGTGATCCTATGTCACCTTATCTATTTACACTTGTTATGGAGGTGCTCTCTCTAATTCTGCAACATGTTGTGGTGACTGACCAGGGTTTCAAATTTCATAAGGGTTGTGATCAGAATCAAATTGTTAATGTGTGCTTTGCTGATGATTTAATTTTGTTTGCCCATGGTGATTCGACTTCAGCTAAAGTGATCATGGATTCTCTTAATGAGTTCAAGGAAATGTCCGGGCTAGCCCCAAGTTTACCTAAAAGTCTTGCTTTCTTTTGTAATGTTCCTGCTTCGGTGAAGAATGATATATTAACTTTCACGCAGTTTGAAGAAGGCCAGCTTCCGGTTCGTTACTTAGGGGTTCCTTTAATTTCATCCAGGCTTGTTTATCAGGATTGCGCCGTTCTTGTTGAAAAAATGCAAAATAGGATTAATAGTTGGATGAATAAGACTCTCTCTTTTGCGGGTAGGCTACAATTGATTCAATCCGTCCTCTCTTCTATGCATATTTATTGGGCATATGTGTTAATCCTCCCATCTCGTATTGTTAAGGAGTTGGAACAGAAAATGAGAAATTTTTTGTGGTCACAAGGTGCTATTGCTAAGGGGAAGGCAAAGGTTGCTTGGAAATTAGTTTGTACTCCAAAGGATGAAGGTGGTCTCGGCATAAGGAGAATTTCTGATATGAATAAGGCTCTTATGACTACCCATGTGTGGAAAATTCTTAACAACCGAAATTCCTTGTGGGTACAATGGGTACATGCTTATAAACTAAAAGGTAGGAGTTTTTGGGACGTACCAAGTACTAATAGTATGAGTTGGGGCTGGCGAAAACTTATTCAGTTAAGATCATCTATTAGGCCTTTTTTATGGTCAAGAATAGGTGATGGTAACTCAACATTTGCTTGGTTTGATAAAAGGGATAGCAATGGTCCGTTAAGTAGTGTTTTGTCAATTAGGACAATATTGCGAGAGGGCTTCTAACTCAAGGATAAGATTTCAGATGTAATTGATAATGGGATGTGGAAATGGCCGGAGGCTTGGAGGGATTTGTATCCGGTTTTAATTGACTTGCCTGTGATGCCTGGAGAAATGTTACTACTGGTGACTGAACTGGTTCAGAAAAGACTTGTCTGAAATGGGCTACAGCTGGCAGAATGAACATGGCTTGTTCAGAGGGCATGATCAGTTCAGTTGCCTTCTTCAGTTCACTGGGTTCCTCCTGTTCAATGAATCTGGTCATTTCCGCATCAGCCTGTTCCAACAATTGATAGCACTAAAACTGACTGTATTGTTTGGCGGGATGGGAATGGGGAGGAGAAGCATTACTCGGCTTCCAATGTTTGGGAGGCGATTCGTAATTGAAAGGATGGTGATGCAGAAATGTCCAGGTTCACTGAACTGGAGGAACCCAGCGAACTGAAGAAGCTAACTGAACTGAAGGAAACTGAGCTGATAATGCCATCTGAACAAGCTATTTTGATTCTGCCAGCAGTGGCCCATTTCAGACAAGTCTTTTCTGAACCAGTCCAGTCACTAGTAGTAACACTTCTCCAGTGGCAAGATTCTCCAGTCACCAGTAGTAACTTCTCCAGTAGTAACACTTCTCCAGTGAGGTTCTCCAGTGAAGCGCTCCAGATGACCAGCTCCAGAAGATTCTCCAGTGACCAACACTGAAGCGCTCCAGATGAATGCTCCAGATTTTGTCTCCAGTGGAAGTCCAGATATTTGTCTCCAGTTTCCAATCAATAAAGTTTCCACTGGCGTTTGTGGGCCCAATAAAGAAGAATGACAGCTGTCAAGGAAGGAGCGTGTGAGAACATTAAGTCTAACGGTATTGTGGGACCACGTGCAGGGGAATGTTTCTAGAAGCTTTGCTTATCCATTTTCTATTGGTCAATTAAACATGACAGCTTTTTGAATATTTTATTGTATTTCGTTAATTCCTAGGTAGAGCATGTGGCTATAAATAGGGGCTTTATTTCTTATTGTAATTCAGTTTTGATGTTGAATGAAATTAATAGAGCAGCCTCTATTTCTTACAAAAATCTTCTTTTACCTTTAGAGATCTTTGATCTTGATGGTTAGGAGTGACCCCTTTATCAATATTTGTGGTGGTTCGTCCTTTATCAAATATTGTGGTGAGGTCCAAATCTTCGGTTTCCTTTATCTATAATCTTGGTGGCTAGACCTTTATCGATTGTAGTGGTGAGGCGGAGTGTTTCCTTTATCCTTGATTCCGGTGGCTTGACCTTTACGAATCTCGGTGGTGGATTCTTTTATCTATCATTTTATTTTATTGTCACGTTTTATTGTTTGTTTCATATTAAAACCCAGAAAATACCAAAAATAGTCTTCCGCTGTTTTTGTCGCGTGATTTACGCATCAGATGGATTGGGCTAATATTGTATGGAATTCCAAATCGATCCCTATACATGCTTTCTTGCTTTGGTTGGTGATGAGGAAGAAGTTGAAAAACCACGACAAATTGAAACCATGGGATGTGGGTGGGGCTGTCAATCTTAACCTTGTTTGTTGTTCTTTGTGTAAAACAGGTCCGGACTCTCATGATCACTTGTTCTTTGAATGTCCATATTCTGCGAAAGTATGGGACTTGATTAAAGATGTACATGGAATGTTCTTCATGCAAATGGGATGATATTGTTGCTGACTTCTTATGTTCTCTCAAGAAGAATTCAGTTAAGAGTGTTATTGCTCGACTTGTGCTAGCGGCTGCTGTCTATTTTGTATGGCAGGAACGTAATAATCGTATGTTTAGCAACCATGCAAAACCACCTACTCTCCTCTCCCTCTTATCCTCTTCCCCACTCCCGTACTCCCCCAATTTAGCAACCATGCAAGACCACCTGAGAAGATCAGAGATATTATTACGGAGACTGTTCGTTATAGACTGGTCAAGCTGAGGTTCAAGAAGAATGCAAGGACTGCTCACTTGCTGCCTACTTGGAATCTTCCAAAGGATTTACTCATGCATGATGCGAGTTATTAGTTTTCTTGTTGTTAATTGTATTGTTAAAGGTACCTTGTAAATGTGTCCCTCTCACTGGTACTTGGATAGGTTGACGTGCATGTTTGGGGTAACTTTGGTTGCCTTGTAAATGTGTCCCTCTCACTTGTCTTGGTATTAGTTGATGTGCATGTTTGAGGTGCCTGTATCACTCAGATGGTTTTCGTTGTAATAGCCTTGGGTTTTGTTGTTTTGATATTTTGATTATTGCATGGCTAGGTTAGATTGTGGTTAATCTATATGGCCTGTCATATAGAGAATTAATGGGGCACTCAGCCTCATTACTTGTGATGTACTGTTAATTGTTGGTGGTATAAAAGTTTGAGCAGGGTAATCCCTTTTACCCAAAAAAAATTTAAACAGGATACATGTCCCCATGCAGTTGGCCAATTCCATTCACCTTCAAAGATTGCGTCAGCTACCTTGGAATTCAGATTGAAACTAGCTTGCCTTATTTGTCTCGGGGAAACAATTTGACTTAGAGGGCATTCATCAGACCATTTGTCGAACCATAAAGATGTAAGCTGCCCATTACCAACTTTAGACCAAATGAACGGTCTAATTAAGTCACGTAATTGCAGGATTTTCCTCCAACTCCAGCTACAATTATGAGGACGTGGTATGTCCCAAAAACTACGTCTTTTCAGCCTGTAGGAATGCACCCACTTCACCCATAACGACTCTCTGTGTGTTAGGATACTCCAAACATGATACACCATCAAGGATTTATTCACATCATTAATCCGTTTAATCCCTAACCCACCTTCAGATTTTGGTAAGCAAACCGAGCTCCATGAGACTTTTGCTTTCCCTTTTTCCATCGGTCCTTGGCACCACAAGAATGCCCTCATTTTCTTCTCAAGGTCTTTAGTAATTTGGCTTGGCAGGACAAACACTGAAGCCCAGTAAATATGAAATGATGAGAGAGACCTTATAAGTTGTAGCCGACCAGCAAATGATAGTGTTTTATTCTTCCAATTAGTGATTCGGCTCTCCATTTTCTCCACCAAGATTCTACAATCCTTGTAAAGAAGTCTGTTCGAAATTAATGGGACTCCAAGATATCGGACAAGCAATTTTCCTTCCTCAAAAGGCATAACCATAAGAATTACCTGTTTAACTACATTGCAAAAGAAGGTTGTGCTTTTAGGCATACTTGGGGTAAGAACAGACATATCTTTAAAATCGTTTAATGCCTTCATAATTGTATTTGCTGATTTAACATCACCTCTTGCAAACAGAAACAAGTCATCAGCAAAACACAAGTTTATGATGCGCTCCTTTTCACACTTGTTATGAAACCTGAAGCTAGAAGTATTTAAAATGGAGTAATGAAGAATTAATGTTAATACTTCCATTACAAGCGTAAACAAGTACGGGGACATAGGATCTCCCTGTCTCAAGCCCCTCCCTCCTTTGAAATACCCATGGTTTGCGCCATGCTACTTTGGCTTTTCCTTTGACAAAATCTCCTTTACCCCATAGAAAATTCCTCATTTTACTCTCCAAGTCATCAATCAATTGATGTGGGAGAATAAAAACAGATGCCCAGTAAATATGTAGAGATGAGAGAATCGACCTGATTAATTGTAATCTTCCTGCAAATGAGAGACTTATTCCTCTAATCAGTAATCCTTTTTTCCATGCGCTCAACAAGTACCTTACAATCCTTATATAACAGTCGAGTCGAGATCAGTGGGACTCCAAGGTACTTAATTGGCAATGTACCTTCTTCAAATGGCATAATGGCTAATATGGACTGTTTCACCTGATCAGAAACATTGGGGGAAAAAAACAATGCTCTTAGATAAACTTGGCTTCAATCCTGACATACCACTAAAAGCTTCCAATGAATCCATGATAACTTTAGCTGACCGAGTTTCCCCTCGTGCAAAAATAAAAAGATCATCAGCAAAGCACAAGTTGGTAATCCGTTGCAGATCACACTTGCTATGAAATCTGAAATGCAAGGCATTAGAAACTGCGTTATCCAAAATAAGTGTCAAGACCTCCATCACTAGAGTGAACAAATACGGTGACATAGGATCACCCTGGTGCAATCCTCTCCTTCCCTTAAAAAACCCATGCAGATTTCCATTGATGGCAAGGGAAAAGGAAGTAGTAGTAACACACATCATAATCCACTTAACCATACCAGAATGGAACCCAAAACCAAGTAAAATGTGGCGGAGAAAATTCCAATCAACAGTAT
Source organism: Erigeron breviscapus (assembly GCA_034093135.1). Classification (NCBI taxonomy): domain Eukaryota; kingdom Viridiplantae; phylum Streptophyta; class Magnoliopsida; order Asterales; family Asteraceae; genus Erigeron; species Erigeron breviscapus. The sequence continues at coordinate 105,765,214 of CM067168.1, forward strand.
CATATGCCTTTTGAATATATATCTTAAACGCACATCTTGGTGGACCAGCATTTCTATGGTAATTATGCATCAGTTCTTGAGTCAACAAGATATTATCTGATATTCTCCTTCCAGGAACAAATGCATATTGGTTTATGTTCACAAGTTCATGTAAACCAGCCTTCAGTCTATCAGTAATAATTTTACTAAGACACTCATAGATAGTATTACAACACGAGATAGGCCTATAGTCATTAATAGAGGACGGGGTCGTCACCTTTGGGATCAAAGCAATAATAGTATGGTTGAGTTGTTGCAGGAGCTTACCATTACGAAAGAATTCATTAACAGCCAAACAAACATCTCGACCAACTATATCCCATGCAGCTTTAAAAAATGCAGAAGAATACCCATCAGGGCCCGGTGCCTTTTCTTCTCCAATACCAAACATAGCCTGACGAATTTCACTGTCCTGAACTAGTCTCACCATTGACTGAGCACGATTAGCGTCCAATGTTCTCTGAAACAGATGTGGTGATACCGAAATAGTATTTGATGCGTAAATCACGCGACAAACGACAGCGGAAGACTATTTTTGGTATTTTCTGGATTTTATATGAAATAAACAATCAAACAAGACAATAAAATAGAAATGATAGATAAAGAATCCATCACCAAGACTCGTAAAGGCTAGGCCACCGGAATCAAGGATAAAGGAAACACTCCGCCCCACCACTATAACCGATAAAGGTCTAGCCACCACGATTATAGATAAAGGAAACCGAAGATTTAAAGACCTCACCACAATATTTGATAAAGAACAAGTCACCACAAATATTGATAAAGGGGTCACTCCTAACCACCAAGATCAAAGATCTATAAAGGTAAAAGAAGATTTGTAAGAAATAGAGGCTGCTCTATTAATTTTTCATTCAACATCAACTAACTTTACAATGAGAAATAAAACCCTTATTTATAGCCACATGCTCTACCTAGGAATCATCAAAATAATAAAACATTACAATAAAAGCTGTCATGTGCAAGCTACTAATTAATTTGGACCAATAAGAAATGGACACGTAACCTTCTAGAAATATTCCCCTGCAAGTGGTCCCACAATACCGTTAGAAACGTCTTGTCACACGCGCCTTCCTTAACAGCTGTCATTCTTCTTTATTGGGTCCACAGACGACTTCAGTGGCAACTTTATTAATTGGAAACTGGAAACATAAATCTGGACCGCCACTGGAGACAAAATCTGGAGCACGTCACTGGAGGACCTTCAGTAGTGGTCACTGGAGCATTCATCTGGAGCATTCATCTGGAGCTGGTCACTGGAGAACTTTACTGGTGGATTATCAGTGTTGATCAGTGGAGCTTGCCACTGGAGAAATGTTACCACTGGTGACTGGACTGGTTCAGAAAAGACTTGTCTGAAATGGGCCACTGCTGGCAGAATCAACATGGCTTGTTCAGATGGCATGATCAGTTCGGTTTCCTTCAGCTCAGTTAGCTTCTTCAGTTCACTAGGTTTCTCCAGTCCAGTGAATCTGGACATTTCTGCATCATTCTCCCCCTCTGAAAAGAGACTTGTCCTCAAGTCTTCGAGGTACTCATCCTCCAGATAAGGCATCAGATCTCCCACATTAAAAGTACTTGAAACTGCCATGTCTCCAGGTAACTCAACCTTGTAAGCATTATCGCCATATCTGTCCAGAATTTTGAACGGACCTTCAGCTCTGGGCATCAGTTTACTCTTTCTCTTCGCTGGAAACCTTTCTTTTCAAAGATGTACCCACACAAGATCACCTGGTGAAAAACTGGGCTGCTTTCTATTCTTGTTTGCTCTGGCTTTAACTGGCATTTGCCTTCTCTATTCTGGCCTTCACTTCTCCATGAATTTTCTTTATCTCTTTTGCTCTGGTTTCAGCTTCAATGCTTGCTTTTGCTTCAATTGAAAATGGAATTAAATCAATGGGAGTCAGTGGATTGACACCATTTTATATTTCAAACGGAGATTTACTGGTAGAGTAGTTAGGAGCTCTGTTGAAAGCGAACTCAGCATGAGCAAGCTTCAGATCCCAATCCTTCAGTGTCTTTTTCACCAGTGTTCTTAACAGCATACCAATTGTTCTGTTGGTAACTTCAGTCTGTACATCAGTCTGAGGATGGTGAGACGTACTGAACAACAATCTGGTACCCATCAATCTCCATAGAGTCTTCCAGAAATAACTCAAGAACTTCACATCTCGATCTGACACAATCGTCTTGGGGATTCCATGCAATCTGACAATCTCCTTAAAGAACAAATTTGCTACTGCTGAAGCATCATTGGTTGTGTTACAAGCAATAAAATGTGCCATTTTTTAAAACCTATCAACAACCACCATTATTGAATCTTTTCCCCTCTGAGTTCTGGGTAGTGCAACAATGAAATCCATACTGAGATCTTCCCATGGTTGGTTTGGAACTGGAAGAGGAGTATACAATCCTTTGTGAAAAGTAGTATTCGCCTGGTGACAAGTTGGACAGCGACTGATAATACTCTGGACATCCTTCAGTAGACTTGGCCAGTAGAAGTGTTCAGTGAGGATCTCTCCAGTCTTGGTAATGCCAAAATGGCCAGCTAAACCTCCTCCATGTGCTTCTCTTATCAGCAAATCCCTTATTGAACCCCTGGGAATGCACAACCTTCCATTTTTAAATAAGAAACCATTTTGAACAATAAATGGTCCTTTCTGGTTAGTTTCAGTGAGGTGATCAACAAAGTCTGGATCAGTAGCATACAACACTTTGATGAAAGAAAATCCAAGAACTCTTGCTTCCAGAATTGATAACAGTGAATATCGTCTGGACAGTGCATCAGCAACAACATTAGCTACTCCAGCTTTGTGTTTAGAAACAAATGAATAAGACTGCAAAAATTCCACCCATTTTGCATGTCTGGCATTAAGTTTGTGTTGACCATTTATAAACTTCAGGGCTTCATGATCAGAGAATAAGACAAACTGCTTCGGCTTCAGATAATGTGACCAGTGAGTGATAGCACGAATAATTGCATAAAACTCCTTGTCATAAGTGCTATACTTCAGTTTAGAGCCATTGAGCTTTTCACTGAAATATGCAACTGGACGCCCTGCTTGTACCAGAACTGCACCAATACCTACTCCACTTGCATCACATTCTAGCTCAAATAGCATATCAAAATCTGGTAAGGATAAGACTGGAGCTGAACTGAGCTTATCCTTCAGTGCTTCAAACGCCAGTTGGGCTGAACTCGTCCAGTTGAACACACCTTTCTTCAGACAGTTAGTAATTGGAGCTACAACTGTAGAGAAATTCTTGATAAATCTTCTATAAAATGACGCCAGTCCATGGAAACTTCTTACTTCAGTGATTTTGGTTGGAACTGGCCATGATCTGATGGCATCAACCTTAGAGGGATCCATAGAAATTCCTTCTTTTGAAACAACATATCCTAGAAATAGCACACTCTCCACCATAAAATCACATTTCTCCAGTTTGCCATACAACTGGTGTCTTCTCAGCAGTTCAAATACCTTCTTCAGATGGCTAACATGTTCAGCTTCAGATTTTGAATACACCAGAATATCATCAAAGTAAACAACAACAAACTGTCCAATGAGTGGTCTGAGAACTTCATTCATCACTCTCATGAAAGTACTGGGAGCATTAGATAAGCCAAAAGGCATAACTAACCATTCATACAAACCTCCCTTGATTTTGAAAGCGGTTTTCCACTCATCTCCATCTTTCCTCCTTATCTGGTGATAGCCACTTCTGAGATCAATCTTGGAAAATACTCTGGAGCCATGTAACTCATCAAGCATATCATCCAATCTGGGAATGTGATATCTATACTTAATGGTGATATTATTGATGGCCCTGCTATCAACACACATTCTCATCGTACCATCTTTCTTTGGGACCAGGAGAGCTAGCACTGAACAAGGGCTCATGCTTGCTCTGACATAACCTCTGGCAACCAACTCATCTACTTGCCTCTGCAACTCTTTAGCTTCATTGGGTGAATACCTATAAGCAGCTTTGTTTGGTAGAACTGACCCTGGAACCAAGTCAATCTGGTGCTCAATTCGTCTCACTGGTGGCAAACCTTCAGGTAGGTCTTCTGGAAAAACATCAGTGAATTCCTTCAGTAAAGTCTTCAGGAGACTGGGGACACCAGTGAACTCCTTCTCTTCAGATTTTTCTACGACCAGTAACATCATAACTGGAGAGCCTTCAGATAACTCCTCTTCGACTTCAGCTTGAGTTAAAAACAAAGGCTTACTGGGATGGTCTTTCTTGACTTTCATCAGTTCATTAGGCTTCAAAGAAGTCAGTGTGACCTTCTTTCCACTTATACTCAAAGAATACGAGTTCATTCGACCATCATGAAGAACATAATTATCAAATAACCATGGTCGACCCAATAAGATATGACAAGCATCCATAGGTACAACATCACAAACAATTTTGTCTTGATAAACTGACCCAATTGAAAACGGAATAGTAACTTGACGATTAACTTTTACCTCTGACCCTTCACTGAGCCATTGCAACTTGTAAGGTCTAGGGTGCTTAACTGTAGGTAGCGCCAGTTTCTCTACCATGTAAGTTGAAGCAGCATTTGCACAACTCCCACCATCAATGATCAGATTACAAACTTTTCCTTTGACTGTGCATCTGGAGTGAAAAATTTTCTCCCTCTGGGCAGTATCAGTGGTAACTTCATCAGCATGCATCACTCTTCTGACAACCAACATTTCTCCAACATCTGCACCAACATAAGACTTCTTCATCTTCTTCTTCATCTTCATCATACACTGGCTCGCCTTCTTCAGTGTCGACATCTGGCAAACATTCAATTTCTCTTGCAGTCAAGGCTCTTTGATTGGGACACTCGGCCTGGAAGTGACCAAAGCCATGGCCCTTGAAACATTTTCTTCCAACTGGTTCTTTCGATCCTCCAGTTTCCTTTTCTTTGCCTCTGAAGGATTTCTGGACAGTTTCAGTGAATCTGGGAACTGGTTGACTGGCAACTGTTGACTTGTACTGGCAGGAACCTTACTGAATGACTCGTACGGAACCTTCTTCTTCAGTTGTCTTTCAATCTGGATCTTCTTCATCTTCTTCTTCTCTTCTTCTTCATCTTCTTCTTCATCTTCTTCTTCATCTTCTTCTTCTCTTCTTCTTCTCTTCTTCTTCTCTTCTTCTTCTCTTCTTCTTCTCTTCTTCTTCTCTTCTTCTTCTCTTCTTCTTCTCTTCTTCTTCTCTTCTTCTTCTCTTCTTCTTCTCTTCTTCTTCTCTTCTTCTTCTCTTCTTCTTCTCTTCTTCTTCTCTTCTTCTTCTCTTCTTCTTCTCTTCTTCTTCTCTTCTTCTTCTCTTCTTCTTCTCTTCTTCTTCTCTTCTTCTTCTCTTCTTCTTCTCTTCTTCTTCTCTTCTTCTTCTCTTCTTCTTCTCTTCTTCTTCTCTTCTTCTTCTCTTCTTCTTCTCTTCTTCTTCTCTTCTTCTTCTCTTCTTCTTCTCTTCTTCTTCTCTTCTTCTTCTCTTCTTCTTCTCTTCTTCTTCATCTTCTTCTTCTCTTCTTCTTCTCTTCTTCTTCTCTTCTTCTTCTCTTCTTCTTCTCTTCTTCTTCTCTTCTTCTTCTCTTCTTCTTCTCTTCTTCTTCTCTTCTTCTTCTCTTCTTCTTCTCTTCTTCTTCTCTTCTTCTTCTCTTCTTCTTCTCTTCTTCTTCTCTTCTTCTTCATCTTCTTCTTCTCTTCTTCTTCTCTTCTTCTTCTCTTCTTCTTCTCTTCTTCTTCTCTTCTTCTTCTCTTCTTCTTCTCTTCTTCTTCTCTTCTTCTTCTCTTCTTCTTCTCTTCTTCTTCTCTTCTTCTTCTCTTCTTCTTCTCTTCTTCTTCATCTTCTTCTTCTCTTCTTCTTCTCTTCTTCTTCTCTTCTTCTTCATCTTCTTCTTCTCTTCTTCTTCTCTTCTTCTTCATCTTCTTCTTCTCTTCTTCTTCTCTTCTTCTTCTCTTCTTCTTCATCTTCTTCTTCTCTTCTTCTTCTCTTCTTCTTCTCTTCTTCTTCTCTTCTTCTTCTCTTCTTCTTCATCTTCTTCTTCTCTTCTTCTTCTCTTCTTCTTCTCTTCTTCTTCATCTTCTTCTTCTCTTCTTCTTCTCTTCTTCTTCTCTTCTTCTTCTCTTCTTCTTCTCTTCTTCTTCTCTTCTTCTTCTCTTCTTCTTCATCTTCTTCTTCTCTTCTTCTTCATCTTCTTCTTCTCTAGGATGTGGTTCATCAGAATCACTAGAGTGTCTAGGATTACTATCAGATCTTTCACTAGGACCTTGAGATTCAGAATCTCTTTCACTGGCAACAACATTTTCCCGATTAAATCGTAAACCACCATCTTCTAACTTATGAACAACTCTACCAAGTGCTTCTTGTAGATCTTCAATCTTCCTATCTCTCCTAGCATTATTAGCTTCGTCTAAAGTCATATTTCTTCTAAACGCCATTAATAACCAACAAATAATTCACAATCTATAGATCTAAGCAAAAAACTAATAGATCTAAACAATCAATCACCATATCTAAACAAAACCTCAACAGATCTAAACAAACAATAACCCAACGGACAAAAAGATTAAGAAACCTTTTTAAACCTGTCTCTGATACCAAATTTGATGCGTAAAACACGCGACAAACGACAGCGGAAGACTATTTTTGGTATTTTCTGGATTTTATATGAAATAAACAATCAAACAAGACAATAAAATAAAAATGATAGATAAAGAATCCATCACCAAGATTCGTAAAGGCTAAGCCACCGGAATCAAGGATAAAGGAAACACTCCGCCCCACCACTATAACCGATAAAGGTCTAACCACCACGATTATAGATAAAGGAAACTGAAGATTTAAAAGACCTCACCACAATATTTCATAAAGAACAAGTCACCACAAATATTGATAAAGGGGTCACTCATAACCACCAAGATCAAAGATCTATAAAGGTAAAAGAAGATTTGTAAGAAATAGAGGCTGCTCTATTAATTTTCATTCAACATCAACTCCTTTACAAATGAGAGATAAACCTCTATTTATAGCCATATGCTCTACCTAGGAATTAACGATGAAATAATAAAATAATACATAAAAGCTGTCATGTGCAACCACCAATTAACTTGGACCAATAAAATATGGACACGTGAGCTTCTAGAAATATTCCCCTGCAAGTGGTCCCATAACATTGTTAGAAACGTCCTGTCACACGCGCCTTCCTTAACGGCTGTCATTCTTCTTTATTATTGGGCCCACAACGACGTCAGTGGGGACTTTATTAATTGGCAACTGGAAACATAAATCTGGACCGCTATTGGAGACAAAATCTGGAGCACGTCACTGGAGGACCTTCAGTAGTGGTTACTGGAGCATTCATCTGGAGGACCTTCAGTAGTGGTCACTGGAGCATTCATCTGGAGCAGTCATCTGGAGCTTGCCACTGGAGAAATGTTACCACTGGTGACTGGACTGGTTCAGAAAAGACTTGTCTGAAATGGGCCACTGCTGGCAGAATCAACATGGCCTGTTCAGATGGCATGATCAGTTCGGTTTCCTTCAGTTCAGTTAGCTTCTTCAGTTCACTGGGTTTCTCCAGTCTAGTGAATCTGGACATCTCCGCATCATTTATCTTAATATTTTTAGTCTGTTGGTGTTTGTTTCTTGGTTAAAAAAATCTTCTTGGGTAGAGTTGTCTCAAAATTTCACAGATCTGATTCTTCTTTGAATATTATTGTTTAGATCTGAATGTGTTTATTCATGAAATTGTGGGTTCCAATTTCAGATCTGATTCTTCTTTGAATATTATTGTTTAGATCTGAATGTGTTTATTCATGAAATTGTGGGTTCCAATTTCAGATCTGATCTCTCTTGTCTAGATCTATTTTTGATTATCTTTTCATTTAGATAATAGAAATGGGTTATAATAGAAATCTTGCTTTAGAGAATTTTCGAAGAGATAGACAGCTTAAATCTCTTGAAAAACAAATGGGGATAATCTTAGATGTGTTAGAAAATCATGTGAGAGAAACAAAAAAGAAAAATTCTCGTAAGAAACTCACTGATTGCAATTTAAATCTCATGGAGATTAGATCAGTCCCTAATTCTTCCAAAAAGATAAAAGTTGAAGTCGATGTTGAACAAGAGCCTATTTATGATGAAGAAGAAATGTGTGATGTTGCTGATGACTTTTTGCTCTTCAAGAGAACTGATCATTCACTTGATATGGATGACGTTCAGCAAGAAGATGATGTTTTTCAGCCATGTGTTTATGATGACGATGGTGAAGAAGTAATTGAAGCTGACCTTGATGATTTCTTGCTGAATCGGAATGCTAATGATGCGGAAATGACCAGATTCATTGAACTGGAGGAACCCAGTGAACTGAAGAAGGCAACTGAACTGATCATGCCCTCTGAACAAGCCATGTTGATTCTGCCAGCTGTAGCTCATTTCAGACAAGTCTTTTCTGAACCAGTTCAGTCACCAGTAGTAACATTTCTCCAGTGGCAAGCTCCAGATGACTGCTCCAGATGAATGCTCCAGTGACCACTACTGAAGGTGCTCCAGATGACGTGCTCCAGTGACCACTACTGAAGGTCCTCCAGATGACGTGCTCCAGTGACCACTACTGAAGGTCCTCCAGATGAGAATGTGTGTTGATAGCAGGGCCATCAACAATATAACCATTAAGTATAGGTATCCCATTCCCAGATTGGATGATATGCTTGATGAGTTACATGGCTCCAGAGTATTTTCAAAGATTGATCTCAGAAGTGGCTATCACCAGATAAGAATGAAGGATGGAGATGAGTGGAAAACTGCTTTCAAGATCAAGGGGGGGTTGTATGAATGGTTGGTTATGCCTTTTGGCTTATCTAATGCTCCCAGTACTTTCATGAGACTGATGAACGAAGTTCTCAGGCCACTCATTGGCCAGTTTGTTGTTGTATATTTTGATGATATTCTGGTATACTTAAAATCTGAAGCTGAACATGTTAGCCATCTGAAGCGGGTATTTGAACTGTTGAGAAGACACCAGTTGTATGGCAAACTGGAGAAATGTGATTTTATGGTGGAAAGTGTAATATTCTTAGGATACGTTGTGTCTAAGAATGGTATTTCTATGGATCCTTCTAAGGTTGATGCCATCAGATCATGGCCAGTTCCAACTACAATCACTGAAGTAAGAAGTTTTCATGGACTGGCTTCTTTTTATAGAAGATTTATCAAGAATTTCTCTTCAGTTGTAGCTCCAATTACTGACTGCCTGAAGAAAGGTGTGTTCAACTGGTCGAGTTCAGCCCAACTGGCGTTTGAGTCACTGAAGGAAAAACTCAGTTCAGCTCCAGTTCTATCTTTACCAGATTTTGATCAGTTGTTCGAGTTAGAGTGTGACGCCAGTGGAGTAGGTATTGGTGCAGTGTTAGTACAAGCCGGGCGTCCAGTTGCATATTTCAGTGAAAAGCTCAACGGCTCTAAACTGAAGTATAACACTTATGACAAGGAATTTTATGCAATTATTCGTGCTATCACTCACTGGTCACATTATCTGAAGCCGAAGCAGTTTGTCTTATTCTCTGATCATGAAGCCCTGAAGTTTATAAACGGCCAACACAAGCTTAATGCCAGGCATGCCAAATGGGTAGAATTCTTACAATCTTATTCGTTTGTTTCGAAACATAAGGCTGGAGTTTGTAATGTTGTTGCTGACGCTTTGTCACGAAGATATTCCTTGTTATCAATTCTGGAAGCAAGAGTCCTTGGATTTTCTTTCATTAAAGATTTGTATGCTACTGATCCAGACTTTGCTAATCACCTCACTGAAGTTCACCAGAAAGGACCAGTTGTTGTTCAAGATGGTTTCTTGTATAAAAATGGAAAGTTGTGCATTCCCAGAGGTTCGATAAGAGATTTACTGATAAGAGAAGCACATGGAGGAGGTTTAGCTGGCCATTTTGGCATTAACAAGACTGGAGAGATCCTCACTGAACACTTCTACTGGCCAAGTCTACTGAAGGATGCCCGGAGTCTTATCAGCCGTTGTCCAACTTGTCACCAGGCGAAGACTACTTTTCACAAGGGTTTGTATACTCCTCTTCCAGTTCCAAACCAGCCATGGGAAGATCTCAGTATGGACTTCATTGTTGCACTGCCCAGAACACAGAGGGGGAAAGATTCAATAATGGTGGTGGTTGATAGCTTTTCAAAGATGGCACATTTTATTGCTTGTAACACAACCAATGATGCTTCAGCAGTGGCAAATTTGTTCTTTAAGGAGATTGTCAGGTTACATGGAATTCCCAAGACGATTGTATCAGATCGAGATGTGAAGTTCTTGAGTTATTTCTGGAAGACTCTATGGAGATTGATGGGCACCAGATTGTTGTTCAGTATGTCTCACCATCCTCAGACTGATGGACAGACTGAAGTTACGAACAGAACAATTGGTATGTTGTTAAGAACACTGGTGAAGAAGACACTGAAGGATTGGGATCTGAAGCTTGCTCATGCTGAGTTTGCTTTCAACAGAGCTCCTAACTATTCCACCAGTAAATCCCCATTTGAAGTTTGTTATGGTGTCAATCCACTGACTCCCATTGACTTAATTCCATTTTCGATTGAACCAAAAGCAAGCATTGAAGCTGAAACCAGAGCAAAAGAAATAAAGAGAATTCATGGAGAAGTGAAGGCCAGAATAGAGAAGGCAAATGCCAGTTACAAGGCCAGAGCAAACAAGAATAGAAAGCAACCCAGTTTTTCACCAGGTGATCTTGTGTGGGTGCATCTGAGAAAAGAAAGGTTTCCAACAAAGAGAAAGAGTAAACTGATGCCCAGAGCTGAAGGTCCGTTCAAGATTCTGGAGAGATATGGTGATAATGCTTACAAGGTTGAGTTACCTGGAGACATGGCAGTTTCAAGTACTTTTAATGTGGGAGATCTGATGCCTTATCTGGAGGATGAGTACCTCGAAGACTTGAGGACAAGTCTCTTTTCAGAGGGGGAGAATGATGCGGAAATGACCAGATTCATTGAACTGGAGGAACCCAGTGAACTGAAGAAGGCAACTGAACTGATCATGCCCTCTGAACAAGCCATGTTGATTCTGCCAGCTGTAGCTCATTTCAGACAAGTCTTTTCTGAACCAGTTCAGTCACCAGTAGTAACATTTCTCTAGTGGCAAGCTCCAGATGACTGCTCCAGATGAATGCTCCAGTGACCACTACTGAAGGTGCTCCAGATGACGTGCTCCAGTGACCACTACTGAAGGTCCTCCAGATGACGTGCTCCAGTGACCACTACTGAAGGTCCTCCAGATGACGTGCTCCAGTGACCACTACTGAAGGTCCTCCAGATGACGTGCTCCAGTTTTTGTCTCCAGTTGCGGTCCAATTTATGTTCCAGTTACCAATTAATAAAGTCTCCACTGAAGTTGTTTGTAGGCCCAATAATAAAGAAGAATGACAGCCGTTAAAGAAGGCGCGTGTGACAGAACGTTTCTAACAATATTATGGGACCACTTGCAGGGGAATGTTTCTAGAAGCTTACGTGTCCATATTTTATTGGTCCAAATTACTTAGTGGCTTGCACATGACAGCTTTTATGTATTATTTTATTATTATGTCGTTAATTCCTAGGTAGAGCATGTGACTATAAATAGGGGTTCTATTTTTCATTGTAAAGTTGGTTGATGTTGAATGAAATTAATAGAGCAACCTCTATTTCTTACAAAAATCTTCTTTACCTTTATAGATCTTTGATCTTGGTGGTTAGGAGTGACCCCTTTATCAATATTTGTGGTGATTTATTCTTTATCAAATATTGTGGTGAGGTCTTTTAAATCTTCTGTTTCCTTTATCTATAGTCGTGGTGGCTAGGCCTTTATCGATTGTAGTGGTGGGGCGAAGTGTTTCCTTTATCCTTGATTCCGGTGGCTTAGCCTTTACGAGTCTTGGTGGTAGATTCTTTGATCTATCATTTTACTTTATTGTCTTGTTTAGTTGTTTGTTTCATATAAAATCCAGAAAATACCAAAAATAGTCTTCCGCTGTCGTTTGTCGCGTGATTTATGCATCAGCTAATCATTCTCGTGAAGTTAGTGTTGATGAATCCCAGCAAGGAAATGTTAGCCAGACCTGTTTTTGTTATGTTACTAGCGAAAAAGAGTCCATAAGAGCTGCTGGTGATAAATCATCGCTGATCCAAGAAGCCGAGCAAGCGGTACATTCGACTGGAACTCTCACTGATGAAGTCCAGCGAAAAGTGTACTCCAGTGAAGCTTTTACTGATGAAGATCCAACTGAAGATCCATCAGTTGAAGTTCAACAAGAAATGTCTATATGCCTGATGAAGAACTCTATACCTAATCAGTCACTTCCAGTCACAACTCAATGGCTTAAGGAAGGCAAAGGGGTAACAACTATTAGCCGAGCACTTGTGTTTAATTTCAGATTCAATTATTATGGTATCGGTTTTTGTGTTATTCCTATAAATGCTCGAATTTTGATGTTTGATAATGATTGTCATGATGGCCACTTGAACTGTTCATTGTGTGTTCGAAAGATGCAAGTCACTCTTAATCGTTTACGGTCTGATGAAATGATTAAGGCTAAATCTGATTCGTTGGCTGAGTATGGACTTAATTTCGGAAGTGTGTTCTGGTCTTTCAAGACAAATTTATGTCACTCTAGGGAATCATGAATTGCTTAGTAGCCCAGGAGTCGAAATGAAAAGCATTCTGGTTGGTATGTGTACTGGGCGATACTTGGTCTTTCCAGTTCTATTCCTTGTTACTTTGAAGAAACGTGATTCGTATGTGTGGGTAGAGAAGTGTAATCTCATGATAAACGTGCTCATCGTTACAACAAGTATTGAAGAGAAGAATCTGGTCTTTATTGATGTTTCCAAGTTTGATCGAGTTTCATATCTGTTGGTCCTTGAATTCGTACGTAATGGATCTCGAAATTTCTCACTCTCTATCAGCAATCTTGGAAGTTGATGTGTTGGAAATTCTTTATTTCAAGAAATCTGAAAATTCAAGATTTGTAACCGGGTGGGGATTATCAGAATTCGTTTATGACCTAAAGATGTTCAGAAATGAAAACTTAAGGCCTTACTTTAAGGACTTGAGGGCAAGTCCCAAAAAAGAGGGAGAGAATGATGCGGAAATGACCCCGAACCATTTCCACAAAAAAGGTTGGTTCGTATATTTGCTAATTGAAGAGAAGCAAGCAACCAATTACCCTTGGTTATCCTTTGTTAGCATTACACTACTGGTGTATATTGATCTTAATGCTAAGTCGAGCACTGAAGTTATGCAACCAAATCAAGTGTTGTTGGTCTTAAAGTTCATCAGTGACAAAACAAGTCCTGAGCAGCAACAAGTCTTTCTGAAACAACTTCAACTGATCACGACCAGTGAACTGGCCAGCACCAGATGCAACCAGCAAGTGTCCAGAACAGCAAGTCACACTTCAGTACATCAGCAAGTCTTTCCTCAGCAAGTATTCATCAATGACACTGGCCAGAGGTGGGTGTTCAGTACTTTACTTAAGTTATACTTCAGTGAGCGTTCACCAGTGATGAAGTTTACCAGACCCATCTCAGTTACACTTCAGTGGCCCATTTCAATTAGTTCTCAGTCCACCAGTGAAGTTAACCGCTGGACAGCTTCAGTGAATAACTCCAGTAAGTTGCTTCAGTCGAAATGCTCCAGATGGAAGACTCCAGTGAAGCAATTCCAAATCCATGCTGCAGTTGAAGATCCTCCAGATGCATTCTCCAGTGAAGATCCTCCAAATCACTTCTCCAGTGAAAATTCTCCAGAATCCGTAATGGATCTCGAAATTTCTCACTCTCTATCAGCAATCTTGGAAGTTGATGTGCTAGAAATTCTTTATTTCAAGAAATCTGAAAATTCAAGATTTGTAACCGGGTGAGGATTATCAGAATTCGTTTATGACCTGAAGATGTTCAGAAATGAAAACTTAAGTCCTTACTTTAAGGACTTGAGGGCAAGTCCCAAAAAAGAGGGAGAGAATGATGCGGAAATGACCCCGAACCATTTCCACAAAAAAGGTTGGTTCGTATATTTGCTAATTGAAGAGAAGCAAGCAACCAATTACCCTTGGTTATCCTTTGTTAGCATTACACTACTGGTGTATATTGATCTTAATGCTAAGTCGAGCACTGAAGTTATGCAACCAAATCAAGTGTTGCTGGTCTTAAAGTTCATCAGTGACAAAACAAGTCCTGAGCAGCAACAAGTCTTTCTGAAACAACTTCAACTGATCACGACCAGTGAACTGGCCAGCACCAGATGCAACCAGCAAGTGTCCAGAACAGCAAGTCACACTTCAGTACATCAGCAAGTCTTTCCTCAGCAAGTATTCATCAATGACACTGGCCAGAGATGGGTGTTCAGTACTTTACTTAAGTTATACTTCAGTGAGCGTTCACCAGTGATGAAGTTTACCAGACCCATCTCAGTTACACTTCAGTGGCCCATTTCAATTAGTTCTCAGTCCACCAGTGAAGTTAACCGCTGGACAGCTTCAGTGAATAACTCCAGTAAGTTGCTTCAGTCGAAATGCTCCAGATGGAAGACTCCAGTGAAGCAATTCCAAATCCATGCTGCAGTTGAAGATCCTCCAGATGCATTCTCCAGTGAAGATCCTCCAGATCACTTCTCCAGTGAAGATCCTCCAAATCCAGGCTCCAGTGAAGATCCACCAGACCCAGGCTCCAGTGAAGATCCTCCAGATGCATTCTCCAGTGAAGATCCTCCAAATCACTTCTCCAGTGAAAATTCTCCAGAATCCGTAATGGATCTCGAAATTTCTCACTCTCTATCAGCAATCTTGGAAGTTGATGTGCTAGAAATTCTTTATTTCAAGAAATCTGAAAATTCAAGATTTGTAACCGGGTGAGGATTATCAGAATTCGTTTATGACCTGAAGATGTTCAGAAATGAAAACTTAAGTCCTTACTTTAAGGACTTGAGGGCAAGTCCCAAAAAAGAGGGAGAGAATGATGCGGAAATGACCCCGAACCATTTCCACAAAAAAGGTTGGTTCGTATATTTGGTAATTGAAGAGAAGCAAGCAACCAATTACCCTTGGTTATCCTTTGTTAGCATTACACTACTGGTGTATATTGATCTTAATGCTAAGTCGAGCACTGAAGTTATGCAACCAAATCAAGTGTTGCTGGTCTTAAAGTTCATCAGTGACAAAACAAGTCCTGAGCAGCAACAAGTCTTTCTGAAACAACTTCAACTGATCACGACCAGTAAACTGGTCAGCACCAGATGCAACCAGCAAGTGTCCAGAACAGCAAGTCACACTTCAGTACATCAGCAAGTCTTTCCTCAGCAAGTATTCATCAATGACACTGGCCAGAGATGGGTGTTCAGTACTTTACTTAAGTTATACTTCAGTGAGCGTTCACCAGTGATGAAGTTTACCAGACCCATCTCAGTTACACTTCAGTGGCCCATTTCAATTAGTTCTCAGTCCACCAGTGAAGTTAACCGCTGGACAGCTTCAGTGAATAACTCCAGTAAGTTGCTTCAGTCGAAATGCTCCAGATGGAAGACTCCAGTGAAGCAATTCCAAATCCATGCTCCAGTTGAAGATCCTCCAGATCACTTCTCCAGTGAAGATCCTCCAGATCACTTCTCCAGTGAAGATCCTCCAGATCACTTCTCCAGTGAAGATCCTCCAGATCACTTCTCCAGTGAAGATCCTCCAGATCACTTCTCCAGTGAAGATCCTCCAGATCACTTCTCCAGTGAAGATCCTCCAGATCCAGGCTCCAGTGAAGATCCTCCTGATCCAGGCTCCAGTGAAGATCCTCCAGATCACTTCTCCAGTGAAGATCCTCCAGATCCATTCTCCAGTGAAGATCCTCCAGATCACTTCTCCAGTGAAGATCCTCCAGATCACTTCTCCAGTGAAGATCCTCCAGATCACTTCTCCAGTGAAGATCCTCCAGATCACTTCTCCAGTGAAGATCCTCCAGATCACTTCTCCAGTGAAGATCCTCCAGATCACTTCTCCAGTGAAGATCCTCCAGATCACTTCTCCAGTGAAGATCCTCCAGATCACTTCTCCAGTGAAGATCCTCCAGATCACTTCTCCAGTGAAGATCCTCCAGATCACTTCTCCAGTGAAGATCCTCCAGATCACTTCTCCAGTGAAGATCCTCCAGATCACTTCTCCAGTGAAGATCCTCCAGATCACTTCTCCAGTGAAGATCCTCCAGATCACTTCTCCAGTGAAGATCCTCCAGATCACTTCTCCAGTGAAGATCCTCCAGATCACTTCTCCAGTGAAGATCCTCCAGATCACTTCTCCAGTGAAGATCCTCCAGATCACTTCTCCAGTGAAGATCCTCCAGATCACTTCTCCAGTGAAGATCCTCCAGATCACTTCTCCAGTGAAGATCCTCCAGATCACTTCTCCAGTGAAGATCCTCCAGATCACTTCTCCAGTGAAGATCCTCCAGATCACTTCTCCAGTGAAGATCCTCCAGATCACTTCTCCAGTGAAGATCCTCCAGATCACTTCTCCAGTGAAGATCCTCCAGATCCAGGCTCCAGTGAAGATCCACCAGATCCAGGCTCCAGTGAAGATCCTCCAGATCACTTCTCCAGTGAAGATCCTCCAGATCACTTCTCCAGTGAAGATCCTCCAGATCACTTCTCCAGTGAAGATCCTCCAGATCACTTCTCCAGTGAAGATCCTCCAGATCACTTCTCCAGTGAAGATCCTCCAGATCACTTCTCCAGTGAAGATCCTCCAAATCACTTCTCCAGTGAAGATCCTCCAGATCACTTCTCCAGTGAAGATCCTCCAGATCACTTCTCCAGTGAAGATCCTCCAAATCCAGGCTCCAGTGAAGATCCACCAGATCCAGGCTCCAGTGAAGATCCTCCAAATCCAGGCTCCAGTGAAGATCCTCCAGATCCAGGCTCCAGTGAAGATCCTCCAGATCACTTCTCCAGTGAAGATCCTCCAGATCACTTCTCCAGTGAAGATCCTCCAGATCACTTCTCCAGTGAAGATCCTCCAGATCACTTCTCCAGTGAAGATCCTCCAGATCACTTCTCCAGTGAAGATCCTCCAAATCACTTCTCCAGTGAAGATCCTCCAGATCACTTCTCCAGTGAAGATCCTCCAGATCACTTCTCCAGTGAAGATCCTCCAGATCACTTCTCCAGTGAAGATCCTCCAGATCACTTCTCCAGTGAAGATCCTCCAAATCACTTCTCCAGTGAAGATCCTCCAGATCACTTCTCCAGTGAAGATCCTCCAGATCACTTCTCCAGTGAAGATCCTCCAGATCACTTCTCCAGTGAAGATCCTCCAGATCCAGGCTCCAGTGAAGATCCTCCAGATCACTTTGGCTATAAATAGGGCTTATTTTCTCTTTGTAAATCAGTAGTTTTTGATGTTGAATGAAATTAATATAGCAGCCTCTATTTCTTACAAAAATCTTCTTTTACCTTTATAGATCTTTGATCTTGGTGGTTAGGAGTGACCCCTTTATCAATATTTGTGGTGACTTGTTCTTTATCAAATATTGTGGTAAGGTCTTTTAAATATTCGGTTTCCTTTATCTATAATCGTGGTGGCTAGACCTTTATCGATTGTAGTGGTGGGGCGGAGTGTTTCCTTTATCCTTGATTGCGGGGCTTAGCCTTTACGAGTCTTGGTGGTGGATTCTTTTATCTATCTTTTTATTTATTTGCCTTATTTATTTGTTTGTTCCATTAAAATCCAGAAAATACCAAAAATAGTCTTCCGCTGTCGTTTGTCGCGTGATTTACGCATCAGTTACGATGTACTTTTGACTTCAAAGAAGTATGAAAATTTTTTGAATTGGCATCGCCTACATCCAACCACTCAATTTTAGCTTTTTGTTTGAGAAATTTCTCTTCATCAAGTCGCACTTCATAAAAAGTCTTAAGGCAACTCGCCTCCTTTTCACGTAATTGAGAATCCAAAGGGTTGTGATCTATAGCAGCTTGAATCTCATCCAACTCCTTCCTTGCTGAGTCAACACGTACATGCAAATTGCCTTGCTTGTAAAGAAGTTTACGCAAAGGAGACTTAAGGCTCTTTAACTTCTTCACTAGTCGATACATATGATGCCCCTTCACTTCTTTCTCCCATTCTTCCATCACAGCCTCTAAAAAACCCTCTTTATTAATAAGGAAATTTGCAAATTTAAAAGGTCTCGGTTTGTTTCTGGTGACAGATGGTAGTTTAAGCACACAAGGCGAGTGATCAGAAATTCGATATGGTTGAAACCACGCACAAGCTGCTCGGAAACTATCAATAAACTTCATATTGCCCATGACACAATCAATTTTCTTAAAAATTCCTATGCCTTTCTTTGGTTTCTGATTCCATGTAAAATGCAAACCAGAGCTATTGATATCCATCACCTCAATTTGTTCTACACATTCCCTAAAATCATGCATTCCACAATCGATTGTCGAGGAACCCATAAGATTATCTTCGAAATGTAAAGATGAATTAAAATCCCCAAGAATAACCCATCGTTGATCACGAACAAAAACTTTGAATCTATTCAATTCATACCATAATTCCCGCCTTGTTTTATAATAATTCGCTGCATATACAAAGGAACAAAAAAGGATTTTCTTATCCAACTTAAAAACAACTTGAGCATGTAGCACCTGATCAGTTTGAGAAATAACCATCAAGTCTACCACATCAGTATTCCAACCCACAATAATACGAGTTCCCTTACTACATAAACCCCCATTCGACGTCCAGTCCCATGTTCTACATATTTTTTTACAAATATCATACAAACGACTAACGTCCACATGAGATTCCAAAATCGTACATACATTCAAATGATGTTTATCCACTAGTTGCCGAACCTCCTTTTGTTTCAGAGGGGCGGTTCAACCCCCTATATTCCATGAAGCGATACTACCCATTAAGACCATTTGTACCGGGAGTGCTTGCCCCCTCAGAATTATTCTTATTATCACTGGAGTCTTTTGTATGCTGAATAGAGTCCTCCAAAATCACTTATTCCTCATCATCCGAATCCACATCAAAGAATTTCTTTTTCTTCTCTTTTGCAAGTTCCACACGATCTGCCTCATCAACCTCTTGCAACACCGGATCATTCACACCATCACCATATTCAAATAACAACTCGTACTTATTCTTGGTATTGATGCTAGTATCTCCTGGTGGTTTATCAACCGAACCTGATGTAGATGGAACATCCTTTGGTACCTTTTGCTTATTGACAGGTCGATATTCAAACTTTGGTTTTTGCTTATTAAGATTAAATCCCTTTTGTTGTTGCACCTTTTTACGCCCTTGGACTTCAATAAAACCATCATCATCAACTTTAGGTTTTTGCTTTGAAATTCGAACCTGCTTAGGGCATTCAATAGAATTATGCCCAAAAATACAACAGTGAGCACACCTTGGTGGGTTCCACTCATATTCCACCTTCATGATTTCCTTCGTGTAACCATCCCCTTCCATATTTGGTATTGCAATGGATAATTCATCCTTGAGCTCCTGATCAGCTGATATTTCAATTAAAGCTCTTGCATAACTGCTACGTCCCCAAGCCTCAGTACACATAGACGTAGTGTATGAGTCAAGGAGTTTAGGATTACCCAATCTCGAAGCTAGCATACTTAAACCATCATCTGAATAGGCTGCAATAGGAACATTATGTATCTTTATCCAAACCAAAATCTCCTTGATTTCTTCCTTAACCAGCTTTGCTGATGGTGACCACAACATAAGAAACAAAGGCATACTCCTAATTACCCAAGGTCCCTTTTCCAAAACACTATTCATTCCTTGTTTATCCGAGAACTTAAAAAAGAAAAACCCATTTGCATTCATCATGACTTTCTGCAAGCCAAACTTCGTCCAGTTTGATTTAGCAAAGTATTCAACAACTGGATAAGCAATCCTAGTACCCAAAAAATACCCAACGAGAGTGTTAGCAAACTTATCTTGGACGCTTCTGACCGACTCTTTAGGCAACACAACATCAACATCACTTAACGATATCATGTTATCAATTTTCCTAAAATTCACCACCTGTTTGATGCTACCAGCTTTCAACTTTGCTGCATAGGAAACATTACCATTGTCCTTTTCATGCTCATTTGCAGAACCAGCTTGTTTCGAATTAGCATTGCTTCCATCAGAATTTGCAGGTACCTCAATAGGCTGCGGTTCACTCAGAATGCTCTTTTCACTCAAATTCTTAGCAGTATCTTGTGAATTAACATTCAGATCATGACCACCAGATTTTTCAGATTTATTATGATCCCCATCAGGAGTTTGATAAGTGGTATAACCACCACCTGATGATTCATCCAAATTTCTGACATCCCCAACACTTGAAACAACATCTACTCCCCCATTAACTGGATCTGTAGCAGTCGAGGATGGTTCTCCATTTTTACTACCTGTATCAGAAGTGTTATTACCACTATTCGAATCGGAAACAGGAGTTTTAGCATCGACAGAAGGGGTTGTTCGCCCTTTATTAGGGCTGTCACCTTTTTTCTTCTTGCCCGACATGTCTCTTTGAACAAAGGAATCCGATCGTAATCGAGTAAAGCGTTCCTCTAAAGCTTTGAGATCAAAAGCTGGACAATCTCTCTTCATACAATAAACACCATGCAAACAATAACCCTAATAAACCACAAGCGACAATAAAACAATCAAAAAACCCTAACCCTAAAAACCCTAACTTGTAAATCGATCACCTTAACCCCTTAACAAGTCCGAATTAATCTAGCTAAACTACACTAGGTAGCCGCGATTACAGACCAGGTAAGAGATCAGGAAGAAAGAAATAACAAAACTAGGGTTTTAAAGACGAAAAGAAACGAAACAAAAACCCTAAAAACGTGACTCCTAAACGAAAAATAGTAAAACGAAGATGAGATCAAAAATACAATAAAAAAGAAAAACCCATTTGCATTCATCATGACTTTCTGCAAGCCAAACTTCGTCCAGTTTGATTTAGCAAAGTATTCAACAACTGGATAAGCAATCCTAGTACCCAAAAAATACCCAACGAGAGTGTTAGCAAACTTATCTTGGACGCTTCTGACCGACTCTTTAGGCAACACAACATCAACATCACTTAACGATATCATGTTATCAATTTTCCTAAAATTCACCACCTGTTTGATGCTACCAGCTTTCAACTTTGCTGCATAGGAAACATTACCATTGTCCTTTTCATGCTCATTTGCAGAACCAGCTTGTTTCGAATTAGCATTGCTTCCATCAGAATTTGCAGGTACCTCAATAGGCTGCGGTTCACTCAGAATGCTCTTTTCACTCAAATTCTTAGCAGTATCTTGTGAATTAACATTCAGATCATGACCACCAGATTTTTCAGATTTATTATGATCCCCATCAGGAGTTTGATAAGTGGTATAACCACCACCTGATGATTCATCCAAATTTCTGACATCCCCAACACTTGAAACAACATCTACTCCCCCATTAACTGGATCTGTAGCAGTCGAGGATGGTTCTCCATTTTTACTACCTGTATCAGAAGTGTTATTACCACTATTCGAATCGGAAACAGGAGTTTTAGCATCGACAGAAGGGGTTGTTCGCCCTTTATTAGGGCTGCCACCTTTTTTCTTCTTGCCCGACATGTCTCTTTGAACAAAGGAATCCGATCGTAATCGAGTAAAGCGTTCCTCTAAAGCTTTGAGATCAAAAGCTGGACAATCTCTCTTCATACAATAAACACCATGCAAACAATAACCCTAATAAACCACAAGCGACAATAAAACAATCAAAAAACCCTAACCCTAAAAACCCTAACTTGTAAATCGATCACCTTAACCCCTTAACAAGTCCGAATTAATCTAGCTAAACTACACTAGGTAGCCGCGATTACAGACCAGGTAAGAGATCAGGAAGAAAGAAATAACAAAACTAGGGTTTTAAAGACGAAAAGAAACGAAACAAAAACCCTAAAAACGTGACTCCTAAACGAAAAATAGTAAAACGAAGATGATCAGATCACCAAAAGAGATACAATGATCACAATCGATTACCATAATCAAGTAGAAGACCACGAAATTAGGGCAGAAAAAAGAAAAGAAGGATAGGTTTCGAAATCGCCATTAACACATTTAACTTAGGCAATTTAATACTACTTTCTTCATAGCATGGATTTAGATTGTAAATAAACGCTAATTAAGGAAATGTTGAGACACACCTAAACTACCTTTTGAGGAAAGTTTTAATGAATGTCTTGAAAAACACTTAGTCATTAAAATCAAGCCTATGGCTTGATGAAAGGACAAGACTATGCAATCGTACATTTGTTTTACTCATGCAAAATCTTATGACTAAAAGGAAATCCTTAATTAAAGAAGTTTAAGATACACTTAAGCTACCTATTTGAGGCAAGCTTTAATGATTGTCTTAAATAAGAACTAGGTTATTAAGATCAAATCTAGGATTTGATGGATTCTTGCAAGTTGTGCAAGATCACATGACTAGTAGTAAATTCTTGAGGTGATTTAAGAACTAAATATGCTCATAAGTGAATAAATGTTAGTTTCTTGGAATATCATTATTGCTACAAAACTAATTTAATATCCCTCTTATGATAAAAGATTCATTTTTCGTTTTGGAACGAAAGGATCCCACTTTGAGGAATCTTGATCAATTTTTAATAAAGGGAACAATTTTTTTTTTGGGTAAGGGGATTTAAACCCCGGTGAAATTTCATTAATACCCAAAACAATAAGTACAAGTGGTATGGCTGAAGTACCAAACCAGTTCATATATATGACAGGCCATATATACGTGACAAAATAACAATACAACCTAACTACAAGCACAGCCAACTACATGTAATCAAAGAATTACATAAAAAATTTAAAACGACAGGCTGGTCAAGATTCCAAAACGATCGAAATACTGCGAAAGGCTGAAATTAATGTAGCTTCCACATATCAACTATAGCCGCACTCCTACTCAAATTCTTGAATGTCATGCCAGCAAGCTTTAGTCGAACAGTGTTGACAATAACTTCTTTCAACACGGCAGGGGATCTTACATTATTAGAGAACATCCAATTATTACTCTCTTGCCAAATACAATACGAAGTAGCAGCAACCAAGATCTTGCCTATTACACTTTTAACAGAGTTAATAGGTAAAGGCAGGAGCCAATCAACAATGTCACACCATTTAGCCGAAACTTGTTGCATAGTAGCTAGATGTCTTACTTGAAACCATACCTGCAACGAATAATTACATTCGAAAAAGAGATGGGAATGAGAATCAGGACCTCTTTTGCACAAGGGGCAGCAAACAAGTCTAAGATTTACAGCACCTCCTACTTCCCATGGTTTTAGTCGATCATGAGTCTTTAGCTTATTACGGAAAATCAACCACATATGAAAAGCATGACGAGGAATAGCTTGAGGAAACCATATAAGCTTCATCCATGAAACAGGGTCAGCCCTTTTCCTAATCGATTGCCATACCATAGCTGTTGAAAACAATTGCTCCATACCTTCGTGGTCCTTCCATACTATCTCATCCTTTGAATTTAGACGAAGGCGAGGCCGAGTCACATTTAATAAAACAGGAAAAAGATCCATCCAAGCACTCGGCCAGTTCCACCCCGTTTCATTAACAATATCAGCTACTTTTGAGTTTATGTTGAAACCAGCCATAACCACATGACGAGGAGTGAGGTGATTCCAAAGCGGGCCCTGAGTATCCCATTTATCAAACCATGTAGAAGTAGAACTACCATCACCCAACTTAGACCAAACATGGGGTCTAATAATATCTCTTAATTGAAGAATTTTCCTCCAACCAAAGCTCATTCCAGCTTGAGTATTAACCGACCAGAAGTTTCTATCTTTAAGCCTGTATGAGTAAATCCACTCAACCCATAGAGATTTCCTGCGGTTAATTATACTCCAAGAATGACTTGCCATGAGACTAGTATTTGTTTCAGAGATCTTCCTTATGCCCAAACCTCCTTCACTTTTCAGAAGACAAATAGAACTCCATGCTACCTTAGATTTGCCCTTTAGGAGAGCACCCCCACTCCATAGAAACCCCCGCATTTTCTGTTCAAGTTCCTTAATAATTCTGACAGGAAGTATAAACACAGATGACCAGTAAATGTATAAGGACGACAAAACTGATATCACAAGTTGAAGCCTCCCAGCAAAAGACAGCGATTTATTCTTCCAATCCGATATACGTTTTTCCATCCTTTCAACCATAACGCAACAATCTTTATTGAGCAAGTTAGACGAGATCAGTGGAACCCCCAAATAACGGATAGGAAGTGAGCCCTCTTCAAATGGCATAGAAGTCAAGATCTGTTGCTTAACATGGTCCGCCACATTGTTGAAGAAAACAGTACTTTTTGTTATACTTGGAACTAAACCAGAGACATCTTTAAACCTAGAAAGAGCCTCCATAATTACTTGTGCTGAAATAGCATCACCACGGGCAAATAGGAACAAATCATCAGCAAAACACAAGTTTATAATACGTTGCTTATCACATCGGTTATTAAACTTGTATTGTGAATTCTTAACCATTTTATTCAGAATCAACGATAATACCTCCATTACAATAGTGAAAAGGTAGGGTGACATAGGGTCCCCTTGGCGAAGCCCCCTTTTGCCTTTGAAATATCCATGAAGATCACCATTTATGCTAATAAAGAACGTGGTACTGGTCACACAAGCCAAGGGAACAATTTTGGTTGTGATTAAACGGAAACGTTAGATTTCTGAATCTGAAAGAAGTTTAGAAATGTCAAGTTAAAATCTGGACATTCAGAACAGTTATTGTGGAAGTATTCGATGAGTAAAATTGCCCAATACATGCCACGTTCCAATTTAGTATATTTTATCCATGAATGGTTTTAAGATCATTCTAAATTGCCATTACCGGTCGCACACATGGGAATGATAGTGAGAGAAAGGTTTCTATTAGCTTGGGAGCTAAGGTCATTAGCTTTTGGGTGATATAGTGGTCGTAAGAGAGATACGAGCCTTACTCACAAGTATTTGATGACTCGAATATTGGCTGACCCGCCCCGAGATCACTTCTTGGATTATAAGTCAATTAAGTGAATCTCGAAGTGATTCCATCCGTGAGTATCCTTTGACTTGTTAAATGCATAGGCGTAGGCCTGGACCATGTCGATCATTTGCTTTGATTTAGTTCCGAACCGGATATCTTTACCGGCCGTAGTAGGGCTACTTTGGGTAAATGTGAGATATGGAAAGGGTGTATGCATTTAGTAATAGGAATTCGCTCCCAATTGTGGTTTGATAGTAAACTCGGCCTATGACAGCTTGATATAGTAGTGAAATGTATGGCCATACTGCGAATAGTTCGGAATGCTATTATCAAGGAAGTCATAAAGGGTTTAAATTCTATTTGGCAATTGACTTTATCCTCGTGCCAAAATGGCATGCATCATTAAGCGTGAATGAGACACGGATGTACTTGCGTGAGTGAACGCATAAAGAATCAAATTCTTTAAGTGATTAAAGAAACCGTCATAGGGTTGATGATGGAAGGTTTTATGGAAAAACAAACCTCAGAGGTCCTTGGGGGCATACTTTGGGTTGCTAGCAACAAGGTATGTCATTATGGTTATTAGGATCTACGAAGAGTCCACAAGTGGGAGTTTTTAAATTGTGTGAACTTTCGTGCAATCACATGATAATGGACACCTTATAGAATGTTTGCAATCACTAACTGGCACTCTAGAATCCTTTCTGATGCTTATCCAGATGGGTGATACATATACAAAGTTATAAACAACATTAGAGCACTTGCAATACTCCAAGTTGTATCCGTATTGATGCGTAAATCACGCGACAAAGACAGCGGAAGACTATTTTTGGTATTTTCTGGATTTTAACATGAAACAAATCATAAAACAAGACTATAAAAAAATGATAGATAAAAGAATCCACCACCAAGATTCGTAAAGGCCACGCCACCGGAATCAAGGATAAAGGAAACACTCCGCCCCACCACTATAATCGATAAAGGTCTAGCCACCACGATTACAGATAAAGAAAACCAAAGATTTAGACCTCACCACAATATTTGATAAAGGACGAACCACCACAAATATTGATAAAAGGGTCACTCCTAACCACCAAGATCAAAGATCTCTAAAGGTAAAAGAAGATTTTAAGAAATAGAGGCTGCTCTATTAATTTCATTCAATTCAACATAACATCCTTTACAATGAAAAAGAGCACTATTTATAGCCACATGCTATTACCTAGGAATTAACTAAATACAATAAAATAATCAGAAAGCTGTCATGTGCTAAGGACAGCCACTAATTTATCAACCAATGGGAAATGGACAGATAAAGCTTCTAGAAAGATTCCTTCTGCACAAGGGCCCACAAACCGTTAGGATTAACGTTGTCACACGCTCCTCCCTTATCTTCTTTGACAGCTGTCATTCCTTCTTTATTGGGTCCACAAATACGTGACTGGAACAATCTTTATTAATGATAACTGGAACGTAAATCTGGAGATTCCACTGGAGACTTAAATCTGGAGCATCCATCTGGAGACTAGACTGGAGCTGGTCACTGGAGTGCTTCAGTGGAGAACTTCACTGGTGGATCACTACTGGTTGTCACTGGAGACTCTTTCCATTGGAGAAGTGTTACCACTGGTGACTGGACTGGTCAGTGAACAATTGTCTGAAATGGGTATTGCTTGCAGGATTAGCATGGCCTGCTCACATGGCATTATTCGTTCAGTTCTATCCTTCAGTTCAGTTGACTTCTCCAGTTCACTGGTGTCATTCAGTTCAGTGAACCTGGACATTTCCACATCAATCCCCTCCTCTAAGAAAGGACTTGTCCTCAAGTCCTCGAGGTATTCATCTTCCAGATAAGGCATCAGATGCCCGACATTAAAAGTACTTGAAACTGACATATCTCCAGGTAACTCAACTTTATAAGCATTATCACCATACCTTTCCAGAATCTTGAATGGTCCTTCAGCTCTGGGCATCAACTTGTTCTTCCTTCTTGCTGTAAATCTTTCTTTTCTGAGCTATACCCAAACTAGATCACCTGGAGCAAAACTGGACTGCTTTCGATGCTTGTTTGCTCTCGCCTTGTCAGTGGATTGACACCATAACAAACTTCAAATGGGGATTTACTGGTTGAATAATTTGGAGCTCTGTTGAAAGCAAACTCAGCATGAGCAAGCTTCAGATCCCAATCCATCTGTGTCTTCTTCACCAGTGTTCTTAATAACATACCAATTGTTTTGTTTGTGACTTCAGTCTGTCCATCAGTCTGAGGATGGTGAGACGTACTGAACATCAATCTGGTACCCATCAGTCTCCATAAGGTCTTCCAGAAATAACTCAGAAACTTCACATCTCTATCTGAAACAATTGTTTTTGGAATTCCATGCAAATGAACAATTTCTTTGAAAAATAGATTTGCAACTGCTGAAGCATCATTTGTGGTGTTGCAGGGAACAAAATGTGCCATTTTTGAAAATCGATCAACAACCACCATTATTGAGTCTTTTTCCTCTCCGAGTTCTGGGTAGTGCAACAATGAAATCCATACTGAGATCTTCCCATGGCTGACTTGGAACTAGAAGAGGAATATACAGTCCTTTGTGAAAAGTAGCCTTCGCCTGGTGACAAGTTGGACAGCGACTGATGATATTCTGAACATCCTTCAGTAAACTTGGCCAGTAGAAGTGTTTAGTGAGAATCTCTCCAGTTTTGTTAATAACAAAATGGCCAGCCGGACCTCCTCCATGTGCTTCCCTTATCAGTAAATCTCTAATAGAACCCTTTGGAATACACAACTTTCCATTCTTGAATAAGAAACCATCTTGAACAACAAATGGTCCTTTCTGATTAGCTTCAGTGAGGCGATCAGCGAAGTCTGGATCAGCAGCATACAACTCTTTAATGAAAGAATATCCAAGAACTCTTGCCTCCAGAATTGATAACAACGAATATCGTCTGGAAAGTGCATCAGCAACAACATTAGCCACTCCAGCTTTGTGCTTAGAAACAAAAGAATAAGACTGCAAAAATTCCACCTATTTTGCATGTCTGGCATTAAGTTTATGTTGACCATTAATGAACTTCAGTGCTTCATGGTCAGAAAATAAGACAAACTGCTTTGGCTTCAGATAATGTGACCAGTGAGTGATAGCACGAATAATTGCATAAAATCACTGGCGTCACACTCTAACTCAAACAACTGATCAAAATCTGGCAAGGATAGAACTGGAGCTGAACTGAGCTCCAGTTCAAATACACCTTTCTTCAGACGGTCAGTGATTGGAGCCACAACTGTAGAGAAATTTTGGATAAATCTTCTATAAAAAGATGCCAGTCCATGAAAACTCCTAACTTCAGTGATTGTAGTTGGAACTGGCCATGATCTGATGGCTTCTACCTTTGAAGAATCCATGAAAATACCTTCTTTTGAAACAACATACCCCAGAAATATTACACTTTCAACCATGAAATCACATATCTCCAGTTTACCATACAACTGGTGCCTTCTCAGTAATTCAAACACATTTCTTAAATGGTTAACATGTTCAGCTTCAGTTTTTGAATATACAAGATGATGTGTAAATCACGCGACAAACGACAGCGGAAGACTATTTTTGGTATTTTCTGGATTTTATGTGAACAAACAATCAAACAAGACAATTAAAATAAAAATGATAGGTAAAGAATCCACCACCAAGACTCGTAAAGGCTAAGCCACCGGAATCAAGGATAAAGGAAACACTCCGCTCCACCACTATAATCGATAAAGGCCCAGCCACCACGATTACAGATAAAGGAAACCGAAGATTTAAAGACCTCACCACAATATTTGATAAAGAACAAGTCACCACAAATATTGATAAAGGGGTCACTCCTAACCACCAAGATCAAAGATGTATAAAGGTAAAAGAAGATTTTTGTAAGAAATAGAGACTGCTCTATTAATTTCATTCAACATCAAAAACTCATTTACAAAGAGAAAATAAGCCCCTATTTATAGCCACAAGCTATTACCTAGGAAATAACGAAATACAATAAAATAATCAAAAAGCTGACATGCGCTAAGGACAACCACTAATTTATTAACCAATAAGAAATGGACAGAGTGGCTTCTAGAAATATTCCCTGCACGTGGTCCCATAATACCGTTAGAAACGTCATTGTCACATGCGCCTTCCTTTCAACAGCTGTCATTCTTCTTTGTTGGGCCCACAATCATGGGACTTCAGTGGGGACTTTATTATCTGGAAACTGGAGATAAATATCTGGACTTCTACTGGAGACACAATCTGGAGCACTTCACTGGTGGACCTTCAGTAGTGGTCACTGGAGCATTTATCTGGAACAGACATCTGGAGCTGGTCACAGGAGAACATCACCGGTGGATTATCAGTGTTGGTCACTGGAGTTTCTCGCCACTTGAGTAGTGTTACTGGTGACTGGACTGGTTCAGAAAAGACTTGTCTGAAATGGGCCACTGCTGGCAGAATCAACATGGCTTGTTCAGATGGCATTATCAGTTCAGTTTCTTTCAGCTCAGTTAGATTCTTCAGTTCGCTGGGTTTCTCCAGTTCAGTGAATCTGGACATTTCCGCATCATTCTCCCCCTCTGAAAAGAGACTTGTCCTCAAGTCTTCGAGGTACTCATCCTCCAGATAAGGCATCAGATCTCCCACATTAAAAGTACTTGAAACTGCCATATCTCCAGGTAATTCAACCTTGTAAGCATTATCGCCATATCTTTCCAGAATCTTGAATGGACCTTCAGCTCTGGGCATCAGTTTACTCTTTCTCTTTGCTGGAAACCTTTCTTTTCTCTGATGCACCCACACAAGATCACCTGGTGCAAAACTGGGTTGCTTTTTTATTCTTGTTTGCTCTGGCCTTGTAACTGGTATTTGCTTTCTCTATTCTGGCCTTCACTTCTGCATGAATTCTCTTGATTTCCTTCTCTCTGGCTTCAGCTTCAATACTGGCTTTTGGCTCAATCGTAAAAGGAATTAAATCAATGTGAGTCAGTGGATTGACACCATAACAGACTTCAAATGGGGATTTACTGGTAGAATAGTTAGGAGCTCTGTTGAAAGCAAACTCAGCATTAGCAAGCTTCAGATCCCAATCTTTCAGTTTTTCTTCACCAGTGTTCTTAACAGCATACCAATCGTTCTGTTGGTGACATCAGTCTGTCCATCAGTCTGAGGATGATGAGACGTACTAAACATCAACCTGCTACCCATCAGTCTCCATAATGTCTTCCAGAAATAACTTAAAAACTTTACATCCCTATCTGAAACAATCGATTTGGGAATTCCATGCAATCTAACAATTTCTTTAAAGAACAGATTCGCCACTGCCGAAGCATCATTTGTTGTATTACAAGCAACAAAATGTGCCATTTTTGAAAATCGGTTAACGACCACCATAATTGAATCTTTTCCCCTCTGGGTTCTGGGCAGTGCAACAATAAAATCCATACTAAGATCCTCCCAAGGATGGTTTGGAACTGGAAGAGGAGTGTATAATCCTTTGTGAAAAATGTCTTTGCCTGGTGACTAGTTGGACAGCGACTGATAATATTCTGAACGTCCTTCAGTAGACTTGGCCAGTAGAAATGTTCAGTCAAGATCTCTCCAGTTTTGTTGATTCCAAAATGACCAGCTAGACCTCCTCCATGTGCTTCTCTTATCAGTAAATCTCTAATCGAACCTCTGGGAATGCACAACCTTCCATTCTTAAATAAGAAACCATCTTGTACAGTAAATGGTCCCTTCTGATTATCTTCAGTGAATTTTTCAGAAAAATCTGGGTCTGCAGCATATAATTCCTTTATAAATGAAAACCCAAGCACTCTTGCTTCTAGAATAGATAACATTGAGTATCTTCGTGATAATGCATCAGCAACAATATTACAAACTCCAGCTTTATGCTTTGAAACAAATGAATAAGACTGTAAGAATTCTACCCATTTGGCATGTCTGGCATTAAGCTTGTGCTGACCATTTATAAACATCAGTGCTTCGTGATCAGAGAATAAGACAAACTGCTTTGGCTTCAGATAATGTGACCAGTGAGTGATAGCACGAATAATGGCATAAAATTCTTTATCATAAGTGTTGTACTTCAGTTTAGATCCATTCAGCTTCACACTGAAGTATGCAACTGGACGCCCTGCTTGTACTAACACTGAACCAATACCACTCCACTGGCGTCACACTCTAATTCAAACAACTGATCAAAATCTGGCAAAGATAGAACTGGAGCTGAACTGAGTTTTTCCTTCAGTGACTCAAAAGCCAACTGGGTTGACTTAGGCCAGTCAAACACACCTTTCTTCAAACAATCAGTGATTGGGGCTACAACTGTAGAGAAGTTCTTGATAAACCTTCTATAAAAAGAAGCCAGTCCGTGAAAACTTCTTACTTTAGTGATTGAAGTAGGAACTGGACATGATCTGATGGCTTCTACTTTTGAAGGGTCAATAGAAATTCCTTCTTTTGAAACAACATACCCCAGAAATATTACACTCTCTACCATAAAATCACATTTCTCCAGTTTACCATATAACTGGTGTCTCCTCGGTAAATCAAACACATCTCTTAAATGATTAACATGCTCAGCTTCAGATTTTGAATATACTAAAATATCATCAAAATAAACAACAACAAACTGACCAATAAAAAACGAATAACTCCTTTCCAAAAACAAACCCTAATGATGATTTTCCTTCCTTTTCCCTTGGCAATTAGCTCGATCTTCTCTAGTTGATCTTGTTAATGTGTCCCTCTCCTTGATTTTCGAATCTAGTGATGTGCATGTTAGAGATTTGTCTAGGGTTTTTTGATTAATTGTCACTCGTTTCTTTTTTCTGCCATTACCCTAGATTGTTTTAATTGTTTTTCCTGATCGGTTACCTTGCTTGGATCGCGGCTGCCCTCGTGTAGTTTAGCTAGATCATTAAGCTTGTTAACAGGTTAAGGGGACAGTTTAACGTTTTAGGGTTTTTTAGGGTAGAGCAATGATACTGATGATGTTGCAGCCCCTTTGGATACTACTGATGCATCGCTTCATAAGGACCTGCATGGGAGTGATGATCACCCTGAAAAAGATAAGGTTAATGCAAATAATGAAAAATTGAACGATGTTTTGCATGAGGAGAAGAAGTCTACTGCTGGATCATATGTTGCTGCTGTTAAGCAGAATGAGACGATTAAAAAGGTAAACTTTCGATTGATGGATGTAAATTCTACTACAGAAGGTGTTGATCTTTTAATTCCTCTTGCATCGGTCATTGAGGTTAATAGTCGATTTTTGAACTCTCTTTATGGTTATTTTTTGGGAGATAGATTGGCTTTTCCTGTGGTTGAAATGTATGTTAAGAATGCTTGGGCGAAATTTGGATTGAAAAAGGTCATGATGAATACGGCGGGGTTCTTTTTCTTTCAATTTGAGTCGAAAGAGGGAATGCTTCAAGTTTTAGAAAAAGGACCATGGATGATACGGTCTATACCTATCTTCTTAAATGAATGGAACCCTAATGTTTCATTGTCTAAAGTGGATATGACCAATGTTCCGGTGTGGGTCAAATTATATGATGTGCCATTGGCAGCTTATACGGAAGATGGTCTTAGCATGCTTGCATCAAAATTGGGTAAACCAATTTTACTTGATTCTTATACCAGTCATATATGTGTGAACTCTTGGGGTAGACATTCTTATGCAAGGGCTCTGATTGAAATTGATGCAACACGAGGTTTTAAAGAGCAGTTAGTAATTGGTATTCCTAATGTTAATGGTGGGGGTTTTTCCAAGGAAACGGTGTCTATTGAATATGAATGGCGACCACCTCACTGCTTGCATTGTAATGTTTTTGGTCATAATGATAAAAATTGTCCTGTGCAAGTCACTGTGGCTCCTGAAAAACAAAAGGAGGAGGAATTTATCACGGTTAATAGGAAGAAGAAAAAGAACAAAGGTAAGCAAGTGGAGGGAATTAGATTTACTAAGCCTAAACCGAAATTTATTTATCGAGCAATACCACCTGGACAACCTGGACAGTCAACTAAAGGAGAGTCATCTTCTCATAAACAGGATTCTAACAAAGCTGATCCTAAGCCAACGCCTTCTAAAAAACAACCAGATACGGGTTTTTTTACGAGCAATCCGTATTCAGTGTTGGAGGAGCATGATGTTGAGGACCCCTTAATGGATGGGTCACAATTGCAGAATAAAGGGGAGCTAAGGAAAGTCTCTCGTGATGAGAATGACCCGTTTGGAAGTGATGAGGATGAGGTAGAAGATGTGTTTGATGAGCAGGCTGAATATTTAAAGAAATATAATATAGGGGCAAGCACTCCTAAGCAGCCGGTTTCCAATGTATAATATAGCATCTTGGAATATACGGGGGATGAACCAAACCCCCAAACAAAAAGAGGTTCGTCAGATTGTTGCTGAAAATCATTTATGTGTATGTGCAATTTTAGAATCCCATGTTCTTTCTGCTAATCTTCAGAACTTATGTTCGAAGGTGTTTCCCAGATGGAATTGGGCTTCTAATGCTAGTTCGTGTGTTAAAGGACCTCGTATTATTTTGGGATGGGATACTAATGTTGTTGATGTTATGATTTTATCTCAAACTGATCAGGTTATACACACTCAGATTATTCTTAAGGACGAAAAGAAGGTCTTATTGTGTTCTTTTGTTTATGCTCATAACCGCTATACTCAAAGACGTGTTCTTTGGCATGATTTGGGTATGCATAAGGTTTCTGTTCATAATAATTCATGGTGTATTTTGGGAGATTTTAATGTAGCTTTAAACTTAGAAGATAAGTCAACAGGCAGTTCTAATATGGATATTGCCATGAGAGAGTTTAAAGAGTGTACTGATTCCTTTGAGGTTTCTGATGTTCGTATGGTTGGCCTTCATTTTACATGGAATCAGAAACCACGAGGAAATGATGGATTGCTTAAGAAGATTGACCGCATTATGGCTAACGGTAAGTTTTTGGATGATTTTATGGGTGTTGTGGCTGTCTTTCAACCCTATAGAATCTCTGACCATTCGCCTGCTATCTTGAGATTGCCAAGGAAAGCCAAATTTATTCCTAAACCGTTCAAATTTTCTAATGTTGTAATTCATGATCCTGGATTTAGTCAGGTTGTTGATGTGGCTTGGAAAACGGATGTGCAAGGATTCCATATGTATCAAGTAGTAAAAAAGTTAAAAGGATTGAAGAAACCCCTACGTAAACTACTTTATAATAAAGGGAATTTGCATGAAAAGGTGGAGCTGACTAGAAAGGAATTGGATGATATGCAAAAGATGCTGGATCGGGATCCTTTTAATCCTACATTAAGAGAGGATCATGCTGCTTGTCTTCATGCTTTTAACGATGCAATTCTTGATGAGGAGCGTTTCTTAAAGCAGAAAGCCAAAGTCGAATGGTTAAGAGTGGGTGATTCCAATTCGGCTTATTTTCATAAGGTTATGAAGGGCAAAACAGCTAGCAATCGAATTGATGTGATTTCTGATTCAAATGGCCGACTTGTTGATGGTGATGATGTGAAGCATGCTTTTATTGCACACTATACCCAATTCTTGGGACAAAGTGTGCCTGTTCAAGGTTAAATTCTTTACATCTATTTGGTAACAGATTGTCTCCAGAACGGGCTGCTGCTATGATTTCTGAGGTTACTGATGAGGAAGTGAAAAGTGCCATGTTTTCTATGGGGGATGACAAATCTCCAGGACCGGATGGGTTCTCAGCTGGTTTCTTTAAAGCAGCTTGGAGTATAATTGGTGATGACATTATTAAGGCGATCAAAGAGTTTTTCTCCTCAGGTAATTTACTCAAGGAACTCAATCATACGATTATCGCTTTAATTCCCAAGGTTAAGGCACCTACTCTTGTCATAGATTATCGGTCGATCTCTTTGTGTAATGTATTTTTTATGATGCAGGGACGTCCAGGTTCACTGAACTGGAGGAACCCAGCAAACTGAAGAAGTCAACCGAGCTGAAGGAAACTGAGCTGATAATGCCATCTGAACAAGCCATGTTGATTCTACCAGCAGTGGCCCATTTCAGACAAGTCTTTTCTGAACCAGTCCAGTCACCAGTAGTAACACTTCTCCAGTGGCAACATCCTCCAGTGACCAACT
The DNA here is from genome assembly GCA_034093135.1 of Erigeron breviscapus. NCBI lineage: Eukaryota > Viridiplantae > Streptophyta > Magnoliopsida > Asterales > Asteraceae > Erigeron > Erigeron breviscapus. The sequence continues at coordinate 105,800,543 of CM067168.1, forward strand.
CTGATAATCCACCAGCGAAGATGTCCAGTAGCTTGCTCCAGATGAATGCTCCAGTGACCAACACTGAAGGTCCACCAGTGGCAGTCCAGATTTATGTCCCATTGTCCCGATAATAAAGTCCCCACTGAAGACTTATATCTGTGGGTCCAATAAAGAAGGAATGACAGCTGTCAAGGAAGGAGCGTGTGACTAACAGTATTGTGGGACCACTTGCAGGGAATATTTCTAGAAGCCTACCTGTCCATTTCTTATTGGTCGAATAATTAGTGCTGTCCTTAGCACATGACAGCTTTTTGATTATTTTATTGTATTTCGTTATTTCCTAGGTACTAGCATATGGCTATAAATAGAGGTTTTATTTCCCTTTGTAAAGGCAGTTGATGTTGAATGAAAATTAATAGAGCCGCCTCTATTTCTTACAAAAATCTTCTTTTACCTTTATAGATCTTAGATCTTGGTGGTTAGGAGTGACCCATTTATCAATATTTGTGGTGACTTGTTCTTTATCAAATATTGTGGTGAGGTCTTAAATCTCCGGTTTCCTTTATCTATAATCGTGGTGGCTAGACCTTTATCGATTGTAGTGGTGGAGCAGAGTGTTTCCTTTATCCTTGATTCCGGTGGCCTGGCCTTTACGAATCTTGGTGGTGGATTCTTTATCTATGATTTTAATTTTATTGTCTTGTTTGTTGTTTGTTCATATAAAATCCAGAAAATACCAAAAATAGTCTTCCGCTGTCGTTTGTCGCGTGATTTACGCATCAAATTTGGTATCAGAGACAGGTTTAAAAAGGTTTCTTAATCTTTTTGTCCGTTGGGGTATTGTTTGTTTAGATCTCATTTCGATTTAGTCAGATCTGTTTGTTGGTTGTTTAGATCTAGTTGTTGCTGGTATAGATCTATTGTTTGTTGAATATAAATGGCTTTTAGAAGAAATATGACGTTAGATGAAGCTAATAATGCTAGGAGAGATAGGCAAATTGAAGATCTACAAGAAGCACTTGGTAGAGTTTTTCATATGTTAGAAGATGGTGGTTTACGATTTAATCGAGAAAATGTTGTTGCCAGTGAAAGAGATTCTGAATCTCAAGGTCCTAGTGTAAGATCTGATAGTACACCTAGAAACTATAGTGAATCTGATGAACCACATCCTAGAGAAAGGCGTAGGAGGCATAAGGGTGATGATGCTAGGGATATTAAGATAGATCCACCAGATTTTAATGGGTCTTCTAACCCCGAAGAGTATTTTGAATGGGTCCAGGTGATGGACAGGATTATGGAAATAAAAGGTTATGATGATAGAAAAAGTTTCAAGGTTGCCATTATTAAACTTAAGAAATATGCTTCATCATGGTATGATAATATGAAATCTGAAAGGGAGTATAAGGGTAAGAGTAAAATCAAGACCTGGTCCAAACTGAAGGAGGTCATGCAGAAAAGTTTTGTTCCCCAGTCGTACAAGCAAGATCAGTATCTACTGATGAACAATCTGAAGCAAGGAGCCAAGGAAGTTGTGGAGTACATTAGAGAGTTTGAGCATCTGAAGACCAGAACTGGTGTGAATGAGACTGAAGAGCACACTATTGCCAGATTTCTTGGTGGTATGAACGCTGCCATTACTGAGAAGATTGAGTTGCAGCCTATCTGGACATATGAAGGTGCATGCAAGATGGCTATCCAGATTGAAAGACAACTGAAGAAGAAGGTTCCGTACAAGTCATTCAGTAAGGTTCCTACCAGTGCAAGTCAACCAGTTCCCAGATTTACTGAAACTGTCCAGAAATCCTTCAGAGGTAAAGAAAAGGAAACTGGAGGATCAAAAGAACCAGTTGGAAGGAAATGTTTTAAGTGTCATGGTTTTGGTCACTTCCAGGCCCAGTGTCCTAATCAAAGAGCCTTGACTGCCAAAGAGATTGAATGTTTGCCAGATGTCGACACTAAAGAAGGTGAGCCAGTGTATGACGAAGATGAAGAAGAAGATGAGTCTTATATTGGTGCAGATGTGGGGGAAATGTTGGTTGTCAGAAGAGTGATGCGTGCTGATGAAGTTACCACTGTTATTGCCCAGAGGGAGAACATTTTTCACTCCAGATGCACAGTCAAAGGAAAAGTTTGGGATCTGATCATTGACGGTGGGAGTTGTGCTAATGCTGCTTCAACTTACATGGTAGAGAAGCTGGCGCTACCTACAGTTAAGCACCCTCGACCTTACAAGTTACAATGGCTCAGTAAAGGATCAGAGGTAAAAGTTAATCGTCAAGTCACTATTCCGGTTTCCATTGGGTCAATTTATCAAGACAAAATTGTTTGTGATGTTGTACCTATGGATGCATGTCATATTTTACTGGGTAGACCTTGGTTATTTGACAATAATGTTTTTCATAATGGTCGTATGAATTCATATTCAGTATTTGTAAGTGGGAAGAAGGTCACTCTGACTTCTTTAAAACCCAGTGAAATATTAAAAATTAATAAGAAAGACCAGCCCAGTAAGCCTTTGTTTTTATCTCAAGCTGAAGTTGAAGAAGAGTTAACTGGAGGCTCTCCAGTTATGATGTTACTGGTCGTTGAAAAATCTGAAGAGAAGGAGTTCACTGGAGTCCCCAGTCTCCTGAAGACTCTACTAAAGGAATTCACTGATGTTTTCCCAGAAGACCTACCTGAAGGATTGCCACCAGTAAGAGGAATTGAACACCAGATTGACCTGGTTCCAGGATCAGTTCTTCCAAACAAAGCTGCTTACAGATGTTCGCCTAATGAAGCTAAAGAGTTGCAGAGGCAAGTCGATGAGTTGGTTGAGAAGGGTTATGTGAGAGCAAGTATGAGTCCTTGTTCAGTGCCAGCTCTCCTGGTTCCAAAGAAAGATGGTACAATGAGGATGTGTGTTGATAGCAGAGCCATAAATAATATTACCATTAAGTATAGATATTCCATTCCCAGATTGGATGATATGCTTGATTAATTACATGGCTCCATTGTGTTCTCTAAGATTTATCTCAGAAGTGGCTATCACCAGATCAGAATGAAAGATGGAGATGAGTGGAAAACTGCTTTCAAAATCAAGGGAGGTTTGTATGAATGGTTAGTTATGCCTTTTGGCTTATCTAATGCTCCCAGTACTTTCATGAGGCTGATGAACGAAGTTCTCAGACCACTTATTGGTCATTTTGTTGTATATTTTGATGATATTCTGGTATACTCAAAATCTGAAGCTGAACATATCAATCATCTGAAGAGTGTATTTGAACTGTTGAGAAGACACCAGTTGTATGGCAAACTGGAGAAATGTGATTTTATGGTGGAAAGTGTGATATTCTTGGGATATGTTGTGTCTAAGAATGGAATTTCTAAGGTTGATGCCATCAGATCATGGCCAGTTCCAACTACAATCACTGAAGTAAGAAGTTTTCATGGACTGATGTCATTTTATAGAAGATTTATCAAAAATTTCTCTATAGTTGTGACCCCAATTACTGACTGTCTGAAGAAAGGCGTGTTCAACTAGCCGAGTTCAGCCCAACTGGCGTTTGAAGCACTGAAGGAAAAGCTCAGTTCAGCTCCAGTCTTATCCCTACCAGATTTTGATATGTTATTTGAGCTAGAATGTGATGCAAGTGGGGTAGGTATTGGTGCAGTTTTAGTGCAAGCAGGGAGACCAGTTGCATACTTCAGCGAGAAGCTAAATGGATCTAAACTGATGTACAGCACTTATGATAAAGAATTTTATGCCATTATTCGTGCTATCACTCACTGGTCACATTATCTGAAACCGAACCAGTTTGTCTTATTCTCTGAACACGAAGCACTGAAGTTTATAAATGGTCAACACAAGCTTAATGCCAAACATGCTAAATGGGTAGAATTCTTACAGTCTTATTCGTTTGTTTCTAAACACAAAGCTGGAGTAGCTAATGTTGTTGTTGATGCACTGTCCAGAAGATATTCACTGTTATCAATTCTGGAAGCAAGAGTTTTTGGATTTTCTTTCATTAAAGAGTTGTATGCTACTGATCCAGACTTTGCTGATCACATCACTGAAGCTAACCAGAAAGGACCATTTATTGTTCAAAATGGTTTCTTATTTAAAAATGGAAGGTTGTGCATTCCCAGGGGTTCAATAAGGGATTTACTGATAAGAGAAGCACATGGAGGAGGTTTAGCTGGCCATTTTGGCATTAACAAGACTGGAGAGATCCTCACTAAACACTTCTACTGGCCAAGTCTACTGAAGGATGTCTAGAGTATTATCAGTTGCTGTCCAACTTGTCACCAGGCGAAGACTACTTTTCACAAAGGATTGTATACTCCTCTTCCAGTTCCAGATCAGCCATGGGAAGATCTCAGTATGGATTTCATTGTTGCACTGCCCAGAACTCAGAGGGGAAAGGATTCAATAATGGTGGTTGTTGATAGGTTTTCAAAAATGGCACATTTTATTGCTTGTAACACAACCAATGATGCTTCAGCAGTAGCGAAATTATTCTTTAAAGAGATTGTCAGATTGCATGGAATTCCAAAGACAATTGTGTCAGATCGAGATGTGAAGTTTCTGAGTTATTTCTGGAAGACTCTATGGAGGTTAATGGGTACCAGATTATTGTTCAGTACGTCTCACCATCCTCAGACTGATGGACAGACTGAAGTCATGAACAGAACAATTGGCATGTTATTGAGAACACTGGAGAGGAAGACACTGAAAGATTGGGATCTGAATCTTGCTCATGCTGAGTTTGCTTTCAATAGAGCTCCTAACTATTCTACCAGTAAATCCCCGTATGAAATATGCTATGGTGTCAATCCACTGACTCCCATTGATTTGATTCCATTTTTGATTGAACCAAAAGCAAGCATTGAAGCTGAAACCAGAGCAAAAGAGATAAAGAAAATTCATGGAGAAGTGAAGGCCAGAATAGAGAAGGCAAATGTCAGTTACAAGGCCAGAGCAAACAAGAATAGAAAGCAGCCCAATTTTCACCAGGTGATCTTGTGTGGGTGCATCTGAGAAAAGAAAGGTTTCTAGCAAAGAGAAAAAGTAAACTGATGCCCAGAGCTGAAGGACCATTCAAGATTCTGGAGAGATATGGCGATAATGCTTACAAAGTTGAATTACCTGGAGATATGGCTGTTTCAAGCACGTTTAGTGTGGGAGATCTGATGCCTTATCTGGAGGATGAGTACCTCGAGGACTTGAGGACAAGTCCCATTTCAGAGGAGGAGAATGATGCAGGGACGTCCAGGTTCACTGAACTGGAGGAACCCAGCGAACTGAAGAAGTCAACCGAGCTGAAGGAAACTGAGCTGATAATGCCATCTGAACAAGCCATGTTGATTCTACCAGCAGTGGCCCATTTCAGACAAGTCTTTTCTGAACCAGTCCAGTCACCAGTAGTAACACTTCTCCAGTGACCAACTCTGATAATCCACCAGTGAAGATGTCCAGTAGCTTGCTCCAGATGACTGCTCCAGATGAATGCTCCAGTGACCAACACTGAAGGTCCACCAGATGAATGCTTCAGTGACCAACACTGAAGGTCCACCAGTGGCAGTCCAGATTTATGTCCCATTGTCCAGATAATAAAGTCCCCACTGAAGACTTATATCTGTGGGTCCAATAAAGAAGGAATGACAGCTGTCAAGGAAGGAGCGTGTGACTAACAGTATTGTGGGACCACTTGCAGGGAATATTTCTAGAAGCCTACCTGTCCATTTCTTATTGGTCGAATAATTAGTGGCTGTCCTTAGCACATGACAGTTTTTTGATTATTTTATTGTATTTCGTTATTTCCTAGGTTGCATATGGCTATAAATAGAGGTTTTATTTCCCTTTGTAAAGGCAGTTGATGTTGAATGAAAATTAATAGAGCCGCCTCTATTTCTTACAAAAATCTTCTTTTACCTTTATAGATCTTAGATCTTGGTGGTTAGGAGTGACCCCTTTATCAATATTTGTGGTGACTTGTTCTTTATCAAATATTGTGGTGAAGTCTTAAAACTCCGGTTTCCTTTATCTATAATCGTGGTGGCTAGACCTTTATCGATTGTAGTGGTGGAGCGGAGTGTTTCCTTTATCCTTGATTCCGGTGGCCTGGCCTTTACGAATCTTGGTGGTGGATTCTTTATCTATCATTTTAATTTTATTGTCTTGTTTGTTGTTTGTTCATATAAAATCCAGAAAATACCAAAAATAGTCTTCCGCTGTCGTTTGTCGCGTGATTTACGCATCATCTGCTATCAACACACATTCTCATCGAACCATCTTTCTTTGGAACCAGGAGAGCTGGAACTGAACAAGGACTCATGCTTTCTCTGACATAACCTTTGGCAACCAACTCATCTACCTGCCTTTGCAACTCCTTTGCTTCAGTAGGCGAACATCTGTAAGCAGCTTTGTTTGGAACCAGGTCAATCTGGTGTTCAATTCCTCTTACTGGTGGCAAATGATGCGTAAATCACGCGACAAACGACAGCGGAAGACTATTTTTGGTATTTTCTGGATTTTATATGAAATAAACAACTAAACGAGACAATAAAGTAAAATGATAGATAAAAGAATCCACCACCAAGACTCGTAAAGGCCAAGCCACCGGAATCAAGGATAAAGGAAACACTCCGCCCCACCACTACAACCGATAAAGGTCTAGCCACCACGATTATAGATAAAGGAACCGAAGATTTAAAAGACCTCACCACAATATTTGATAAAGAACAAGTCACCACAAATATTGATAAAGGGGTCACTCCTAACCACCAAGATCAAAGATCTATAAAGGTAAAAGAAGATTTGTAAGAAATAGAGGCTGCTCTATTAATTTTCATTCAACATCAACTAACTTTACAATGAGAAATAGAACCCCTATTTATAGTCACATGCTCTACCTAGGAATTAACGACATAATAATAAAATAATACATAAAAGCTGTCATGTGCAAGCCACTAAGTAATTTGGACCAATAAAATATGGACATGTAAGCTTCTAGAAACATTCCCCTGCAAGTGGTCCCATAATATTGTTAGAAACGTTTTGTCACACGCGCCTTCCTTAACGGCTGTCATTCTTCTTTATTCTTGGGCCCACAAACAACTTCAGTGGAGACTTTATTAATTGGTAACTGGAACATAAATTGGACCGCAACTGGAGACAAAAACTGGAGCACGTCATCTGGAGGACCTTCAGTAGTGGTCACTGGAGCACGTCATCTGGAGGACCTTCAGTAGTGGTAACTGGAGCATTCATCTGGAGTAGTCATCTGGAGCTTGCCACTGGAGAAATGTTACTACTGGTGACTGAACTGGTTCAGAAAAGACTTGTCTGAAATGAGCTACATCTGGCAGAATCAACATGGCTTGTTCAGAGGGCATGATCAGTTCAGTTACCTTCTTCAGTTCACTGGGTTCCTCCAGTTTAATGAATCTGGTCATTTCCGCATCATTCTCTCCCTCTGAAAAGAGACTTGTCCTCAAGTCTTCGAGGTACTCATCCTCCAGATAAGGCATCAGATCTCCCACATTAAAAGTATTTGAAACTGCCATGTCTCCAGGTAACTCAACCTTGTAAGCATTATTACCATATCTCTCCAGAATCTTGAACGGACCTTCAGCTCTGGGCATCAGCTTACTCTTTCTCTTTGTTGGAAACCTTTCTTTTCTCAGATGCACCCACACAAGATCACCTGGTGAAAAACTGGGTTACTTTTTATTCTTGTTTGCTCTGGCCTTGTAACTGGCATTTGCCTTCTCTATTCTGGCCTTCACTTCTCCATGAATTCTCTTTATTTCTTTTGCTCTGGTTTCAGCTTCAATGCTTGCTTTTGGTTCAATCAAAAATGGAATTAAGTCAATGGGAGTCAGTGGATTGACACCAAAACAAACTTCAAATGGCGATTTACTGGTGGAATAGTTAGGAGCTCTGTTGAAAGCAAACTCAGCATGAGCAAGCTTCAGATCCAATCCTTCAGTGTCTTCTTCACCAGTGTTCTTAACAACATACCAATTGTTCTGTTCGTAACTTCAGTCTGTCCATCAGTCTGAGGATGGTGAGACGTACTGAACAACAATCTAGTGCCCATCAATCTCCATAGAGTCTTCCAGAAATAACTCAAGAACTTCACATCTCGATCTGATACAATCGTCTTGGGAATTCTATGTAACCTGACAATCTCCTTAAAGAACAAATTTGCCACTGCTGAAGCATCATTGGTTGTGTTACAAGCAATAAAATATGCCATCTTTGAAAACCTATCAACAACCACCATTATTGAATCTTTACCCCTCTGTGTTCTGGGCAGTGCAACAATGAAGTCCATACTGAGATCTTCCCATGGCTGGTTTGGAACTGGAAGAGGAGTATACAAACCCTTGTGAAAAGTAGTCTTCGCCTGGTGACAAGTTGGACAGCGACTGATAAGACTCTGGACATCCTTTAGTAGACTTGGCCAGTAGAAGTGTTCAGTGAGGATCTCTCCAGTCTTGTTAATGCCAAAATGGCCAGCTAAACCTCCTCCATGTGCTTCTCTTATCAGTAAATCTCTTATCGAACCTCTGGGAATGCACAACTTTCCATTTTTATACAAGAAACCATCTTGAACAACAAATGGTCCTTTCTGGTGAACTTCAGTGAGGTGATTAGCAAAGTCTGGATCAGTAGCATACAAATCTTTAATGAAAGAAAATCCAAGGACTCTTGCTTCCAGAATTGATAACAAGGAATATCTTCGTGACAAAGCGTCAGCAACAACATTACAAACTCCAGTCTTATGTTTAGAAACAATCGAATAAGATTGTAAGAATTCTACCCATTTGGCATGCCTGGCATTAAGCTTGTGTTGGCCGTTTATAAACTTCAGGGCTTCATGATCAGAGAATAAGACAAACTGCTTTGGCTTCAGATAATGTGACCAGTGAGTGATAGCACGAATAATTGCATAAAATTCCTTGTCATAAGTGTTATACTTCAGTTTAGAGCCGTTGAGCTTTTCACTGAAATATGCAACTGGACGCCTGGTTTGTACTAACACTGCACCAATACCTACTCCACTAGCGTCACACTCTAACTCGAACAACTGATCAAAATCTGGTAAAGATAGAACTGGAGCTGAACTGAGTTTTTCCTTCAGTGACTCAAACGCCATTTGGGCTGAACTCGGCCAGTTGAACACACCTTTCTTCAGGCAGTCAGTAATTGGAGCTACAACTGAAGAGAAATTCTTGATAAATCTTCTATAAAAAGAAGCCAGTCCATGAAAACTTCTTACTTCAGTGATTGTAGTTGGAACTGGCCATGATCTGATGGCATCAACCTTAGAAGGATCCATAGAAATACCATTCTTAGACACAACGTATCCTAAGAATATTACACTTTCCACCATAAAATCACATTTCTCTAGTTTGCCATACAACTGGTGTCTTCTCAACAGTTCAAATACCCGCTTCAGATGGCTAACATGTTCAGCTTCAGATTTTGAGTATACCAGAATATCATTAAAATATACAACAACAAACTGGCCAATGAGTGGCCTGAGAACTTCGTTCATCAGTCTCATGAAAGTACTGGGAGCATTAGATAAGCCAAAAGGCATAACCAACCATTCATACAACCCCCCCTTGATCTTGAAAGCAGTTTTCCACTCATCTCCATCCTTCATTTTTATCTGGTGATAGCCACTTCTGAGATCAATCTTGGAAAATACCCTGGAGCCATGTAACTCATCAAGCATATCATCCAATCTGGGAATGGGATATCTATACATAATGGTTATATTGTTGATGGCCCTGCTATCAACACACATTCTCATAGTACCATCTTTCTTTGGGACCAGGAGAGCTGGTACTGAACAAGGACTCATACTTGCTCTCACATAACCCTTCTCAACCAATTCATCGACTTGTCTTTGCAACTCTTTAGCTTCATTAGGTGAACATTTGTAAGCAGCTTTGTTTGGAAGAACTGAACCTGGAACCAAGTCAATCTGGTGCTCAATTCCTCTCACTGGTGGCAAACCTTCAGGTAGGTCTTCTGGGAAAACATCAGTGAATTCCTTCAGTAAAGTCTTCAGGAGACTGGGGACACCAGTGAACTCCTTCTCTTCAGACTTTTCTACGACCAGTAACATCATAACTGGAGAGCCTTCAGATAACTCTTCTTCGACTTCAGCTTGAGAAAAAAAACAAAGGCTTACTGGGCTGGTCTTTCTTGACTTTCATCAGTTCATTAGGCTTCAAAGAAGTTAGTGTGACCTTCTTTCCACTTATACTCAAAGAATACGAGTTCAATCGACCATCATGAAGAACATAATTATCAAATAACCATGGTCGACCCAACAAGATATGACAAGCATCCATAGGTACAACATCACAAACAATTTTGTCTTGATAAACTGACCTAATTGAAAATGGAATAGTAACTTGACGATTAACTTTTACCTCTGACCCTTCACTGAGCCATTGCAACTTGTAAGGTCTAGGGTGCTTAACTGTAGGTAGCGCCAGTTTCTCTACCATGTAAGTTGAAGCAGCATTTGCACAACTCCCACCATCAATGATCAGATCACAAACTTTCCCTTTGACTGTGCATCTGGAGTGAAAAATGTTCTCCCTCTGGGCAGTATCAGTGGTAACTTCATCAGCATGCATCACTCTTCTGACAACCAGCATTTCTCCAACATATGCACCAACATAAGCTTCTTCATCTTCTTCTTCATTTTCATCATACACTGGCTCACCTTCTTCAGTGTCGACATCTGGCAAACATTCAATTTCTCTTGCAGTCAAGGCTCTTTGATTGGGACACTGGGCCTGGAAGTGACCAAAGCCATGGCACTTGAAACATTTTCTTCCAACTGGTTCTTTTGATCCTCCAGTTTCTTTCTCTTTTCCTCTGAAGGATTTCTGAACAGTTTCAGTAAATCTGGGAACTGGTTGACTGGCAACTGGTTGACTTGCACTGGCAGGAACCTTACTGAATGACTTGTACAAAACCTTCTTCTTCAGTTGTCTCTCAATCTGGATAGCCATCTTGCATGCACCTTCATATATCCAGATAGGCTGCAACTCAATCTTCTCAGTAATGGCAGCGTTTAGACCACCAAGAAATCTGGCAATAGTGTGCTCTTCAGTCTCATTCACACCAGTTCTGGTCTTCAGATGCTCAAATTCTCTAATGTATTCCACAACTTCCTTGGCTCCTTGCTTTAGATTGTTCATCAGTAGATATTGATCTTGCTTGTACGACTGGGGAACAAATCTCTTCTGCATAACCTCCTTCAGTTTGGACCAGGTCTTGATTTTACTTTTGCCCTTGTATTCTCTTTCAGATTTCATGTTATCATACCAAGATGAAGCATATTTCTTCAGTTTAATAATGGCAACTTTGAAGCTTTTCCTATCATCATATACTTTTATCTCCATAATCCTGTCCATCACCTGGACCCATTCAAAATACTCTTCTGGGTTAGAAGATCCATTAAAATCTGGCGGATCTATCTTAATATCCCTAGTATCATCACCATTATGCCTCCTACGCCTTTCTCTAGGATGTGGTTCATCAGAATCACTAGAGTGTCTAGGATTACTATCAGATCTTTCACTGGGGCCTTGAGATTCAGAATCTCTTTCACTGGCAACAACATTTTCTCGATTAAATCGTAAACCACCATCTTCTAACATATGAACAACTCTACCTAGTGTTTCTTGTAGATCTTCAATCTGTCTATCTCTCCTAGCATTATTAGCTTCGTCTAAAGTCATATCTCTTCTAAACGCCATTTATAACCAACAAATAACTCACAATCAATAGATCTAAGCAAATAACTAATAGATCTAAACAATCAATCAACAGATCTAAACAAACAATACCCCAACGGACAAAAAGATTAAGAAACCTTTTTAAACCTGGCTCTGATACCAAATTTGATGCGTAAATCACGCGACAAACGACAGCGGAAGACTATTTTTGGTATTTTCTGGATTTTATATGAAATAAACAACTAAACGAGACAATAAAGTAAAATGATAGATAAAAGAATCCACCACCAAGACTCGTAAAGGCCAAGCCACCGGAATCAAGGATAAAGGAAACACTCCGCCCCACCACTACAACCGATAAAGGTCTAGCCACCACGATTATAGATAAAGGAAACCGAAGATTTAAAAGACCTCACCACAATATTTGATAAAGAACAAGTCACCACAAATATTGATAAAGGGGTCACTCCTAACCACCAAGATCAAAGATCTATAAAGGTAAAAGAAGATTTGTAAGAAATAGAGGCTGCTCTATTAATTTTCATTCAACATCAACTAACTTTACAATGAGAAATAGAACCCCTATTTATAGTCACATGCTCTACCTAGGAATTAACGACATAATAATAAAATAATACATAAAAGCTGTCATGTGCAAGCCACTAAGTAATTTGGACCAATAAAATATGGACATGTAAGCTTCTAGAAACATTCCCCTGCAAGTGGTCCCATAATATTGTTAGAAACGTTTTGTCACACGCGCCTTCCTTAACGGCTGTCATTCTTCTTTATTCTTGGGCCCACAAACAACTTCAGTGGAGACTTTATTAATTGGTAACTGGAACATAAATTGGACCGCAACTGGAGACAAAAACTAGAGCACGTCATCTGGAGGACCTTCAGTAGTGGTCACTGGAGCACTTCATCTGGAGGACCTTCAGTAGTGGTAACTGGAGCATTCATCTGGAGTAGTCATCTGGAGCTTGCCACTGGAGAAATGTTACTACTGGTGACTGAACTGGTTCAGAAAAGACTTGTCTGAAATGAGCTACAGCTGGCAGAATCAACATGGCTTGTTCAGAGGGCATGATCAGTTCAGTTGCCTTCTTCAGTTCACTGGGTTCCTCCAGTTTAATGAATCTGGTCATTTCCGCATCATTAAACCTTCAGGTAGGTCTTCTGGGAAAACATCAGTGAATTCCTTCAGTAGAGATTTCAGGAGACTGGGGACTCCAGTGAACTCCTTCTCTTCAGTACTCTCAATCACCAGTAACATCATAACTGGAGAGCCTCCAGTTAACTCTTCTTCTACTTCAGTTTGAGACATGTACAAAGACTTACTGGGCTGGTCTTTCTTATTAATTTTCAATATTTCATTGGGTTTTAAAGAAGTCAGAGTGACCTTCTTCCCACTTACAAATACTGAATATGAATTCATACGACCATTATGAAAAACAATATTATCAAATAACCAGGGTCTACCCAGTAATATATGGCAAGCATCCATAGGAACAACATCACATACAATTTTATCCTGATAAATAGATCCAATGGAAAAAGGAATAGTAACTTGTCTGTTAACTTTTACCTCAGATCCTTCACTGAGCCATTGTAACTTGTAAGGACGAGGGTGCTTAACTGTAGGTAGTGCCAGTTTCTCTACCATGTAAGTCGAAGCAGCATTAGCACAACTCCCACCATCAATGATCAGATCACAAACTTTTCCTTTAACTGTGCATCTGGAGTGAAAAATGTTTTCTCTCTGAGCAGTATCGGTAGCAACTTCATCAGTATGCATCACTCTTCTGACAACTAACATTTCTCCAACATCTACACCGATATAAGACTCAGCTTCTTCGTCATCTTCATCATACACTGGCTCACCTTCTTCAGTGTCGACATCTGGCAAAAATTCAATTTCTTTGGCAGTCAAGGCTCTTTGATTAGGGCACTGGGCCTGGAAGTGACCAAAGCCATGGCACTTGAAACATTTTCTTACAGCTGGTTCTTTCGATCCTACATTTTCCTTTTCTTTGCCTCTGAAGGATTTCTGAGCAGCTTCAGTAAATTTGGGAACTGGTTGACTGGTAACTGGTTGACTTGCACTGGCAGGAACCTTACTGAATGACTTGTACGAAACCTTCTTCTTCAGTTGTCTTTCAATCTGGATAGCCATCTTGCATGTACCTTCATATGTCCAGATAGACTGTAATTCAATCTTCTCAGTGATGGCAGCGTTCAGACCACCAAGAAATCTGGCAATAGTGTGCTCTTCAGTTTCGTTCAAACCAGTTCTGGTCTTCAGATGCTCAAACTCTCTAGTGTACTCCACAAATTCCTTGGCTCCTTGCTTCAGATTGTTCATCAGTAGATACTGATCTTGCTTGTAAGATTGGGGAACAAACCTCTTCTGCATGATCTCTTTTAGTTTGGACCAGGTCTTGATTTTACTTTTGCCCTTGTACTCCCTTTCAGATTTCATGTTATCATACCATGATGAAGCATATTTCTTAAGTTTAATAATGGCAACCTTGAAACCTTTTCTATCATCATAACCTTTTATTTCCATTATTCTATCCATCACCTGGACCCATTCAAAATATTCTTCTGGGTTAGAAGACCCATTGAAATCTGGTGGATCTATCTTAATGTGTTTAGTATCATCAATCTTATGTCTCCTTCGTCTTTCTCTAGGATGTGGGTTATCAGAATCACTAGAGTTTCTGGGTGTACTATCAAATCTTTCACTAGGGCCTTGAGATTCAGAATCTCTTTCACTAGCAACAACATGATCTCTATTAAACCTTAAACCACCATCTTCTAACATATGAACAACTCTACCAAGTGCTTCTTGTAGATCTTCAATCTGCCTATCTCTCCTAGCATTATGAGCTTCTTCTAATGTCATATTTCTTCTAAAAGCCATTAATATTCAACAAACTTAATAGATATCAGCAACAACTAAATCTAAATAACCAACAAACAGATCTAGAAAAACCAAACTCAGATCTGACTAAATCGAAATGAGATCTAATCAAACAATACCCCGACGGACAAAAAGATTAAGAAACCTTTTTCAAACCTGGCTCTGATACCAAATTTGATGCGTAAATCACGCGACAAACGACAGCGGAAGACTATTTTTGGTATTTTCTGGATTTTATGTGAACAAACAATCAAACAAGACAATTAAAATAAAAATGATAGGTAAAGAATCCACCTCCAAGACTCGTAAAAGCTAAGCCACCGGAATCAAGGATAAAGGAAACACTCCGCCCCACCACTACAATCGATAAAGGTCTAGCCACCACGATTATAGATAAAGGAAACCGGAGATTTAAGACCTCACCACAATATTTGATAAAGAACAAGTCACCACAAATATTGATAAAGGGGTCACTCCTAACCACCAAGATCAAAGATCTATAAAGGTAAAAGAAGATTTTTGTAAGAAATAGAGACTGCTCTATTAATTTCATTTAACATCAAAAACTCATTTACAAAGAGAAAATAAGCCCCTATTTATAGCCACAAGCTATTACCTAGGAAATAACGAAATACAATAAAATAATCAAAAAGCTGACATGCGCTAAGGACAGCCACTAATTTATTAACCAATAAGAAATGGACATAGTGGCTTCTAGAAATATTCCCTGCACGTGGTCCCACAATACCGTTAGAAACGTCATTGTCCCATGCGCCTTCCTTTCAACAGCTGTCATTCTTCTTTGTTGGGCCCACAATCATGGGACTTCAGTGGGGACTTTATTATCTGGAAACTGGAGATAAATATCTGGACTTCTACTGGAGACACAATCTGGAGCACTTCACTGGTGGACCTTCAGTAGTGGTCACTGGAGCATTTATCTGGAACAGTCATCTGGAGCTGGTCACTGGAGTTTCTCGCCACTGGAGTAATGTTACTACTGGTGACTGGACTGGTTCAGAAAAGACTTGTCTGAAATGGGCCACTGCTGGCAGAATCAACATGGCTTGTTCAGATGGCATTATCAGTTCAGTTTCTTTCAGCTCAGTTAGATTCTTCAGTTCGCTGGGTTTCTCCAGTTCAGTGAATCTGGACATTTCCGCATCACAAGAATATCAACAAAATAAACAACGACAAACTGACCAATAAGTGGCCTGAGAACTTCATTCATTAACCTCATGAAAGTACTAGGAGCATTAGATAAACCAAAAGGCATTACTAACCATTCATAAAGGCCTCCTTTAATTTTGAAAGCAGTCTTGATGCGTAAATCACGCGACAAACGACAGCGGAAGACTATTTTTGGTATTTTCTGGATTTTATATGAAATAAACAACAAACAAGACAATAAAATAAAAATGATAGATAAAGAATCCACCACCAAGACTCGTAAAGGCTAAGCCACCGGAATCGAGGATAAAGGAAACACTCCGCCCCACCACTACAATCGATAAAGGTCTAGCCACCACGATTATAGATAAAGGAAACCGAAGATTTTAAAGACCTCACCACAATATTTGATAAAGAACAAGTCACCACAAATATCGATAAAGGGGTCACTCCTAACCATCAAGATCAAAGATCTCTAAAGGTAAAAGAAGATTTTGTAAGAAATAGAGGCTGCTCTATTAATTTTCATTCAACATCAACTGTCTTTACAAAGAGAAATTAAGCCCCTATTTATAGCCACACGCTATTACCTAGGAAATAACGAAATACAATAAAATAATCAAAAAGCTGACATGCGCTAAGGACAGCCACTAATTTATTAACCAATAAGAAATGGACAGAATGGCTTCTAGAACTTTTTTCTCTGGATACGTGTTTGTTTCTTCTGGTCATTTAGGGAAACACCTGATCGCGGCTGCATTTGTAGTTTAGCTAGATCGCTGGTGGATTTCTAACGGATTTAGGGTTTCATTCAGTTTCTAGGGTGAGGGTTTCGGTTTGCTTTTTTCGATTTCTGGTGTGCTTGATGCATGGATCTTTGAGTTATGGAGAGAGGTGATAATCTAAAAGGGGTCGCTTCTGGTCTTGCATCAAAGATCAAAAACATTGATGGCAAAACCAAACCGACTCGTACGATTTTAAAAAATCCAGTTAGGGTTTCGAAAACAACTAATGTTGCTGCTGATTTTATTAATAGTAACAAACCTAATACCTCTGAATCACCAGGTGGTGGTATTGATTCCACTAATAAAACTCCTGGTAAATTCGAATGTGAGTGTTGAAAGCAATGTGGAGACCCCATATGTTAGGTCTGATGGTCGAAATAGCCCAACTAAGGAACACAGTTCTGGAGCTGTGCATGGATTAGGGAATAAGTCGCCTGAAGCTAGGGAGTATGAAAAACATGGTTACCCAAGTCTGAACATGCCACCTGCTCCTACACCAATGGATGAACCTGTGAAGGAAGATGTTAACTGATGCGTAAATCACACGACAGACAACAGCGGAAGACTAATTTTGGTATTTTCTGGATTTTATATGAAATAAACAATCAAACAAGACAATAAAATAAAAATGATAGATAAAGAATCCACCACCAAGACTCGTAAAGGCTAAGCCACCGGAATAAAGGATAAAGGAAACACTCCGCCCCACCACTACAACCGATAAAGGTCTAGCCACCACGATTATAGATAAAGGAAACCGAAGATTTAAAAGACCTCACCACAATATTTGACAAAGAACAAGTCACCACAAATATTGATAAAGGGGTCACTCCTAACCACCAAGATCAAAGATCTATAAAGGTAAAAGAAGATTTGTAAGAAATAGAGACTACTCTATTAATTTTCATTCAACATCAACTACTTTTTACAATGAAAATAAGTCTCTATTTATAGCCACAAGCTATTTCCTAGGAATCATCGAAATAATAAAATATTACAATAAAAGTTGTCATGTGCAAGCCACTAATTAATTTGGACCAATAAGAAATGGACACGTAAGCTTCTAGAAATATTCCCCTGCAAGTGGTCCCACAATACCGTTAGAAACGTCTTGTCACACGCGCCTTCCTTAACAGCTGTCATTCTTCTTTATTGGGTCCACGGACGACTTCAGTGGGAACTTTATTAATTGGAAACTGGAAACATAAATCTGGACCGCCACTGGAGACAAAATCTGGAGCACTTCACTGGAGGACCTTCAGTAGTGGTCACTGGAGCATTCATCTGGAGCAGTCATCTGGAGCTGGTTACTGGAGCATTCATCTGGAGCTGGTCACTGGAGAACTTTTACTGGTGGATTATCAGTGTTGATCAGTGGAGCTTGCCACTGGAGAAATGTTACCACTGGTGACTCGACTGGTTCAGAAAAGACTTGTCTGAAATGGGCCACTGCTGGCAGAATCAACATGGCTTGTTCAGATGGCATGATCAGTTCGGTTTCCTTCAGGTCAGTTAGCTTCTTCAGTTCACTGGGTTTCTCCAGTCCAATGAATCTGGACATTTCCGCATCATTCTCCCCCTCTGAAAAGAGACTTGTCCTCAAGTCTTCGAGGTACTCATCCTCCAGATAAGGTATCAGATCTCCCACATTAAAAGTACTTGAAACTGCCATGTCTCCAGGTAACTCAACCTTGTAAGCATTATCGCCATATCTCTCCAGAATCTTGAACGGACCTTCAGCTCTGGGCATCAGCTTACTCTTTCTCTTCGCTGGAAACCTTTCTTTTCTCAGATGCACCCACACAAGATCACCTGGTGAAAAACTGGGCTGCTTTCTATTCTTGTTTGCTCTGGCTTTGTAACTGGCATTTGCCTTCTCTATTCTGGACTTCACTTCTCCATGAATTTTCTTTATCTCTTTTGCTCTGGTTTCAGCTTCAATGCTTGCTTTTGGTTCAATTGAAAATGGAATTAAATCAATGGGAGTCAGTGGATTGACACCATAGCATATTTCAAACGGAGATTTACTGGTAGAATAGTTAGGAGCTCTGTTGAAAGCGAACTCAGCATGAGCAAGCTTCAGATCCCAATCCTTTAGTGTCTTCTTCACCAGTGTTCTTAACAGAATACCAATTGTTCTGTTGGTAACTTAAGTCTGTCCATCAGTCTGAGGATGGTGAGATGTACTGAACAACAATCTGGTACCCATCAATCTCCATAGAGTCTTCCAGAAATAACTCAAGAACTTCACATCTCGATCTGACACAATCGTCTTGGGGATTCCATGCAATTTGACAATCTCCTTAAAGAACAAATTTGCTACTGCTGAAGCATCATTGGTTGTGTTACAAGCAATAAAATGTGCCATTTTTGAAAACCTATCAACAACCACCATTATTGAATCTTTCCCCCCCTGAGTTCTGGGGAGTGCAACAATGAAATCCATACTGAGATCTTCCTATGGCTGGTTTGGAACTGGAAGAGGAGTATACAATCCTTTGTGAAAAGTAGTCTTCGCCTGGTGACAAGTTGGACAGCGACTAATAATACTCTGGACATCCTTCAGTTGACTTGGCCAATAGAAGTGTTCAGTGAGGATCTCTCCAGTCTTGTTAATGCCAAAATGGCCAGCTAAACCTCCTCCATGTGCTTCTCTTATCAGCAAATCCCTTATTGAACCCCTGGGAATGCACAACCTTCCATTTTTAAATAAGAAACCATTTTGAACAATAAATGGTCCTTTCTGGTTAGTTTCAGTGAGGTGATCAGCAAAGTCTGGATCAGCAGCATACAACTCTTTAATGAAAGAAAATACAAGAACTCTTTCTTCCAGAATTGATAACATGAATATCGTCTGGAAAGCGCATCAGCAACAACATTACAAACTCCAGCTTTATGCTTTGAAACAAAGGAATAAGACTGTAAGAATTCTACCCATTTGGCATGTCTGGCATTAAGCTTGTGTTGACCATTTATAAACTTCAGTGCTTCGTGATCAGAGAATAAGACAAGTATTCTACCCATTTTGCATGTCTAGCATTAAGCTTGTGTTGACCATTTATAAACTTCAGTGCTTCGTGGTCAAGAGAATAAGACAAACTGTTTCGGCTTCAGATAATGTGACCAGTGAGTGATAGCACGAATAATTGCATAAAATTCTTTATCATAAGTACTATACTTCAGTTTAGAGCCATTGAGCTTTTCACTGAAATATGCAACTGGACGCCCTGCTTGTACCAGAACTGCACCAATACCTACTCCACTGGCGTCGCACTCTAACTCAAACAACTGATCAAAATCTGGCAAAGATAGAACTGGAGCTGAACTGAGCTTCTCCTTCAGTGATTCAAAAGCCGACTGGGCTGACTTAGACCAGTCAAACACACCCTTCTTCAGACAATCAGTAATAGGGGCCACAACTGTAGAGAAATTTTTGATAAATCTTCTATAAAATGACGCCAGTCCATGAAAACTTCTTACTTCAGTGATTGTAGTTGGAACTGGCCATGATCTGATGGCATCGACCTTAGAGGGATCCATAGAAATTCCACTCTTAGACACAACATACCCCAGAAATATCACACTTTCCACCATAAAATCACATTTCTCCAGTTTTCCATACAACTGGTGTCTTCTCAACAGTTCAAATACCTTCTTCAGATGGCTAACATGTTCAGCTTCAGATTTGGAATACACCAGAATATCATCAAAGTAAACAACAACAAACTGACCAATGAGTGGTCTGAGAACTTCATTCATCAGTCTCATGAAAGTACTGGGAGCATTAGATAAGCCAAAAGGCATAACTAACCATTCGTACAAACCTCCCTTGATTTTGAAAGCAGTTTTCCACTCATCTCCATCTTTCATTCTGATCTGGTGATAGCCACTTCTGAGATCAATCTTGGAAAATACTCTGGAGCCATGTAACTCATCAAGCATATCATCCAATCTGGGAATGGGATATCTATACTTAATGGTGATATTATTGATGGCCCTGCTATCAACACACATTCTCATTGTACCATCTTTCTTTGGAACCAGAAGAGCTGGCACTGAACAAGGACTCATACTTGCTCTCACATAACCCTTATCAACCAACTCATCGACTTGCCTTTGCAACTCTTAAGCTGAATAGGCGAACATCTATAAGCAGCTTTGTTTGGAAGAACTGATCCTGGAACCAGGTCAATCTGGTGTTCAATTCCTCTTACTGGTGGCAAACCTTCAGGTAGGTCTTCTGGGAAAACGTCAGTGAATTCCTTCAGTAAAGTCTTCAGGAGACTGGGGACACCAGTGAACTCCTTCTCTTCATATTTTTCCACGACCAGTAACATCATAAATGGAAAGCCTTCAGATAACTCTTCTTCGACTTCAGTTTGAGACAAAAACAAAGGCTTACTGGGCTGGTCTTTCTTATTAACTTTCAATATTTCACTGGGTTTTAAAGAAGTCAGAGTGACCTTCTTCCCACTTACAAATATTGAATATGAATTCATACGACCATTATGAAATACATTATTGTCAAATAGCCAAGGTCTACCCAGTAAAATATGACACGCATCCATAGGTACAACATCACAAACAATTTTGTCTTGATAGACTGACCCAATTGAAAACGGAATAGTAACTTGACGATTAACTTTTACCCTGATCCTTCACTGAGCCATTGCAACTTGTAAGGTCGAGGGTGCTTAACTGTAGGTAGCGCCAGTTTCTCTACCATGTAAGTTGAAACAGCATTAGCACAACTCCCACCATCAATGATCAGATCACAAACTTTTCCTTTGACTGTGCATTTGGAGTGAAAAATGTTCTCCCTCTGGGCAGTATCAGTGGTAACTTCATCAGCATGCATCACTTTTCTGACAACCAACATTTCTCCAACATCTGCACCAACATAAGACTCTTCATCTTCTTCTTCATCTTCATCATACACTGGCTCACTTTCTTCAGTGTCGACATCTGGTAAACATTCAATTTCTCTGGCAGTCAAGGCTCTTTGATTAGGACACTGGGCCTGGAAGTGACCAAAGCCATGGCACTTAAAACATTTTCTTCCAACTGGTTCTTTCGTTCCTCCAGTTTCTTTCTCTTTGCCTCTGAAGGATTTCTGGACAGTTTCAGTAAATCTGGGAATTGGTTGACTGGTAACTGGTTGACTTGCACTGGCAGGAACCTTACTGAATGACTTGTACGGACCCTTCTTCTTCAGTTGCCTTTCAATCTGGATAGCCATCTTGCATGCACCTTCATATGTCCAGATAGGCTGCAACTCAATCTTCTCAGTAATGGGAGCGTTCAGACCACCAAGAAATCTGGCAATAGTGTGCTCTTCAGTCTCATTCACACCAGTTCTGGTCTTCAGATGCTCAAACTCTCTAATGTACTCCACAACTTCCTTGGATCCTTGCTTCAGATTGTTCATCAGTAGATACTGATCTTACTTGTACGACTGGGGAACAAACCTCTTCTGCATGACCTCCTTCAGTTTGGACCAGGTCTTGATTTTACTTTTGCCCTTGTATTCCCTTTCAGACTTCATATTATCATACCATGATGATGCATATTTCTTAAGTTTAATAATGGCAACCTTGAAACTTTTTCTATCATCATAACCTTTTATTTCCATTATTCTGTCCATCACCTGGACCCATTCAAAATACTCTTCTAGGTTAGATGACCCATTAAAATCTGGTGGATCTATCTTAATATCCCTAGTATCATCACCCTTATGCCTCCTACGCTTTTCTCTAGGATGTGATTCATCAGAATCACTAGAGTGTCTAGGATTACTATCAGATCTTTCACTGGGGCCTTGAGATTCAGAATCTCTTTCACTGGCAACAACATTTTCTCGACTAAATCGTAAACCACCATCTTCTAACATATGAACAACTCTACCAATTGCTTCTTGTAGATCTTCAATTTGCCTATCTCTCCTAGCATTATTAGCTTCATCTAACGTCATATTTCTTCTAAAAGCCATTTATATTCAACAAAACAATAGATCTATACTAGCAACAACTAGATCTAAACAACCAACAAACAGATCTGACTAAATCGAAATGAGATCTAGACAAACAATACCCCAACGGACAAAAAGATTAAGAAACCTTTTTAAACCTGGCTCTGATACCAAATTTGATGCGTAAATCACACGACAGACAACAGCGGAAGACTAATTTTGGTATTTTCTGGATTTTATATGAAATAAACAATCAAACAAGACAATAAAATAAAAATGATAGATAAAGAATCCACCACCAAGACTCGTAAAGGCTAAGCCACCGGAATCAAGGATAAAGGAAACACTCCGCCCCACCACTACAACCGATAAAGGCCTAGCCACCACGATTATAGATAAAGGAAACCGAAGATTTAAAAGACCTCACCACAAATATTGATAAAGGGGTCACTCCTAACCACCAAGATCAAAGATCTATAAAGGTAAAAGAAGATTTGTAAGAAATAGAGAGTGCTCTATTAATTTTCATTCAACATCAACTACTTTTTACAATGAAAATAAGTCTCTATTTATAGCCACAAGCTATTTCCTAGGAATCATCGAAATAATAAAATATTACAATAAAAGCTGTCATGTGCAAGTCACTAATTAATTTGGACCAATAAGAAATGGACACGTAAGCTTCTAGAAATATTCCCCTGCAAGTGGTCCCACAATACCGTTAGAAACGTCTTATCACACGCGCCTTCCTTAACAGCTGTCATTCTTCTTTATTGGGTCCACGGACGACTTCAGTGGGAACTTAATTAATTGGAAACTGGAAACATAAATCTGGACCGCCACTGGAGACAAAATCTAGAGCACTTCACTGGAGGACCTTCAGAAGTGGTCACTGGAGCATTCATCTGGAGCAGTCATCTGGAGCTGGTTACTGGAGCATTCATTTGGAGCTAGTCACTGGTGGATTATCAGTGTTGATCACTGGAGCTTGCCACTGGAGAAATGTTACCACTGGTGACTGGACTGGTTCAGAAAAGACTTGTCTGAAATGGGCCACTGCTGGCAGAATCAACATGGCTTGTTCAGATGGCATGATCAGTTCGGTTTCCTTCAGCTCAGTTAGCTTCTTCAGTTCACTGGGTTTCTCCAGTCCAATGAATCTGGACATTTTCGCATCAGTAACAAAGACACATCGGGCTTAGGGAGCACTTCAAAACCAGAAAATCCACCTCCCCCATCATATGCATCTAAAGTGAGTGCTAATTCTGATAAAAGACAGGTTAACTTTAGATTGCTTGAGTCCGATGAGAAAATTGATAATGTTGATGTGGTTATCCCAAGAGAATCGGTGAAACACATACAATCTCGATATGAAAATGTTCTTTATGGTTACTTTTTGGGTGATAGACTAGCATTCCCAGTAGTTGAGTACTTTTCGAAGAATTTGTGGTCAAAATATGGACTAACGAAAATCATGATGAATGCTAACGGCTACTTTTTCTTTAAGTTTTCTAATAAGGATGGTATGGAAAAAATGTTGTCTGAAGGACCTTGGATAATTCGAAATGCTCCTATATTTCTTAATAAATGGACACCTAATGTGGTACTTAAAAAAGAAGATATTAAGAAAGTATCGGTCTGGACAAAACTCCATGATGTCCCACTAGCAGCGTACACAGACGATGGGCTGAGCTTACTTGCTTCAAAATTGGGTAGTCCTATACGTTTGGATAGTTACACTAGTGCTATGTGCCTTGATTCTTGGGGTCGTAGTAGCTTTGCAAGAGCGTTAATCGAATTGGATGCAGAAAAGGATTTTAAAAATAACCTCTCTGTGGCTATACCTGATATGGATGGCGAGGGTTTCTCAACAGCAAAAGTTAAAGTGGAATATGAATGGAGCCCCCCAAGGTGTTCATCATGCTGTGTTTTTGGTCATGTGAATGCAAACTGCCCGAAGCTACCTAGACAAACAAAACAGGCTACTAATGTTGATGAGGATGGTTTTACAGAAGTTAAAGGGAAAAAGAAAGCTAATCCTAAACATGGGATACCGATCACTAAGCCCAAGACTAAATTTGAATATCGACCGGTTTCCAAACCTAAAGTTGGACCAAATTTGAATGCCACTAATAATGGTTCAGCTGCTGCATCAAATGTAACAGTGAGTAATTCTTATGAAGTCTTATCCTCTGTTACTGAACAAGTTAACGAAGCTGCCAATGATGGGGCAGATTTGAAGAAGCCAAAGGCTAGTACCAGCTCTACTAGAACTGACCCATTTTCTATTGAGGATGAGGATGTAGATGAAGAAATTGTTATAGATGAAACAGCTCATTTTATGGCTCAGGGTACAGTTCCACCGGTGTCGGAGGGGGCAAGCACTCCCGTTGATAAGGTGTCTAATGGGTAGTATAGCAGCTTGGAATATAAGGGGATTGAACCGTCCCCTGAAACAAAATGAAGTTCGCCAAGTTGTCCGTGATAATCATCTTCATGTGTGTGCGATCATGGAATCTCATATGGATGTTTCAAAATTATTTAACGTTTGTAAGAAAATATGTGGATCGTGGGATTGGACGTCTAATGGTAATTTGTGCTCTAAAGGCACTCGTATTATTATTGGGTGGAACCCTGACATGGTGGATGTTATGATTCTTGCTCAATCAAGGCAGGTAATTCATACTCAGATCCACTTTAAAATTGATCATAAAGCTGTGTTTTGCTCTTTTGTCTATGCGGACAACCATTACAAAGATAGAAGAGAGTTATGGAGGGATTTGTGCTTGCATAAACAGTTTGTGGCGAATAAACCATGGTGTATTCTTGGTGATTTCAACTCATCACTGAATTTAAACGATAAGTTTGCTGGGTCATCATAGATTACTATAGGGATGAGAGAATTCAAGGAATGTGTTACTAATACTGAAGTTCTTGATATCAAAAGCTCGGGTCTTCACTTTACTTGGAATCAAAAACCTAAGAAAGGCACGGGTATCCTTAAGAAAATTGATAGAGTCATGGGTAATTTACAATTTATGGTGGAATTTCCTGCATCGCATGCTATTTTCCAGCCATATAGGATTTCAGACCACAGTCCATGTATTCTAAAACTACCTTCTGTTGCGAGGTTTAGGCCACGACCTTTTAAGTTTGCGAATTTCCTTGTTTCCAAATCGGGCTATAGAGATCTCATTGAGCAGGTATGGAACATGGATGTAGAGGGTCATAATATGTATCGTATAACTCAAAAGCTAAAGGCTTTAAAGCACCCTCTAAGAAGTTTTCTCCATAAGTAAGGAAATCTGCATGATAATGTTGCAAAGCTAAGGCAGAAACTTGAGAACTTCCAACAAGCTATAGATAAAGACCCTTCAAATTGTGATTTACGTTTACAAGAAACTGAGTGTCTCAATGAATATAAGGATGCAATGCTTGATGAGGAGAGATTTCTTAAACAGAAAGCAAAAATTGAATGGTTGAAAGTGGGTGACGCAAATACTGCTTACTTCCATAATGTTGTCAAAAGTAGGAATCATCGTAGTCGCATAGATTTGATTAAAGATGTTGCTGGTCAAGTTCTTGAGGGCAGCGACATTCCACCAGCTTTTGTTCAGCATTATGCTGATTTTTTGGGAAAGGCAGGAATCACTTCCATGACTCCAAATGATAATGTATTCACAAAAAAGATTGATCAGCAGAAAGCCTTACAAATGATTCGTCATGTGACAGATGAAGAAATCAAATTGGCTATGTTTTCTATTGGTGATAATAAGGCACCTGGTCCAGATGGGTTCTCATCTGTCTTCTTTAAGAATGACTGGGACTTGGTGGGTATGGAGGTTTGTTTAGCAATTAAAGATTTTTTTCGCAATGGCAGACTTCCGAAAGGTATTAATCACACTATAATTGCTCTTGTTCCCAAGAAGACCTCTCCTTCTCTAATTACTGATTACAGGCCGATTGCATGCTGCAATGTTCTATATAAATGTATCAGTAAAATTCTTACTAATAGGATCATGGAGACTTTGGATGATATTGTGAGTACTACCCAATCTGCATTTATTCCAGGAAGGAGCATATCGGATAACATTCTTCTTACACAGGAACTAATGCATAATTATCATTTGGATAGAGGTACTGCTAGATGTGCTTTTAAAATTGATATTCAGAAAGCATATGACACAGTGGACTGGGGTTTTTTAAGAGCTATTATGCTTAAGTTTGGTTTCCATCCTAAGCCAGTGGCATGGGTTATGGCCTGTGTTACTACTCCTACTTACTCTATTAGCATAAATGGAAATCTCCATGGTTTTTTTGAAGGTAAAAGGGGATTAAGGCAGGGTGATCCTATATCTCCATATCTATTTACACTAGTTATGGAGGTTCTTACCCTACTTCTACAACAATTGGCAAGGGAGGGCAATGGATTCCGGTTCCATAAACATTGTGATGAACAACAAATTATCAACGTGTGCTTTGCGGATGATCTTTTCTTATTTGCACACGGGGACAGTAACTCAGCAATGATGATAATGGACACCATGAACAACTTCAAGAACATGTCCGGTTTGGTTCCTAGCATTCCTAAAAGTACTATTTTCTTTTGTAATGTTCCGGAACAAGTTAAACAGAATATCCTTGCTATAATGCCATTCGAAGAGGGCAAACTGCCAATTAAGTATTTAGGAGTCCCTTTTATCTCCAAAAGATTGTTATATCAAGACTGTAAAGTTTTATTGGAGCGCATGGAGAATAGGATAAATGATTGGTGTAATAAATCGTTGTCTTTGCCGGAAGACTACAATTGATTATCTTTGTCCTATCATCGCTACATAACTATTGGGCCTCTGTATTTATCCTTCCAGCAAGGCTAGTTGCTGAATTAGAACAAAAGATGCGTGATTTTCTGTGGAGTCAGGATCATATGCGTAAAGGGAAGGCAAGAGTAGCCTGGAAAGCTATATGTGTACCGAAATATGAAGGGGGGTTGGGCATACGAAGAGTTGCTGATGTTAATAAAGCTCTCATGGCTAAGCATATAGTAAGCATCATGTCTAATCGTAACTCGTTATGGGTTAAGTGGGTGCACACCCATAAGTTAAAAGGCAAGAGTTTTTGGCAAGTGCAACAGAAGGCTAGCATGAGTTGGGGCTGGAGGAAATTGATGCAAGAAAGGCATGCTCTACGCCCTCTTTTGAAGCAAAAACTTGGAGATGGTAAGTCGACGTCGATGTGGTTTGATAACTGGAGTAACCTTGGTCCACTATGTAACGTGATATCTCATAGAGAAATCCATCGTGCTGGTTTCTCATTGACGAATTCTGTTGCTGATTTAATTGAAGATGGTTCATGGAAGTGGCCAACTGCATGGTACGATTTATTTCCAGTATTAATAAACTGTGATGTCCCTTTACTTAATCCGGATAAAAAAGATAGCTTATTGTTATGCTCTGTTGATGGCATTGAAAAGGATTACTCGACATCTAATGTTTGGGAACTTATTAGATACAAACGAGAACCTGTCTTATGGGTTGATGTTGTTTGGAACTCAAGTTGCATCCCTAGACATTCTTTTTTGTTATGGATGGTCATGAACAAGAAATTGAAGACACATGACAGGATGAAACCATGGGATGTTGGGGGGGCGGTTAACCTTAACGTTGTTTTTTGTTCATTGTGTCATTCAGGTCCAGATTCTCACGATCATCTTTTTTTCGAGTGCCCCTTTGCTTCAAATATATGCCATCTCGTTCGTGACCTAGCTGATTTGGGAAACATTCCAGCAAAGTTGAACGATATAGTTGATTTCTTAATACCTATATCGAATGGCAATTCAATCAGGAGTGTTATTGGAAGGCTAGTACTTGCAGCCACGTCGTATTACATTTGGCAGGAACGAAACAACCGTATGTTCACAAATGAGAAGCGTTCACCAGCACAAATGAAGACTATTATTGTAGACACTGTTCGATTCAAGCTAGCCACAGAAGTATATCCTTGTCCTTCTCAACCCCAAGACCTCGCAATTGGTTTATGATACTCATAAATCTGGTGTAAGTACCAGTGAGAGACTCGTTAGGCTGAGCAAAAAATGACTCATACCTCTTGTTTAAGGAGACCTTTTTGGTGACAATGGTGTCATCTCTTCCTTCATGTTGGTTTAAAAGTTCATCCCACATGGTTTTAGCACTAGGAAAAAGAACTAGTGTGGGAATTAGGGTTTCTGGAACGGCCCCGAGGATCATGTTTTTGAGAAGGGTGTCTAGATTCACCAATCTTCTCTCCTCTTCTAACCAATGTTCCTCCCTCTTTTCCCTTCCTCTTCTAGATCCAGAAGGATCAAGAAGGGGATTGAGAGGTGATGTTGGTATATAAGGACCTTCATTTAAAATTTTCATCATGTTCCTCTCAATACCAGTGACATGCAAAACCATCCTAGCCTTCCACGTACCAAATTCATCACTGTTCCCACTGAATTTAGGAACAGGATTATTTGAGTGGTGCACATGCACGTGTGGAGAAGCAGGAGTAGGAGGAGGAGGAGGTGGATTAGTGTTATTAACAATTGGTGGTTCATTTTGATCATTAATATTTGCATTAGGATCGGGACCAAGACTAAAACCTTGTTTATTTTCTTGGTTAGCCATCAAGAAACAGATCTAGGCAATGTTTAGCATCCTGCTCTGATACCAAATGTGAGTCCCTTAAGTTCGATGGTTAACCAGGAAGTGTAAAATACAACAAGTCTAATAATCACTAGAATGGACTAGTATTACTTGTAAATAAATGCAAGAATATATAAACAAAGTAATACAATACTTAAAGCAATAAACAAGTAAAGTGGAACATTATGTATTTTTCAATTGTGTATTTAATTTATGATGTTAAATAAAATACAAGGTTGTGCGGAATCAAGATAATACAAATAAGTATGTATCCTAACAACCTATGAGTTACAAATGATCTATATTTGTCAAATAACTCTTTTGGATCGAGATACTTAAAGTTGTGAAGTATCCCTGTTTAAGATTGAGAGTATTTGGACAAATTCACTTTCATGCAAAGTGTATGCTTAAAAGTATTTTTCTCAAGGAAATGACTTTGTATTTATAGGCACAAAATTCACCAGTGAATTTTGTGCCGTACAAATATGGTTGCATACATTTAATGATCCGACAAGAACATTAAATGTATTGGATAAGGAATAAGGATAAAGTCACATCAAATGACTTTGTATCCTTTTATACAACCACCTTTACACACACAAACTTTGGTAGAGAACAAGTGGATTGTTCTTTGGAAAGTGTGTAAAGGGAAAAGTCAATCCTCGATATCAGTGTTCAGACTTGTAAGGTCTAGAACACTGACAATCCTCCAGTGTACAGATCTGGTAAGAATTTCCAGTGGACTCCGCCATTTGTCAGTCTTCTTTCTTCAGACTTCAGTCTTTGACTTCAGTCAGAATGTCTTCAGTAGAGTTGATCTGGACTGGGTGAAGTCCAGTGAGCTCATCTGGAGAATACTCCAGATTTCCTATACAAGTATTTGCTCACTGGTCTTCCATTATTTCTGGACAAATCTTCAGAGGGACTCCAGATTCCAAGTCTGGAGTAGGTCCAGTTGAACACGTTTCTGGACAGATCTTCAGTAAGGCTCCAGTAGTTGAGTCTGGAGCGAGTCCAGTAAATCTGGACTAAATCTGGACCTAACAAATTCCCCCTATTTGTTTAGAAATAATGCAAATGTTTTCAAGCTTGAATCTATACATTTTGTATGCTTGAAAAACACAAGTTTTGATTTAGTCTAAAAATCTAAGTTACTGGAAAACACTTCATAGATCTTGAGTGTTTTCAGTTTCATCAATTAAGTTCTAACTTAGACTAAATCTGATCATTTACTTATAAGAATAAAAAATTGCAACTATTATTACATACATCAACTGATAAATAGTATACAATTTTCATAAGACAATAATTTACAATAAGTAAATGATAAGAGTCAGGCCCTTCTTTTTGAAGTCTGTCCTGGAGCATCTTCAGTAGCCTTTCTCTTTGGTGATGGAGAAGATGGTATTGATTCTGGCGTTCTTATGCCATTGCAACTTCCATCTGTTGCTTTCTTCTCCATACCTTTTTAACTCTTTTCAGAAATGCTTTAACATCAGTCGACACATTTGTCTTCCCCCTGAACGTTAAAGCGATTTCTTTCAGTTCACTCCATCCAAATGCTTGGACTGAAGTACTTTTCCTCTCATCAGTAAAGTTACCCTCCCTGGTCAACTTTACTTCAAACTTAGACTTGCCTTCATTATTTTCAGCCAACTTGATTTCAGCACCAGTGATCCTTCTAGCATCAGCCCTGAAGTTTAACATTTCATTGTATTTTTCTTTCAGCTTGGCTTGCTGGATCAATGCTTCAGTTTCCTTGGACACTCTCCTTTGCTCTACAGCAGATTGGAGTTCTTGACGATTTATTTTTCGAGAAGTGTCCAGGGGAATGAAATTGCTTACATCAGCATCTTTGATTGCTTTGATCTGTCTGGCAGTCAATTTTGGTAAACCAGTAAGTCTCTTCCTGTACTCTATCTCCAGAGCACCAGCATTCTTTCTGATCTTTTTCTGGAGACTTACCAGTTCATCCTTCCTTTGTCTGATGAGTTCTGGTACACTCACGCCATAAATAATAGAATCATAGACTTGTTCTTCTTCAGCGTAGAATGAGCGTACATGAGCATCATCCAATAAACTCAAACATTGATGAACTCTGGGGTCATCCTTCATCTTTTTATACACTTCAATATTAATGCCTAACCTGCCAACATTGTAAGAATCCAGAGTACCCATAGTTGCCATCTCCCTTTGATGGGCCAGCAGTTCATCTTTTTTATTTCTTTTGAAAATCTCTATCATGATGCATTCTTGTTCAAGCTTCTTGGATGTTTCATCATCAGCATCTTCAGTTTGGTCTTCTTCTTCACCAGATACCACTTTTTCTTTTCCTTTAACAGCCTTCAGTGTAGTTGGAATATCTGGGAAGGTCTCAAACTAGGGCTCACTGGCTTCAGTACCAGTAGCTCCTTCAGTTAGCCCGGCTTCAGTGCCATATGCTCTTTGTCTTTCAGTTAGCCCGGCTTCAGTGCCATATGCTCTTTGTGACATGTGCTTCAGTGTTTGGTCACCAGACGACTTTTCCCCCTTGGAATGATCACCAGTCCTTGACTTGAGATCATTCCATAATTCTTCAAGCATAAGTCTGTCCAGTGGAACAAATGTTGTACCTGGTACTGGAATTGTTTCAGACACAACTTTCTTAAGTGCCTGCACTTCCTTCTGAACACTTGCAACAGCTTTACGCAAGTGTTTTGGCAACTTCTCATCCAGTAAGTTGTCTACTTGGGGTAACACCCCATCATGAATGCTACGAAGAACAGTCCCAGAAACTTCTTCACATAATTCTTTCAACATATTGTTTCTGAACTTCCTTGTACATGCATCACTTATTGTGCTGACAACTGCACCCTGGTCTAGTGTGGGTCTACTCTCCAGAGAACTGACCCTAAAAACCAAATTCTGAACATCTTCTTTCAGACCTGCCAGTTCGCCAGTGACTGCAGTCTGAACAGAACTAACCAACCTAGTCTCTAATCCCTGGACTGCCACTTTGATCTTTTCAGTGTTGTTGTTTGTGGCCAGTACCAGTTCATCAAGCTTCTCATAAACCAGCTTCTCATTCCCAGCAAAGACATTCATCTCAGAAGCAAGGTTATTTGATAATAAAGATTTGAAGTCTGAAATAACCTGAGATGAAGTCTGGAGTGATCTCTCCAGGTCCGCCACCTTACTTAAAAGGCCTTGGACCTCGGCAGAAGATGAAGTAGAGAGACCACTGGGAGGTTCAAGAGTTGAAGGTAATCTGGTCGTTAGAGGAACTTGTGCCCAGTCCTCTTCAGTTGCAGCTTCAGATGTTGCAACTGGTGACTCCGGCGCACGAGGTGGAGGTTGAGATTGTGAAGGTTGAGCGGCTGCTGGAGTGAAGTATTGAGTGTGTTCTGGAATTGAAGGTGGTGGTGGTGGTGGCATGTTTGATTAGTGGTGGTGGCATTTCTGGTGGAGGTGTTGGTGGTAGTGGTGGTGGTGGTGGTGGTGGTGGTGGTGGTGGTGGTGGTGGTGGTGGTGGTCACCGTGGTGGAGGTGTGGTGGTGGTGGTGGTGGTGGTGGTGGTGGTGGTGGTGGTGGTGGTGGTGGTGGTGGTGGTGGTGGTGGTGGTGGTGGTGGTGGTGGTGGTGGTGGTGGTGGTGGTGGTGGTGGTGGTGGTGGTGGTGGTGGTGGTGGTGGTGGTGGTGGTGGTGGTGGTGGTGGTGGTGGTGGTGGTGGTGGTGGTGGTGGTGGTGGTGGTGGTGGTGGTGGTGGTGGTGGTGGTGGTGGTGGTGGTGGTGGTGGTGGTGGTGGTGGTGGTGGTGGTGGTGGTGGTGGTGGTGGTGGTGGTGGTGGTGGTGGTGGTGGTGGTGGTGGTGGTGGTGGTGGTGGTGGTGGTGGTGGTGGTGGTGGTGGTGGTGGTGGTGGTGGTGGTGGTGGTGGTGGTGGTGGTGGTGGTGGTGGTGGTGGTGGTGGTGGTGGTGGTGGTGGTGGTGGTGGTGGTGGTGGTGGTGGTGGTGGTGGTGGTGGTGGTGGTGGTGGTGGTGGTGGTGGTGGTGGTGGTGGTGGTGGTGGTGGTGGTGGTGGTGGTGGTGGTGGTGGTGGTGGTGGTGGTGGTGGTGGTGGTGGTGGTGGTGGTGGTGGTGGTGGTGGTGGTGGTGGTGGTGGTGGTGGTGGTGGTGGTGGTGGTGGTGGTGGTGGTGGTGGTGGTGGTGGTGGTGGTGGTGGTGGTGGTGGTGGTGGTGGTGGTGGTGGTGGTGGTGGTGGTGGTGGTGGTGGTGGTGGTGGTGGTGGTGGTGGTGGTGGTGGTGGTGGTGGTGGTGGTGGTGGTGGTGGTGGTGGTGGTGGTGGTGGTGGTGGTGGTGGTGGTGGTGGTGGTGGTGGTGGTGGTGGTGGTGGTGGTGGTGGTGGTGGTGGTGGTGGTGGTGGTGGTGGTGGTGGTGGTGGTGGTGGTGGTGGTGGTGGTGGTGGTGGTGGTGGTGGTGGTGGTGGTGGTGGTGGTGGTGGTGGTGGTGGTGGTGGTGGTGGTGGTGGTGGTGGTGGTGGTGGTGGTGGTGGTGGTGGTGGTGGTGGTGGTGGTGGTGGTGGTGGTGGTGGTGGTGGTGGTGGTGGTGGTGGTGGTGGTGGTGGTGGTGGTGGTGGTGGTGGTGGTGGTGGTGGTGGTGGTGGTGGTGGTGGTGGTGGTGGTGGTGGTGGTGGTGGTGGTGGTGGTGGTGGTGGTGGTGGTGGTGGTGGTGGTGGTGGTGGTGGTGGTGGTGGTGGTGGTGGTGGTGGTGGTGGTGGTGGTGGTGGTGGTGGTGGTGGTGGTGGTGGTGGTGGTGGTGGTGGTGGTGGTGGTGGTGGTGGTGGTGGTGGTGGTGGTGGTGGTGGTGGTGGTGGTGGTGGTGGTGGTGGTGGTGGTAGCTCTCATCAGACGCCTATTAGTTCTAGGTCGTCTGGAAGGTTCAACAATTTCTGTACCTTGACCTTCTGGAGCAACTTGTCTAATGGGCTATACAGCTTCAATGATCTGTACATCATCACCAGATGGTCCTTCAACAGCTTGACCTCTATCTGGACCCATTTCAGCTTCTTCCCTTTCGAAGGAAAGCATGGACTGAGGAATATCTACCTCATCCAGTGGAGACCTGAGGTTGACCAGGTCCCTCATATACTCACTCACAGAAAAGTGAGTAGTATCAAAATCATACTGGTCGCCAAGAGCATTCTTAAACATAAGAGAAAGGAAACGAATGTAAGGAAAAAATGGTTTTCTTCCTTTCACTCTTAGGCACTCAACCAGGTCATCAAAAAGAATTTGGGTAAAGTCCACTCTAAGCCCAAACCATAAGCAGTAGGCAATCTGGAGGTGAGTTTGATTGATCTGGTCTAACCCTCCAGAACTGCCTCCCAGACACTCAACAATATGGGTGAAGAAATATCTCCATGAGTCTGACAGCTTGCTCATGTAGATAGTCCCTTTCCTGGATAGCTGGCCATGCTCATCCAAGATATCCGTGTGCCCCATCAGCCTGCATACTTCCCTTGTATTTATACCAGTGGGAAGCTCAATAGGCAACTCATTCTGTTCATGATAGTTTAACTGTAGAACAGACCTGAGCAGACTTGCAGTGAAACCAAGGGATCGGGTACCTCCCTTTAGAGTATAATTGATCGATGAAGTTTCATCGTCATATTGAGCAGTGTACCAGAATTCACATAGGTACTCGTGGTACATCCTTTCTGGATTCAGTATTAACGCACCATATAATGGGCAAGAGAGAAAGAATGAGTTTAATCTCCCAATAATTGATTGGGCATCATGAACACTGGAAAGTGAGAGTCTTGCCATCCAGTTATTCATATTGATTCTTATAGCACTTGCCTCAAGATTGATATGAGGTGCCCTTTCAACAGTATTCGAAGGAGCATATTCAGCGGCAAGGAGATTTTTGAGTGATTTTGACTGTCTAGGTGCCATTTTATACAGAATAAATGAAGATGAAATTGAATATATATAGGTTATGATGAAGAATGATGAAGGAATTGAATATAAATGGAGTAAATAAGAGAGATGATGATGATTGAAAAATGAATGAAGAAGTAAATGAAGGAATTTGAAAGATTTGGGAGTAAATATGTTCGAAGTAAATGCAATTGAAGTTGAAAGTGGGTATTTATAGGAGAGACAATGTG
This sequence comes from Erigeron breviscapus, assembly GCA_034093135.1. Taxonomy (NCBI): domain Eukaryota; kingdom Viridiplantae; phylum Streptophyta; class Magnoliopsida; order Asterales; family Asteraceae; genus Erigeron; species Erigeron breviscapus. The sequence goes on from CM067168.1 coordinate 105,835,943, forward strand.
GAACTCAAACGATTTATTTGAAATTATCAAATAAAGTTTTTGATCGGGTTCTGAGATCCGCATTAATTACATCACATCATACATAAATGCATGACGGTTTACAGCCCACAAACAGTAACAAGTTGTACTTTTTGATTTCCCAAGGTAAAAATACCATCATTACGTTGAAAAAATTTACATGCCACGTAGGAAAAATATCTCCAAAAAGATTTGCTTACGTGGCACACACAATGACGAAGTATTTAGAAAATATTATGACATATTTCAGTGCATTTGGAGGTTGACTGGACACTCCAGTATCACTGGTGGATTAGTCCAGTGAACATGTACTGATGGTACACTGGAGGGACACTCCAGTAAAGTACCAGTGAAAACCATTTTTGAAAGACTGGTAACCTCAAACTTGCACGTCAACTAGTTCAGAAAAATGAGAGGGACACATTTACAAGGAGACATAAGTCACCTCAAACACGCACTTCAATCTGTCCAGTTACCAGTGAGAGGGACACATTTACAAAGCACCAGTAATATTTTCTGAAGAGTTTGTCCAGTGAGAAAATAAATTAATAAATTCCCCCTGAACTTAAAACATTTTTAAGAAAAAAATATCTTTCAAGTCTTTCCCTGGAGTGTTGTTCCAGAAATCTAATAATGCAAAGATAGTACATGAAGGCGTTCAATATCTGAGCAGTCACCAGATTTAAGGATTTAACATTCCCAACTCACCAACAAAATATTCAAAAGTTTTGACATTCAGAGGTTTGGTAAAAATGTCAGCGAGTTGTTTGTCAGTGGGAATAAAATGGAGTTCAATGTTGTTTTTCATAATATGATCACGAATGAAGTGATACCTGAGATCAATGTGCTTCGTTCTAGAGTGCATGACTGGATTGTTTGAGATAGCAATGGCACTGGTATTATCACAAAAGATTGGGGTCTTTGAATATTTAATACCATAATCAAGCAACTGGTTCTTCATCCAGAGTATCTGAGCACAACAACTGGCTGCAGACACGTATTCAGCTTCAGCAGTGGACAATGAAACTGAAGTTTGCTTCTTACTGGTCCAGCTGACCAGTTTGCCACCTAGGAAATGACATCCACCAGTTGTGGATTTCCTATCTATCTTACAACCTGCATGATCTGAATCTGAATAACCCATTAGATCCATGCCTGAGCGTTTGGGATACCAAAGACCTAGACTGGGGACACCTTTAAGGTACTTCAGTATGCGCTTTACAGCAAGCATATGAGATTCCTTTGGATTAGACTGATATCTGGCACATAAACATGTTGAAAACATAATATCTGGTCTACTGGCAGTTAAATACATCAGTGAACCAACCATGCCTCTATAGACAGTGGTGTTCACTGGTTTTCCATCTGGATCGGAGTCCAGTGTCAGTGGTGCAGAAATTGGAGTTGGTTTAGATGGTGAAGAGTTCATATCAAATTTCTTTAAAAGATCTCTAACATATTTCTCCTGATTAATAAAAATGCCATCTTTGTTTTGTTTAATCTGGAGTCCAAGAAAATATGTTAGTTCACCCATCAAACTCATCTCATATTCAGTTGACATTATTTTTGAAAATTTCTTGCACATGTTTTCATCAGTAGACCCAAAAATAATATCATCAACATAAATTTGTACCATTAACAGATTACCTTTTTCATGAAGAATAAATAAGGTATTGTCAATTGCACCTCGTTTGAAACCATTTTTCAACAAATGTTTAGTCAGAGTGTCATACCAGGCACGTGGGGCTTGTCTGAGGCCATATAGCGCTTTGTCCAGACGATATACCCAATGTGGATGCTTTTCATCAACGAAACCTGGAGGTTGTCTGACATAAACTTCTTCTTCAAGCTTTCCATTCAAGAAAGCACTCTTTACATCCATCTGGTAGACCTTGAACTGATGATAAGCAACGAATGCTAAGAATATTCTGATCGCTTCAAGTCTAGCCACTGGAGCAAATGATTCATCAAAGTCGACATCTGACTGGCAGTAGCCTTGTGCTACCAGTCTGGCCTTGTTTCTGATTACGTGGCCATCTTCATCTACTTTGTTTCTGAAGACCCATCTTGTTCCAATTGGTTCTTTCTTTCCAACTGGGAAAGGAACCAGATACCAGACCTTGTTCCTTTCAAACTGGTGAAGCTCTTCTTGCATAGCAGTCACCCAGCTTGGATCTTCCATAGCCTCGTCAATCTTCTTTGGTTCCATCAAAGATAGAAAACTAACGTATAAGCATTGATTATTGGAGGCTCTTCTGGTCTGAACTCCTCTACTGGAGTCACCTATGATCTGATCAATAGGATGAGCTTTTGTCCATCTGGAGTACTGACCAGGATTGTTACGGACAACAATATCAGTGCAAGAATTCAGTTGAGTCTCCTCTGGAGTTGCTTCTGGAGGAGGATCTTGCCAGACTACTTCAGTATCTTCATCTGAGTCATTTAAATCACGATTTGCATCATGAAATTCTTCATTTGAAGGCAATTCCTGAAGTACTGGTTCAGTTTGGAATTCTTCATAAGAAGACATTTCTGGTCTATTCTCAACTGACACTGATACTGGGGGAGTAGTACGAACATCTGATCCAATATTAATTTCAGAGGGTAGTTTGAAAATAATAGAAGGATAGAATGGAGTACTACTGGAGAGTTTCTTTTTCTGAACAGGTTCCAGATCAGGATGACTGGAAACTGTGTCTTTTGAATCTTCATTTTTGTCGTTTATAGGATCAGATTCACAAAAGACAATTGGAGTTACTGGGGAGTGTCAAGGGCTGGCTTCTTGTTGATTGCAGCATTTGATTCATCAAATGTGACATGAATTGACTCATGGACCTTCTCCAGTCTCTTGTTGTAGACTCTGAAGGCCTTGCGAATGGCTGAATAGCCTAAGAAATACCCTTCATCAGCTTGAGTATAGAAACACTGCTCTGAAGGAGAGCTTTCCATATCCATCACGTACACATTCCCTTTTCTGGGAGCAATCAACACTACCTTCCAGTCCTTGTTGAATACGATACCCTGAGCAATATTGAATAGAACTTGATAGCCATCATCACACAGTTGACTTACACTGATCAGGTTGTATTTCAAACCATTCACAAATGCAACACGTCTGAACTTGACTTGTCCATTGTTCAGAACACCGTATCCCTCAGTCTTTCCACAACCATCATTTCCAAAAGTAATGGAGGGTCCATCAGAAATGGTGAACTCCTCCAGCAGGGTCTTACATCCAGTCATCGTCCTGCCAGCAGCACTGTCAAGATACCAGATATATTTCTTTCGATCGCCCTGCACATACACCAGATACTTATCAGTTAGATTTGGGAACCCATCGACTGATGGGTTCACTGGACCCTCCCTTATAGGTCCCTGGGGCAATCTGGTTTAGTTCACTTTCTTCAACAGTGGTCTTAGTTGAAAAGACCACTGGGGTTGATAGTTTTGAAACCTTTTTCTTTTTCTCAACTGGAGAAATAGATTTAACTTTCTTAGCAAAAGGTTTTGTATTTTGTCTAGGGCCAGATGAAGTACCCTCAATAAAGTTTAATCTTGCATTAAAACTTTGAGATTGACGAGTCAGAATTTGAATCTGGCTCTCTAACCTGGACAAAATATTTTCTTCAGATGACACCTTAGCCTTTCCAGTCCTAGGCTTAGGTAGGGGATTGGTCTGAGGCAAAGGTTTATTCCGATAAACCTCTTTAACTGGAGCAGTCATCTGGAGCGCTCCAGTCTTAACCTCTGGGGATTGAACTGGGTAAAAATTGGCCTTGGGAGTTACAGGCTCATCATAAACAGTGGTGGGCCTGAACTCCTCTGGTAATCGATCGATTACTGGTATTAATGATGCTACATGAGTATTTCCATCTAAGTATGCACGTTTTTGAGCAGGAAATTGTTTTACTCCAGCATCATATGGCTTTTTGGTTTCTAGCCATGATTTAATCACCAGTTTTTCTTTCTCTAAAATGATCTCAAGATCTTGTTTTTCTTGAATCAATTGTTCAGTTACCAGAACCTGGGCTTGAAATGCCAGTTCAATGTCTTGAAGTTCTTTTAACTTTGATTTTAAAGCAGTTATTTCAGAAGAATCTGTTTCTAGACCATTTACACAATCAGATCTAACAGTTTCTACAAAAATCAAATCAGAATTAAGAGCTTCAGCTATGTCCAATTTTAGTTCATGGTCAGTTGCACAATCATAATCACTAACCTTCTTAATAACAATGTCTACCCATCGTCCAGATGTGACATCTTCCTTCACCAGGTGCTCATCGTCTGCCAGAGCCATGTAACAGCAATCTCTTTCTTCTTCTTCATCAGCTTGAGTATAGAAACACTGCTCTGAAGGAGAGCTTTCCATATCCATCACGTACACATTCCCTTTTCTGGGAGCAATCAACACTACCTTCCAGTCCTTGTTGAATACGATACCCTGAGCAATATTGAATAGAACTTGATAGCCATCATCACACAGTTGACTTACACTGATCAGGTTGTATTTCAAACCATTCACAAATGCAACACGTCTGAACTTGACTTGTCCATTGTTCAGAACACCGTATCCCTCAGTCTTTCCACAACCATCATTTCCAAAAGTAATGGAGGGTCCATCAGAAATGGTGAACTCCTCCAGCAGGGTCTTACATCCAGTCATCGTCCTGCCAGCAGCACTGTCAAGATACCAGATATATTTCTTTCGATCGCCCTGCACATACACCAGATACTTATCAGTTAGATTTGGGAACCCATCGACTGATGGGTTCACTGGACCCTCCCTTATAGGTCCCTGGGGCAATCTGGTTTAGTTCACTTTCTTCAACAGTGGTCTTAGTTGAAAAGACCACTGGGGTTGATAGTTTTGAAACCTTTTTCTTTTTCTCAACTGGAGAAATAGATTTAACTTTCTTAGCAAAAGGTTTTGTATTTTGTCTAGGGCCAGATGAAGTACCCTCAATAAAGTTTAATCTTGCATTAAAACTTTGAGATTGACGAGTCAGAATTTGAATCTGGCTCTCTAACCTGGACAAAATATTTTCTTCAGATGACACCTTAGCCTTTCCAGTCCTAGGCTTAGGTAGGGGATTGGTCTGAGGCAAAGGTTTATTCCGATAAACCTCTTTAACTGGAGCAGTCATCTGGAGCGCTCCAGTCTTAACCTCTGGGGATTGAACTGGGTAAAAATTGGCCTTGGGAGTTACAGGCTCATCATAAACAGTGGTGGGCCTGAACTCCTCTGGTAATCGATCGATTACTGGTATTAATGATGCTACATGAGTATTTCCATCTAAGTATGCACGTTTTTGAGCAGGAAATTGTTTTACTCCAGCATCATATGGCTTTTTGGTTTCTAGCCATGATTTAATCACCAGTTTTTCTTTCTCTAAAATGATCTCAAGATCTTGTTTTTCTTGAATCAATTGTTCAGTTACCAGAACCTGGGCTTGAAATGCCAGTTCAATGTCTTGAAGTTCTTTTAACTTTGATTTTAAAGCAGTTATTTCAGAAGAATCTGTTTCTAGACCATTTACACAATCAGATCTAACAGTTTCTACAAAAATCAAATCAGAATTAAGAGCTTCAGCTATGTCCAGTTTTAGTTCTTGGTCAGTTGCACAATCATAATCACTAACCTTCTTAATAACAATGTCTACCCATCGTCCAGATGTGACATCTTCCTTCACCAGGTGCTCATCGTCTGCCAGAGCCATGTAACAGCAATCTCTTTCTTCTTCTTCATCAGCAGATGATTCATCAGAAGGAACCCACTTCTCTTCAGTTGTTGCAATCATGCACTTATTATTGTTTTCAATTTGTTGTGCCATGAGAGCAATCTGGGCCTTAAGCTTTTTATATTTCAGTTTATAGCTATCATCAGGCTTATTATTTGAAGAGAATGGACCAGGCTTGGATACAAACTGGTTGGACCTGCACTCTTTCATGAAATGACCCTTTTTGCCACACTTAAAGCATGTCAAATTGGTCTTATCAGTTGAAGAACTGGATGCAAATTGTCCAGATGGCCTATTTGCTCTTGCTTTGAAACGGTTAAACGTTTTAGCAATCATTGCAATGAGGTCATCATCTTCAGTTTCATCACAACAGTCTGGAGAGATTTGACTGGACTCTCCAGAATCCATGAGTTCAGACACCATCTTCTTCATAGAAAATACATTCTCAGAAGATATCAGTGCTGTACTATGTGGTTCAGTATGACTAACCACATTAGGACTACTGGAGGCATGGTTAAAAGCATCTTGTTCTGCCACCACTCTCTGAGCTTGATTTTCTTCAGTGTACCTGAAAGCTCCATATAGAGTTGAGAGAGTGTGTGTGTGCAGAGTTTTACCTTGTCGTAAGACCAGGATCATGTGAGACCATTTGGTGGGTAGAATATCACAAAATTTCTCCAGAAGTATATCCTTGTCCTTCTCAACCCCAAGACCTCTCAATTGGTTTATGATACTCATAAATCTGGTGTAAGTACCAGTGAGAGACTCGTTAGGCTGAGCAAAAAATGACTCATACCTCTTGTTTAAGGAGACCTTTCTGGTGACAATGGTGTCATCTCCTCCTTCATGTTGGTTTAAAAGTTCATCCCACATGGTTTTAGCACTAGGAAAAAGAACTAGTGTGGGAATTAGGGTTTCTGGAACGGCCCCGAGGATCATGTTTTTGAGAAGGGTGTCTAGATTCACCAATCTCCTCTCCTCTTCAGACCAATGTTCCTCCCTCTTTTCCCTTCCTCTTCTAGATCCAGAAGGATCAAGAAGGGGATTGAGAGGTGATGTTGGTATATAAGGACCTTCATTTAAAATTTTCATCATGTTCCTCTCAATACCAGTGACATGCAAAACCATCCTAGCCTTCCACGTACCAAATTCATCACTGTTCCCACTGAATTTAGGAACAGAATTATTTGAGTAGTGCACATGCACGTGTGGAGAAGCAGGAGTAGGAGGAGGAGGTGGATTAGTGTTATTAACAATTGGTGGTTCATTTTGATCATTAATATTTGCATTAGGATCGGGACCAAGACTAAAACCTTGTGTATTTTCTTGGTTAGCCATCAAGAAACAGATCTAGGCAATGTTTAGCCTTCTGCTCTGATACCAAATGTGAGTCCCTTAAGTTCGATGGTTAACCAGGAAAGTGTAAAATACAACAAGTCTAATAATCACTAGAATGGACTAGTATTACTTGTAAATAAATGCAAGAATATATAAACAAAGTAATACAAGACTTAAAGCAATAAACAAGTAAAGTGGAACATTATGTATTTTTCAATTGTGTATTTTATTTATGATGTTAAATAAAATACAAGGTTGTGCGGAATCAAGATAATACAAATAAGTATGTATCCTAACAACCTATGAGTTACAAATGATCTATATTTGTCAAATAACTCTTTTGGATCGAGATACTTAAAGTTGTGAAGTATCCCTGTTTAAGATCGAGAGTATTTGGACAAATTCACTTTCATGCAAAGTGTATGCTTAAAAGTATTTTTCTCAAGGAAATGACTTTGTATTTATAGGCAACAAAATTCACCAGTGAATTTTGTGCCGTACAAATATGGTTGCATACATTTAATGTTCTTGTTCCGACAAGAACATTAAATGTATTGGATAAGGAATAAGGATAAAGTCACATCAAATGACTTTGTGTCCTTTTATCCAACCACCTTTACACACACAAACTTTGGTAGAGAACAAGTGGATTGTTCTTTGGAAAGTGTGTAAAGGGAAAAGTCAATCCTCGATATCAGTGTTTAGACTTGTAGGGTCTAGAACACTGACAATCCTCCAGTGTACAGATCTGGTAAGACTTTCCAGTGGACTCCGCCATTTGTCAGTCTTCTTTCTTCAGACTTCAGTCTTTGACTTCAGTCAGAATGTCTTCAGTAGAGTTGATCTGGACTGGGGTGAAGTCCAGTGAGCTCATCTGGAGAATACTCCAGATTTCCTATACAAGTATTTGCTCACTGGTCTTCCATTATTTCTGGACAAATCTTCAGAGGGACTCCAGATTCCAAGTCTGGAGTAGGTCCAGTTGAACACGTTTCTGGACAGATCTTCAGTAAGGCTCCAGTAGTCGAGTCTGGAGCGAGTCCAGTAAATCTGGACTAAATCTGGACCTAACACTCTTGCTTCCAGAATTGATAACAGTGAATAACGTCTGGACAGTGCATCAGCAACAACATTACAAACTCCAGCTTTATGCTTCGAAACAAAGGAATAAGACTGTAAGAATTCTACCCATTTGGCATGTCTGGCATTAAGCTTGTGCTGACCATTTATAAACTTTAGTGCTTCATGATCAGAAAATAAGACAAACTGCTTTGGCTTCAGATAATGTGACCAGTGAGTGATAGCACGAATAATGGCATAAAATTCTTTATCATAAGTGTTGTACTTCAGTTTAGACCCATTCAGCTTCTCACTGAAGTATGCAACTGGTCTCCCTACTTGCACTAAAACTGCACCAATACCTACTCCACTTGCATCACATTCTAGCTCAAATAACATATCAAAATCTGGTAAGGATAAGACTGGGGCTGAACTGAGCTTCTCCTTCAGTGCTTCAAATGCCAGTTGGAAGAAAATGTTTCAAGTGCCATGGCTTTGGTCACTTCCAGGCCCAGTGCCCTAATCAAAGAGCCTTGACTGCCAAAGAAATTGAATGTTTGCCAGATGTCGACACTGAAGAAGGTGAACCAGTGTACGATGAAGAAGAAGACGAAGAGTCCTATGTTGGTGCAGATGTGGGAGAAATGTTGGTTGTCATAAGAGTGATGCATGCTGATGAAGTTACCACTGATACTGCCCAGAGGGAGAACATTTTTCACTCCAGATGCACAATCAAAGAGAAAGTTTGTGATCTGATCATTGACGGTGGGAGTTGTGCTAATGCTGCTTCAACTTACATGGTAGAGAAACTGGCACTACCTACAGCTAAGCACCCTCGTCCATACAATTTGCAATGGCTCAGTGAAGGATCTGAGGTAAAAGTTAACAGACAAGTTACTATTCCTTTTCCATTGGATCAATTTATCAGGATAAAATTGTGTGTGATGTTGTTCCTATGGATGCTTGTCATATATTACCGGGTAGACCATAGTTATTTGATAATAATGTTTTTCATAATGGTCGTATGAATTCATATTTAGTATTTGTAAATGGGAAGAAGGTCACTCTGACTTCTTTAAAACCCAGTGAAATATTGAAAATTAATAAGAAAGACCAGCCAAGTAAGTCTTTGTACATGTCTCAAACTGAAGTTGAAGAAGAGTTAACTGGAGGCTCTCCAGTTATGATGTTACTGGTGCTTGAGCATACTGAAGAGAAGGAGTTCACTGGAGTCCCCAGTCTCCTGAAGTCTCTACTGAAGGAATTCACTGATGTTTTCCCAGAAGACCTACCTGAAAGATTGCCACCAGTAAGAGGGATTGAACACCAGATTGACCTGGTTCCAGGATCAGTTCTTCCAAACAAAGCTGCTTACAGATGTTCGCCTACTGAAGCAAAGGAGTTGCAGAGACAAGTCGATGAGTTGGTTGAGAAGGGTTATGTGAGAGCAAGTATGAGTCCTTGTTCAGTTCCAGCTCTCCTGGTCCCAAAGAAAGATGGTTCAATGAGAATGTGTGTTGATAGCAGAGCCATCAATAATATAACTATTAAGTACAGATATCCCATTCCCAGATTGGATGATATGCTTGATGAGTTACATGGCTCCAGTGTGTTTTCTAAGATTGATCTCAGAAGTGGCTATCACCAGATCAGAATGAAGGATGGAAATGAGTGGAAGACTGCATTCAAAATTAAAGGAGGCCTTTATAAATGGTTAGTAATGCCTTTTGGATTATCTAATGCTCCTAGTACTTTCATGAGACTGATGAATGAAGTTCTCAGGCCACTTATTAGTCAGTTTGTTGTTGTTTATTTTGATGATATTTTAGTATATTCAAAATCTGAAGCTGAGCATGTTAATCATTTAAGAGATGTGTTTGATTTACTGAGGAGACACCAGTTATATGGTAAACTGGAGAAATGTGATTTTATGGTGGAGAGTGTGATATTTCTGGGGTATGTTGTTTCAAAAGAAGGAATTTCTATGGACCCTTCAAAAGTAGAAGCCATCAGATCATGGCCAGTTCCTACTTCAATCACTGAAGTAAGAAGTTTTCACGGACTGGCTTCTTTTTACAGAAGGTTTATCAAGAACTTCTCTACAGCTGTAGCCCCAATCACTGATTGTCTGAAAAAAGGTGTGTTTGACTGGCCTAAGTCATCCCAGTTGGATTTTGAGTACGCTGAAGGAAAAGCTCAGTTTAGCTCCAGTTCTATCTTTGCCAGATTTTGATCAGTTGTTTGAATTAGAGTGTGACGCCAGTGGAGTAGGTATTGGTGCAGTGTTAGTACAAGCAGGGCGTCTAGTTGCATACTTCAGTAAGAAGCTGAATGGATCTAAACTGAAGTACAACACTTATGATAAAGAATTTTATGCCATTATTCGTGCTATCACTCACTGGTCACATTATCTGAAGCCAAAGCAGTTTGTCTTATTCTCTGATCACGAAGCACTGATGTTTATGAATGGCCAGCACAAGCTTAATGCCAGACATACCAAATGGGTAGAATTCTTACAGTCTTATTCATTTATTTCAAAGCATAAAGTTGGAGTTTGTAATGTTGTTGCTGATGCATTGTCACGGAGATACTCATTATTATCTATTCTAGAAGCAAGAGTGCTTGGGTTTTCATTTATAAAGGAATTATATGCTGCAGACCCAGATTTTTCTGAAAAATTCACTGAAGATAATCAGAAGGGACCATTTACTGTACAAGATGGTTTCTTATTTAAGAATGGAAGGTTGTGCATTCCCAGAGGTTCGATTAGAGATTTACTGAATAAGAGAAGCACATGGAGGAGGTCTAGCTGGTCATTTTGGCATTTACAAAACTGGAGAGATCCTCACTGAACACTTCTACTGGCCAAGTCTACTGAAGGATGTCCAGAGTATCATCAGTCGCTGTCCAACTTGTCACCAGGCGAAGGCAACTTTTCACAAGGGGTTGTATACTCCTCTTCCAGTTCCAAGCCAACCTTGGGAAGATCTCAGTATGGATTTCATTGTTGCACTGCCCAGAACTCAAAGAGATAAAGATTCAATAATGGTGGTTGTTGATCGATTTTCAAAAATGGCACATTTTATTGCTTGCAACACAACCAATGATGCTTCAGCAGTAGCAAATTTGTTCTTTAAGGAGATTGTCAGATTACATGGAATCCCCAAGACGATTGTGTCAGATCGAGATGTGAAGTTTCTAAGTTATTTCTGGAAGACTTTATGGAGATTGATGGGTACCAGATTATTGTTCAGTACGTCTCACCATCCTCAGACTGATGGACAGACTGAAGTCTACAACAGAACGATTGGTATGCTGTTAAGAACACTGGTGAAGAAGACACTGAAAGATTGGGATCTGAAACTTGCTCATGCTGAGTTTGCTTTCAACAGAGCTCCTAACTATTCTACCAGTAAATCCCCATTGAAGTCTGTTATGGTGTCAATCCACTGACTCCCATTGATTTAATTCCTTTTTCGATTGAGCCAAAAGCCAGTATTGAAGCTGAAGCCAGAGCGAAGGAAATCAAGAGAATTCATGCAGAAGTGAAGGCCAGAATAGAGAAAGCAAATGCCAGTTACAAGGCCAGAGCAAACAAGAATAGAAAGCAACCCAGTTTTGCACCAGGTGATCTTGTGTGGGTGCATCTGAGAAAAGAAAGGTTTCCATCAAAGAGAAAGAGTAAACTGATGCCCAGAGCTGAAGGTCCGTTCAAGATTCTGGAAAGATATGGCGATAATGCTTACAAGGTTGAATTACCTGGAGATATGGCAGTTTCAAGTACTTTTAATGTGGGAGATCTGATGCCTTATCTGTAGGATGAGTACCTCAAAGACTTGAGGACAAGTCTCTTTTCAGAGGGGGAGAATGATGCGGAAATGTCCAGATTCACTGAACTGGAGAAACCCAGCGAACTGAAGAATCTAACTGAGCTGAAAGAAACTGAACTGATAATGCCATCTGAACAAGCCATGTTGATTCTGCCAGCAGTGGCCCATTTCAGACAAGTCTTTTCTGAACCAGTCCAGTCACCAGTAGTAACACTACTCCAGTGGCGAGAAACTCCAGTGACCAACACTGATAATCCACCGGTGATGTTCTCCAGTGACCAGCTCCAGATGACATTTCCAGATAAATGCTCCAGTAACCACTACTGAAGGTCCACCAGTGAAGTACTCCAGATTGTGTCTCCAGTAGAAGTCCAGATATTTATCTCCAGTTTCCAGATAATAAAGTCCCCACTGAAGTCCCATGATTGTGGGCCCAATAAAGAAGAATGACAGCTGTTGAAAGGAAGGCGCATGGGACAATGACGTTTCTAACGGTATTGTGGGACCACGTGCAGGGAATATTTCTAGAAGCCATTCTGTCCATTTCTTATTGGATAATAAATTAGTGGCTGTCCTTAGCGCATGTCAGCTTTTTGATTATTTTATTGTATTTTGTTATTTCCTAGGTAATAGCTTGTGGCTATAAATAGGGGCTTATTTTCTCTTTGTAAATCAATTTTTTGGATATTGAATGAAATTAATAGAGCAGCCTCTATTTCTTAAAAAATCTTCTTTTACCTTTATAGATCTTTGATCTTGGTGGTTAGGAGTGAACCCTTTATCAATATTTGTGGTGACTTGTTCTTTATCAAATATTGTGGTGAGGTCTTTAAATCTTCGGTTTCCTTTATCTGTAATCGTGGTGGCTAGGCCTTTATCGATTGTAGTGGTGGGGCGGAGTGTTTCCTTTATCCTTGATTCCAGTGGCTTAGCCTTTACGAGTCTTGGTGGTGGATTCTTTATCTATCATTTTTATTTTATTGTCTTGTTTGATTGTTTGTTACATATAATATCAAGAAAATACCAAAAATAGTCTTCCGCTGTCGTTTATCGCGTGATTTACGCATCATTTCTTCTTCTTAGCAAACAACCTTGAATTCCTTTCATGCAAAATAGAATAAACAGAAGCAGCAAAAACTAATTTAGAAACGATGCTTCTTGCTGACCTCTTATGCGCAAAAAGAAGCAGCTCGTTGACAATATCATCCCAACAAAAAGAGTGATGTTGGAAATCAGCCTTTATCCGAACAATATCCTAAACCTGCATAGAGTATGAGCATTCAAAAAAGAGATGGGCATGTTAATCCTGAACGATGTCGCATAGAGGGCAAACAAGATCACAACAATTAATCCCATCAGCCACGTCCCAAGCTTGAAGCTGATCTTGAGTTTTCAACTTCCTCCTAATAGCAAGCCATAAAATGAAAGAATGTTTTGGAATACATTGAGGAAACCAAACCACTTGATAGCATGGGTCCAGATTAGCACGGGGTCGAAGATCATTCCAAGCTAAACCAACAGAAAATTCATCTAGATTACCATTTCTATCTTTCCATAAGATTTCATCTGCTTTAGTTACCTCTAGGACCGGAGGATCACCAAAAACAAACCGCGAACTCCATTTAGTCGGCCACATGCATTCGTCATTTACCACAACATCAGAAGCTTTAGCATTAAGATTAAAACCAGCAGAAGTAATTATGCACGGAGACAGCTTATCAAACAAAGGACAATAAGTGCACCAAGTGTCAAACCAAGCAAAAGTTGTGTTACCATTACCAAGTCGGTGCCAAAAATGCTCCCTGATAGTCTGGCGAATTTGAAGAATCTTCCGCCAACTCCAAGTGATACTACCTGTTGGTTGAATGGCCCAAAAACTTTTATCTCTTAACTTGTACTTGTGAATCCAACGAACCCAAAGAGATTGCTTTAAAGTTAACAATCTCCAAATATGGGCAGCAATAAGGGCCATATTGAATGGCTCAATCTTTCGAATCCCTAGTCCACCTTCTTCTTTTGGTAAACAAACAATATCCCAAGATACTTTAGCTGACCGCGTTTCAAAGTTCCTTGACTCCATAGAAACCCTCTCATGATTTGTTCAATTTCTGATATAACACGATTAGGAAGAATAAACACTGAGGACCAATATACATGTAAGGAGGAAATAACAGAATTAATCAACTGCAGCCGCCCCGCAAAAGAAAGGAATTTGTTTTTCCAGTCAGATACCCTTTGCTTCACCTTTTCAATTAAAACTCTACAATCCCTTAATAAAAGCCTCGAAGATATCAAGGGTACACCCAAATATTTCACTAGTAGTGTGCCTTCTTCAAACGGTAAAATATGAAGGATAGCAATCTTAACATGATTAACAACATTACAAAAGAACGTGGTACTCTTAGGTAAGCTAGGAGCTAGCCCTGAAACAGATTTGAACTCCTCAAGCGAGTCCCTTACAACCCTAGCCGACTCAACATCACCTCTCATAAAGATAAACAGATCATCAGCAAAGCACAGATTTACAATGTCAACTCGTTCACAATGGGGATGAAAACCAAAATTCTCAGCCCTTCTTACATTACGTTTGATAATAAGTGTTAAAACCTCCATAACTAATGTGAATAAATAAAGGGAAAGAGGGTCACCTTGCCTCAAACCACGCCTTCCATGGAAAAAACCATGCAAATTGCCATTAATACTCAAAGAGAAAGACGTGGTAGAAACACATTCCATAATCCAGTGAATCATCTGATTAGGAAAGCCAAAACCAATAAGTATATGTTTCAAGAAGCTCCAATCCACCGTATCATACGCTTTCTGAATGTCAACTTTGAATGCAGCCCGCAGAGGACCTCTATCAAGATGATAATTGTGCATTAGCTCTTGAGTAAGAAGGATATTATCTGTAATTTTCCGTCCCGGTATAAATGCAGATTGATTTATACTAACCAGCTCCTCCAGAGATCCTTTAATCCTGTTAGACAAAATCTTTGTAATGCATTTAAAAATGATATTACAAAGAGAAATTGGTCGATAGTCAGTAACACGAGAAAGGGATGACACTTTTGGTATAAGAGATATAATAGTATGGCTGATTTCTTTAAGAAGTCGACCACACCGAAAGAAATCCTTTACAGCCTTTAAAACTTCCGACCCCACAACATCCCAAGCTGCCTTATAAAATGCAGCTGAATAACCATCTGGACCCGGAGATTTGTCATCACCCATTGAGAAAATAGCCTCTTTAATCTCAATATTAGAAATAGAAGCCACCATAGCCGTAGCATTAGCATTAGAAACCCGAGCAGAAAACAAATCCAACGAGTCCAAATCCGACACAAGACCAGGTTGACCTAAAAAGCCAACATAATGAGCTTCAAAAGCCTTTGCAACATCATCACCATCAATCTGTACCCCAGTAGAATCAATAAGCATATCAATTCGGTTTTGATTTTTGCGGGACTTTACAACTTTATGAAAATATGCAGAGTTGGAATCCCCCACATTAAGCCATTCCACCTTAGCCTTCTGTTTTAAAAACCTTTCCTCATCAAGTACCGCCTCATTATACGCATTTAGACAATCAACTTGTTTCTCTTTAAGATCCCTGTTATGTGGTTCCTTATCTAACGCCACTTGAACCTCATCTAAATCCTTACGTAGATTGATAACCTTTTCGTGTATATTACCATAAGATTGCAATAACTTCCGACAAGGTTTCTTGGCAGCCTTGAGTTTTTGAACAAGTTGATACATAGCATGTGATGCGTAAATCACGCGACAAACGACAGCGGAAGACTATTTTTGGTATTTTTTGGAATTTTATGAAACAAACAACAATAAAATAAAAGATAGATAAAAGAATCCACCACCAAGATTCGTAAAGGCCAAGCCACCGGAATCAAGGATAAAGGAAACACTCCGCCCCACCACTATAATCGATAAAGGTCTAGCCACCACGATTATAGATAAAGGAAACCAAAGATTTAAAAGACCTCACCACAATATTTGATAAAGAACAAGTCACCACAAATATTGATAAAGGGGTCACTCCTAACCACCAAGATCAAAGATCTCTAAAGGTAAAAGAAGATTTTTGTAAGAAATAGAGGCTGCTCTATTAATTTCATTCAACCTCAACTTCCTTTTTACAATGAAAATAAGTCCCTATTTATAGCCATAAGCTATTTTCTAGGAATCATCGAAATAATAAAATATTACAATAAAAGCTGTCATGTGCAAGCCACTAATTAATTTGGACCAATAAGAAATGGACACGTAAGCTTCTAGAAATATTCCCCTGCAAGTGGTCCCACAATACCGTTAGAAACGTCTTGTCACACGCGCCTTCCTTAAAGCTGTCATTCTTCTTTATTGGGTCCACGGACGACTTTAGTGGGAACTTTATTAATTGGAAACTGGAAACATAAATCTGGACCGCCACTGGAGATAAAATCTGGAGCACTTCACTGGAGGACCTTCAGTAGTGGTCACTGGAGCATTCATCTGGAGCAGTCTTCAGTAGTGGTTACTGAAGCATTCATCTGGAGCTGGTCACTAGAGAACTTTTACTGGTGGATTATCAGTGTTGACCACTGGAGCTTGCCACTGGAGAAATGTTACCACTGGTGACTGGACTGGTTCAGAGAAGACTTGTCTGAAATAGGCCACTGCTGGCAGAATCAACATGGCTTGTTCAGATGGCATGATCAGTTCGGTTTCCTTCAGCTCAGTTAGCTACTTTAGTTCACTGGGTTTCTCCAGTCCAATGAATCTGGACATTTCCGCATCATTCTCCCCCTCTGAAAAGAGACTTGTCCTCAAGTCTTCGAGGTACTCATCCTCTAGATAAGGCATCAGATCTCCCACATTAAAAGTACTTGAAACTGCCATGTCTCCAGGTAACTCAACCTTGTAAGCATTATCGCCATATCTCTCCAGAATCTTGAACGGACCTTCAGCTCTGGGCATCAGCTTACTCTTTCTCTTCGCTGGAAACCTTTCTTTTCTCAGATGCACCCACACAAGATCACCTGGTGAAAAACTGGGCTGCTTTCTATTCTTGTTTGCTATGGCTTTGTAACTGGCATTTGCCTTCTCTATTCTGGCCTTCACTTCTCCATGAATTTTCTTTATCTCTTTTGCTCTGGTTTCAGCTTCAATGCTTGCTTTTGGTTCAATTGAAAATGGAATTAAATCAATGGGAGTCAGTGGATTGACACCATAGCATATTTCAAACGGAGATTTACTGGTAGAATAGTTAGGAGCTCTGTTGAAAGCGAACTCAGCATGAGCAAGCTTCATATCCCAATCCTTCAGTGTCTTCTTCACCAGTGTTCTTAACAGCATACCAATTGTTCTGTTGGTAACTTCAGTCTGCCCATCAGTCTAAGGATGTTAAGACGTACTGAACAACAATCTGGTACCCATCAATCTCCATAGAGTCTTCCAGAAATAACTCAAGAACTTCACATCTCGATCTGACACAAACGTCTTGGGGATTCCATGCAATCTGACAATCTCCTTAAAGAACAAATTTGCTACTGCTGAAGCATCATTGGTTGTGTTACAAGCAATAAAATGTGTCATTTTTGAAAACCTATCAACAACCACCATTATTGAATCTTTTCCCCTCTGAGTTCTGGGGAGTGCAACAATGAAATCCATACTGAGATCTTCCCATGGCTGGTTTGGAACTGGAAGAGGAGTATACAATCCTTTGTGAAAAGTAGTCTTCGCCTGGTGACAAGTTGGACAACGACTGATAATACTCTTGACATCCTTCAGTAGACTTGGCCAGTAGAAGTGTTCAGTGAGGATCTCTCCAGTCTTGTTAATGCCAAAATGGCCAGCTAAACCTCCTCCATGTGCTTCTCTTATCAGCAAATCCCTTATTGAACCCCTGGGAATGCATAACCTTCCATTTTTAAATAAGAAACCATTTTGAACAACGAATGGTCATTTCTTGTTAGCTTCAGTGAGGTGATCAGCAAAGTTTGGATCAGTAGCATACAACTCTTTAATGAAAGAAAATCCAAGAACTCTTGCTTCCAGAATTGATAACAGTGAATATCGTCTGGACAATGCATCAGCAACAACATTAGCTACTCCAGCTTTGTGTTTAGAAACAAATGAATAAGACTGCAAAAATTCCACCCATTTTGCATGTCTGGCATTAAGCTTGTGTTGACCATTTATAAACTTCAGGGCTTCATGATAGAGAATAAGACAAACTGCTTCGGCTTCAGATAATGTGACCAGTGAGTGATAGCACGAATAATTGCATAAAACTCCTTGTCGTAAGTGCTATACTTCAGTTTAGAGCCATTAAGCTTTTCACTGAAATATGCAACTGGACGCCCTGCTTGTACCAGAACTGCACCAATACCTACTCCACTTGCATCACATTCTAGCTCAAATAGCATATCAAAATCTGGCAAGGATAAGACTGGAGCTGAACTGAGCTTATCCTTCAGTGCTTCAAACGCCAGTTGGGCTGAACTCGGCCAGTTGAACACGCCTTTCTTCAGACAGTCAGTAATTGGAGCTACAACTGTAGAGAAATTCTTGATAAATCTTCTAGAAAATGACGCCAGTCCATGAAAACTTCTTACTTCAGTGATTGTAGTTGGAACTGGCCATGATCTGATGGCATCGACCTTAGAGGGATCCATAGAAATTCCTTCTCCAGTTTGCCATACAACTGGTGTCTTCTGAACAGTTCAAATACCTTCTTCAGATGGCTAACATGTTCAGCTTCAGATTTTGAATACACCAGAATATCATCAAAGTAAACAACAACAAACTGACCAATGAGTGGTCTGAGAACTTCATTCATCAGTCTCATGAAAGTACTGGGAGCCAAAAGGCAAAAGGCATAACTAACCATTCATACAAACCTCCCTTGATTTTGAAAGCAGTTTTCCACTCATCTCCATCTTTCATCCTTATCTGGTGGTAGCCACTTCTGAGATCAATCTTGGAAAATACTCTGGAGCCATGCAACTCATCAAGCATATCATCCAACCTGGGAATGGGAAATCTATACTTAATGGTGATATTATTGATGGCCCTGCTATCAACACACATTCTTATTGTACCATCTTTCTTTGGGACCAGGAGAGCTGGCACTGAACAAGGACTCATGCTTGCTCTGACATAACCTCTGGCAACCAACTCATCTACTTGCCTCTGCAACTCTTTAGCTTCATTGGGTGAACACCTATAAGCAGCTTTGTTTGGTAGAACTGACCCTGGAACCAAGTCAATCTGGTGCTCAATTCCTCTTACTGGTGGCAAACTTTCAGGTAGGTCTTCTGGGAAAACATCAGTGAATTCCTTCAGTAAAGTCTTCAGGAGACTGGGGACACCAGTGAACTCCTTCTCTTCAGATTTTTCTACGACCAGTAACATCATAACTGGAGAGCCTTCTGATAACTCTTCTTCGACTTCAGCTTGAGATAAAAACAAAGGCTTACTGGGCTGGTCTTTCTTGACTTTCATCAGTTCATTAGGCTTCAAAGAAGTCAGTGTGACCTTCTTTCCACTTATACTCAAAGAATACGAGTTCATTCGACCATCATGAAGAACATAATTATCAAATAACCATGGTCGACCCAATAAAATATGACAAGCATCCATAGGTACAACATCACAAATAATTTTGTCTTGATAAACAGACCCAATTGAAAACAGAATAGTAACTTGACGATTAACCTTTACCTCTGATCCTTCACTTAGCCATTGCAACTTGTAAGGTCGAGGGTGCTTAACTGTAGGTAGCGCCAGTTTCTCTACCATGTAAGTTGAAGCAGCATTAGCACAACTCCCACCATCAATGATCAGATCACAAACTTTTCTTTTGACTGTGCATCTGGAGTGAAAAATGTTCTTCCTCTGGGCAGTATCAGTGGTAACTGCATCAGCACGCATCACTCTTCTGACAACCAACATTTCTCCAACATCTGCACCAACATAAGACTCTTCATCATCTTCTTCATCTTCATCATACACTGGCTCACCTTCTTCAGTGTCGACATCTGGTAAACATTCAATTTCTCTGGCAGTCAAGGCTCTTTGATTAGGACACTGTGCCTGGAAGTGACCAAAGCCATGGCACTTGAAACATTTTCTTCCAACTGGTTCTTTCGTTCCTCCAGTTTCTTTCTCTTTGCCTCTGAAGGATTTCTGGACAGTTTCAGTAAATCTGGAAACTGGTTGACTTGCAACTAGTTGACTTGCACTGGCAGGAACCTTACTGAATGACTTGTACGGAACCTTCTTCTTCAGTTGTCTTTCAATCTGGATAGCCATCTTGCATGCACCTTCATATGTCTAGATAGGTTGCAACTCAATCTTCTCAGTAATGGCAGCGTTCAGACCACCAAGAAATCTGGCAATAGTGTGCTCTTCAGTCTCATTCACACCAGTTCTGGTCTTCAGATGCTCAAACTATCTTAATATCCCTAGTATCATTACCCTTATGCCTCCTACGCCTTTCTCTAGGATGTGGTTCATCAGAATCACTAGAGTTTCTAGGTGTACTATTAGATCTAATAGCAGGGCCTTGAGATTCAGAATCTCTTTCACTAGTAACAATATTTTCTCGATTAAATCTTAAACCACCATCTTCTAACATATGAACAACTCTACCAAGTGCCTCTTGTAGATCTTCAATTTGCTTATCTCTTCTAGCATTATTAGCTTCATCTAACGTCATATTTCTTCTAAAAGCCATTTATATTCAACAAAACAATAGATCTATACTAGCAACAACTAGATCTAAACAACCAACAAACAGATTTGACTAAATCGAAATGAGATCTAGACAAACAATACCCCAACGGACAAAAAGATTAAGAAACCTTTTTAAAACCTGGCTCTGATACCAAATTTGATGCGTAAATCACGCGACAAACGACAGCGGAAGACTATTTTTGGTATTTTTTGGAATTTTATGAAACAAACAACAATAAAATAAAAGATAGATAAAAGAATCCACCACCAAGATTCGTAAAGGCCAAGCCACCGGAATCAAGGATAAAGGAAACACTCCGCCCACCACTATAATCGATAAAGGTCTAGCCACCACGATTATAGATAAAGGAAACCGAAGATTTAAAAGACCTCACCACAATATTTGATAAAGAACAAGTCACCACAAATATTGATAAAGGGGTCACTCCTAACCACCAAGATCAAAGATCTCTAAAGGTAAAAGAAGATTTTTGTAAGAAATAGAGGCTGCTCTATTAATTTCATTCAACCTCAACTTCCTTTTTACAATGAAAATAAGTCCCTATTTATAGCCATAAGCTATTTTCTAGGAATCATCGAAATAATAAAATATTACAATAAAAGCTGTCATGTGCAAGCCACTAATTAATTTGGACCAATAAGAAATGGACACGTAAGCTTCTAGAAATATTCCCCTGCAAGTGGTCCCACAATACCGTTAGAAACGTCTTGTCACACGCGCCTTCCTTAACAGCTGTCATTCTTCTTTATTGGGTCCACGGACGACTTCAGTGGGAACTTTATTAAATTGGAAACTGGAAACATAAATCTGGACCGCCACTGGAGATAAAATCTGGAGCACTTCACTGGAGGACCTTCAGTAGTGGTCACTGGAGCATTCATCTGGAGCAGTCTTCAGTAGTGGTTACTGGAGCATTCATCTGGAGCTGGTCACTGGAGAACTTTTACTGGTGGATTATCAGTGTTGACCACTGGAGCTTGCCACTGGAGAAATGTTACCACTGGTGACTGGACTGGTTCAGAGAAGACTTGTCTGAAATGGGCCACTGCTGGCAGAATCAACATGGCTTGTTCTGATGGCATGATCAATTCGGTTTCCGTCAGCTCAGTTAGCTTCTTCAGTTCACTGGGTTTCTCCAGTCCAATGAATCTGGACATTTCCGTATCAGCATGACCATCAACATCCATTTGCCAAACCCTTGAAATAACCTCTTTGAAAGATTTATTATGAATGAGAACATTAGAGAATTTAAACGGTTTTGGTTTGAACTTAACATTAGCCGGGATACGTAGGACAGCCGGAGCATGATCTGAAATCATATAAGGTTGGAAAACAGCAGTCGCCCCTCTAAACGTATCACCAAATTCCAAATTTGACATAATTCGGTCAATCTTTTTCATTTGACCAGCCACACCACGGGGTTTCTGAATCCAAGTATATTGAAGTCCAAGCATATTAACATCAGTCACACCCAATTCATTAACACAATCCTTGAATTCGCGCATAGCATTATCAACAGATCTAAGTCAGAGGAATCTGTAAACAAGACTAGTGAACCTAAAGCTGACCCAAACCCAAGTGTAGCTAGACGGACAGTGGATAACAAATTGAAAGAAATTGAAAAGGAAGTTGAAATGGAAACAATCACATATTTTACTTTAACAGGTTGTGATGATGTGTTTTCTGTGAAAGAATCAGATTTAAATGGTAATGATCCTAAAAATATTGATAAAATCTGGAGTATTGATGAACCCATAAAATCTGAATATTCGCCAAAACCGGTTAAAGATAAGGATTTCAAAGATACCATTTTCAAAAAGGGTTTTGTTCAAACTTCTACAATTGATGCAGAAGGTTTAAGTGTACAATCAGAAACACCTGAACAATTTGCTAAAAATAAGTTGAAAGAATTGTTATCCAGAGGTCCAAAGGTTCAAGCCCCTAAACGTCATGCAAGTCCCATCAAGCCCCCGACATCTTGGGAAGAGGCATATGAGGTTCTTGATAAGATTAATGAGTTAAAGGGTCATGGAGTCCAAGTACCTGAGATAGTTACTCGTGACCAACCGAAGAAGTTTCCTAAGAGGTCATGCTTTACTTGTCGAGAAATGGGTCATGTGTCAAGCTGTTGTCCTTATAGAAAAAATAATAAATCTAGGGTGTCACCTGTAAAATCTAGAGGTAGTGTGGATTCTAGTGAAGATATTGGGTTTTTGCATCGTGTATCTTTGAAGGGTTATAAGAAGAAGTATTATGAGGAGTATGCTAAGAGGAATCCTGATAATTTGGCTCTTAAGAACTATGTTAAGTTTATAAATTCTGAGAATAGCAGCAAGACTAAGGATAGTAAGCCAATGTTAAAAAAACCCTTATTCTCTCTCCCTAATATGGCGATTTTGAAACCTTTCCATCTTCTTGTTTTTCTGCCCTAATTTCGTGATTTTCTTACTGATTATGGTAGTCGATTGTAATCATTGTATCTCTTTGGTGATCTGATTATCTTCGATTTACTGTTCTTAGTTTAGGAGTCACGTATTTTAGGGTTTTCTTCACTGTTTCTTTTTTGTCTTCTAAACCCTAGTTTTGTTATTTCTTTCTTCCTGATCTCTTACCTGGTCTGAAATTGCGGCTACCTTATGTAGTTTAGCTAGATTAATTTGGACTTGTTAAGGGGTTAAGGCGATCGATTTACAAGTTAGGGTTTTTTAGGGTTAGGGTTTTTTTCTTTTCGTTTATTGGTTTGTTGGTCGCTTGTTTATTTTGCTCCATGGTGCTTAGTGTGTATGAAGAGAGATAGTCCTTTTGATTTGAATGCTTTAGACGAACGCTTTAATAGAATACGTGCTGGTAAGATGTCTGGAAAAAAGAAGAATGGTGGGAGCCCTAATAAGGTCAATGTTTCTAAACAAGATGGAAAATCACAATCATCTTCTCAATCTGTTGATTCTGATAAAGTAAGTATTGACGAATCAAAGGGTGTTGATGATGCTTCTAAATATTAAGGGGAATACGAACTTGGATGGTACAAAGGATGTTGATAAAACTGATGGTGGCACATCAGAATCATCTAAGGAGGAGCCATTTGAGTATCCTGCAAAATCTGGTGAACTTAAAGGGTGCCCATTTTCCGTCTCTCCTACTCCTCAGGAGGAAGACGATAATGAGGCTGATGGCCAAACTGATCTGCAAGACCCCCCTGTTGGAAAAAAGAAGGTTGAATCCGAGACAGTAAATAATGATAAAAGAGCTAAGGAGCAGAACCCTCCAATGCCTGATCCTCCTTCGTTTGTTGATAAGGAGGATGATAAATAGCCCACATCCTATGCATCCAAACTCCAAGATGGTCAGAAAAAGACTATTAATTTCCGAGAATTAGAATCAAATGAAAAAATGGAGGATGTTGATATTGTCTTGCCTAGGGAATCTGTCAAAATGGTTCAGGGCAGATTTGCTAATACACTATTTGGCTATTTCTTGGGAAAACGAAAAGCTTTTCCAGTCGTGGAAAATTTTGTTAAAAATGCCTGAGCGAAGTATGGTTTACAAAAAATCATGATGAACTCAAATGGATTCTTTTTCATTAAGTTTGCTACCAAGTCTGGTATGCAAAGCGTGATTGAAGGTGGACCTTGGCTAGTTCGTAATGTGCCAATATTCCTTTATATTTGGACACCCTCGACTCCTTTAAAGAAAGATGATATTAAAAAGATAGCGGTGTGGGTCAAAATCCACAATGTTCCGATAGCTACATACACGGATGATGGATTAAGCATGCTAGCTACAAAAATAGGTATTCCTAAGATGTTAGACTCATATACTACTACTATGTATATGGATTCATGGGGTAGGAGTAGCTATGCAAGAGCAATGATCGAAATATCAGCTGAAAGAGCATTTAAAGACGAGTTAACAATGGCTATTCCTAATCTTGATGGAGAGTAATATGTGAAAGAGGCTATGAAAGTTGAGTACGAATGGAAACCCCCAAGGTGTCAACACTGCAATGTGTTTGGTCATGAGGGGATAAACTGTCCTAAAATGGTGAAAACTGCCCAAAAGAATACAACTGTTGATGCAGAAGGTTTTCAAGAGGTACGAAATAAGAAAAAGGCAAATTTCAAGCAAGATATTCATGTTAATAAACAGAAGCAGAAAATGGAATACCGCCCTGTATCAAGACAATCTGGTGATGGTAAAGGGGCTGGTCCATCAACAGCCTCCTTTGCTTCGACAAATAAATTTTCTGTTTTGGCTAATGAGGAACAAGAAGCTGCTAGAAAAGATGCTACGGTTGCTGGATCACAAGAGCAATATGATGGAAAAGCTGATACTGATACTGAAGATGTCTATAATGAAACAGAATTTTATATGGGTAAAAATACAATACCTAGAGGAAATACTGAGGGGGCAAGCACTCCCGTTACCAATGTTTCCAATGGGTAGTTTAGAATCATGGAATATAAGGGGGTTGAACCGCCCTCTTAAACAAAAAGAGGTTCGTCAGGTGGTGTCTGAAAATCAGTTGAATATTTGTGCTATAATGGAATCTCATGTGGATGTTTATGGTTTGTTTAATATTTGCAAAAAGGTTTTTAAGACATGGGATTGGACGTCAAATGGTGGATTATGTGATAAAGGTACAAGGATTATACTTGGCTGGAATTCTGATGTAGTCGATATGATGGTTTTATCTCAAACAAGCCAGGTAATGCATGTACAAATTGTATTTAAAATAGATAAAAAGTTGTTATTTTGCTCTTTCGTTTATGCTAAAAATCACTATCAACAACGACGGGAAGTTTGGCAAGACTTGTGTAGGCATAAAATCTTTGTTGGAAAGATGCCGTGGGTGGTATTGGGTGATTTCAACTGCTCCTTAAGTCTTGAGGATAACTTATATGGTTCGTCAAGTATTAACACTGGTACGAGAGACTTTAAGGAGTGTATTGAGCAGATTGAGGTAATGGACATAAATAGTTCTGGTCTACACTACACATGGACACAGAAACCAAAGAAGGGTGTGGGAATTCTTAAGAAAATTGATCGTGTGATGGGTAACTGTGCGTTTATAGATGAATTCCCCTCGTCTTATGCTGTGTTTCAACCGTCTCGTGTGATGGGTAAGTTGCCATCTGTGGCCAGATCACAACCAAAACCATTCAAATTTGCCAATTTTTTGGTCAATAAAAAGGGGTTTAGGGAAACTGTTGAGCATGCTTGGGTACAAAAGGTTGATGGTAACTATATGTTCTCACTAGTAAAAAAGCTGAAAATGCTTAAATCCCCCATGAGGAAGCTGCTTCTGAAACAGGGTAACCTACATGAAAATGTGGCTTAACGTAGGAAGGATTTGGATGAAATTCAGAAAGCAATTGATATGGACCCTAATGATTCTGTTCTTCGTGCCAAGGAGACTAAATGTCTTCAAGATTTTAAAGATGCGAGTTATGATGAAGAATTATTTGTCAAGCAAAAGGCTAAAATTGAATGACTTAATGCAGGGGACGGGAACACATCTTATTTTCACAATTCGCTGAAAGTTAAAAACCACAGAAGTAAAATTGAGACCATAAAAGATGCAAATGGTTTAGTGATTGAGGAAGGAGCTGTAGTTAATGTTTTTACTAATCATTTTGAACAGATTTTGGGAGTCGAAAATCCTACTATTTCGTTGAATATTTCAGGTTTGTTCACGAAAAAGATTGATTCCCGGACAGCCAACAATATGATCAGGAGTGTTACGAATGAGGAAATTAAAGAGGCGATTTTTTCTATCGGGGATAATAAAGCACCAGGACCGGACGGATTTTCTTCGGCCTTCTTTAAATCTGCTTGGGACGTGATTGGTAATGATGTGTGCCTCGCTGTTAAAGACTTCTTTCGATATGGACGTCTTCTGAAAGAAGTAAACCATACTATCATTGCTCTTATTCCAAAGGTCTCTACTCCTTCACTTGTTACTGATTACCGTCCTATTGCTTGCTGCAATGTTATTTACAAATGTATCAGCAAAATAATTAGTAACAGAATTAAAGGATGTCTAGATGATGTGGTAACCATAAACCAGTCTGCTTTTGTTCCGGGTAGGAAAATTTCTGATAATATTCTTCTTACTCAAGAATTAATGCACAATTATCATTTACAGAAAGGTCCTCCTAGATGTGCATTTAAAGTAGACATACAAAAGGCATATGATACGGTTAGTTGGAAGTTTATGCGGGAAATTCTTGCTGGTTTCGGATTCCATCCTACTATGGTGAATTGGATAATGGAATGTGTTACATCGACTTCTTTTTCATTGTGTATTAATGGTAATATCTACGGATACTTCAAGGGTAAACGTGGTTTGAGACAAGGTGACCCCATGTCTCCGTATTTATTTACCCTTGTCATGGAGGTGTTGACACTTCTCTTGCAACGAGCTACACGAGAACAACCTGATTTTCGGTTTCATGCTCTATGTGATAAACAAAAACTCGTTAACCTATGTTTTGCAGATGACCTCTTCTTATTTGCACGTGGAGAAGCTAAATGTGCGAAAATCATTATGGAAATGCTTGAATTATTTAAGAAGTCATCTGGTTTGGTCCCAAGTGTTATGAAGAGTACGGTGTTTTTTAGCAATGTTCCTGATCACACGAAGAATGCTATCCTCTCAATACTGCCGTTTGATGAAGGACAACTTCCTGTTAGATACCTTGGAGTCCCTCTCATCTCAACTAAATTGATTTATACAGATTGCAGGATGGAAAAACGCATCGATGATTGGAAGACTAAATTCTTGTCATTTGCAGGTAGATTGCAACTTATAAATTCTGTATTATCATCTTTGCATATCTATTGGGCTTCGGTTTTCATTCTCCCTAAGAGAGTAGTTAAGGAATTAGAGCAGAAAATGAGAACCTTTTTATGGGGAAATGGATCGAACCAGAAGGGTAAATCAAAAGCGTCTTGGAATTCTATTTGTTTACCCAAGTATGAGGGGGGTTTGGGGATCTGACGTGTTGCTGATCTAAATAAAGCACTAATGGCAGGTCATATTTGGAGTCTTATTACTAAACGTCGCTCTTTTTGAGTTGATTGGGTGTATTCCTATAAATTGAACAATTCAAATTTCTGGGAGGCTACACCTAAAGGAAGCATGAGTTGGGGCTGGAGGAAAATCCTTCAGATGAGAGACAGCATTCGTCCCCATATATGGCATTATATTGGTAATGGTATGAATACTAATGTGTGGAGTGATAAATGGTGTGTTCAAGGCCCTCTTCGTCAAGTTGTAACCCCTAGAAACATTGTGCGTGCTGGTCTTACATTATCTTCTAAGGTAGCGGATGCAATTGTGGACAGACAATGGGTGTGGCCTCAGGCTTGGTATGATTTATATCCAGTTCTGATAGATGTCCAAGTCCCCAATATTCAACCGTCTTTGGAGGATAGAGTTACTTGGCATGATCATAATGGTGAAGAAAATAATTTTTCTGCTAGCATTGTTTTGAATACTATACGTAACAGGCAGGAGGAGGTACCATGGGTTAATATAGTGTGGTTTTCACATTGTATTCCTAGACATGCGTTTCATCTGTGGCTGTTATTTAGGCGTAAACTGAAAACTCAAGATAGACTCAAACATTGGGAAGTTGGCGGATTGTACAACCTTAATCTGATCTGCTGCCCGTTGTGCAAAAAAGGACCAGATTCACATGACCATCTATTTTTTCAATGCTCCTTTTTCTATGCAGGTTTGGCGACTCGTGAGACCGCTTGCACAAATGCAACACATTGATGGGAAATGGGAGGATATTGTTCAATTTCTTTTGCCTATCTCGAAACAAAAACCAGGGTCCAGTATTATTGCAAAACTGGTTGTAGCAGCTTCTTCCTACTTCATTTGGCAAGAAAGAAATGCGAGATTGTTTACTAATGAGGTACGTTCTGAGGAGACTATCCGTGATATGATTGTTTCAACTGTCAGATTCAGGATGTTTACCATCAAGTTTAAAGACAATTGGAAGACAAAGCAGATCCTGGAGTTTTGGAAATCTCAAACTACGTTGCGACTGATGGATAATTATGAGCTTAGCTGATTCTGTTTGATTTTATTATTACATAATTAGTTTGTAGTTATGTAATAGGAGTAACTTGGCAATGTAATTCTAGTCTAGCTAGAGTGTTTACATGTATATGGTATGTCATATACATGAACTAATATGGCATTCAGTCATATTACTTGTAATTTTTGGTTGATTATAATAGAATCATCGGGGTATCCCACTACCCAAAAAAAAGAAGTGTCTCACCTCGAAAAGGTTCTAGTAGTTCGAGTTAATCAAGTAATTTGAGAGCTGGTTCTCCTTACAGGGTTAAATCGAATAGTGCTTATTATGATAGGATTTTCTCTAATGTGCAAACTAACCCAATTGAATGGTTTCAGCGACATAGTCCAAGGAAAATGTGTTCTTCGTCTCCTGAGAGAATGTCACGAGCTTAAGAGAGCTCTAAGGGTAATAACCAGAGGCTACCTACGGAAAGAAGGCCTAGTGGTTCCCCAAGTCGTAGACATAGTGTTGGGAAAAATCCAAGGATTTAACCCAGGAAAAGGCCTGTTAGCAGTCAGTCTGTCAAACCAGCTAAGGCATGGGTGCCTACTGGTGGATACTGGGCTGATATGGTTTCAGATGAAGAGAATGACAGACCCAAAGCCAATAGGGCTAGGGTTTCTTTTGAAAACTAATAATTTTATGAATGTGCAGGAGCTGCTAAGGAAGACCTGAGGTTTATGGTTTGTCAATAATGGAAGCTCCAGGCACATATTGGAAGACAAGGGACTATTAACGGAGTTTACTCCTGTTAAAGGGTCTTATGTCTTTATTGTTGATTCCAATTGCGGATCTACAAGTCAAAGGGTTGTGCCTTTAGGTTTGACTCCTGAACAAGAACAGATTTGGAAGTCTCGTGAGGAAGCTGTCAAGGTGATGCGGAAATGTCCAGATTCACTGAACTGGAGAGACCCAGCGAACTGAAGAAGCTAACTGAGCTGAAGGAAACTGAAATGATAATGCCATCTGAACAAGCCATGTTGATTCTGCCAGCAGTGGCCCATTTCAGACAAGTCTTTTCTGAACCAGTCCAGTCACCAGTAGTAACACTTCTCCAGTGGCGAGATTCTCCAGTGACCAACACTGGTAATCCACCAGTGAAGCACTCCAGTGACCAACACTGGTAATCCACCAGTGACGCACTCCAGTGACCAGCTCCAGATGACTGTTCCAGAATGAATGCTCCAGTGACCAACACTGAAGGTCCACCAGTGAAGTGCTCCAGATTTGTGTCTCCAGTCTCAATAAATTAAAGTCCCCACTGAAGTCGTTTGTGGGCCCAAT
Source organism: Erigeron breviscapus (assembly GCA_034093135.1). Lineage (NCBI taxonomy): Eukaryota > Viridiplantae > Streptophyta > Magnoliopsida > Asterales > Asteraceae > Erigeron > Erigeron breviscapus. Next base: position 105,866,067 of record CM067168.1, read on the forward strand.
AAAGAAGAATGACAGCTGTTAAGGAAGGCGCGTGTGACGAAGACGTTTCTAACGGTATTGTGGGACCACTTGCAGGGGAATATTTCTAGAAACCTACGCTGTCCATTTCCTATTGGTCCAAATTAATTAGTGGCTTGCACATGACAGCTTTTTAAATATTTTATTGTATTTCGTTAATTCCTAGGTAGAGCATGTGGCTATAAATAGGGGTTTTATTTCTCATTGTAATTCAGTTTTTGATGTTGAATGAAATTAATAGAGCAGCCTCTATTTCTTACAAAAATCTTCATTTACCTTTATAGATCTAAGATCTTGGTGGTTTGAAGTGACCCCTTTATCTATAATTGTGGTGACTCGTTCTTTATCAATTATAGTGGTGAGGTCTTTTAAAATCTTCGGTTTCCTTTATCTGTAATCGTGGTGGCTAGACCTTTATCGATTATAGTGGTGAGGTCTTTTAAAATCTTCGGTTTCCTTTATCTGTAATCGTGGTGGCTAGACCTTTATCAATTATAGTGGTGAGGTCTTTTAAATCTTCGGTTTCCTTTATCTGTAATCGTGGTGGCTAGACCTTTATCGATTATAGTGGTGGGGCGGAGTGTTTCCTTTATCCTTGATTCCGTGGCTTAGCCTTTACGAGTCTTGGTGGTGGATTCTTTATCTATCATTTTTATTTTAATTGTCTTGTTTGATTGTTTGTTCACATAAAATCCAGAAAATACCAAAAATAGTCTTCCGCTGTCGTTTATCGCGTGATTTACGCATCAAATTTGGTATCAGAGCCAGGTTTGAAAAAGGTTTCTTAATCTTTTTTGTCCGTTGGGGTATTGTTTGTTTAGATCTCTTTTCGATTTAGTCAGATCTGTTTGTTGGTTGTTTGGATCTAGTTGTTGCTGATATAGATCTATTAAGTTGGTTGAATATTAATGGCTTTTAGAAGAAATATGACACTAGAAGAAGCTCATAATGCTAGGAGAGATAGACAGATTGAAGATCTACAAGAAGCACTAGGTAGAGTTGTTAATCTGTTAGAAGATGGTGGTTTAAGGTTTAATAGAGACCATGTTGTTGCCAGTGAAAGAGATTCAGAATCTCAAGGTCCTTGTGAAAGATCTGATAGTACACCCAGAAACTCTAGTGATTCTGATGACCCACATCCCAGAGAAAGACGAAGGAGACATAAGGGTAGTGATACTAGAGACATTAAGATAGATCCACCAGATTTCAATGGGTCTTCTAACCCAGAAGAATATTTTGAATGGGTTCAGATGATGGATAGGATTTAAAAGGATATGATGATAAAAAAAAGTTTTAAGGTTGCCATTATTAAGCTTAAAAAGTATGCTTCATCTTGGTATGACAATATGAAATCTGAAAGGGAGTACAAGGGTAAGAGTAAAATCAAGACCTGGTCCAAACTGAAGGAAGTTATGCAGAAGAGATTTGTTCCCCAGTCGTACAAGCAAGATCAGTATCTACTGATGAATAATCTGAAGCAAGGTGCTAAAGAAGTTGTGGAGTATACTAGGGAATTTGAGCAACTGAAGACAAGAACTGGTGTCAAAGAAACTGAAGAGCATACTATCGCCAGATTTCTTGGTGGTCTGAATGCTGCCATAACTGAGAATATAGAATTGCAGCCCATCTGGACTTATGAAGGTGCATGCAAACTGGCCCTCCAGATTGAAAAGCAACTGAAGAAGAAGGTCTAGTACAAACCGTTCACTAAGGTTACTTCCAGTTCCAGTCAACCAGTTACCAGGCCCAGTGAAGCTGTCCAGAAATCCTTCAAGGGAAAGGAAAAGGAAACTGGAGGATCAAAAGAACCAGTGGGAAGAAAATGTTTTAAGTGTCATGGCTTTGGTCACTTCCAGGCGCAGTGTCCAAACCAGCGAGCACTAACTGCCAAAGAGATTGAAAGCTTACCAGATGTTGACACTGAAGAAGGTGAACCAGTGTATGATGAAGATGAAAATGAAGAAGCATATGCAGGTGCAGATGTTGGAGAAATGCTAGTGGTAAGAAGAGTGATGCATGCTGATGAAGTTGCAACTGATACTGCCCAGCGAGAGAACATTTTTCACTCCAGATGTACTGTTAAAGGCAAGGTGTGTGATCTGATCATTGATGGTGGGAGTTGTGCTAATGCTGCTTCAACTTACATGGTAGAGAAACTGGAACTACCTACAGTCAAGCACCCTCGTCCTTACAAATTGCAATGGCTCAGTGAAGGATCTGAGGTAAAAGTTAACAGACAAGTTACTATTCCTTTTTCCATTGGATCTATTTATCAAGACAAAATTGTGTGTGATGTTGTTCCTATGGATGTTTGTCATATACTACTGGGTAGACCATGGTTATTTGATAATAATGTTTTTCATAATGGTCGTATGAATTCATATTCAGTATTTGTAAGTGGAAAGAAGGTCACTCTGACTTCTTTAAAACCCAATGAGATTTTGAAAATTAATAAGAAAGACCAGCCCAGCAAGTCTTTATTCATGTCTCAAACTAAAGTAGAAAAAGAGTTATCTGGAGGCTCTCCAGTTATGATGCTACTGGTGCTTGAGCGTACTGAAGAGAAGGAGTTCACTGGAGTCCCCAGTCTCCTGAAGTCTCTACTGAAGGAATTCACTGATGTTTTCCCAGAAGACCTACCTGGAGGTTTGCCGCCAGTAAGAGGAATTGAACACCAGATTGACCTGGTTCCAGGTTCAGTTCTTCCAAACAAAGCTGCTTATAGGTGTTCACCTACTGAAGCAAAGGAGTTACAAAGGCAGGTAGATGAGTTGGTTGCCAAAGGTTATGTCAGAGCAAGTATGAGTCCTTGTTCAGTTCCAACTCTTCTGGTCCCAAAGAAAGATGGTTCGATGAGAATGTGTGTTGATAGCAGAGCCATAAATAATATAACTATTAAGTATAGATATCCCATTCCCAGATTGGATGATATGCTTGATGAGTTACATGGTTCCAGTGTGTTTTCTAAGATTGATCTCAGAAGTGGCTATCACCAGATCAGAATGAAGGATGGAGATGAGTGGAAGACTGCATTCAAAATTAAAGGAGGCCTTTATGAATGGTTAGTAATGCCTTTTAGATTATCTAATGCTCCTAGTACTTTCATGAGACTGATGAATGAAGTTCTCAGGCAACTTATTGGTCAGTTTGTTATTGTCTATTTTGATGATATTCTGGTATATTCAAAATCTGAAGCTGAACATGTTAATCATTTAAGAGGTGTGTTTGATTTACTGAGAAGACACCAGTTGTATGGTAAATTGGAGAAATGTGATTTTATGGTGGAGAGTGTGATATTTCTGGGGTATGTTGTTTCAAAAGAAGGTATTTCTATGGATCCTTCAAAGGTAGAAGCCATCAGATCATGGCCAGTTCCTACTACAATCACTGAAGTTAGGAGTTTTCATGGACTGGCATCTTTCTACAGAAGGTTTATCAAGAATTTCTTTACAGTTGTGGCCCCGATCACTGATTGTCTGAAGAAGGGTGTGTTTGACTGGCCTAAGTCAGCCCAGTTGGCTTTTGAGTCACTGAAGGAAAAGCTCAGTTCAGCTCCAGTTCTATCTTTGCCAGATTTTGATCAGTTGTTTGAATTAGAGTGTGACGCCAGTGGAGTAGGTATTGGTGCAGTGTTAGTACAAGTAGGGCGTCCAGTTGCATATTTCAGTGAAAAGCTCAATGGCTCTAAACTGAAGTATAACACTTATGACAAGGAATTTTATGCAATTATTCGTGCTATCACTCACTGGTCACATTATCTGAAGCCAAAGCAGTTTGTCTTATTTTCTGACCATGAAGCACTAAAGTTCATTAATGGTCAACACAAGCTTAATGCCAGACATGCAAAATGGGTGGAATTTTTGCAGTCTTATTCTTTTGTTTCTAAACATAAAGCTGGAGTGGCTAATGTTGTTGCTGATGCACTTTCCAGACGATATTCGCTGTTATCTATTCTGGAAGCAAGAGTTCTTGGATTTTCTTTCATTAAAGAGTTGTATGCCGCTGATCCAGACTTTGCTGATCACCTCACTGAAGCTAACCAGAAAGGACCATTTGTTGTTCAGGATGGTTTCCTATTTAAAAATGGAAAGTTATGCATTCCCAGGGGTTCGATAAGAGATTTACTGATAAGAGAAGCACATGGAGGGGGTTTAGCTGGCCATTTTGGCATTAACAAAACTGAAGAGATCCTCACTGAACACTTCTACTGGCCAAGTCTACTGAAGGATGTCCACAGTATCATCAGTCGTTGTCCAACTTGTCACCAGGCGAAGGCAACTTTTCACAAAGGATTGTATACTCCTCTTCCAGTTCCAAGCCAACCATGGGAAGATCTCAGTATGGATTTCATTGTTGCACTGCCCCAGAACTCAAAGGGGTAAAGATTCAATAATGGTGGTTGTTGATCGATTTTTGAAAATGGCACATTTTATTGCTTGTAACACAACCAATGATGCTTCAGCAGTAGCAAATTTGTTCTTTAAAGAAATCGTCAGATTACATGGAATCCCCAAAACAATTGTGTCAGATCGAGATGTGAAGTTTCTGAGCTACTTCTGGAAGACCCTATGGAGATTGATGGGTACCAAATTATTATTCAGTACGTCTCACCATCCTCAGACTGATGGACAGACTGAAGTCACGAACAGAACATATGGTATGTTACTAAGGACACTGCTGAATAAGACACTAAAAGATTGGGATCTGAAGCTTGCTCATGCTGAGTTTGCTTTCAACAGAGCTCCTAACTATTCTACCAGTAAATCCCCATTTGAAGTTTGTTATGGTATCAATCCATTGAACCCATCGATTTAATTCCATTTTCGATTGAGCCAAAAGCAAGTATTGAAGCTGAAGCCAGAGCGAGAGAACTCAAGAAAATTCATGAAGAAGTGAAGGCCATAATAGAGAAAGCAAATGCCAGTTACAAGGCCAGAGCCAACAAGAATAGAAGGCAGCCCAGTTTT
>CM067168.1:105873551-105955262 GCA_034093135.1 Erigeron breviscapus
GTGACCAACACTGGTAATCCACCAGTGACGCACTCCAGTGACCAGCTCCAGATGACTGTTCCAGAATGAATGCTCCAGTGACCAGCTCCAGATGACTGTTCCAGAATGAATGCTCCAGTGACCAACACTGAAGGTCCACCAGTGAAGTGCTCCAGATTTGTGTCTCCAGTCTCAAATAAATTAAAGTCCCCACTGAAGTCGTTTGTGGGCCCAATAAAGAAGAATAACAGCTGTTAAGGAAGGCGCGTCTGACGAAGACGTTTCTAACGGTATTGTGGGACCACTTGCAGGGGAATATTTCTAGAAACCTACGCTGTCCATTTCCTATTGGTCCAAATTAATTAGTGGCTTGCACATGACAGCTTTTTAAATATTTTATTGTATTTCGTTAATTCCTAGGTAGAGCATGTGGCTATAAATAGGGGTTTTATTTCTCATTGTAATTCAGTTTTTGATGTTGAATGAAATTAATAGAGCAGCCTCTATTTCTTACAAAAATCTTCATTTACCTTTATAGATCTAAGATCTTGGTGGTTTGAAGTGACCCCTTTATCTATAATTGTGGTGACTCGTTCTTTATCAATTATAGTGGTGAGGTCTTTTAAAATCTTCGGTTTCCTTTATCTGTAATCGTGGTGGCTAGACCTTTATCGATTATAGTGGTGGGGCGGAGTGTTTTCTTTATCCTTGATTCCGGTGGCTTAACCTTTACGAGTCTTGGTGGTGGATTCTTTATCTATCATTTTTATTTTAATTGTCTTGTTTGATTGTTTGTTCACATAAAATCCAGAAAATACCAAAAATAGTCTTCCGCTGTCGTTTATCGCGTGATTTATGCATCACAAGGACTTTGAAGATTTGTTAGATGGAAGAAAGAGAAAACTAATGATCATTGTTCCAAGAAGACTTGTTCTAATTAGCTTAATTTTTGTCTTTCAATTTTATTTTTGTAATAGACAAATTACTATAGAAGATCATGTCTAGATGATGATCTATAGTAAGGTTTTCGTTTCTTTTAATTGTTTTAGTGTGTGTTTTATTTTTAATGTATTATTGGTAAAGACACTATGTCAGTTCCAGAAGTTTGTTGGTTTATTCACAGGGTTGAAAGAAACTGGTATTCTTGAGAAAATAGACTATAGGTGGATGTCAGTTCTTAGGGGGGAGATTGGTGTCATGGCAATGTAAGAAGCAGACATCCATTGCGATTTCGTCTTGCGAGGCAGAATACTTGGCAGCTGGTGGATGTTGTTCACAGGTTATGTGGATTCAGCAACAACTGCATGATTACGGTCAGAATTTCCTTTTGTACTCCCATAAAGATAGACAATGAGTCCACTATTTCCATTACGAATAATCCTGTTAAGCACAGTAGGACTAAGCACATGTACATAAGGTTTCATTTTATACGTGATTGTGCTGAAAAGAAATTAATAGTCCTAGAAAAGGTGCTGAGTGACTTTAATTTAGCTGATCTGTTCACTAAGGCTTTCGACCGAACTCGTTTCGAGTTGCTAGTCCAATTGATTGGAATGGGAAATCTATAGTGACAGTGTCTCTCAAAAAGAACTTTGTAAAATGTGTCAGTGTTTGTGTCTTTATATATGTGTGTCATATAGTGTCAGAAAAACAAAATAAAAATCAGAAAAATCAGAAAAGAAAAAGAAAATAATAAATAGAGTAAGGTCACTGCGTCAAGACGATTAGACGTGACGATACTTTAGCTTTTAAGTCTGCTTAATTGTACTTTAAAATGCTTAGTTCAGTGAGATCATTATACGATGTATCGGTAGGCACAAAGTACCAAGGTTTCCTTAAATCTGAACTTAATATATACAATGTTCTTATGGGAAACATATTCAGATATATGGCTGAGAATGCATGCTCTTCATGTATTTGAATTGAGACTGGTCCTTAAATCTTACGAAAGATCTTGCATTGTAATTTTGTATATTTGGTCTTTATATAGAAGGTCTCGGGTACATAGAAAACTATGTATTGCTTTTCAGATGTGTATTTGTGACAAGATACCTAATATCTTATTAATCTTTTAAAAATTATGGAGCTAATGTCGCCTTTGAGATTCGGACAAGTAAGTCCTTGGAGTGTCTTTGTATACCTAGACTACCTAAAACTTCCAACTTGGGATAGGTTGTCAGAAAGTTCGCTACACGGGTCTCATCGAAAGTCACGGGTTTTCATAAGAGATTTAAATGATGTCACAAATATACAAGTACTTGGCATTATGCAATGTTGGGTATATTTTCGTACGTGAGTCAAGTTAAGTCGCTTTGCGTGTGAGGAATCACCGACCTGTCACCGCTGACTTGATTCTTAAAGGCTTTCTTCCTATACTCACCAAATGTCTTAAATATTAATGCTTGTGTCGATTGTGAGAGTATATCTGAATGTGGGTCACTTAAGTTCGTAAACTTGATTAAGTTGCATATTAGGCTACTCGGGTTACATGGTGACTGTCCTTGGCCAGGGTATGCGGAAAGTGTTACAACCAAAATGAAACTGGAAGTACCGAGTGTTTAAGAGGACAAACATATTGGTAATCGTTGATGGATCAATGTTCATAACTAATAATAAGAGAATTATTTCTCACTTGTGGGCATATGTAACATGCTAAGCTGATCTAATCTGCAGTGAATTATCTCTTGTAACCATGTTATTCGTTTATATTCGTTATTCGTTTATTTCTCATTGTTATGTGTGTTATGTTTTTCGTGTTATGTTCAATTTTATGTTATTGTTTAAATAAAAGTTCTTATTGCACGAGAGACAGAGTCAGAATAGAATCTAGTTTCCAAGAGGACTCAACTACGTTCTATAAGGAACACTGAATAAACGAGTAGGGTAGTTAAGCGATAGTGTTATGATTAAAAGCTAAAAGAAAGTGTGTCATAATTAACAGAATATGAGTTTAAGGAAAAGAACACAGAGTTGTTGATTTCATAAACAGATATTGAGTATGCCATGTTTTTGTTGATCTTTAGAAATAAGATTTTCATTAGAATGAGCATAGGACTGTTCATAGTGTGGATTTGATCTTTAAAAGAATTTTGTTTGAATCAAAAAGATTTGGAACAGAGTTTTCAAAATGATTTTGTTTATGTCTAAAAGTGCTTACAGTGAATTATTTGACCCTAAAGTAAATTTGGTTTTGATGCGGAAATGTCCAGGTTCACTGAACTGGAGGAAACCAGCGAACTGAAGAAGCTAGCTGAACTGAAGGAAGCTGAACTGATAATGCCATCTGAACAAGCCATGTTGATTCTGCCAGCAGTGGCCCATTTCAGACAAGTCTTTTCTGAACCGGTCCAGTCACCAGTAGTAACACTTCTCCAGTGGCAAGATTCTCCAGTGACCAACTCTGGTAATCCACCAGTAAAGCACTCCAGTGAAGCGCTCCAGATGACAGCTCCAGATGAATACTCCAGTGACCAACACTGATGGCCCTCCAGTAGAAGTCCAGATTTTGTCTCCAGTTTCCAGTCAATAAAGTGTCCACTGAAGTCCCATGTTTGTGGGTCCAATAAAGAAGAATGACAGCTGTTGAAGGAAGGCGCGTGTGATAATGGCATTTCTAACGGTATTGTGGGACCACTTGCAGGGAATGTTTTTAGAAACCCACGCTGTCCATTTCCTATTGGCCAAAATAAATTAGTGGTTTGGCATTTTACAGCTTTTATGTATTATTTTAATATTTTCGTTAATTCCTAGGAAATAGCTTGTGGCTATAAATAGAGGTTGCATTTCTCTTTGTAAAGGCAGTTGATGTTGAATGAAATTAATAGACCAACCTCTATTTCTTACAAAAATCTTCTTTTACCTTTAGAGATCTTTGATCTTGGTGGTTAGGAGTGACCCCTTTATTAATATTTGTGGTGACTTGTTCTTTATCAAATATTGTGGTGACTTGTTCTTTATCAAATATTGTGGTGAGGTCTTAAATCTTCGGTTTCCTTTATCTATAATCGTGGTGGCTAGACCATTATCGATTGTAGTGGTGGGGCGGAGTGTTTCCTTTATCCTTGATTCCGGTGGCTTGGCCTTTACGAGTCTTGGTGGTGGATTCTTTATCTATCCTTTTAATTTTATTATCTTGTTTGTTGTTTGTTTCGTATTAAACCCAGAAAATACCAAAAATAGTCTTCCGCTGTAGCTTGTCGCGTGATTAACGCATCAAATTTGGTATCAAAGCCAAGTTTTTCAAAAAGGTTTCTTAATCTTTTTATCTGTGGGTTTTTGTTGTTTGGTCGTTTAGATCTGTTGATTGATTGTTTAGATCTATTGGTTATTTGCTTAGATCTATTGATTGCGAGTTGTTGTTGGTTATAAATGGCATATAGGCGAGATATAACTTTAGAGGAAGCTCATAATGTTAGAAGAGATAGGCAAATAGAAGATCTACAAGAAGCTCTTGGTAAAATAGTCCATATGTTAGAAGATGGTGGTTTACGAATTAATCGAGAAAATATTGTTACTTGTGAAAGAGATTCTGAATCTCAAGGTCCTAGTGAGAGATCTGATAGTAACCCTAGAAACTCTAGTGATTCTGATGAACCACATCCTAGAGAAAGGCGTAGGAGGCATAAGGGTGATGATACTAGGGATATTAAGATAGATCCACCAGATTTTAATGGGTCTTCTAACCCAGAAGAGTATTTTGAATGGGTCCAGGTGATGGACAGAATTATGGAAATAAAAGGTTATGATGATAGAAAAAGTTTAAAGGTTGCCATTATTAAACTTAAGAAATATGCTTCATCCTGGTATGATAATATGAAATCTGAAAAGGAGTATAAGGGTAAGAGTAAAATCAAGACCTGGTCCAAACTGAAGGAGGTCATGCAGAAAAGGTTTGTTCCCCCCAGTCGTACAAGCAAGATCAGTATCTACTGATGAACAATGTTAAGCAAGGAGCCAAGGATGTTGTGGAGTACATTAGAGAGTTTGAGCATCTGAAGACCAGAACTGGTGTGAATGAAACTGAAGAGCATACTATCGCCAGATTCCTTGGTGGGTTGAATGCTACCATCACTGAGAAGATTGAGTTACAGCCTATCTGGACATATGAAGGTGCATGCAAGATGGCTATCCAGATTGAAAGACAACTGAAAAAGAAGGTTCCGTACAAGTCATTCAGTAAGGTTCCTGCCAGTGCAAGTCAACCAGTTACCAGTCAACCAGTCCCCAGATTTACTGAAGCTGTTCAGAAATCCTTCAGAAACAAAGAAAAGGAAACTGGAGGATCAAAAGAACCAGTTGGAAGGAAATGTTTTAAGTGTCATGGTTTTGGTCACTTCCTGGCCCAGTGTCCTAATCAAAGAGCCTTGACTGCCAAAGAGATTGAATGTTTGCCAGATGTCGACACTGAAGAAGGTGAACCAGTGTACGATGAAGACGAAGATGAAGAGTCCTATGTTGGTGCAGATGTGGGAGAAATGTTGGTTGTCAGAAGAGTGATGCATGCTGATGAAGTTACCACTGATACTGCCCAGAGGGAAAACATTTTTCACTCCAGATGCATAGTCAAAGGAAAAGTTTGTGATCTGATCATTGACGGTGGGAGTTGTGCTAATGCTGCTCAACTTACATGGTAGAGAAACTGGCACTACCTACAGTTAAGCACCCTCGTCCTTACAAGTTACAATGGCTCAGTGAAGGATCTGAGGTAAAAGTTAACAGACAAGTTACTATTCCTTTTTCCATTGGATCTATTTATCAGGATAAAATTGTATGTGATGTTGTTCCTATGGATGCTTGCCATATATTACTGGGTAGACCTTGGTTATGTGATAATAATGTTTCTCATAATGGTCGTATGAATTCATATTCAGTATTTGTAAATGGGAAGAAGGTCACTCTGACTTCTTTAAAACCCAGTGAAATATTAAAAATTAATAAGAAAGACCAGTCCAGTAAGTCTTTGTACATGTCTCAAACTGAAGTAGAAGAAGAGTTAACTGGAGGCTCTCTAGTTATGATGTTACTGGTGATTGAGAGTACTGAAGAGAAGGAGTTCACTGGAGTCCCCAGTCTCCTGAAATCTCTACTGAAGGAATTCGCTGATGTTTTCCCTGAAGATCTACCTGAAGGTTTGCCACCAGTAAGAGGAATTGAACACCAGATTGACCTGGTTCCAGGTTCAGTTCTTCCAAACAAAGCTGCTTATAGATGTTCGCCTACTGAAGCAAAGGAGTTGCAAAGGCAGGTAGATGAGTTGGCTGCCAAAGGTTATGTCAGAGCGAGCACGAGTCCTTGTTCAGTTCCAGCTCTCCTGGTCCCAAAGAAAGATGGTTCGATGAGAATGTGTGTTGATAGCAGAGCCATCAATAATATAACTATTAAGTATAGATATCCCATTCCCAGATTGGATGATATGCTTGATGAGTTACATGGCTCCAGTGTGTTTTCTAAAATTGATCACAGAATTGGCTATCACCAGATCAGAATGAAGGATGGAGATGAGTGGAAGACTGCATTCAAAATTAAAGGAGGCCTTTATGAATGGTTAGTAATGCCTTTTGGATTATCTAATGCTCCTAGCACTTTCATGAGACTGATGAATGAAGTCCTCAGACCACTTATTGGTCAGTTTGTTGTTGTTTATTTCGATGATATTCTGGTATATTCAAAATCTGAAGCTGAACATGTTAATCATCTAAAGAGTGTGTTTGAACTGTTGAGAAGATACCAGTTATATGGTAAACTGAGAAATGTGATTTTATGGTAGAAAGTGTGATATTTTTGGGATATGTTGTGTCTAAGAATTGAATTTCTATGGATCCCTCTAAGGTTGATGCCATCAGATCATGGCCAGTTCCAACCTCAATCACTGAAGTGAGGAGTTTTCATGGACTGGCATCATTTTATAGGAGATTTATCAAAAATTTCTCTACAGTTGTGGCTCCAATTACTGACTGTCTGAAGAAAGGCGTGTTCAACTGGCCGAATTCAGCCCAACTGACGTTTGAGGCACTGAAGGAGAAGCTCAGTTCAGCTCCAGTCTTATCCTTACCAGATTTTGATATGTTATTTGAGCTAGAATGTGATGCAAGTGGGGTAGGTATTGGTGCAGTTTTAGTGCAAGCAGGGAGACCAGTTGCATACTTCAGTGAGAAGCTGAATGGATCTAAACTGAAGTACAACACTTATGATAAAGAATTTTATGCCCTTATTCGTGCTATCACTCACTGGTCACATTATCTGAAGCCAAAGCAGTTTGTCTTATTCTCTAATCACGAAGCACTGAAGTTTATAAATGGTCAGCACAAGCTTAATGCCAGACATGCCAAATGGGTAGAATTCTTACAGTCTTATTCATTTGTTTCAAAGCATAAAGCTGGAGTTTGTAATGTTGTTGCTGATGCATTGTCACGAAGATACTCATTGTTATCTATTCTAGAGGCAAGAGTGCTTGGGTTTTCATTTATAAAGGAATTATATGCTGCAGACCCAGATTTTTCTGAAAAATTCACTGAAGATAATCAGAAGGGAGCTTTTACTTTACAAGATGGTTTCTTATTTAAGAATGGAAAGTTGTGCATTCCTAGGGGTTCGATTAGAGATTTACTGATAAGAGAAGCACATGGAGGAGGTCTAGCTGGTCATTTTGGAATCAACAAGACTGGAGAGATCTTGACTGAACATTTCTACTGGCCAAGTCTACTGAAGGAATTCGCTGATGTTTTCCCTGAAGATCTACCTGAAGGTTTGCCACCAGTAAGAGGAATTGAACACCAGATTGACCTGGTTCCAGGTTCAGTTCTTCCAAACAAAGCTGCTTATAGATGTTCGCCTACTGAAGCAAAGGAGTTGCAAAGGCAGGTAGATGAGTTGGCTGCCAAAGGTTATGTCAGAGCGAGCACGAGTCCTTGTTCAGTTCCAGCTCTCCTGGTCCCAAAGAAAGATGGTTCGATGAGAATGTGTGTTGATAGCAGAGCCATCAATAATATAACTATTAAGTATAGATATCCCATTCCCAGATTGGATGATATGCTTGATGAGTTACATGGCTCCAGTGTGTTTTCTAAAATTGATCACAGAATTGGCTATCACCAGATCAGAATGAAGGATGGAGATGAGTGGAAGACTGCATTCAAAATTAAAGGAGGCCTTTATGAATGGTTAGTAATGCCTTTTGGATTATCTAATGCTCCTAGCACTTTCATGAGACTGATGAATGAAGTCCTCAGACCACTTATTGGTCAGTTTGTTGTTGTTTATTTCGATGATATTCTGGTATATTCAAAATCTGAAGCTGAACATGTTAATCATCTAAAGAGTGTGTTTGAACTGTTGAGAAGATACCAGTTATATGGTAAACTGAGAAATGTGATTTTATGGTAGAAAGTGTGATATTTTTGGGATATGTTGTGTCTAAGAATTGAATTTCTATGGATCCCTCTAAGGTTGATGCCATCAGATCATGGCCAGTTCCAACCTCAATCACTGAAGTGAGGAGTTTTCATGGACTGGCATCATTTTATAGGAGATTTATCAAAAATTTCTCTACAGTTGTGGCTCCAATTACTGACTGTCTGAAGAAAGGCGTGTTCAACTGGCCGAATTCAGCCCAACTGACGTTTGAGGCACTGAAGGAGAAGCTCAGTTCAGCTCCAGTCTTATCCTTACCAGATTTTGATATGTTATTTGAGCTAGAATGTGATGCAAGTGGGGTAGGTATTGGTGCAGTTTTAGTGCAAGCAGGGAGACCAGTTGCATACTTCAGTGAGAAGCTGAATGGATCTAAACTGAAGTACAACACTTATGATAAAGAATTTTATGCCCTTATTCGTGCTATCACTCACTGGTCACATTATCTGAAGCCAAAGCAGTTTGTCTTATTCTCTAATCACGAAGCACTGAAGTTTATAAATGGTCAGCACAAGCTTAATGCCAGACATGCCAAATGGGTAGAATTCTTACAGTCTTATTCATTTGTTTCAAAGCATAAAGCTGGAGTTTGTAATGTTGTTGCTGATGCATTGTCACGAAGATACTCATTGTTATCTATTCTAGAGGCAAGAGTGCTTGGGTTTTCATTTATAAAGGAATTATATGCTGCAGACCCAGATTTTTCTGAAAAATTCACTGAAGATAATCAGAAGGGAGCTTTTACTTTACAAGATGGTTTCTTATTTAAGAATGGAAAGTTGTGCATTCCTAGGGGTTCGATTAGAGATTTACTGATAAGAGAAGCACATGGAGGAGGTCTAGCTGGTCATTTTGGAATCAACAAGACTGGAGAGATCTTGACTGAACATTTCTACTGGCCAAGTCTACTGAAGGACGTCCAGAATATTATCAGTCGCTGTCCAACTTGTCACCAGGCAAAGACAACTTTTCACAAAGGATTATACACTCCTCTTCCAGTTCCAAACCATCCTTGGGAGGATCTCAGTATGGATTTTATTGTTGCACTGCCCAGAACCCCGAGGGGAAAAGATTCAATTATGGTGGTCGTTGACCGATTTTCAAAAATGGCACATTTTGTTGCTTGTAATACAACAAATGATGCTTCAGCAGTGGCGAATCTGTTCTTTAAAGAAATTGTTAGATTGCATGGAATTCCCAAATGGATTGTTTCAGATAGGGATGTAAAGTTTTTAAGTTATTTCTGGAAGACATTATGGAGACTGATGAGTACCAGATTGATGTTCAGTACGTCTCACCATCCTCAGACTGATGGACAGACTGAAGTCACCAACAGAACGATTGGTATGCTGTTAAGAACACTGGTGAAGAAGACACTGAAAGATTGGGATCTGAAACTTGCTCATGCTGAGTTTGCTTTCAACAGAGCTCCTAACTATTCTACCAGTAAATCCCCATTTGAAGTCTATTATGGTGTCAATCCACTGACTCCCATTGATTTGATTCCTTTTTCGATTGAGCCAAAAGCCAGTATTGAAGCTGAAGCCAGAGCGAATGAAATCAAGAAAATTCATGCAGAAGTGAAGGCCAGAATAGAGAAAACAAATGCCAGTTACAAGGCCCGAGCAAACAAGAATAGAAAGCAACCCAGTTTTGCACCAGGTGATCTTGTGTGGGTGCATCTAAGAAAAGAAAGGTTTCCAGCAAAAAGGAAGAGTAAACTGATGCCCAGAGCTGAAGGTCCGTTCAAGATCCTGGAGAGATATGGTGATAATGCTTACAAGGTTGAGTTACCAGGAGATATGGCAGTTTCAAGTACTTTTAATGTGGGAGATCTGATGCCTTATCTGGAGGATGAGTACCTCGAGGACTTAAGGACAAGTCCTTTTTCAGAGGAGGAGAATGATGCGGAAATGTCCAGGTTCACTGAACTGGAGGAAACCAGCGAACTGAAGAAGCTAGCTGAACTGAAGGAAGCTGTATGTCCCAACTAAATAGATGGTACTACCTGAAGACACCTCTATGTCGATGGTGGAGTTACTTTGCAATATAAACGCTGAACTGGAGACGACCAGTTACAGAGAGTATATACCAAGTTCTAGATAGATTACTTATTTAAGTGACAATAAGTAAAGAACAATGCAATAATACAATATACTTGTAAAGTAAATTGGTGAGACAATATGTAATTTTCAAGTGTAATTTATTTATTAACTTTAAATAAATTACACTTCTTGGTCTCCAGGTGTAACTGGAGACTGGCCAGTTTCACTGAAACTGGTCCTAACAGAAGCTGAACTGATAATGCCATCTGAACAAGCCATGTTGATTCTGCCAGCAGTGGCCCATTTCAGACAAGTCTTTTCTGAACCGGTCCAGTCACCAGTAGTAACACTTTTCCAGTGGCAAGATTCTCCAGTGACCAACTCTGGTAATCCACCAGTGAAGCACTCTAGTGAAGCGCTCCAGATGACAGCTCCAGATGAATACTCCAGTGACCAACACTGATGGCCTTCCAGTAGAAGTCCAGATTTTGTCTCCAGTTTCCAGTCAATAAAGTGTCCACTGAAGTCCCATGTTTGTGGGTCCAATAAAGAAGAATGACAGCTGTTGAAGGAAGGCGCGTGTGATAATGGCATTTCTAACGGTATTGTGGGACCACTTG
Source organism: Erigeron breviscapus (assembly GCA_034093135.1). Taxonomy (NCBI): domain Eukaryota; kingdom Viridiplantae; phylum Streptophyta; class Magnoliopsida; order Asterales; family Asteraceae; genus Erigeron; species Erigeron breviscapus. Next base: position 105,884,605 of record CM067168.1, read on the forward strand.
CAGGGAATGTTTTTAGAAATCCATGCTGTCCATTTCCTATTGGCCAAAATAAATTAGTGGCTTGGCATTTTATAGCTTTTATGTATTATTTTAATATTTTCGTTAATTCCTAGGAAATAGCTTGTGGCTATAAATAGAGGTTGTATTTCTCTTTGTAAAGGCAGTTGATGTTGAATGAAATTAATAGAGCAGCCTCTATTTCTTACAAAAATCTTCTTTTACCTTTAGAGATCTTTGACCTTGGTGGTTAGGAGTGACCCCTTTATCAATATTTGTGGTGACTTGTTCTTTATCAAATATTGTGGTGAGGTCTTAAATCTTCGGTTTCCTTTATTTATAATCGTGGTGGCTAGACCTTTATCGATTGTAGTGGTGGGGCGGAGCGTTTCCTTTATCCTTGATTCCGGTGGCTTGGCCTTTACGAGTCTTGGTGGTGGATTCTTTATCTATCCTTTTAATTTTATTATCTTGTTTGTTGTTTGTTTCGTATTAAACCCAGAAAATACCAAAAATAGTCTTCCGCTGTAGCTTGTCGCGTGATTAACGCATCAGGTTTATAATAGACTATTAAGTATATTCATTTTATCTTGCAAATTTATTAAATTCTTTAGATTGTATATTATTACTTTGAGAAGATTTGATGTTTTTTTTTAAGATGTGCAGATTGACAGGACGACGACCAGATGATTGTTTTGTAGGTTGTCCGGGGGGAAATTACAAGGAAGATGAATACACAGAGATAGTATAGGTCATCCTGAAATTGACCGAGATGTATACTAGTTTGATGAGGCAGTCATATGAGTACTTACATTTGGTATCGTAGAATCGATGAAAACATTAAGTTTAGGTCACTCATTTGAACAATGAGACAGAGATCTCAAGGTTATGTTATACCCAGATGATGCGTAAATCACACGACAAACGACAGCGGAAGACTATTTTTGGTATTTTCTGGATTTTATATGAAATAAATAACTAAACGAGACAATAAAGTAAAATGATAGATAAAAGAATCCACCACCAAGAATCGTAGAGGCCAAGCCACCGGAATCAAGGATAAAGGAAACACTCCGCCCCACCACTACAACTGATAAAGGTCTAGCCACCACGATTATAGATAAAGGAAACCGAAGATTTAAAAGACCTCACCACAATATTTGATAAAGAACGAGTCACCACAAATATTGATAAAGGGGTCACTCCTAACCACCAAGATCAAAGATCTATAAAGGTAAAAGAAGATTTTTGTAAGAAAATAGAGGCTGCTCTATTAATTTTCATTCAACATCAACTTCCTTACAATGAGAGATAAAACCTCTATTTATAGCCACATGCTCTACCTAGGAATCATCGACAAAATTAAAATATTACAATAAAAGCTGTCATGTGCAAGCCACTAACTAATCGTCATGTGCAAGCCATTAACCTTCATAGGGTCTTCCAGAAATAACTCAAGAACTTCACATCTCGATCTGACACAATCGTCTTGGGGATTCCATGCAACCTGACAATCTCCTTAAAGAATAAATTTGCTACTGCTGAAGCATCATTGGTTGTGTTACAGGCAATAAAATGTGCCATTTTTGAAAACCTATCAACAACCACCATTATCGAATCTTTTCCCCTCTGGGTTCTGGGCAGTGCAACAATGAAATCCATACTGAGATCTTCCCATGGCTGGTTTGGAACTGGAAGAGGAGTATACAAACCCTTGTGAAAAGTAGTCTTCGCCTGGTGACAAGTTGGACATCGACTGATAAGACTCTGGACATCCTTCAGTAGACTTGGCCAGTAGAAGTGTTCAGTGAGGATCTCTCCAGTTTTGTTAATGCCAAAATGGCCAGCTAAACCTCCTCCATGTGCTTCTCTTATCAGCAAATCTCTGATTGAACCTCGGGGAATGCACAACTTTCCATTCTTAAATAAGAAACCATCTTGTATAGTAAATGGTCCTTTCTGGTTAGCTTCAGTGAGGTGATCAGCAAAGTCTGGATCAGTGGCATACAATTCCTTAATGAAAGAAAATCCAAGAACTCTTGCTTCCAGAATAGATAACAGTGAGTATCTTCGTGACAATGCATCAGCAACAACATTACAAACTCCAGCCTTATGTTTTGAAACAAATGAATAAGACTGTAAGAATTCTACCCATTTGGCATGTCTGGCATTAAGCTTGTGTTGGCCATTTATGAACTTCAGGGCTTCATGATCAGAGAATAAGACAAACTGCTTTGGCTTCAGATAATGTGACCAGTGAGTGATAGCACGAATAATTGCATAAAACTCCTTGTCATAAGTGCTATACTTCAATTTAGAGCCATTGAGCTTTTCACTGAAATATGCAACTGCACGCCCGACTTGTACCAGAACTGCACCAATACCTACTCCACTTGCATCACATTCGAGCTCAAATAGTATATAAAAATCTGGTAAGGATAAGACTGGAGCTGAACTGAGCTTATCCTTCAGTGCTTCAAACGCCAGTTGGGCTGAACTTGGCCAGTTGAACACACCTTTCTTTAGACAGTCAGTAATTGGAGCTACAACTGTAGAGAAATACTTGATAAATCTTCTATAAAATGACGCCAGTCCATGGAAACTTCTTACTTCAGTGATTGTGGTTGGAACTGGCCATGATCTAATGGCATCAACCTTAGAGGGATCCATAGAAATTCCTTCTTTCGAGACCACATACCCCAGAAATATCACACTCTCCACCATAAAGTCACATTTCTCCAGTTTGCCATACAACTGGTGTCTTCTCAACAGTTCAAATACACTCTTCAGATGATTAACATGTTCAGCTTCAGATTTTGAGTATACCAGAATATCATCAAAATATACAACAACAAACTGACCAATGAGTGGCCTGAGAACTTCGTTCATCAATCTCATGAAAGTACTGGGAGCATTAGATAAGCCAAAAGGCATAACTAACCATTCATACAATCCTCCCTTGATCTTGAAAGCAGTTTTCCACTCATCTCCATCCTTCATCCTTATCTGGTGATAGCCACTTCTGAGATCAATCTTGGAAAATACCCTAGAGCCATGTAACTCATCAAGCATATCATCCAATCTGGGAATGGGATATCTATACTTAATGGTTATATTGTTGATGGCCCTGCTATCAACACACATTCTCATCGTGCCATCTTTCTTTGGGACCAGGAGAGCTGGTACTGAACAAGGACTCATACTTGCTCTCACATAACCCTTCTCAACCAACTCATCGACTTGCCTCTGTAACTCTTTAGCTTCATTGGGTGAACACCTATAAGCAGCTTTGTTTGGTAAAACTGACCCTGGAACCAAGTCAATCTGGTGCTCAATTCCTCTCACTGGTGGCAAACCTTCAGGTAGGTCTTCAGGGAAAACGTCAGTGAATTCCTTCAGTAAAGTCTTCAGGAGACTGGGGACACCAGTGAACTCCTTCTCTTCAGATTTTTCTACGACCAGTAACATCATAACTGGAGAGCCTTCAGATAACTCTTCTTCGACTTCAGCTTGAGACAAAAACAAAGGCTTACTGGGCTGGTCTTTCTTGACTTTCATCAGTTCATTAGGTTTCAAAGAAGTCAGTGTGACTTTCTTTCCACTTATACTCAAAGAATACGAGTTCATACGACCATCATGAAGAACATAATTATCAAATAACCATGGTCGACCCAACAAAATATGACAAGCATCCATAGGTACAACATCACAAACAATTTTATCTTGATAAATAGATCCAATGGAAAAAGGAATAGTAACTTATCTGTTAACTTTTACCTTTGATCCTTCACTTAGCCATTGTAACTTGTATGGACGAGGGTGCTTAACTATAGGTAGTGCCAGTTTCTCTACCATGTAAGTTGAAGCAGCATTAGCACAACTCCCACCATCAATGATCAGATCACAAACTTTCCCTTTGACTGTGCATCTGGAGTGAAAAATGTTCTCCATCTGGGCAGTATCAGTGGTAACTTCATCAGTATGCATCACTCTTCTGACAACCAACATTTCTCCAACATCTGCACCAACATAAGACTCTTCATCTTCTTCTTCGTCATACACTGGCTCACCTTCTTCAGTGTCAACATCTGGCAAACATTCAATTTCTCTGGCAGTCAAGGCTCTTTGATTAGGACACTGGGCCTGGAAGTGACCAAAGCCATGGCACTTGAAACATTTTCTTCCAACTGGTTCTTTCGATCCTCCAGTTTCTTTCTCTTTGCCTCTGAAGGATTTTTGAACAGTTTCAGTAAATTTGGGAACTGGTTGACTGGCAACTGGTTGACTGGTAACTGGTTGACTTGCACTGGCAGGAACCTTACTGAATGACTTGTACGGAACTGTTGACTGGCAACTGGTTGACTGGCAACTGGTTGACTGGCAACTGGTTGACTGGCAACTGGTTGACTGGCAACTGGTTGACTGGCAACTGGTTGACTGGCAACTGGTTGACTGGCAACTGGTTGACTGGCAACTGGTTGACTGGCAACTGGTTGACTGGCAACTGGTTGACTGGCAACTGGTTGACTGGCAACTGGTTGACTGGCAACTGGTTGACTGGCAACTGGTTGACTGGCAACTGTTGCACTGGAACTTTACTGGAACTGGTTGACTGGCAACTGGTTGACTGGCAACTGGTTGACTGGCAACTGGTTGACTGGCAACTGGTTGACTGGCAACTGGTTGACTGGCAACTGGTTGACTGGCAACTGGTTGACTGGCAACTGGTTGACTGGCAACTGGTTGACTGGCAACTGGTTGACTGGCAACTGGTTGACTGGCAACTGGTTGACTGGCAACTGGTTGACTGGCAACTGGTTGACTGGCAACTGGTTGACTGGCAACTGGTTGACTGGCAACTGGTTGACTGGCAACTGGTTGACTGGCAACTGGTTGACTGGCAACTGGTTGACTGGCAACTGGTTGACTGGCAACTGGTTGACTGGCAACTGGTTGACTGGCAACTGGTTGACTGGCAACTGGTTGACTGGCAACTGGTTGACTGGCAACTGGTTGACTGGCAACTGGTTGACTGGCAACTGGTTGACTGGCAACTGGTTGACTGGCAACTGGTTGACTGGCAACTGGTTGACTGGCAACTGTTGACTGGAACTGTTACTGGAACTTTACTGGAACTGGTTGACTGGCAACTGGTTGACTGGCAACTGGTTGACTGGCAACTGGTTGACTGGCAACTGGTTGACTGGCAACTGGTTGACTGGCAACTGGTTGACTGGCAACTGGTTGACTGGCAACTGGTTGACTGGCAACTGGTTGACTGGCAACTGGTTGACTGGCAACTGGTTGACTGGCAACTGGTTGACTGGCAACTGGTTGACTGGCAACTGGTTGACTGGCAACTGGTTGACTGGCAACTGGTTGACTGGCAACTGGTTGACTGGCAACTGGTTGACTGGCAACTGGTTGACTGGCAACTGGTTGACTGGCAACTGGTTGACTGGCAACTGGTTGACTGGCAACTGGTTGACTGGCAACTGGTTGACTGGCAACTGGTTGACTGGCAACTGGTTGACTGGCAACTGGTTGACTGGCAACTGGTTGACTGGCAACTGGTTGACTGGCAACTGGTTGACTGGCAACTGGTTGACTGGCAACTGGTTGACTGGCAACTGGTTGACTGGCAACTGGTTGACTGGCAACTGTTGCACGGAACTTTACTGGAACTGTTGACTGGCAACTGGTTGACTGGCAACTGGTTGACTGGCAACTGGTTGACTGGCAACTGGTTGACTGGCAACTGGTTGACTGGCAACTGTTGACTGGCAACTGGTTGACTGGCAACTGGTTGACTGGCAACTGGTTGACTGGCAACTGGTTGACTGGCAACTGGTTGACTGGCAACTGGTTGACTGGCAACTGGTTGACTGGCAACTGGTTGACTGGCAACTGGTTGACTGGCAACTGGTTGACTGGCAACTGTTGACTGGCAACTGGTTGACTGGCAACTGGTTGACTGGCAACTGGTTGACTGGCAACTGGTTGACTGGCAACTGGTTGACTGGCAACTGGTTGACTGGCAACTGGTTGACTGGCAACTGGTTGACTGGCAACTGGTTGACTGGCAACTGGTTGACTGGCAACTGGTTGACTGGCAACTGGTTGACTGGCAACTGGTTGACTGGCAACTGGTTGACTGGCAACTGGTTGACTGGCAACTGGTTGACTGGCAACTGTTGCACTGGAACTTTACTGGAACTGGTTGACTGGCAACTGGTTGACTGGCAACTGGTTGACTGGCAACTGGTTGACTGGCAACTGGTTGACTGGCAACTGGTTGACTGGCAACTGGTTGACTGGCAACTGGTTGACTGGCAACTGGTTGACTGGCAACTGGTTGACTGGCAACTGGTTGACTGGCAACTGGTTGACTGGCAACTGGTTGACTGGCAACTGGTTGACTGGCAACTGGTTGACTGGCAACTGGTTGACTGGCAACTGTTGCACGGAACTTTACTGGAACTGTTGACTGGCAACTGGTTGACTGGCAACTGGTTGACTGGCAACTGGTTGACTGGCAACTGGTTGACTGGCAACTGGTTGACTGGCAACTGGTTGACTGGCAACTGGTTGACTGGCAACTGGTTGACTGGCAACTGGTTGACTGGCAACTGGTTGACTGGCAACTGGTTGACTGGCAACTGGTTGACTGGCAACTGGTTGACTGGCAACTGGTTGACTGGCAACTGGTTGACTGGCAACTGTTGCACGGAACTTTACTGGAACTGTTGACTGGCAACTGGTTGACTGGCAACTGGTTGACTGGCAACTGGTTGACTGGCAACTGGTTGACTGGCAACTGGTTGACTGGCAACTGGTTGACTGGCAACTGGTTGACTGGCAACTGGTTGACTGGCAACTGGTTGACTGGCAACTGGTTGACTGGCAACTGGTTGACTGGCAACTGGTTGACTGGCAACTGGTTGACTGGCAACTGGTTGACTGGCAACTGGTTGACTGGCAACTGGTTGACTGGCAACTGGTTGACTGGCAACTGGTTGACTGGCAACTGGTTGACTGGCAACTGGTTGACTGGCAACTGGTTGACTGGCAACTGGTTGACTGGCAACTGGTTGACTGGCAACTGGTTGACTGGCAACTGGTTGACTGGCAACTGGTTGACTGGCAACTGGTTGACTGGCAACTGGTTGACTGGCAACTGGTTGACTGGCAACTGGTTGACTGGCAACTGGTTGACTGGCAACTGGTTGACTGGCAACTGGTTGACTGGCAACTGGTTGACTGGCAACTGTTGCACGGAACTTTACTGGAACTGTTGACTGGCAACTGGTTGACTGGCAACTGGTTGACTGGCAACTGGTTGACTGGCAACTGGTTGACTGGCAACTGGTTGACTGGCAACTGGTTGACTGGCAACTGGTTGACTGGCAACTGGTTGACTGGCAACTGGTTGACTGGCAACTGGTTGACTGGCAACTGGTTGACTGGCAACTGGTTGACTGGCAACTGGTTGACTGGCAACTGGTTGACTGGCAACTGGTTGACTGGCAACTGTTGCACGGAACTTTACTGGAACTGTTGACTGGCAACTGGTTGACTGGCAACTGGTTGACTGGCAACTGGTTGACTGGCAACTGGTTGACTGGCAACTGGTTGACTGGCAACTGGTTGACTGGCAACTGGTTGACTGGCAACTGGTTGACTGGCAACTGGTTGACTGGCAACTGGTTGACTGGCAACTGGTTGACTGGCAACTGGTTGACTGGCAACTGTTACTGGAACTTTACTGGAACTGTTGACTGGAACTGGTTGACTGGCAACTGGTTGACTGGCAACTGGTTGACTGGCAACTGGTTGACTGGCACTGTTGCACGGAACTTTACTGAACTGGACTTGACTGGAACAGATTTAGAACGGATCTAAACAAACAATACCCCAACGGACAAAAAGATTAAGAAACCTTTTTCAAACCTGGCTCTGATACCAAATTTGATGCGTAAATCACACGACAAACGACAGCGGAAGACTATTTTTGATATTTTCTGGATTATATATGAATTAAATAACAAACGAGACAATAAAAGTAAAATGATAGATAAAAGAATCCACCACCAAGACTCGTAAAGGCTAAGCCACCGGAATCAAGGATAAAGGAAACACTCCGCCCCACCACTACAACCGATAAAGGTCTAGCCACCACGACTATAGATAAAGGAAACCGAAGATTTAAAAGACCTCACCACAATATTTGATAAAGAACGAGTCACCACAAATATTGATAAAGGGGTCACTCCTAACCACCAAGATCAAAGATCTATAAAGGTAAAAGAAGATTTGTAAGAAATAGAGGCTGCTCTATTAATTTTCATTCAACATCAACTTCCTTACAATGAGAGATAAAACCTCTATTTATAGCCACATGCTCTACCTAGGAATCATCGACAAAATTAAAATATTACAATAAAAGCTGTCATGTGCAAGCCACTAACTAGTTTGGACCAATAAGACATGGACACGTAAGCTTCTAGAAACATTCCCCTGCAAGTGGTCCCATAATTGATGCGTAAATCACACGACAAACGACAGCGGAAGACTATTTTTGGTATTTTCTGGATTTTATATGAAATAAACAACTAAACGAGACAATAAAAGTAAAATGATAGATAAAGAATCCACCACCAAGACTCGTAAAGGCTAAGCCACCGGAATCAAGGATAAAGGAAACACTCCGCCCCACCACTACAATCGATAAAGGTCTAGCCACCACGACTATAGATAAAGGAAACCGAAGATTTAAAAGACCTCACCACAATATTTGATAAAGAATGAGTCACCACAAATATTGATAAAGGGGTCACTCCTAACCACCAAGATCAAAGATCTATAAAGGTAAAAGAAGATTTGTAAGAAATAGAGGCTGCTCTATTAATTTTTCATTCAATATCAACTAACTTTACAATGAGAAACAAAGGTTGTATTTATAGCCACATACTCTTACCTAGGAATCAACGACAAAATAATAAAATAATACAAAAGCTGTCATGTGCAAGCCACTAATTATTTTGGACCAATAGGAAATAGACACATAAGGCTTCTAGAAACAATCCTCTTCAAGTGGCCCACCATACCGTTAGGAATGTTAATGCTTTTGCACGCTCCTCTTGGATCCACTAAAAAGCTGCCACGCATCCACTCCCACGTCCTTATTGACCCCACACAACCTTCAGTTAAAACAAACTTTATTATAGACAACTGGAGCATTCATCTGGAACTGGAGACAAAAACTGGAGCACGTCATCTGGAGGACCTTCAGAGTTCATTTTCACTGGAACCCTTCAGATGCATCTGGAGCTCGTCAGATGCCACTGGTGATAATTCCCACTGGAGCAAGGTCACTACTGGAGACTGAGTTGTTACAGTGAAAAGATGGTTAAAATGTGATACAGCTGGCAAAATTAACATTGCTTGTTCAGACTGCATGGTTCGCCCAGATTCCTTCTTCAGTTTAGTCAACTGCTTTTCTCCAGATTCCTCCAGTTCAGCTTCAGTCAAACTTGGTTCATTGAATCTGGACATTCCCGCATCATTCTCCCCCTCTAAAAAGAGACTTGTCCTCAAGTCTTCGAGATACTCATCCTCCAGGTAGGGCATCAGATCACCAACATTGAATGTACTAGAGACTGACATATCTCCAGGAAGTTCAACTTTGTAAGCATTTTCTCCATATCTCTCCAGAATCTTGAATGGACCGTCAGCTCTGGGCATCAGTTTGCTTTTTCTCTTGGTTGGAAATCTTTCCTTTCTGAGATGCACCCAAATAAGATCACCTGGTGAAAAACTGGGCTGCTTCTTGTTCTTGTTTGCCTTGGCCTTGTAACTGGCATTTGCTTTCTCAATTCTGGTTTTTACTTGTTCATGAATCTTCTTGATTTCTTTTGCTCTGGTCTCTGCTTCAGCACTTGCCTTTGGCTCAATCGAAAAAGGAATCAAATCAATAGGAGTTAGTGGATTGACACCATAACAAACTTCAAATGGGGATTTACTGGTTGAATAATTTGGAGCTCTATTGAAGGCAAACTCAGCGTGAGCAAGCTTCAGATCCCAATCCTTCAGCGTCTTCTTCACCAGTGTTCTCAATAACATACCAATTGTTCTGTTCGTGACTTCAGTCTGTCCATCAGTCTGGGGATGGTGAGACGTACTGAACAACAATCTGGTACCCATCAGTCTCCATAGAGTCTTCCAGAAATAGCTTAAAAACTTCACATCTCGATCAGAAACAATGGATTTAGGAATTCCATGTAATCTGACAATCTCTTTAAAGAACAAATTCGCTACAGCTGAAGCATCATTTGTTGTATTACAAGCAACAAAATGAGCCATTTTTGAGAATCTATCAACAACCACCATTATAGAATCTTTCCCCTCTGGGTTCTGGGCAGTGCAACAATAAAGTCCATACTGAGATCTTCCCAAGGTTGGTTTGGAACTGGAAGAGGAGTGTACAAACCTTTGTGAAAAGTTGTCTTTGCCTGGTGACAAGTTGGACAAGTTGGACTGGTGAAAAGTTGTACAAACCTTTGTGAAAAGTTGTCTTTGTCTTTACTCTGGACGTCCTTCAGTAGACTTGGCCAGTAGAAGTGTTCAGTTAGAATCTCTCCAGTTTTGTTGATTCCAAAATATCCAGCTAGTCCTCCTCCATGTGCTTCCCTTATTAATAAATCTCTTATTGAACCCCTTGGAATGCACAACTTACCATTCTTGAATAAGAAACCATCTTGAACAGTGAATGGTCCTTTCAGATTAGCTTCAGTAACTTTCTCAGAAAAATCTGGATCAGTAGCATATAACTCCTTTATAAAAGAAAATCCAAGTACTCTTGCTTCCAGAACTGATAATAAAGAATATCTTCGTGATAGTGCATCAGCAACAACATTGCAAACTCCAGCCTTGTGCTTTGAAACGAATGAATAAGATTGCAAAAATTCCACCCATTTTGCATGCCTGGCATTAAGCTTATGTTGACCATTAATGAACTTCAGTGCTTCATGATCAGAAAACAATACGAACTGTTTTGGCTTCAGATAATGTGACCAGTGAGTGATAGCACGAATAATTGCATAGAATTCTTTGTCATAAGTACTATACTTCAGTTTAGATCCATTCAGTTTCTCACTGAAGTATGCAACTGGACGACCACTTTGCACCAGTACTGCACCAATACCAACTCCACTAGCATCACATTCAAGTTCAAATAGCATATCAAAATCTGGTAAGGATAGAACTGGAGCTGAACTGAGCTTCCCCTTCAGTGCTTCGAACGCCAGTTGAGCTGAACTTGGCCAGTTGAACACACCTTTCTTTAGGCAATCAGTGATAGGAGCCACAACTGTAGAAAAGTTCTTTATGAACCTTCGATAGAATGATGCCAGTCCATGAAAACTTCTAACTTCAGTGATGGTTGTAGGAACTGGCCACGATCTGATGGCTTCTACCTTCGATGGATCCATTGAAATCCCATTTTTCGACACAACATACCCCAGAAATATCACACTATCCACCATAAAATCACATTTCTCCATTTTTCCATACAACTGGTGTCTTCTTAGCAGTTCAAATACTTTCTTCAGATGACCAACATGTTCAGCTTCAGATTTAGAGTACACCAGAATATCATCAAAGTAAACAACAACAAACTGACCTATAAGTGGCCTCAGAACTTCATTCATTAGCCTCATGAATGTACTGGGGGCATTTGACAAGCCGAAAGGCATCACTAACCATTCATATAAGCCTCTTTTGATTTTGAATGCAGTTTTCCACTCGTCTCCATCCTTCATTCTTATCTGGTGATAACCACTTCTGAGATCAATTTTTGAAAACACTCTGGAGCCATGTAACTCATCAAGCATATCATCCAATCTGGGAATAGGATATCTATACTTAATAGTTATATTGTTGATGGCTCTACTGTCAACACACATTCTCATCGTTCCATCTTTCTTTGGGACCAGTAGAGCAGGAACTGAACAAGGACTCATGTTTGCTCTGACATAACCCTTTTCGACCAGTTCATCTACTTGTCTTTGCAATTCTTTGGCTTCATTAGGAGAACAACGATAAGCTGCTTTGTTTGGGAGAACTGAGCCTGGAACCAAGTCAATCTGGTGCTCAATACCTCTAACTGGAGGTAAACCTTCAGGTAAATCTTCAGGAAAAACATCTCTGAACTCCTTCAGTAACGACTTCAGTAAACTGGGGACTTCAGTGGACTTCTTCTCTTCAGACTTTTCAACGACCAGTAGCATTAGAACTGGAGAGCCTTCAGTTAACTCTTCCTCAACTTCAGATTGAGATAAAAATAAAGGCTTACTGGGCTGATCTTTCTTGACTTTCATCAGTTCGGTGGGCTTCAAAGAAGTCAAGGTGACCTTCTTTCCACTTACATTTAGAGAATATGAGTTCATACGACCATCATGATGAACATAATTATCAAATAACCATGGTCGACCCAACAAAATGTGACAGGCATCCATGGGAACAACATCACATATAATTTTATCTTGGTAAACTGACCCAATTGAAAAAGGAATAGTGACTTGTCGATTTACCTTTACTTCAGAACCTTCGCTTAACCATTGCAACTTGTAAGGTCTGGGATGCTTCACTGTTGGTAGTTCCAGTTTCTCTACCATGTAAGTTGAAGCAGCATTTGCACAACTGCCACCATCGATGATCAGATCACATACCTTTCCTTTCACTGTGCATCTGGAGTGGAAAATATTCTCTCTCTGAGCAGTATCAGCCGTAACTTCATCAGTATGCATCACTCTCCTGACAACCAACATCTCTCCCACATCTGCACCAACATATGATTCTTCATCTTCTTCTTCATCGTACACTGGCTCACCTTCTTCAGTGTCGACATCTGGTAAACATTCATATTCTCTTGCTGTCAATGCTCTTTGATTAGGACACTGGGCCTGGAAGTGACCAAAGCCATGACACTTGAAACATTTTCTTCCAACTGGTTCTTTAGAAGCTCCAGTTTCTTTTTCTTTCCCTTTGGAGGATTTCTGAGCAGCTTCAGTAAATCTGGCAACTGGTTGACTTGCACTGGCAGGAACCTTACTGAATGACTTGTACGGAACCTTCTTCTTCAGTTGTCTCTCAATCTGGATAGCCATCTTGCATGCACCTTCATACGTCCAGATAGGCTGCAACTCAATCTTCTCAGTAATGGCAGCGTTCAGACCACCAAGAAATCTGGCTATAGTGTGCTCTTCAGTTTCATTCACACCAGTTCTGGTCTTCAGATGCTCAAACTCTCTAATGTATTCTACAACCTCCTTAACTCCTTGTTTCAGATTGTTCATCAGTAAGTACTGGTCTTGCTTGTACGACTGGGGAACAAATCTCTTTTGCATAACCTCCTTCAGTTTGGACCAGGTCTTGATTTTGCTTTTGCCTTTATATTCCCTTTCAGACTTCATGTTATCATACCAGGATGAAGCATATTTCTTCAGTTTAATAATGGCAACTTTGAAGCTTTTTCTATCATCATAACCTTTTATCTCCATAATCCTGTCCATCACCTGAACCCATTCAAAATACTCTTCTGGGTTAGAAGACCCATTAAAATCTGGTGGATCTATCTTAATATCCCTAGTATCATCACCCTTATGCCTCCTACGCCTTTCTCTAGGTCGTGGTTCATCAGAATCACTAGAGTGTCTAGGATTACTATCAGATCTTTCACTACCACCTTGAGATTCAGTATCTCTTTCACTTGGAACAACATTTTCTCGATTAAACCTTAAACTACCATCTTCTAACATATGAACAACTCTACCAAGAGCTTCTTGTAGATCTTCTATCTGTTTATCTCTCCTAGCATTATTAGCTTCATCTAGAGTCATATTTCTTCTAAACGCCATTTATAACCAGCAAACAACTCCCAGTCAATAGGTCTAAACAAATAACCAACAGATCTAAACGTTTAAACAACAGATCTAATCAAAACTTCAACAAATCTAAACAATCAAACAACGACAACCAAAAGATTAAGAAACCTTTTGCAAACCTGACTCTGATACCAATTTGATGCGTAAATCACGCGACAAACTATAGCGGAAGACTATTTTTGATATTTTTCTGGATTATATATGAATTAAATAACAAACGAGACAATAAAAGTAAAAATGATCGATAAAGAATCCACCACCAAGACTCGTAAAGGCTAAGCCACCGGAATCAAGGATAAAGGAAACACTCCGCCCCACCACTACAATCGATAAAGGTCTAGCCACCACGACTATAGATAAAGGAAACCGAAGATTTTAAAAGACCTCACCACAATATTTGATAAAGAACGAGTCACCACAAATATTGATAAAGGGGTCACTCCTAACCACCAAGATCAAAGATCTATAAAGGTAAAAGAAGATTTGTAAGAAATAGAGGCTGCTCTATTAATTTTTCATTCAATATCAACTAACTTTACAATGAGAAACAAAGGTTGTATTTATAGCCACATACTCTTACCTAGGAATCAACGACAAAATAATAAAATAATACAAAAGCTGTCATGTGCAAGCCACTAATTATTTTGGACCAATAGGAAATAGACACATAAGACTTCTAGAAACAATCCTCTTCAAGTGGCCCACCATACCGTTAGGAATGTTAATGCTTTTGCACGCTCCTCTTGGATCCACTAAAAAGCTGCCACGCATCCACTCCCACGTACTTATTGACCCCACACAACCTTCAGTTAAAACAAACTTTATTATAGACAACTGGAGCATTCATCTGGAACTGGAGACAAAAACTGGAGCACGTCATCTGGAGGACCTTCAGAGTTCATTTTCACTGGAACCCTTCAGATGCATCTGGAGCTCGTCAGATGCCACTGGTGATAATTCCCACTGGAGCAAGGTCACTACTGGAGACTGAGTTGTTTCAGTGAAAAGATGGTTAAAATGTGATACAGCTGGCAAAATTAACATTGCTTGTTCAGACTGCATGGTTCGCCCAGATTCCTTCTTCAGTTTAGTCAACTGCTTTTCTCCAGATTCCTCCAGTTCAGCTTCAGTCAAACTTGGTTCATTGAATCTGGACATTCCCGCATCAATAATATTGTTAGAAACGTCACACGCGCCTTCCTTAACAACTGACATTCTTCTTTATTGGGCCCACAAACGACTTTAGTGGGGACTTTATTATTTGGCAACTGGAACATAGATCTGGACCACCACTAGAGATAAAATCTGGAGCACTTCACTGGAGGGCCTTCAGTAGTGGTCACTGGAGCATCCATCTGGAGCAGTCATCTGGAGAAGTGTTACCACTGGTGACTAGACTGGTTCAGAAAAGACTTGTCTGAAATGGGCTACTGTTGGAAGGATCAACATGGCTTGTTCAGATTGCATGATCAGTTCAGTTGACTTCTTCAGTTCACTGGATTCCTCCAGTTCAGTGAATCTGGACATTTCCGCATCACCAGATTCATTAATTTTCAGGTTGAGAACGAATTAGGGTTTTTGTTTTGTTTTTATGTAGTTCTAGACTAAGATAATGTCATACAGATTCTATTTTGTAAACATATGACTAATTATAGTGAAGAATGACATGTTTTTTTTTATTTATATCGAATTCTATTATGAGCTTGTGTGCAGGTATAAGCACAAGAAGCCTCATATTATATGGTTGATCTGAAGACTTTTGATAGTGCAGCTAGTAGAAGAGTCATTCTATGTTGCAGAATCAAGAACGTAATCAGAAGAAACACTCAGAATAGGAGATATCGGAAGTGAAAGACAATACATGTTATTTCAGAGTATTTGCAGAGATTTACATCATTATTTCTGAGCAAAAGTCCGAAGTACTCAAGAAGATGCTAAGATCATCAGGTTATTATAGTATTATTTATACGGTATAACAGATGATAATAATTAGGTTTTGAAATTTATATGACATATTGAGGTTTTATGTTCATAAGAATTTTTGAATGTTTTGTTAAAGTAGTTATGTATCCCAGTCATAAATTGGAGGGGAGTACTTAATGATTGTTTATATGTTGATTAGTCATAGTTATGCATCCTAGTCATAAATTGAGGGCGAGTGCATAAGAAGGATGAATCAGTATTATCGTATTTATTAAGTTTTTACAGATGGGTAAAGTTCGGTTCGAGATCGTTTTGGAAAGATTGATCATGGAAAGGTTAAAGATATTTTGTAAGTATATTAACTTTTCAGGTTTAAGACGAAGATCGAGGAAAAGATGAAAATTTAATGACTACAGGTTTATTCATTTAATTTTTTTCATATTTCCAGGAAGTTCGTGATAATCATTGATCACTTATTCAGAAACTTTGACGAAATTTTGATTTTAATTAGCAGAAGGCAAATGCGACCACGTAATTGGTCGATTAGGCCTATGCAAATTACGACCTCGTAATTGGGCCGGTTTGACCCAAGCCCATTCGGGTCAAGTGGGTATAAATACCCAAATCTACCCTAATACGACCTCACAATTATATAAATCAAAATAGAGCTTTACGACCCCGATTATTGAGTTTTTCTACCCCGATTTCGATCTTATATATACACTGTAATTCAGAGTTTTTCGATTGTTTCTTTGTGTTCATCGTCAAAAACTGATTCTAGGTATATAATCTAATCGTCCAATAGTTAACCATGCAACAAGAAAATCAAGAAAATAGGATTCGAAATTTTCGAATTAGGTTTTCCTAAGTTCTTCGATTTTGATGTGTTTTGGGTAAAACTAAGGGTTAATTTTGGTTAATTTTATATATGAATTTTTATGTCATATTTAATAATTAACAGTTTGTTATTAATTACAGAAATGGCAAGAAATTTCATAGCCGGTCATAATTACGTGATGAACTTCGATGATAATCAGGAAGGAACAGCGTATTATCACGAGATATTCGCTTTCTTCAGAAGATCAAGGATTCATCATGCCTTGGCACACTCACCACTCATTTACTTAACGTATTTGAGAGATTTTTGGAAAAATGCTGACTGTGTGAAGGCCGGAGATGTTTATATCTTTCATACCATTGTTGCTGGGGAGCAGATACAGTTTACAGCTGTTGATCTCATTAATATCTTACAGCTGGGCACAGTTGAACCGGAAGGTGGTGTAGCTGGTGTCACCAAGTTCCAACATGAATTAATTCAAGGTGCTTTCAGAAGAATGGGGTTTGCTGCTGACCTTACAAGTAAAACTCTGCTCAAGAAGGGTTTTTATGGTAGGTGGAGGTATCTAGCTCATGTGTTGCTGGTTAGTTTGAGCAACAAGAAGTCTGGTTATGATACTCTGAACCAGGAAGCCCAAGCACACATGGTGGGCTTAGTATTTAACAAGTCGTACAGCTTCTAGAACTCTTTCTTCAATGAGTTCAGAAAACAGATCAGAGCCGCGGGAACAAAGAGATTTTTGATGTATCCTAGGTTCGTGATGATGATAATCAATGCTCGTCTCCCAAATTTGCCTACTGTGGGAGAAGTGAAGCAAGTGAGTACGATCATCAGACGTGGTTATGATGAGTTTAGACAGAGGTATCCAAATGATCCAAATGCTCAAGATGTGGCATTGTTTGGTGTTATTGTGAATGCCAACTACATGGCACCTTCTGATGAGGTCATATTAGCCTATGAAGGACCTCAACCTGAAGAAGGTGATGCTGTAGAGGAAGAATTTGATCCAGAACCGCTTCATGATGTTGTAGTTGAAGGTGATGCACCGAATGTGCCTGAGAACTTTGTACAGGTTGCAGATGATGTGATAAATCAACCTGGTGCCAATCCTGATCTTGTGGATGAAGTTTTGGAGGAAGTGGCCGATCCAGGTGGTGATATTACACAAGTGCAGCATTACAATGCCAATGCTGAAGACCCAGACAATACATATCTGAACAGGGATATAGATGAGTATGTAGCTGGAGTTGCAGGAGGTTCTGAAGCAGCTGGAACTAGTGGGTCTGGAGCTGGTCAGGCTAGTGGATCTGGTTTGGATGCAGGAGATAGAGGAAAGGCTATTGCTGATGTTGAAGCAGAAAGAGAGCCTTCAGTACACTCTGATGGTGATGATTCTAGCAGTGATGGTGATGATGATCCTTATAGATCACATGCATTCATCAGATCTGGATGTAGAGTGATACCTATCTCTACTGCTACTACTCAAGGAAGAAGAAGAGAGAGAATTTGAGGTTGATTATGTGCCAAAGCAACGTATTACTAAAAGAGGGAGACTTGTCAGAGTACAAGAGGCTTCTGCTGCTGGTGGTACATCATCAAGTGTGCCAAATATTACTGTTCCTGAGACTACACAGCCACGGCCACAGACAAATGAATAGGCTAGTCTGAGTCTTGCTGATCTGCAGAGACAGATGTCTGAGCAGAGAGAGCAGCATGAGAAGGCTATGAATGAGATGAAAGGCCTGATTACTCGTTTGGCTAAAGATTTTAAGGTTGTGAGTGATAAGAACAAGTTTCTTGAAGACAAGTTGGGCAAGGCTGAGGTAGTGGTGTCCAATATGTACAAGAAATATTTGACACTTGATGAGAAAGTTGTCAAGATGGGCGAATCTCTGAAGAAGGGAATCAAGATCCCTGGAGAGAAAATGCATGAGCTTTTTGACAACTATGTGAGGTGGAGAGCTGAAAGGGATAGCTCAGGCTGCAAGGGTGATGAGCTAGCTAAGGAAAGGCATGACGATAATCATAATGAAGATCCAGATGTTGCCAGAGCTACAGAGGAGCTAGGAGGAAGTTCTATGTTGAGAACAAAGACTCAAGGAGAGTCTATCCAGGCTGGTGGTGCTGGCAAGGCAACTTCAGAAGCTCCATAGGCTCAAGAACAGGTGTTCACAGAGATAAACATAGTAGTTGAGCCTGAAACACCACAGACCAAACCCCTTACAGAAGAAGTTGACGTTGATCGATTAGAAAAGGGTAAGGGTTTGGGACAGCAGTCTGGTGCTGATGCTTTAGAAGCTGAAAAAGCTAGTGCTCAAAATAGTGAGTCTACCGAAACCGACTCTACTACAGGTACTTCTACAGAGTCACAATTGCATCCTACAATTGTTCGAAGACTAGAGAAAAGACTTGGTTATGATCCAGAAGCTCACATGAAAGCAACAGCAGAGATCGGGGATTATGTTGATCCAGTATCTATGAGGGATCAAGAGAAGAGACGGTTGGGTATCACTCATACTCCTTCAAAGTCAGAATCAGAATCAGATTTTGAGACTGAAGAGAAGCAGAGCAAGAGCAAGAAGAAGCTGAAAAAGCTAGTGCTCAAAATAGTGAGTCTACCGAAACCGACTCTACTACAGGTACTTCTACAGAGTCACAATTGCATCCTACAATTGTTCGAAGACTAGAGAAAAGACTTGGTTATGATCCAGAAGCTCACATGAAAGCAACAGCAGAGATCGGGGATTATGTTGATCCAGTATCTATGAGGGATCAAGAGAAGAGACGGTTGGGTATCACTCATACTCCTTCAAAGTCAGAATCAGAATCAGATTTTGAGACTGAAGAGAAGCAGAGCAAGAGCAAGAAGAAGCTGAAGAAGTAGATTGATGACAAAGACTAGAAGAAGACATAGATTTTATTTTAACATCTAGAAGCTATTGCCAGGGGGAGCCTGTAAGTACACGTCTATGTCAATAGTAGTCTAGATTGTTTGGTCTTATACTGTAATATGTCTTTGTAAGTGATTGTCATTAATGAACTTCATATTATGCATAGAATACTAGATTAAGTTTAAGTATTAAATGTGTCAAATCTGCTTAAGTATGAATTGCGACCTCGCAATTCATAGAGGAAATACGACCTCGCAATTGAGGGAATTGCGACCTCGCAATTCATAGAGGAAATACGACCTCGCAATTGAGTCGAGTTGGGCATGCAAATGCGAGGCTACTGCGCTGAAGCCCATGTCGTGTGTTCTCTATATATATCGAACCCTAACAGAGATTAGGGTTGAACATTTGTCGAAATATCAAGCATATTTGCAGGTTAAGTCGTCCATTGTGTTCCGTGAGGCCTAGAGAAGATCTGCGAGGCAGCAGATAATCTGAAGGCTTGTTTTTCATTGTTGTGAATCACCAAGTTATAGTGAGGGATTCCGCACCTCAAGATAACTAGAGCAAACTATTAACGATCCAATTCCAGGGGACTTAGAATTGTGGCTAATGGTGTTTGGTTGTGGCCACAGGAATGGGTTAATAAGCTTCCTGCAATTTGTCCTCCGGTTCTTCTTGAGAATGTTGATGATGTCGTTTTATGGAAGGATCAAGCAGGTAATGTTAATGAGTTCTCGGTTGCTAGAGTGTGGGAGTCTATTCGCTATTCAGCTCCTAAGGTCGATTTGTTTAATGTGGTATGGTTTTCTCAACAAATACCTAAACATGCTTTTATTTTATGGTTAGTTTTTAAGAAAAAACTTAAGACCCGGGATTTATTGAGTACTTGGGATGTTCATGCTACATCAGATGTGTTACAAGTGTGTCCTTTGTGTAAACTACAACCCGATTCCCATGAGCATCTATTTTTTGAGTGTTCATATTCGAAGCAAGTATGGAATGTTGTTTGTTCCATGTCACACCCCGACTAAGGCGGAAAACTCGGGATGCGACGCATAGTACACGCGTCATGGATGTTACTTAGAGTAACTACATGAATACTTAAATAACCCACATTTTATAAATTCAAACATAACTATCCAACATAGAGTCGAGATTCAAATAAAACATAGATAGACTCCCACACAGGGGAATAAACGCATAGGCATAATGCCATAGTCTAAACATATAGAAAAAACAACAAAAACATAGATATGCAGCTCCAAAACCCTAAGTCTGGTCTGCTACAGGTCACCATGCTATGCTCCTTAGCCACCTCTAATACGATTCACATGCTAACCTAAAAGGATACTCAAAAGCGTCAACACAATGGTTGGTGAGTTCGTAGGTTTTGTAAACAAGTATCAAGTTATGTGCCAGGTGGAATATCAACAAGATCCACACAGCAATATGGCTATCAACTTACTTATGATAGCAAGAATCAAGTATCTGCCTCCAACTCCACCACAAGTATCAAGATCAAGTATCTGCCTCCAACTCCACCAAAAGTAACAAGTAATCAAGTATCAAGTATCTGGTGCCTCCAACTCCACCAAAAGTAACAAGTAATCAAGAATCAAGTATCTAGCACCTCCAACTCCACCACAAGTATCAAGTATCAAGTATCTGCACCTCCAACTCCACCACAAGTATCAAGTATCAAGTATCTGGTGCCTCCAACTCCACCAAAAGTAACAAGTAATCAAGAATCAAGTATCTAGCACCTCCAACTCCACCACAAGTATCAAGAATCAAGTATCACAGTGCCTCCAACTCCACCAAAAGTAACAAGTAATCAAGAATCAAGTATCTAGCACCTCCAACTCCACCACAAGTATCAAGAATCAAGTATCACAGTGTGCCTCCAACTCCACCAAAAGTAACAAGTAATCAAGAATCAAGTATCTAGCACCTCCAACTCCACCACAAGTATCAAGAATCAAGTATCAAGTATCAAGTATCAAGTGTCTAGCATCTCCAACTCCACCACAAGTATCAAGTATCAAGTATCATGTATCACAGTGCACATCAAGTACAGTACAAGTCAAGTATCAAGTATCAAGTATCAAGTATCAAGTATCAAGTATCAAGTATCAAGTATCAAGTATCAAGTATCAAGTATCAAGTATCAAGTATCAAGTATCAAGTATCAAGTATCAAGTATCAAGTATCAAGTATACCAAGCCTAAGGTGCAAGTATCAAGTATCAAGTATCCAGGCCTAAGTTGCAAGTATCAAGTATCAAGTATCAAGTATCTGGTGCCTCCAACTCCACCAAAAGTAACAAGTAATCAAGAATCAAGTATCTAGCACCTCCAACTCCACCACAAGTATCAAGAATCAAGTATCTGCACCTCCAACTCCACCACAAGTATCAAGAATCAAGTATCTAGCACCTCCAACTCCACCACAAGTATCAAGAATCAAGTATCTAGCACCTCCAACTCCACCACAAGTATCAAGAATCAAGTATCTAGCCTCCAACTCCACCACAAGTATCAAGAATCAAGTATCTAGCACCTCCAACTCCACCACAAGTATCAAGAATCAAGTATCTAGCACCTCCAACTCCACCACAAGTATCAAGAATCAAGTATCTAGCACCTCCAACTCCACCACAAGTATCAAGAATCAAGTATCTAGCACCTCCAACTCCACCACAAGTATCAAGAATCAAGTATCTAGATATCTCCAACTCCACCAAGTCAAGTATCAAGAATCAAGTATCAAGTATCAAGTATCAAGTATCTAGTATCTCCAACTCCACCACAAGTATCAAGTATCAAGTATCAAGTATCAAGTATCAAGTATCAAGTATCAAGTATCAAGTATCAAGTATCAAGTATCAAGTATCAAGTATCAAGTATCAAGTATCAAGTATCAAGTATCAAGTATCAAGTATCAAGTATCAAGTATCAAGTATCAAGTATCAAGTATCAAGTATCAAGTATCAAGTATCAAGTATCAAGTATCAAGTATCAAGTAGCAAGTATCAAGTATCAAGAATCTGGTGCCTCCAACTCCACCACAAATATCAAGTATCAAGTATCAAGAATCAAGTATCTAGTATCTCCAACTCCACCATAAGTATCAAGTATCAAGAATCAAGTATCAAGTATCAAGTATCAAGTATCAAGTATCAAGTATCAAGTATCAAGTATCAAGTATCAAGTATCAAGTATCAAGTATCAAGTATCAAGTATCAAGTATCAAGTATCAAGTATCAAGTATCAAGTATCAAGTATCAAGTATCAAGTATCAAGTATCAAGTATCAAGTATCAAGTATCAAGTATCAAGTATCAAGTATCAAGTATCAAGTATCAAGTATCAAGTATCAAGTATCAAGTATCAAGTATCAAGTATCAAGTATCAAGTATCAAGTATCAAGTATCAAGTATCAAGTATCAAGTATCAAGTATCAAGTATCAAGTATCAAGTATCAAGTATCAAGTATCAAGTATCAAGTATCAAGTATCAAGTATCAAGTATCAAGTATCAAGTATCAAGTATCAAGTATCAAGTATCAAGTATCAAGTATCAAGTATCAAGTATCAAGTATCAAGTATCAAGTATCAAGTATCAAGTATCAAGTATCAAGTATCAAGTATCAAGTATCAAGTATCAAGTATCAAGTATCAAGTATCAAGTATCAAGTATCAAGTATCAAGTATCAAGTATCAAGTATCAAGTATCAAGTATCAAGTATCAAGTATCAAGTATCAAGTATCAAGTATCAAGTATCAAGTATCAAGTATCAAGTATCAAGTATCAAGTATCAAGTATCAAGTATCAAGTATCAAGTATCAAGTATCAAGTATCAAGTATCAAGTATCAAGTATCAAGTATCAAGTATCAAGTATCAAGTATCAAGTATCAAGTATCAAGTATCAAGTATCAAGTATCAAGTATCAAGTATCAAGTATCAAGTATCAAGTATCA
Organism: Erigeron breviscapus; assembly: GCA_034093135.1. Classification (NCBI taxonomy): domain Eukaryota; kingdom Viridiplantae; phylum Streptophyta; class Magnoliopsida; order Asterales; family Asteraceae; genus Erigeron; species Erigeron breviscapus. Next base: position 105,908,179 of record CM067168.1, read on the forward strand.
AGTATCAAGTATCAAGTATCAAGTATCAAGTATCAAGTATCAAGTATCAAGTATCAAGTATCAAGTATCAAGTATCAAGTATCAAGTATCAAGTATCAAGTATCAAGTATCAAGTATCAAGTATCAAGTATCAAGTATCAAGTATCAAGTATCAAGTATCAAGTATCAAGTATCAAGTATCAAGTATCAAGTATCAAGTATCAAGTATCAAGTATCAAGTATCAAGTATCAAGTATCAAGTATCAAGTATCAAGTATCAAGTATCAAGTATCAAGTATCAAGTATCAAGTATCAAGTATCAAGTATCAAGTATCAAGTATCAAGTATCAAGTATAAGTACAAGTATTACTTCAAATCTGACCAAAATAGATGTTTGTGATGATGTTTAGATGGTAGAAACACTGTTTTTGACACTAAATCTAAACAAAGTAAGGTTGGATTTCAATAAAACTTGGTGTTTATGAGGTAGTAAAGTGAGGTAGTAAAATGGGGTAGTAAGGATGAGATAGCAAAATGGGGTAGCAAAAGGAAGGTAGTAAGGGTTTGTGTAGTGAGGTAGTAAAGTGAGGTAGTAAAAGTGAGGTAGTAAAGTGAGGTAGTAAAGTGAGGTAGTAAAGTGAGGTAGTAAAGTGAGGTAGCAAAGTGAGGTAGTAAAGTGAGGTAGTAAAGTGAGGTAGCAAAGTGAGGTAGTAAAGTGAGGTAGTAAAGTGAGGTAGTAAAGTGAGGTAGTAAAGTGAGGTAGTAAAGTGAGGTAGTAAAGTGAGGTAGTAAAGTGAGGTAGTAAAGTGAGGTAGTAAAGTGAGGTAGTAAAGTGAGGTAGTAAAGTGAGGTAGTAAAGTGAGGTAGTAAAGTGAGGTAGTAAAGTGAGGTAGTAAAGTGAGGTAGTAAAGTGAGGTAGTAAAGTGAGGTAGTAAAAGTGAGGTAGTAAAGTGAGGTAGTAAAGTGAGGTAGTAAAGTGAGGTAGTAAAGTGAGGTAGTAAAGTGAGGTAGTAAAGTGAGGTAGTAAAGTGAGGTAGTAAAGTGAGGTAGTAAAGTGAGGTAGTAAAGTGAGGTAGTAAAGTGAGGTAGTAAAGTGAGGTAGTAAAGTGAGGTAGTAAAGTGAGGTAGTAAAGTGAGGTAGTAAAGTGAGGTAGTAAAGTGAGGTAGTAAAGTGAGGTAGTAAAGTGAGGTAGTAAAAGTGAGGTAGTAAAGTGAGGTAGTAAAGTGAGGTAGTAAAGTGAGGTAGTAAAGTGAGGTAGTAAAGTGAGGTAGTAAAGTGAGGTAGTAAAGTGAGGTAGTAAAGTGAGGTAGTAAAGTGAGGTAGTAAAGTGAGGTAGTAAAGTGAGGTAGTAAAGTGAGGTAGTAAAGTGAGGTAGTAAAGTGAGGTAGTAAAGTGAGGTAGTAAAGTGAGGTAGTAAAGTGAGGTAGTAAAGTGAGGTAGCAAAGTGAGGTAGTAAAGTGAGGTAGTAAAGTGAGGTAGTAAAAGTGAGGTAGTAAAGTGAGGTAGTAAAGTGAGGTAGTAAAGTGAGGTAGTAAAGTGAGGTAGTAAAGTGAGGTAGTAAAGTGAGGTAGTAAAGTGAGGTAGTAAAGTGAGGTAGTAAAGTGAGGTAGTAAAGTGAGGTAGTAAAGTGAGGTAGTAAAGTGAGGTAGTAAAGTGAGGTAGTAAAGTGAGGTAGTAAAGTGAGGTAGTAAAGTGAGGTAGTAAAGTGAGGTAGTAAAGTGAGGTAGTAAAGTGAGGTAGTAAAGTGAGGTAGTAAAGTGAGGTAGTAAAGTGAGGTAGTAAAGTGAGGTAGTAAAGTGAGGTAGTAAAGTGAGGTAGTAAAGTGAGGTAGTAAAGTGAGGTAGTAAAGTGAGGTAGTAAAGTGAGGTAGTAAAAGTGAGGTAGCAAAGTGAGGTAGTAAAGTGAGGTAGTAAAGTGAGGTAGTAAAGTGAGGTAGTAAAGTGAGGTAGTAAAGTGAGGTAGCAAAGTGAGGTAGTAAAGTGAGGTAGTAAAGTGAGGTAGTAAAGTGAGGTAGTAAAGTGAGGTAGTAAAGTGAGGTAGTAAAGTGAGGTAGTAAAGTGAGGTAGTAAAAGTGAGGTAGTAAAGTGAGGTAGTAAAGTGAGGTAGTAAAGTGAGGTAGTAAAGTGAGGTAGTAAAGTGAGGTAGTAAAGTGAGGTAGTAAAGTGAGGTAGTAAAGTGAGGTAGTAAAGTGAGGTAGTAAAGTGAGGTAGTAAAGTGAGGTAGCAAAGTGAGGTAGTAAAGTGAGGTAGTAAAGTGAGGTAGTAAAGTGAGGTAGCAAAGTGAGGTAGTAAAGTGAGGTAGTAAGGTGAGGAATGAGAGTTTGTGAAGAATAAAAGTATTTATATGTAGGGTAAAATAGAAGGATTTCCATGCTTACTCATAAATACGATGCCAAACACAAAATGCGATATCAGACTCAAATACGATGCTAAATTACTAATACGATGCCAAATCAAAATACGATGCCGATAAAAAATTACGAGGTCGTTTTACAATCACGATGCCGACTAACATTACGAGGTAGTATTTTCAAATTTAAAATTTTTATTTGACATAAAATCTTTCATGGTCAACTCACGGGTGTTACAGTCTCCCCTACTTAAAGGAATTTCGTCCCGAAATTCAACTTATGCATTATGTTTCAAGTCTCAAGTCTCCTCATTAAGTTCCAACTATCTAGTCACACATTAAGTTTCAAGCATCAAATCACATATTAAGTTTCAAGCATCAAATCACATATTAAGTTTCAAGCATCAATTCACAAATTAAGTTTCAAGCATCAAATCACATATTAAGTTTCAAGCATCAATTCACAAATTAAGTTTCAAGCATCAAATCACATATTAAGTTTCAAGCATCAATTCACAAATTAAGTTTCAAGCATCAAATCACATATTAAGTTTCAAGCATCAAATCACATATTAAGTTTCAAGCATCAAATCACATATTAAGTTTCAAGCATCAAATCACATATTAAGTTTCAAGCATCAAATCACATATTAAGTTTCAAGCATCAAATCACATATTAAGTTTCAAGCATCAAATCACATATTAAGTTTCAAGCATCAAATCACATATTAAGTTTCAAGCATCAAATCACATATTAAGTTTCAAGCATCAAATCACATATTAAGTTTCAAGCATCAAATCACATATTAAGTTTCAAGCATCAAATCACATATTAAGTTTCAAGCATCAAATCACATATTAAGTTTCAAGCATCAAATCACATATTAAGTTTCAAGCATCAAATCACATATTAAGTTTCAAGCATCAAATCACATATTAAGTTTCAAGCATCAAATCACATATTAAGTTTCAAGCATCAAATCACATATTAAGTTTCAAGCATCAAATCACATATTAAGTTTCAAGCATCAAATCACATATTAAGTTTCAAGCATCAAATCACATATTAAGTTTCAAGCATCAAATCACATATTAAGTTTCAAGCATCAAATCACATATTAAGTTTCAAGCATCAAATCACATATTAAGTTTCAAGCATCAAATCACATATTAAGTTTCAAGCATCAAATCACATATTAAGTTTCAAGCATCAAATCACATATTAAGTTTCAAGCATCAAATCACATATTAAGTTTCAAGCATCAAATCACATATTAAGTTTCAAGCATCAAATCACATATTAAGTTTCAAGCATCAAATCACATATTAAGTTTCAAGCATCAAATCACATATTAAGTTTCAAGCATCAAATCACATATTAAGTTTCAAGCATCAAATCACATATTAAGTTTCAAGCATCAAATCACATATTAAGTTTCAAGCATCAAATCACATATTAAGTTTCAAGCATCAAATCACATATTAAGTTTCAAGCATCAAATCACATATTAAGTTTCAAGCATCAAATCACATATTAAGTTTCAAGCATCAAATCACATATTAAGTTTCAAGCATCAAATCACATATTAAGTTTCAAGCATCAAATCACATATTAAGTTTCAAGCATCAAATCACATATTAAGTTTCAAGCATCAAATCACATATTAAGTTTCAAGCATCAAATCACATATTAAGTTTCAAGCATCAAATCACATATTAAGTTTCAAGCATCAAATCACATATTAAGTTTCAAGCATCAAATCACATATTAAGTTTCAAGCATCAAATCACATATTAAGTTTCAAGCATCAAATCACATATTAAGTTTCAAGCATCAAATCACATATTAAGTTTCAAGCATCAAATCACATATTAAGTTTCAAGCATCAAATCACATATTAAGTTTCAAGCATCAAATCACATATTAAGTTTCAAGCATCAAATCACATATTAAGTTTCAAGCATCAAATCACATATTAAGTTTCAAGCATCAAATCACATATTAAGTTTCAAGCATCAAATCACATATTAAGTTTCAAGCATCAAATCACATATTAAGTTTCAAGCATCAAATCACATATTAAGTTTCAAGCATCAAATCACATATTAAGTTTCAAGCATCAAATCACATATTAAGTTTCAAGCATCAAATCACATATTAAGTTTCAAGCATCAAATCACATATTAAGTTTCAAGCATCAAATCACATATTAAGTTTCAAGCATCAAATCACATATTAAGTTTCAAGCATCAAATCACATATTAAGTTTCAAGCATCAAATCACATATTAAGTTTCAAGCATCAAATCACATATTAAGTTTCAAGCATCAAATCACATATTAAGTTTCAAGCATCAAATCACATATTAAGTTTCAAGCATCAAATCACATATTAAGTTTCAAGCATCAAATCACATATTAAGTTTCAAGCATCAAATCACAAATTAAGTTTCAAGCATCAAATCACATATTAAGTTTCAAGCATCAAGTGGCACACGCTCCCAGCATGTCCTCTAGTGTCTGAATCGTCCTCTCACTATGTCTGTCTGTCTGTGGATGATAGGCCGTGCTCATATCTATCTGCGTTCCCAAAGCCCGTTGCATTAATTTCCAAAATCATGACGTAAATCGGCTGTCTCTGTCACATATTTGATACTGGGATGCCGTGCTTAGCTACAATCTCCTTCAGGTACAGTCGTGCATATTGTTCCATCTTATAATCTTCACAGATGGGTATAAAATGAGCTGACTTGGTCAGTCGGTCTACAGCAACCCGTATCGCATCTTTTCCACTGCTAGTCCTTGGTAGCTTTGTGACGAAGTCCATGGTAATGCTTTCCCATTTCCATTCACGAATCTCCGATTGTGTTAGTAACCCTCCTGATTTCTTGTGTTCTGCTTTAACCTTAAAACATGTGAGACACTTGCTTACATAAACCGCTGCATCATTCTTCATTCCCGGCCACCAGAATAAGTCTCGAAGGTCTTGATACATCTTGTCTATCCTTGGATGAATAGAATATCTCGATTTGTGCGCTTCGTCCATTATTAGTTTCCTCAAACCATAATAAGCTGGTATCCACAATCTATCATCAAAATATAGTGCACCATCTTCTCTTTGAACAAGTTGTCCTTCCATGCCCTGCAACCCTTTACGGTCAATGTTCTCTCACTTGTTCGCTTTTATCTGTGCTCCGATCACTCTATCTTTCAAACTGTTGTGCACGGTAATGCTCATGGCCCTTATTCGTCGTGGCCTGACTCTTTCCTTTCTACTCAAGGCATCAGCTACTACGTTCGCCTTGCCTGGGTGATTACGGATCTCGCAGTCATAATCACTAAACAACTCTAACCACCGTCTCTGTCGCATATTAAGGTCTTTATGAGTGAAGATGTGCTCAAGGCTTTTATGATCTGTGTATATCACACTCTTCGTCCCATACACGTAATATCTCCAACACTTCAGCGCGAAAACGATAGCTCCTAGCTCCAAGTCGTGAGTCGTGTAATTCTTCTCGTGGATCTTCAGCTATCGAGAAGCATATGCAATAACCTTGCCTCGCTACATCAATACACATCCTAAACCTTGACCCAACGCGTCACATTAAACGATAAAGTCATCGGATCCTTCTGAAAGACTTAAGATCGGTGCATTACATAACTTCTTCTTCAGTAGTCTGAAAGCTTCTTCTTGTTTCTCGCTGCAATCAAAACTTATATCCTTGTGCGTCAACAACGTCAAAGGTTGTGCTGCAATTAAGATCTTTGAGAAGTTTTCGATGAATCGTCGATAGTAGCCTGCTAATCCAAGGAACTGTCTGATCTCTATCGGTGTCTCCGGCCTTCTCTAATTCTCTACTGCTTCTATCTTGCTAGGATCAACCTTTATTCCATTCTTGTCAACTACATGACCCAAAAACTTCACCTCTTCTAACCAAAATTCACATATTGAGAATTTTCCGTACAACTTTTAAGCTCTCAAAAGCTCTAACGCTTTTCTCAGATGTACTTCATGCTCTTTCTTGGTCTTTGAGTAAATGAGGATGTCGTCGATGAATACAATGATGAACTTATCCAAATAGGGTCGGCATACGCGATTCATAAGATCCATGAAGACTGCAGGTGCGTTCGTCAATCCGAATGGCATCACCAGAAACTCAAAGTGCCCATATCTCGTGCTAAAAGCCGTCTTTGGGATGTCCTCTTCACGTACCCTTAGCTGATGGTAACCCGAACGAAGATCGATCTTCGAGAAGTACTTAGCGCCTTGCAACTGATCGAATAGGTCGTCAATACGCGATAATGGATATCGATTTTTGATCGTTAGCTTGTTCAACTTGCGATAATCAATGCACATGCGAAAGGACCCGTTCTTCTTTTTAACGAATAATATAGGCGCGCCCCAAGGCGAAGAGCTTGGTCGAATGAATCTCTTGTCTTGTAATTCTTGCAACTTGTCGCTAGTTCTTGCATTTCGGAAGGAGCCAAACGGTACGGTGCTTTTGCTACTGGCATAGCGTTGGGCATAAGATCAATGCGAAACTCGACTTGTCTAAATGGGGGTAATCCCACCACATCATCGGGAAAAACATCGGAGAAGTCGCACACGATAGGAATATCAGCTAACTTGACTACTTTATTAGTAGCACTCATAAGGTGTCTCCCGACGTTCTCTGTTCGCTCACCATGAATCTCTAGTACATGTCCATCACTCATAGGTATTCTAAGGATTTTAGCGCGACATACGATGGATGCATCCACACGGGAAAACCAATCCATCCCACCGATAACATCAAAGCTACCCATTCCAAAAGGAATCAAGTCAATGTAAAACGAATGGCCCTCTAAGGTAAGAATACACTTGGGCACTACACGATCTAGTCTAGCTAGTTGACCACTAGCTACCTCTATTTGATAATAAGTATGCAAGAAACATGTTGGCACATTTAAGTTACACAAAAAGTTAGTAGGCACAAAACTATAGTCGGCTCCAGAATCGAACAATACAGTAGCATCAAGATCGTTCAGAAGAAATGTACCAGTAACAACATTAGGATCATCAACAGCTTCCACAGCATTCAGGGCAAAGACTCGACCTCTGGCTTGTTGTCCTTGGTTTGCTCTTGGTGGAGGTGGACCGGCAATTCGAAGCTGGTTAGGGTTCACTACTGCTGGGGCTGGCTGACGGTTAAGTCGGGGGCATACATTACGGTAGTGATCAGTGCTCCCACACTCATAACAAGTCCTGCGGTTAGCTTGAGGGTTTCTAACATTCTGTGGCATGGCATTCAATGGTGCAACATTCGGTGGTGCTGCTGGTACTCGCGGTGCTCTACAATCTCTTGCAAGATGGCCAAACCTTTGACAGTTGAAACAAGTTTTACATGGTGATGTCGCATGATGGTGCAGATTGCACTAACCCTTTTGACCCATCTCAGACGCTGCATACACCCTTCCCACTCTGGCTCTTTTGTCTCCTCTAAATTCTTTCCTCTTACTCGTCTCTACTAGATCTCTTCTCTTGTTTCCTCCCCTACTTAGAACACCGGTCCTTACTAGCTCTCCAGTCAAGCTTCCTGCCTTGCTCACAACATATCAAACAGTGGTAGGTCCAGCAGTCACTACTTGCACACGAACATATGGTTCTAACCCAGCAATGTACTTCTCAATCCATTTTGAGTCAGGATTCACCAAATGGGGAATCAATCTAGATAACTCATAGAATCTGCTAGTGTAGCCAGCATGGTTTGCTCCAACCATCGTAAGCTGAAGGAACTAGGTCTGCAACCTCTGTAACTCATGAGCAGGGCAAAACTCTGCTTGCATCAGATCCTTGAATTCTCCCCAAGACATAGCCAAGGCTGCATCTCTTCCTCCTCTAACACGTATCTCATGGTTCCACCACGACAAAGCATCAAATACAAAACATCTAGCAACATAGGTGACTCTCTGATCATAAGTGCAGTGACTCATAGCAATTACAGCCCCCATCTTCTCCATCCACTGAAGATAGCAATTGCTCCACCGTTCCCATGAAATTCAACAGCCTTGCAGTTGAGGAAGTCTTTGAAAGTACATCCTTGATGGTATCTCGTGTTGCCATTTTCTCTAACAATCCTTTCAGGCTCAGCAACCACATCGGCCTCATCTCTGACTTGCTTTGCCTCTTGAACAACGGGTTGCTGCCTTTCCACTTCAACCTCATAAGTGCCGTAAGCTGCTCAGCTAAGGAGCCACTTCAACCGGTTCTTGAACCTCCTCATGTTCTCCACGACCACCTCGGCCACCACGACCTCCACGGCCACCTCGGCCACCACGACCTCCACCTCGGCCACCTTGGCCCTCTTGAGCTCCAGCATTAGCATTTGCCCTAGGTCGCACCAAATTTTCCTATATTAGGAAAAGACGTTATCGGCGTTAGATCGAGGAAATATTCGTCCGTGGCGGCATAGTTACACACTCTCAAACACACTCGTGTTAGCTTTTTACAATATTATACATTCATGCATTCAGAAGTACATGCAAACTCAACAAATCAAGTATTACAACCAGAGTTAAACAATATCATCAATGACAATCATTCAGTACAAGGAAATATCACAATTAAACATTTCTAAATCACAACAAAAGGGCAAGTCAAATCTGATCTCCACATCTAACCCACCATCCGTGTATGTATACAGGTGATACCAGCAGCCTTCACTCCACACGTATGGTAAATTAAATGCATCGATATAATTTCAACAGTTAAAGTGCGGTCCGAATCTAACTCCTACATCCAACACACTAGAGGTGTTTATATACAGGTGATACCAGCGGCTTTCCCTCCACACCCCTAGCGAATCAGATGCATGTCGGGATTCGGTTCTGATATGCCCTTTGGATATTGGCAGGGTAGGTATACAGGTGATACTAGCGGATTTCCCTCCACCCTACCAATGCCCATCAAGCATACCAGTTTACCTACCACACTTTAGGATCAATTTTGCTAACGGTTCCATAGGCGTTTATACCACACGCAAAACGGTGATCAAGCGTTTTTGTGATGATATATCACCATACTTCTTCGCTAGCACCACCTCATTTCGCTGGGGACATAAGAATAATAATTAAACAACCAACAATCTCCATCGTCTCAAGCTCAAGTTCATCATCATCATGAATACTAGTTCGTCACAATTTCAATCGGCACAAGCACCCCTACGAACTCCTACATATAACAATATATTTCTTGACTCCTAAGTGGCTAAGTACCATGGTACTAAATGCACAAGATCATACATCGCAATCTATATGAATCAACAAATCATACTTCACATAAGGAAATCACATAAGGTTTTTTCGGTAAAAGGCCGTCACCCCTTGTTAGAATTGTATTAATCAAAACAAAACAGGCAATCTAGTTGTGTACTAGACTGACTTTACAGATCATGCACACAAGTGCAACATCCATGAACGAGTGACATACCACTCCATCCACCAATAACAATATGAAAACATAGAAAAAGGAATTATACTACATTTGATAATAAAATAGGTAAATCCCATGCTATCAAAAATTGATCAAGCCTTATTGTCTTCTTGAATCTATACGTCGCCAGCTTGAACCTAACAGTAGATATAATAGCTTCACAAACTTGATGCACTCCACGCTTTTTCTTTTGAAATAACCTAGCATTCCTTTCTTTCCAAATGTAATACACCGACGCTGCAAGGATAAGTTTCGCAACAGCACCCTTGATGGTCTTCTTCCTGGCTAACAATAGATGGTCATTGATAATAGCATCCCAATTACCCGAATGGTCAGACAAATCAGCCTTGCAACAAACATGTTGCCAAACCTGCTTGGAAAATGAGCATTCGAAAAATAGATGACTATGAGAATCAGATTGCACGTCACACAATGAACATAACAACGGTGTTGTTGACTGCACATTGACATCCCACGAGCACAAAACATCCAGTGTTTTCAGTTTTTTCATGAAGACCAACCAAAGAATAAAAGAATGCTTAGGAATATAATGAGAGTACCACACGAGAGAATGCCACTCAACAATTGGGGCAGAATGGCGGATAGTGTCCCAAACACGAGTCACAGAAACTTCATTAACCTTATTATTAGGATCTTTCCAAAGAAGCTTATCTTTCACGCCATCAGTCAAAAGAGGAACAGCCAGATTAGGGAACTTATCATTCCAAGAAGGAGGCCATTTCCAAGATCCATTCACAATGATCTCATTAACTTTATCATATAAATTCAAACCAGCACCTGTAATTAATCTTGGGGTTAAAAACGAGGCTAAGGAACCATAAGCTCCCCAATTATCAAACCAAGTTGAATCCATTTTCCCATCACCAATTTCGAACCAAAAGAACTGCTTGAGACTAGGACGAATCTGTAACAGCTTTCGCCAGCTCCATGTCAGATTACCTTGGCAAGGCACTTCCCAAAAGCTCTTCCTTCGTAGCCTGTGTGTATGCATCCACTTAACTTGAACAAAGGTTTACTTGAACAAAATGCACACATAATTTCTATTATGCATGTTACGTGAGGTTCTTAGGTTATAGTCTAGGCAAAACCACCTAATTCTCTATAACCACGTCTCTGATACCAATCTGTCACACCCCGACTAAGGCAGAAAACTCGGGATGCGACGCATAGTACACGCGTCATGGATGTTACATAGAGTAACTACATGAATACTTAAATAACCCATATTTCATAAATTCAAACATAACTGTCCAACATACAGTCAAGATTCAAATTAAACGTAGATAGACTCCCACGCATGGGGAATAAACGCATAGGCATAATTCCATAGTCTAAACATATAGAAACAACAACAAAAACATAGATATGCAGCTCCAAAACCCTAAGTCTGGTCCGCTACAGGTCACCATGCTATGCTCCTTAGCCACCTCTAATACGATTCACATGCCTACCTGAAAGGATAGTCAAAAGCGTCAACACAATGGTTGGTGAGTTCGTAGGTTTTGTAAACAAGTATCAAGTTATGTGCCAGGTCGAATATCATCAAGATCCACACAGCAATATGGCTATCAACTTACTTATGATAGAAAAAATCAAGTATCTCTATGGCACCAGCACTTACGGTATACCAGGCCTAAGGTGCAAGTATCTGGTGCCTCCAACTCCACCATAAGTAACAAGTAATCAAGAATCAAGTATCTAGCACCTCCAACTCCACCACAAGTATCAAGTATCACAGTGCACATCATACAGTACAGTTAAATAGCCATAAGTAATGATAGACACAAAGGTACGAGTATCCTTCCACCCCAAAACATATAAAAAGAGGGGCTATGAAACTCACCTGAATGCTAGCAACAAGATCAAGCTACACAAGATATCAGAAAGCAAGTAATCCGGTACGCAAATAATCTGTTTCAAGTTATCACAATTAAGTATTCATTCACTATAGGTAAACGTGCTCATAACGTGCCGCCAAGTGTTGACTAAGTTGTCCAAAAGTGTACTAGTTTGACTTTGACCAAATTTTACAAGTTTGACCAAAGTTGACCAAATTACGAGTTTGACTAAGCTGACAAAATCGACTAAAGTTGACCAAAGTTGACTAAACCAATCAATGTTGACCAATAGTTGACTAAACTGACCAAAGTTGACCAAATCGAGGTAGTAATCGAAATCCGAGGTCTCAGTTGAAAGTTGGGGTCTTAAATTGAATTCGGGGTCTTATTTTTGAATTTGGGGTCTTAATTGAAAATTGGGGTCTTAATTAATTGGGGTCTTAATTGAAGTTGGGGTCTTAATTGAGAATTGAAATTGAGAGGCTAAATTGAAATAGTAATCTGGGGTAGTATTTCACTAAAAGACAAAACTGGAATTAGGGTTGTAAATTGGAGTTCAATTGCGAGGTAGTAATTGGAGTCTCGATTGCGAGGTCGTAAATTGGAATTGCGAGGTCACAATTTTGGGGTAGTATTTCGCTAAAAGACAAAGTGAAATTGAAATAGTGAACGGGGTCGCAAATTGAGTTCTTTCCCAAATTTTGTTATAGAAAACCCTAATCGTTTCTTTCGATCTGAAAGGTGTTTTTATCATCAGATTGTACTTTTAGACCCACAAATATGATAGAAAAACAATATTAAAGTCGGAAACTCGAAAACGGACTTAAACCCGAAAACCCATTTGAACAAAGTTTGTAAAAAGTGTACAAAAATCCTTAAATCTCAAGATTTTGTTAACGAAATCACACGAAACTTTGACAAAAGTTGTAGTATATGATTCTAAACGTTTTGGACGTAAAAAGTGTTGAAATTGTGTGAACTTTCGTAGACCCGACTAACCATATGTCTTCGGTCTTTGAGCCCGTAGGGTCATACACAATAGAACATCTATAATGTTTAACCATAAAGTTACGGAATGATATTTGATCATTTAGGCATTTAATTAAACTAGTCTTTAATTAAATTATTCGTTTATAAGTTAACGCGAGTTAATTGAGGATAAATGGATAAACCGACAACCGTTATTTATAGAAGTCGATTAAAGTTAGTTTTTTATGATTGATAAATAACTTATTAATTAAAAGTAGTTTAATTAATTAAATGAGTTAACGGGTTGGATAATTAATTAGTTAAAAGTCCAAATTAATTAATAAGTGATTAATTGATAAGGAAAGCCCGGTCCGTCCCACCAAAGCCCCTAGGGCGGTTCTAGGACCTTCCTAGGACATGGGGGACGAAAATTAGGGATGGAATTTAAAGGGTTTTTAGTTTCCTAATCTAGCTAGGATTCTTCCCTATATAAACCCTTTAAATCCCTAATTAATTCATTCATTCACTATAACCCTTACACACACACAAAGGTGAAAATCTATTTTTCTCCTTTGTGTGGGTCGAACTCAACATACCAAAGAAACCAAAATCCCAAATTGTTTTAGGTTTAATTATTTTGGGTTTTAGTTAAACCCTAAATTAGTTTCAACAAAAGGTTTCTTGCCTTTTGTGTTTGGTAGGATCAACTTCAAGGAAACCCTAAGATGGGATTTCGAATTCGAATTTCTTCATTGAAGAAAGGTCGATTTTGACCTTAGGGTTAATTAGAGGGTTTCGGTTGGTTGCGGTCGTAAGCTTAAAGGTGCCTAGCAGATCCTTAGTTAAGACATTGTTCGTGTACGCACTTACGGAGGGCTTCTAGACTTGGAATCTTGTTCCGGAATCTTCCACATGATGAGGGATCTTGTCTACCGCAATGAGGTTAGTTGGTATTCATTTAAGTTACTTATATTGCATTGCATGGTGATCTTGGTCCGGGATGTTAAAACTATTAAAGAGTTTCCAAAATGATACCACACGTGTTTTTAATAGTTGTTAACAGTTTATTAACACGCTTCCGCTTCGCATTTTAAAATATGTCACTCAAACCGGGTCGGTCACCCGACCCATTTTATGTTATCCGGTTAATAAAATCCCAACAGTGGTATCAAAGTGGTCTATGCATGGTATAAGTACTTACCTTGATTTTTAGTCTTGAATAAAGTTACTTACGTTCAATTTCGTATATGTATTATATATGTGTATATATATGTCGTGTATATATATATATATATATATGAATTTTGAATAAGGAAAGTATATATGGTTTATATACATTTAAGTGATTTTATTAATAAGAGAAATCAAGAGGGTTTACATAAATGGAAAGTTTACATAGTTCATAATGTGGATATATTTCTATTCTAATAAAAGGTTTTATAAAATGATATCCATATAATTGAATAATGTAATGGGTCCATTTATATATTTTAAATTAAACTAGCCGTTAATTATTTAGTTGAAATAATTGAATCTTGGAATAAATACAAATATATGAGATGTGGATATATATATGTTTTATATATAAATTTTGAAAATTTGAGTTTATATATATATCCATATAAATATTTTGTATTTGTTTAAAGATTTAAATTAATAGTTAATTAGTTTCCTTGTATGCGATAAGTAGGTTTATATAAGTGTTTATATATTGCATGCGGATTTAATTGTTAGATTACGTGAACTATTTATTGCATGTATTTTAGTTGTATATATATTTGCATTAGGGTTTAATGTATGTCTCTAAATATATATTTGAAAGATTAAAATATAAAGGAAAGAGTTTTAATTTGGATAAATAAAACTCATTGAGTTTTTGAAATTAGATTTTTAGAAGAACACAAAAGAATTATATTTTACGAAAATTAAAAGTTAATTAATTAAGGACATGCATTAAGTTTTAATTAGGACAATAATATTGCCTTGTTAGATGCCTTAGCCGTTTAATGAATTAGAACATTAATTGCATGTGCCTTTACGTAAATAGAAGTTAGAGACTTGTTAGTGGAGATCTAGATAATTGAATAAATTATTTATTGAATGAATTCAATATTAGGGTTGCTAAAGTTAGATTAGCTGAAATGGAAAAAGAAAAACAATCAAATTTGGTGGATGGAGATTCGGATGATGAGGAAATTGTTAATTTAGAGGCTGAACATTGTGAAGTACCGAATGAACCAGTTAAAACTTCTGAGGGGGCAAGCACTCCCGGTAAAGATGGTTTTAATGGGTAGTATAGCTTCATGGAATATAAGGGGGTTGAACCGCCCTCTGAAACAAATGGAGGTTCGACAGGTAGTGCAAGAGAATCATTTGAATCTCTGTGCTATTATGGAGTCTCATATTGATGTAAATAAACTCTTCGACACTTGTAAAAAGATATGTAGGACCTGGAATTGGACTTCAAATGGTGGTTTGTGCAGCAAGGGCACACGAATAATACTTGGGTGGGATACGGATTTAATTGATTTAATGGTGATTTCACAAACAGATCAGGTTATACACACTCAAGTAATTTTCAAGATGGACCAGAAAGCTTTGTTTTGCTCGTTTATCTATGCAGATAACTATTATAAAAGAAGGAGAGAGCTTTGGAATGACCTTGTTAAACATAAAGCTTTCGTCCATGATAAACCATGGGCTATTATGGGTGACTTCACTTCATCACTTAATCTTGAGGATAATTTGTTGGGATCTTCAACGATGAGTATAGGAATGCGGGATTTTAATGAATGTATTAATGAAATTGAAGTGTTGGATATCAACAGCTCGGGGATACATTTCACATGGAATCAGAAGCCGAAAAAGGGAATTGGGATCTTTAAGAAGATTGATCGCATTATGGGGAATATGAAATTTGTAGATGATTATCCAGCTGCAAACGCTTCATTCCTTCCATATAGAGTATCGGACCATTCACCATGTGTACTCAAACTCCCTTCGATAACAAGATCTAGACCAAAACCTTTTAAATTTGCTAACTTTCTTGTTTATAAACAGGGCTTCATGGAAGCAGTGGAACGTGAATGGGTAGAGGAGATTACTGGGCATTTTATGTTTCGTGTTGTTAAGAAGCTTAAGAATATCAAAACTCCTATGCGCAAGCTTCTCCTTAAACAAGGCAACTTGCATGCTCGGGTTGATGAATTGCGTAAAGAACTGGACACTATTCAGATTGCCATAGACAAAGATCCCATGGACTTATCATTAAGAGATAAGGAAGCTCATATCCTCAATGATTTTAAAGATGCACAGCTTGATGAAGAGAGATTCCTTAAGCAATTAGCGCTTTATTAACATCACGAATACGTCTTTTTCACTCCCACCATTGGCGATTCATGCAACCTAGTCTTTCTTTGCCTGAAATCAATTCAACTGGTACGTAAATGTGTCCCTCTCACAATCATGATTGTTGAAGTGCATGTTTGTAGTGATTAATTGACCTAGGGTCTTAGTTTTTTTGTCCAGATTGTACTCCGTTTGGTCTTTCTTCTTCTTTTCCCTATTTCGATTTATTTGTCTTGTTAATGTGTCCCTCTCACAATCATGATTGTTGAAGTGCATGTTTGTAGTGATTAATTGACCTAGGGTCTTAGTTTTTTTGTCCAGATTGTACTCCGTTTGGTCTTTCTTCTTCTTTTCCCTATTTCGATTTATTTGTCTTGTTAATGTGTCCCTCTCACAATCATGATTGTTGAAGTGCATGTTTGTAGTGATTAATTGACCTAGGGTCTTAGTTTTTTTGTCCAGATTGTACTCCGTTTGGTCTTTCTTCTTCTTTTCCCTATTTCGATTTATTTGTCTTGTTAATGTGTCCCTCTCACAATCATGATTGTTGAAGTGCATGTTTGTAGTGATTAATTGACCTAGGGTCTTAGTTTTTTTGTCCAGATTGTACTCCGTTTGGTCTTTCTTCTTCTTTTCCCTATTTCGATTTATTTGTCTTGTTAATGTGTCCCTCTCACAATCATGATTGTTGAAGTGCATGTTTGTAGTGATTAATTGACCTAGGGTCTTAGTTTTTTTGTCCAGATTGTACTCCGTTTGGTCTTTCTTCTTCTTTTCCCTATTTCGATTTATTTGTCTTGTTAATATGTCCCTCTCACAAATCCATTAGGGTTTGTTGATGTGCACGTTAGAGACATTTCGATTGTTTTAGGGTTTCTTCTTGTTTTTTCTGAATCGCAATCCTTTCTTTTGGTTTTTATGCTTGTTTATTAGGGTTTTCCTGATCGCGGCTAACTTGATTAGTCCAGCTTGATCGTTGAAACTCCCTAATTTATTAAGTTTTGCAGCCGTTGGTTTGGATTTTGGTGTTAGGGTTTTCTTTTTGCTTATCGTTCTTGTGCTTCATGTAGTTTCATTTTGCGCTGTTCTTGTTTCTCTAGTTTGCATGGTTTAAAAAGTGTTTTGGAGGGATCGAATGCTGCTGCTAGGGTTCCGAATCCTGGTAGTGGGTTGGCTAGTAAGATAAAGAAAATCGATGGTAAAACAAATGTTAAAAGTATTTTGAAAAACCCTAAGCGTGGGACAGGTTCTAATGACAAGAAATTTAATAGTCCTGCGGCTGAGTTGAATCAATCGAAACCAGGTGATGGTGATTCTACCATTAACAAAACTCTTGGTGCCTCATCTTTGGGAGAACATAACTCATCGAAACCACTCTCAACAGAAGAAGCTGAAAATGTCTTTGCTACTGCTATTGGAAAGGAACCTGGAGATGTTGAGGGGTTTATGGAGGATGTGAGTAATGTGCAACTGAATATTGATCCAAATATTCAGAGTACTAGTGTTGATAAAACTGATGTGAATCGGCATGTTGAACAAAAGGATGATCAGGATACTAACGCTGGGAAAAAGGTGGTATTCTCAACTGAAGTGGATAATAACAAGCAGAATGGGGCTTTATCATATGCTGCAAAGCTGAAAGGTGTGGGTAACTGGCCGGTTAAGGAACAAAGGAAGATTAATTTAAGGAAGATGGAATCGCCTACACTTGAAGGTATTGATGTTGTCCTACCTAAGGAATCATTTGTGACAACTCGTAATTAACTAACATCGGGTTAGTCTTACTCTCAATTAGACAGCCATTAGACGTGGAAATTATTAGACTTTTGGACTTTTGACTTAGTCAAATTAGACGTATCTTGATGACGTAGACTATTAGCTATCTAGACGAATGTCGAGTCTTAAAAATAACTTTAAATGAATATTTAAAGGTTATGTCTTGTACAAAATAAATAGACTATCTAGACTTAATATTATAAAGTTCACTTTGACGAAACTTTATTGACTTGTCTTAATTTAAATAACACGAGGGAAAATGCCTTTACTTTAAATTATAACCTTTTAGTCGTACGGTGTTTAATCGTAAGCATTTTTCCAAATTAAGGGATAAAATATCACCAAAAAGAAGCCACATGGGCTGATTTAAGTTTGTGAGGAGGGAAATTGACTAACAAAACCCCCCTGCTTCTTTGAGTCGACCACACACACACCACACACACACAATTCACAAAAACTCTTCAATCTCAAACTCTCTCTATCTCATCATCATAAAAATCGATTTTTGGCAAGGATTAACCAAAAGGGATAATCAATTTCATTATTAATTTGAGGATTATCATCATCATCTTCATCTTCATCTTTATTGTCTTTCAAGAACATCAAAAGTGGTAAGTAACTTATTTCTTCAAAACTCTTGATTTGTCTAAATTAATTTAAGGATTCAATTTCAGTATTTTTAATTGAATTAGATAGCCATGGAAATGAAATGAGTTTTGGCATATGTTGTGAGATTGATTATTATAAAAATTAGGTCTTTGAAATCAAAAGAATTGAAATTTGTGAAATGGTTAGCGATATGGATTATTACCAGGTTCTTTGAACATGTTTATAGTCATTGAAATGAAAAGATTGAAGTAGAAAATGACTTGAATTGCAGAAAAGGGTCAAAAACCAGGTTTTCACTCGTTCAGGTCAAATATCACGCCGCGAGCCTTCAGGGTCGCGCCGCGAATTAGTGTAAATTTTGAATCGCGCCGCGATGGTCCAGGATCGCGCCGCGAGTTTTTGTTCTGTTTAACATTTTCAGTTTTCGATAACAAAACTAGAGAGATTCTCACTGAACACTTCTACTGGCCAAGTCTACTGAAGGACGTCCAGAATATTATCAGTCGCTGTCCAACTTGTCACCAAGCGAAAACAACTTTTCACAAAGGGTTGTATACTCCTCTTCCAGTACCAAACCAACCATGGGAAGACCTCAGTATGGACTTCATTGTGGCACTGCCCAGAACTCAGAGGGGAAAGGATTCAATAATGGTGGTTGTTGATCGATTTTCAAAAATGGCACATTTTATTGCTTGTAACACAACCAATGATACTTCAGCAGTAGCGAATTTATTCTTTAAATAGGTTGTCAGATTGCATGGAAATCCCAAGACGATTGTGTCAGATCGAGATGTGAAGTTTCTGAGTTATTTCAGGAAGACTCTATGGAGATTGATGGGTACCAGATTGTTGTTCAGTACGTCTCACCATCCTCAGACTGATGGACAGACTGAAGTCACCAACAGAACGATTGGTATGCTGTTAAGAACACTGGTGAAGAAGACACTGAAGGATTGGGATCTGAAGCTTGCTCATGCTGAGTTTGCTTTTAACAGAGCTCCTAACTATTCTACCTGTAAATCCCCATTTGAAGTCTGTTATGGTGTCAATCCACTGACTCCTATTGATTTAATTCCATTTTCGATTGAACCAAAAGCCAGTATTGAAGCTGAAGCCAGATCGAAAGAAATCAAGAAAGTTTACTGATGCGAATATGAACCCACTCGCTGAAGTGACTAATTCCAGTCAGCTAGAAGTGGTCGCTGAAGGAGTCAGCTAGAAGTGGTCGCTGAAGGGAGTCAGCTAGAAGGGGTCGCTGAAGGGAGTCAGCTAGGAGGGGTCGCTGAAGGGAGTCAGCTAGAAGGGTCGCTGAAGGGAGTCAGCTAGAAGGGGTCGCTGAAGGGAGTCAGCTAGAAGGGGTCGCTGAAGGAGTCAGCTAGAAGGGGTCGCTGAAGGGAGTCAGCTAGAAGGGGTCGCTGAAGGGAGTCAGCTAGAAGGGTCGCTGAAGGGAGTCAGCTAGAAGGGGTCGCTGAAGGGAGTCAGCTAGAAGGGGTCGCTGAAGGGAGTCAGCTAGAAGGGGTCGCTGAAGGCAGTCAGCTAGAAGTGGTCGCTGAAGGGAGTCAGCTAGAAGGGGTCGCTGAAGAGAGTCAGCTAGGAGGGGTCGCTGAAGAGAGTCAGCTAGGAGGGGTCGCTGGCAACAATCTACTGGTAGCGAGCATTGGACTGAAGATGCCTCCAGAACAAGCCATGCTCATCTTACCAGCGATAGCCCATTATGGACAAGCCTTCGCTGACAAACAACCTCCAATTGTTACTTTACTCCAGTGGCAAGTCCCTCCTTGATCAATGAAAGTCATCAGCGAGCAATTCCAGTCAGCATACTTCAGCTGCCACGTCACCAGTTCTAGAAGGTCTTGGATAAGGATGTATGCGCGTGTGACAGTAACATCTCTAACGGTATTATGGGACCACTTGCAGGGGAATGTTTCTAAAAAGCCACGTTGTCCATTGCCTATTGGCCAAACCCAATTAGTGGCTAGCATTTGACAGCTTTTTTTTATTGTATTTTCGTTAATTCCTAGGTAGAGCATGTGGCTATAAATAGGGGTTTATTTCCTTGTAAAAGTCAGTTTTTTGGTTATCAAGTTGAATGAAAAGAACACTTTCTTTTCCTTATTAAATCTTCTTATTACCTTCATAAATCGTTGTTTATTTGGGTGTTTGGAGTGATCCCTTTATCTTTAATTGTGGTGGTTCGTCCTTTATCAATTAAAGTGGTGAGATCTTAAATCTTCGATTCCTTTATCTTTAATCGTGGTGGTTCGTCCTTTATCGATTATAGTGGTGGGTTGGAGTGTTTCTGTTATTTGATTCCGGTGGCTCGTTTCCTTTACGAATCAAGTATTAGATTCTTTATCTATCTTCATTCCTTTTGTTGTGTTGTTTCATTAAAACCCAGAAAATACTAAAAATATTTATTTCCGCTGTGCTAGTTTCGTTGTCTAGTTCCGTTGTGCTTGGAATCGCGTGATTATCACATCAATTTGGTATCAGAGCCAGGTTTACAAAAGGTTTCTTAATCTTTTGGGTCTTGTTGTTTGTTTAGATCTCGTTTCGATTTAGTCAGATCTGAGTTTGTTTTGTTTAGATCTATTGATTGATTGAGTTATTGTTGATTATAAATGGCATATAGACGAGATATGACTTTAGAAGAAGCTCATAATGTTAGGAGAGATAAGCAGATTGAAGATCTACAAGAAACACTTGGTAGGGTTCTTAATCTATTAGAAGATGGTGGTTTAAGGATGAATAGGGAACGTGTTGTAAGAGATGATGCGTCTCAAGGCCCTAGTGAGAGATCTGATAATACACCCAGATCTTCTAGTGATTCTGAGGAGTCTAATCAATCTAGAAGAAGGCATAGGAGACATAAGGTTGACGATACTAGAGATATTAAGATAGATCCCCCAGATTTTGTTGGTTCATCAAACCCAGAGGAATATTTTGAATGGGTTCAGGTGATGGATAGGATTATGGAAATAAAAGGTTATGATGATAGAAAAAGTTTTAAGGTTGCCATTATTAAGCTTAAAAAGTATGCTTCATCTTGGTATGATAATATGAAATCTGAAAGGGAATATAAGGGTAAGAGTAAAATCAAGACCTGGTCGAAACTGAAGGAAGTTATGCAGAAGAGATTTGTTCCTCAAACTTACAAGCAAGATCAGTATCTACTGATGAATAATCTGAAGCAAGGTGCTAAAGAAGTGGTAGAGTATATCAGAGAGTTTGAGCAGCTGAAGACAAGAACTGGTGTCAAAGAAACTGAAGAGCATACTATCGCCAGATTCCTTGGTGGGTTGAATGCTATCATTGCTGAGAAGATGGAATTACAGCCCATCTGGACTTATGAAGGTGCATGCAAGCTGGCCCTCCAGATTGAAAAGCAGCTGAAGAAGAAGGTTCAGTACAAACCTTTAACTAACGTTACTTCTAGCTCCAGTCAACCAGCTACCAGGCCTAATGAAACCTTTTAGAAACCCTTCAAAGGAAAGGAGAAAGAAACTGGAGGATCAAAAGAACCAGTAGGGAAGAAATGTTTTAAGTGCCATGGATTTGGTCATTTCCAGGCCCAGTATCCCAATCAGCGAGCACTGACTATCAGGGAGATAGAAAGTTTACCAGAGGCTGACACTGAGGAAGAAGAAACAGTGTACGATGATGATGATGGCGCTGAAGAAACATATGTAGGTGCTGATATTGGGGAGATGCTGGTGGTAAGAAGAATGATGCATGCTGATGAAGTCACTGCTGATAAGGCTCAGCGAGAGAATATCTTCCACTCAAGATGTACTGTCAAAGGAAAAGTATGCAGTCTTATCATTGATGGAGGCAGTTGTGCTAATGCCGCTTCAACTTACATGGTTGAAAAACTGGGGTTACCTACACTAAAACATCCCCGTCCTTACAAACTTCAATGGCTCAACGAGGGAACAGAGGTAAAGGTTACTCGACAAGTTACTATTCCATTTTCCATTGGTCATATTTATCAGGATGAGATTGTTTGTGATGTTTTCCCTATGGATGCGTGTCATTTGTTGTTGGGAAGGCCATGGTTGTTTGATAAGCATGTATTCCATAATGGTCGTTTAAACTCTTATTCATTATTTATAAATGGGAAAAAGATCACCCTAACTTCTTTGAAACCCGACGAGCACTCAAAAACCAAGGTGATGGATCAGCGAGACAAGGCCTTGTTCATGACCCAAACCGAAGTTGAAAAAGAACTCGCTGATGGCACCTCAATAATGATATTGCTGATGGTTGAGCTTGCTGATAAGAAGGGACTCGCTGACATTTCCAGTTTAGTCAAACCCTTGCTGAAAGAATACGCTGACGTATTTCCTGAAGAATTGCCCTCTGGTTTGCCTCCTATTAGGGGTATTGAACACCAGATTGATCTAATTCCAGGATCAATCCTTCCAAACAAAGCTGCTTACAGATGTTCACCTAATGAAGCTAAAGAGTTGCAGAGGCAAGTCGATGAATTGGTTGAGAAGGGTTATGTGAGAGCAAGTATGAGTCCTTGTTCAGTACCAGCTCTCCTGGTTCCAAAGAAAGATGGTACGATGAGAATGTGTGTTGATAGCAGGGCCATCAACAACATAACCATTAAGTATAGATATCCCATTCCCAGATTGGATGATATGCTTGATGAGTTACATGGCTCCAGAGTATTTTCCAAGATTGATCTCAGAAGTGGCTATCACCAGATAAGGATGAAGGATGGAGATGAGTGGAAAACTGCTTTCAAGGTCAAGGGAGGATTGTATGAATGGTTAGTTATGCCTTTTGGCTTATCTAATGCTCCCAGTACTTTCATGAGACTAATGAACGAAGTTCTCAGGCCAATCATCGGTCAGTTTGTTGTTGTATATTTTGATGATATTCTGATATATTCAAAATCTGAAGCTGAACATGTTAATCATCTGAAGAGTGTATTTGAACTGTTGAGAAAACACCAGTTGTATGGGAAGTTGGAGAAATGTGATTTCTTGGTGGAAAGTGTGATATTTCTTGGATACGTTGTATCTAAGAATGGAATTTCAATGGATCCTTCGAAGGTTGAAGCGATTAAGTCCTGGCCAGCTCCTACAACGATCACTGAGGCAAGAAGTATTCATGGTCTGGCATCATTTTATAGAAGGTTCATCCGAAATTTCTCAACTGTTGTAGCTCCCATTACTGATTGCCTCAAGAAAGGTGTGTTTGAATGGCCTAAGTCAGCTCAGAGTGCCTTTGAATTGCTGAAAGAAAAGCTCAGTTCAGCACCAGTCCTGTCCTTACCAAATTTTGAATTATTATTCGAATTGGAGTGTGACGCTAGTGGAGTTGGTATTGGTGCAGTCCTTGTTCAAGAAAAGAGACCAGTCGCATACTTCAGTGAAAAGTTGAATGGTTCGAAGCTGAAGTACAGTACGTATGACAAAGAATTCTATGCTATCATCAGGGCTATCAATCACTGGTCACACTATCTGAAGCCCAAGCAGTTTGTTTTATATTCTGATCATGAAGCGCTGAAGTACATCAATGGTCAGCATAAGTTAAATTCAAGGCATGCAAAGTGGGTGGAATTTTTGCAGTCTTATTCGTTTGTGTCTAAACATAAAGCTGGGGTAGAGAATGTTGTTGCTGATGCACTATCAAGAAGATATTCAATGCTTTCCATTTTGGAAGCAAGGGTTCTTGGATTCTCTTTTATCAAAGAGTTGTATGCTACTGATACAGATTTTGCTGGTC
Source organism: Erigeron breviscapus (assembly GCA_034093135.1). NCBI lineage: Eukaryota > Viridiplantae > Streptophyta > Magnoliopsida > Asterales > Asteraceae > Erigeron > Erigeron breviscapus. Next base: position 105,932,279 of record CM067168.1, read on the forward strand.
ACTTCACTGATGGTCCCTCCAAAGGATCATATTTCGTGCAAGAAGGGTTTTTATTTAAAAATGGAAGGTTGTGTATTCCTAAGGGCTCAATTCGAGACTTGCTAATAAGAGAAGCTCATGGCGGAGGACTCGCTGGTCATTTTGGTATTACTAAGACTGCTGACATCCTCAGTGAACATTTCTATTGGCCATGTCTGCTGAAAGACGTCCAGACTATCATCAGCAGATGCTCAACTTGTCATCAGGCCAAGGCAATTTTTCACAAAGGTTTGTACACTCCTCTTCCAGTTCCAAGTCAACCGTGGGAAGATCTGAGCATGGATTTCATTGTTGCTTTACCCAAAACCCAGAGAGGAAAAGATTCTATCATGGTGGTGGTTGACAGATTCTCAAAAATGGCCCATTTCATTCCTTGTAACACCACTAATGATGCCTCAGCAGTAGCCAATTTATTCTTCAAAGAAATTGTCCGTCTTCATGGAATCCCCAAAACCATGTCAGTTTCAAGCACTTTAAATGTTGGAGATTTGATGCCTTACCTTGAAGATGAATATCTCGAGGACTTGAGGACAAGTCCTATTTTAGAGGGGGAGAATGATGCGAATATGATCCCACTCGCTGAACTGACTAATTCCAGTCAGCTAGAAGTGGTCGCTGAAGGGAGTCAGCTAGAAGGGGTCGCTGAAAAGAGTCAGCTAGGAGGGGTCGCTGGCAACAATCTACTGGTAGCGAGCATTGGACTGAAGATGCCTCCAGAACAAGCCATGCTCATCTTACCAGCGATAGCCCATTATGGACAAGCCTTCGCTGACAAACAACCTCCAATTGTTACTTTACTCCAGTGGCAAGTCCCTCCTTGATCAATGAAAGTCATCAGCGAGCAATTCCAGTCAGCATACTTCAGCTGCCACGTCACCAGTTCTAGAAGGTCTTGGATAAGGATGTATGCGCGTGTGACAGTAACATCTCTAACGGTATTATGGGACCACTTGCAGGGGAATGTTTCTAAAAAGCCACGTTGTCCATTGCCTATTGGCCAAACCCAATTAGTGGCTAGCATTTGACAGCTTTTTTTTATTGTATTTTCGTTAATTCCTAGGTAGAGCATGTGGCTATAAATAGGGGTTTATTTCCTTGTAAAAGTCAGTTTTTTGGTTATCAAGTTGAATGAAAAGAACACTTTCTTTTCCTTATTAAATCTTCTTATTACCTTCATAAATCGTTGTTTATTTGGGTGTTTGGAGTGATCCCTTTATCTTTAATTGTGTTGGTTCGTCCTTTATCAATTAAAGTGGTGAGATCTTAAATCTTCGATTCCTTTATCTTTAATCGTGGTGGTTCGTCCTTTATCGATTATAGTGGTGGGTTGGAGTGTTTCTGTTATTTGATTCCGGTGGCTCGTTTCCTTTACGAATCAAGTATTAGATTCTTTATCTATCTTCATTCCTTTTGTTGTGTTGTTTCATTAAAACCCAGAAAATACTAAAAATATTTATTTCCGCTGTGCTAGTTTCGTTGTCTAGTTCCGTTGTGCTTGGAATCGCGTGATTATCACATCATTTACGCAGAAGTGAAGGCCAGAATAGAGAAAGCGAATGCCAGTTACAAGGCCAGAGCAAACAAGAATAGAAAGCAGCCCAGTTTTTCACCAGGTGATCTTGTGTGGGTGCATCTGAGAAAAGAAAGGTTTCCAGCGAAGAAAAAGAGTAAACTGATGCCCAGAGCTGAAGGTCCGTTCAAGATTCTGGAGAGATATGGCGATAATGCTTACAAGGTTGAATTACCTGGAGATATGACAGTTTCAAGTACTTTTAATGTAGGAGATCTGATGCCTTATCTGGAGGATGAGTACCTCGAGGACTTGAGGACAAGTCCCTTTTCAGAGGAGGAGAATGATGCGGAAATGTCCAGGTTCACTGAACTGATAATGCCATCTGAACAAGCCATGTTGATTCTGCCAGCAGTGGCCCATTTCAGACAAGTCTTTTCTGAACCAGCCCAGTCACCAGTAGTAACACTTCTCCAGTGGCAAGATTCTCCAGTGACCAACTCTGGTAGTCCACCAGTGAAGTACTCCAGTGAAGCGCTCCAGATGACAGCTCCAGATGAATGCTCCAGTGACCAACACTGATGGCTCTCCAGTGGAAGTCCAGATATTTGTCTCCAGTTTCCAGATAATAAAGTCTCCACTGAAGCCCTATGATTGTGGGCCCAATAAAGAAGAATGGCAGCTGTTGAAAAGAAGGCGCGTGGGACAATGACGTTTCTAACGGTATTGTGGGACCACGTGCAGGAAATATTTCTAGAAGCCATTCTGTCCATTTCTTATTGGTTAATAAATTAGTGGTTGTCCTTAGCGCATATCAGCTTTTTGATTATTTTATTGTATTTCGTTATTTCCTAGGTAATAGCGTGTGGCTATAAATAGGGGCTTAATTTCTCTTTGTAAAGACAGTTGATGTTGAATGAAAATTAATAGAGCAACCTCTATTTCTTACAAAATCTTCTTTTACCTTTAGAGATCTTTGATCTTGGTGGTTAGGAGTGACCCCTTTATCGATATTTGTGGTGACTTGTTCTTTATCAAATATTGTGGTGAGGTCTTTAAAATCTTCGGTTTCCTTTATCTATAATCGTGGTGGCTAGACCTTTATCGATTGTAGTGGTGGGGCGGAATGTTTCCTTTATCCTCGATTCCGGTGGCTTAGCCTTTACGAGTCTTGGTGGTGGATTCTTTATCTATCATTTTAATTTTATTGTCTTGTTTGTTGTTTATTTCATATAAAATCCAGAAAATACCAAAAATAGTCTTCCGCTGTCGTTTGTCGTGTGATTTACACATCAATAAGTTGATCAAGTTTTGTTTTTCACATTGCTTATGATATTTAAAATTAGAGCCAATCGCAGCTTTCTGGAGGTGGAGAGTGAGCACTTCCATAACGAGAGTGAATAAGTAAGGTGACATAGGGTCCCCTTGCCTTAACCCCCTTCGTCCCCTAAAGTATCCATACAAGTTACCATTAACATTAATTGAGTATGATGGAGACGTAACACACGAAAGAATCCATCTAACCATCTGATTATGAAATCCAAAACCCCTTAATATCCTTCTCAAGAAATTCCAGTCCACGGTATCATAAGCCTTCTGGATATCTACTTTAAATGCACATCTTGGAGGACCTCTCTTTATATGGTAATTATGCATCAACTCTTGCGTAAGAAGGATGTTATCAGAGATTCTTCTACCAGCTACAAAAGCCGACTGGTTCACACATACCACATCATCAAGACCTTCTTTAATTCTATTTGTAATCACTTGGCTTATGCATTTATATAGAACGTTACAACAAGAAATAGGTCGGTAATCAGAGATACAAGACGGTGTACTTACTTTGGGGACAAGGGAGATAATAGTATGATTAAGCCCACGAAGAAGTTTTCCATTCTGGAAGAACTCTTTAATCGCTAAACAAACCTCATCACCCACCACATCCCATGCACTTTTGAAGAATTTCGATGTAAAGCCATCCGGACCCGGAGCTTTATCATCTCCAATATCGAACATAGCCTGCTTAATCTCTTCATTCGTCACTTGTTCATGTGCTCCGCTTTCTGATGCGTTAGTTTATTAACAAAAATGTCTTGCATGGGAACTTGATTAGTTACCCCCACCTTTCCAAGAAAGCTTTCAAAATGTGCCACAAAAGCATTTGGAACACAACTTCCTTCATGAACATTCCCGTGAGCATCTTTAATTATAGCAACACGGCTTCTGTAATTTTTGCACTTTAATGAATTATGAAAGAAAGTTGTGTTGGAATCTCCTACTTGTAACCAATGGATTTTAGATTTCTGTTTCAAGAATGATTCTTCATCAATGGAAGCTTGTTTTACATCCCCTAAACATGCAGCTTCATCCTCTCGCAGAGCTTCGTTTGACGGGTTCTCAGTCACTAATGGAACTGAATTATTAGAAACATTTACATCAACTGGAGAAAACTTAAAAACTGGACTCATAGAAACATTTTGATTCTCAGATAGCCCCTTTTCCACAGTAAATTTCCTACTAGTTTCATCACTCACGGGATATAAGGAGAATTAGCACTTAATGGATTAACATTTCTTCCTAATTCAGCCTTATTTCTGATGCGTAAAACACGCGACAAACGACAGCGGAAGACTATTTTTGGTATTTTCTGGATTTTATATGAAATAAACAATCAAACAAGACAATAAAATAAAAATGATAGATAAAGAATCCATCACCAAGACTCGTAAAGGCTAAGCCACCGGAATCAAGGATAAAGGAAACACTCCGCCCCACCACTACAACCGATAAAGGTCTAGCCACCACGATTATAGATAAAGGAAACCGAAGATTTAAAAGACCTCACCACAATATTTGATAAAGAACAAGTCACCACAAATATTGATAAAGAACAAGTCACCACAAATATTGATAAAGGGGTCACTCCTAACCACCAAGATCAAAGATCTATAAAGGTAAAAGAAGATTTGTAAGAAATAGAGGTTGCTCTATTAATTTTCATTCAACATCAACTTACTTACAATGAGAGATAAAACCTCTATTTATAGCCACATGCTCGACCTAGGAATCATCGACAAAATTAAAATATTACAATAAAAGCTGTCATGTGCAAGCCACTAACTAGTTTGGACCAATAAGACATGGACACGTAAGCTTCTAGAAACATTCCCCTGCAAGTGGTCCCATAATATTGTTAGAAACGTCACACGCGCCTTCCTTAACAACTGACATTCTTCTTTATTGGGCCCACAAACGACTTCAGGGGGGGACTTTATTATTTGGCAACTGGAACATAGATCTGGACCACCACTAGAGATAAAATCTGGAGCACTTCACTGGAGGACCTTCAGTAGTGGTCACTGGAGCATCCATCTGGAGCAGTCATCTGGAGTTTGCAACTGGAGGACCTTCAGTAGTGGTCACTGGAGCATCCATCTGGAGCAGTCATCTGGAGTTTGCAACTGGAGGACCTTCAGTAGTGGTCACTGGAGCATCCATCTGGAGCAGTCATCTGGAGAAGTGTTACCACTGGTGACTGGACTGGTTCAGAAAAGACTTGTCTGAAATGGGCTACTGCTGGAAGGATCAACATGGCTTGTTCAGATTGCATGATCAGTTCAGTTGACTTCTTCAGTTCACTGGATTCCTCCAGTTCAGTGAATCTGGACATTTCCGCATCAATTTCTATCACTACTATCCATTTCATCATCCTCACTATCAACATCTTCCACAGTCACTTTCTCAAAATCATTACCATTACCACAATCATTATTTCCCATCCCCTGTTCATTCAAACTATTATGTTTACCAGAAACCTTACCCATATTATCAATAATTTCACTCACATTAATATTCCCAACATAAACATCTTTTCCCAAACCATTTCTATCTAAATTAACTAATTTAAAAACATCAAAACCACCATTAGCATTTACAAAAGGTACCTTATCAGTTGAATTCGGCATCTAAATGTTATTTTCAAACATGTCCACCACCTTTTTCACACTCCCAGCACCCGAGTCCAGGCCTGAAGCCATTTGTTGTTTCCTCAAACCTTCAACATCATTATCATGACCTTCAGAATCAAAATTCTGATTCGCCTCACCATTTTGACCATTTTGATGCTTTTCCTCAGAAATTATATTCACAAACTTATCCGAAAACACAAATTGAGTAATATCCTTCCTGTTCTTCTTCGATGATTTCGAGGATTTATTGGATTTAATAGCCAGGGACGTAATTCCTTCCTTATCAATCATTTCTGACACCTTCGATCTTCTCCGAGCACGAATCGAAGCAGGAGAAGAATCAATTCGAGGAGGTGGTTGGGAAAACCCAGGAGCGGGGTTTTGAAGCTTATCAACATTCAAAGAATCTCCTGGATCTGGAGGAATCGGAGTAACAATCGATGAATCCGATGAAGGATTCATCATTTTTAGGAAGGAATTCAGATGAAAAACGATGAGGGAAAATTGAATTAATTAGAAAAAATTTCACTCAGGAAAAAATCGCCTTAGAGAGAGAAGCTAGAAAGAGAAGCTTTTACTTCCATTTTCTTTGTTGTTCCTTGTGCAAACAAGGACCGGATTCCCACTCACATTTGTTTTTTGAATGTAATTATTCTTCACAGGTATGGAAGCGGATTAAAGCTATGGCAAAAGTTCCTGATATGACTGATTCATGGGCTGACATACTCCAATGGCTTATTGTGAAGTCTAATTCAAGATCAGCAAAGAATGTAATTGGAAGATTACTGGTGGCAGCCACAGCTTACTTCATATGGCAAGAGAGGAACAATCGGTTATTTTCTAACCATGCTAGACCTCCTGACCAGATTGTTGATCTCATTGCAACCACGGTCAGATTTAAATTGGTTACCATTCGGTTCAAGCATACGCCTGCAGTCGATTGTTTGTTGGAAGAATGGAAGGTTCCACGCCATTTAGTGGTAAATCTCAGATACAACACATTAGTTATGTTTGTTACTACTAGTGTGTAGGTTCTTCCATTGTTTAAATTGTTTTGCTTTCTAGCTTGTTAACATATATATGGCCTGTCATATATATGAATTGGTTGACATTCTGTCAATCCACTTGTACCTAAACATTTCAGTGTTGTGAAATATAATTCATAGGGGTATCCCATTACCCAAAAAAAAAGAGATTCCTTAAGAAGAAATCAAACGTGGAATGGCTTGATGTTGGTGATGCTAACTCGAATTTTTTCCATAAATCTTTAAAATGCAAAAATCATAGGTCACGTATTGAGTCTGTGAAAGATATGCAAGGAGTCACTCATGATGGAGGGGATGCTCAGAAAGCATTTGTTGATCATTATACAAATTTTTTGGGTGAGAAAGGCACCACGACTATCTATCCTTCTCCAGATCTGTTTAGACGAGTGTTGGAACATAATAAGGCTGCTAATATGGTACGAAATGTCACTGATGAAGAGATAAAACAAGCCATGTTCGATATTGGGGAAAATAAAGCTCCCGGGCCTGATGGATACACCTTAGCTTTCTTTAAAAGTGCTTGGAGTGTTGTTGGACGTGAGGTATGCTTAGCAATTCATGAATTTTTTCGCAATGGGAGGTTGCTTCAACAGATCAATCACACCATCATTGCCTTGATTCCAAAGGTTACTACTCCTTCCTCTATCAATGATTATCGTCCTATCTCTTGTTTTAACACTATATACAAATGTATTAGTAAGATTCTTACTAATAGAATAAAGGAAGGATTGCATGATATTGTCAGTATCATTCAATCGGCATTTGTCCCAGGAAGACGGATCTCAGATAACATTTTACTCACCCAGGATCTAATGCATAACTATCATAGGAATGTTGGACCCCCACGATGTGCTTTTAAGATAGACATTCAGAAAGCCTATGACACGGTGGATTGGAACTTTCTTAAGGAAGTCCTAATTGGTTTTGGGTTTCACAGAACTATGATCAAATGGATTATGATTTGTATCACTACCGCATCCTATTCCCTAAGCATAAATGGTAACTTACATGGGTACTTTAAAGGGAAAAGAGGTTTAAGGCAGGGTGACCCTCTATCACCATACCTTTTTACCCTAGTAATGGAAGTGCTAACGCTTGTTTTAAATAAATCTGTCTCCCTTGCATCCAATTTCAGGTATCATCATAAGTGTGAGAAACAGAGTATCATTAACTTATGCTTTGCTGACGATCTGTTTGTTTTTTCACGTGGTGAAGTCAGATCTGTTAAAGTTATTATGGAATCAATCAATACATTTAGTGACATGTCAGGGCTTGTACCAAGTTTACCAGAAAGTACTGCCTACTTTTGTAATGTTTCAGATTATACTAAACGGTCTATCCTTGATATTTTGCCATTTGAAGAAGGCAGCTTACCTGTTAGATATCTTGGAGTCCCACTGATTTCGACCCGTCTACTCTTTAAAGATTGTAAGATGCTAATAGAAAGAATGGAGAAACGGATCACTGATTGGAAGACTAAGTCTTTATCTTTTGCTGGGAGACTTCAATTGATTAAATCGGTTTTATCATCTTTGCATATTTATTGGGCATCTGTATTTATTCTTCCACAGCGTATCATTGATGACTTGGAGAATAAAATGAGAGGCTTTCTGATGCGAAAATGACCCCGAACCATTTCCACAAAAAAGGTGGGTTCGTGTATTTGTTGATCGAGGATCAGCAAGTAACAAATTACCCTTGGATATCCTTTATTGCAGATGACCGGTTTCTGTTTGCAAGAGGAGATATTGTGTCGGCTAAAACCCTCATGGAGGGTTTAAATTCTTTTGCAAAAGCTTCGGGACTACAGCCTAGTTTAGCTAAGAGTACTGCTTTCTTTTGCCATGTCCCTGAACAGGTTAAGCATAACATTGCTAGCATCATTCCTTTTGATGAAGGACAGCTTCCAGTTCGCTATTTGGGAGTACCTCTTATTTCTACCAGATTACTTCATTAGGATTGTCGTATTCTTGTTGAAAGAATGGAAGGCCGGATAAATGATTGGAAGAATAAGTCTCTTTCGTTTGCGGGGAGGCTACAACTCATTAATTCTGTTTTATCTTCTATGCATATTTATTGGGCTTCAGTTTTCATTCTTCCTGTTAGTATTACCAAGGAATTGGAGAAAAAGATGCGGGGTTTTCTTTGGTGTCAAGGCCCCATGGCTAGTGGCAAAGCAAAAGTCTCATGGAAGGAGTGTTGTCTTCCTAAAAATGAAGGAGGGCTGGGCATTCGTCGTATTAGGGATGTAAACAATGCTCTTATGACTGCTCATCTTTGGAGTATCTTAAATAGAAGACGCTCGATTTGGGTTAATTGGGTTTATTCTACCAAACTCAATGGTAGAAATTGGTGGGATATCCCTGTTCGTGCTGGAAGTGCGTGGAGTTGGCGAAAATTGTTGTTAATGCGTGACTCTATAAGACCTTGTATTATACACCGCATTGGCAATGGTAAATCCACATCTGCATGGTTTGATTCTTGGTTGTCTATTGGTCCATTATGCAAGTACATTTCGAATCGACATATTACTCGCGCCGGTTTCAGATTGGATACTTGTGTTAGTGATTTGGTTGAAAATAACAGATAGACTTGGCCTAGTGCATGGTATGACTTATTTCCGGTTCTTATTAATACTACTCCCCCAACTCTTCGATCAAATTCTACTGATATGGTCTTTTGGAAGGATGGTGATGGGAATAATGTTGTATACTCAGCTTCTATTACTTGGGACTCTATCCGACTCAGAAAACAAAAGGTAGATTGGGTTTCCTTGGTGTGGTTTCCACATTGCATCCCTAGACACTCTTTTCTGGTGTGGTTGATTATGAAGAAGAAGCTTAAGACCCAAGACAAGATCAAGCAATGGGATGTTAGTGGTTCCACTAATGTCAACTTGCTTTGCTGCTCCCTATGCAAGCATGGCCCTGATTCTCATGATCATTTATTTTTTGAGTGTAAGTATGCTTTGTAGGTGTGGAATCAAGTTAAACATTTGGTTATGATGCAGCATGTTTCATGTAGATGGGAAGACATCACATCTTATCTGAGAAATAAGAGTTTGAAGCTTGCTACCACTGTTATTGGCAAGCTTCTTGTTGCTGCTACGGCATACTTTATATGGCAAGAACGTAATTTTAGGCTGTTTACTCCTAAAGAGAGGACTGTGCAGCAGTTGAGAGATTGCATTGTCAACACTGTGCGCCAGAAGTTAGTCACCATGAAGTTCAAGAAAAAGACTTCAGGATTGAGCGTCCTGGATGGCTGGAAATTAATAGAGACGTAGCCATGTGATTTCCTCTTATATATTAGTGTCTTGCTTCGTATTGATTAGTTTCTGAGTAGCTAATATGTATTGTATAGAGCTATAAGCTTGTATTTGCTTGTTATAGCTTGTTAGAAAGTTCCACATACATATGGGCATGTCCTATGTATGAATTAGATTGACATTACTGTCATTCTACTTGTAATAACTGTTTTTTGGGTGATATAAAAGCTGACCGGGGTTTCAATTCCCCTTTACCCAAAAAAATAGTGTGAACATTTTTTATTCACACTTTTAAATGTGAAGCTTGTAGCTTTCTTCGCACTTTTTAATGTAGACTATTTGTACACATTTTTAAGTGCGAACAATTCAATATAATTTTACGCACTTTTCAAAATTGTGTAGAATTTAGTGTGTAGAATTGACTAATTTGTTGTAGTGACATATCTGATGCAGAAATGTCCAAGTTCACTGAACTGGAGAAACCCAGCGAACTGAAAAAGCTAACTGAACTGAAGGAAACTGAACTGATAATGCCATCTGAACAAGCCATGTTGATTCTGCCAGTAGTGGCCCATTTCAGACAAGTCTTTACTAAACCAATCCAGTGACCAGTAGTAACACTTCTCCAGTGGCAAGATTCTCCAGTGACCAACAGTGGTAATATTTCTGGGGTATGTTGTTTCAAAAGAAGGAATTTCTATGGATCCCTCAAAGGTGGAAGCCATCAGATCATGGCCAGTTCCAACTACAATCACTGAAGTCAGGAGTTTTCATGGACTGGCATCTTTTTATAGAAGATTTATCAAAAATTTCTCTACAGTTGTGGCTCCAATCACTGACTGTCTGAAGAAAGGTGTATTTGACTGGCTAATTCAGCCTAGTTGGCTTTCGAATCACTGAAGGAAAAGCTCAGTTCAGCTCCAGTTTTATCCTTGCCAGATTTTGATCAGTTGTTTGAGTTAGAGTGTGACGCCAGTGGAGTATAGTACTTATGACAAAGAATTTTATGCAATTATTCGTGCTATCACTCACTGGTCACATTATCTGAAGCCAAAACAGTTTGTCTTATTTTCTGATCATGAAGCACTGAAGTTCATTAATGGTCAACATAAGCTTAATGCCAGACATGCAAAATGGGTGGAATTTTTGCAGTCTTATTCTTTTGTTTCTAAACACAAAGCTGGAGTAGCTAATGTTGTTGCTGATGCACTGTCAAGGAGATATTCACTGTTATCTATTCTGGAAGCAAGAGTTCTTGGATTTTCTTTCATCAAAGAATTGTATGCTGCTGATCCAGATTTTTCTGATCGCCTCATTGAAGCTCACCAGAAAGGACTGTTTGTTGTTCAGGATGGTTTCTTATTTAAAAATGGAAAGTTGTGCATTCCCACGGGTTCGATAAGAGATTTACTGATAAGAGAAGCACATGGAGGAGGTTTAGCTGGCCATTTTGGCATTAACAAAACTGGAGAGATCCTCACTGAACACTTCTACTGGCCAAGTCTACTGAAGGATGTCCAGAGTATCATCAGTCGCTGCCCAACTTGTCACCAGGCGAAGGCAACTTTTCACAAAGGGTTGTATACTCCTCTTCCAGTTCCAAGCCAACCATGGGAAGATCTCGGTATGGATTTCATTGTTGCACTGCCCAGAACTCAAAGGGGTAAAGATTCAATAATGGTGGTGGTTGATCGATTTTCAAAAATGGCACATTTTGTTCCCTGCAACACCACAAATGATGCTTCAGCAGTTGCAAATCTATTTTTCAAGGAAATTGTTCGTTTGCATGGGATTCCAAAGACAATTGTTTCAGATAGAGATGTAAAGTTTCTGAGTTATTTTTGGAAGACCTTATGGAGACTGATGGGTACCAGATTATTGTTCAGTACGTCTCACCATCCTCAGACTGATGGACAGACTGAAGTCACGAACAGAACAATTGGTATGTTATTAAGAACATTGGTGAAAAAGACACTGAAAGATTGGGATCTGAAGCTTGCTCATGCTGAGTTTGCTTTCAACAGAGCTCCAAATTATTCAACCAGTAAATCCCCGTTTGAAGTTTGTTATGGTGTCAATCCACTGACTCCCATTGATTTAATTCCATTTTCGATTGAACCAAAAGCAAGTATTGAAGCTGAAACCTGGGCAAAAGAAATAAAGAAAATTCATGAACAAGTGAAGACTAGAATAGAGAAAGCAAATGCCAGCTACAAGGCCAAGGCAAACAAGAATAGAAAGCAGCGCAGTTTTGCACCAGGTGATCTTGTTTGGGTGCATCTAAGAAAAGAAAGGTTTCCAGCAAAGAGGAAGAGTAAACTGATGCCCAGGGCTGAAGGACCCTTCAAGATTCTGGAGAGATATGGTGATAATGCTTAAAAGGTTGAGCTACCTGGAGATATGGCAGTTTCAAGTACTTTTAATGTGGGAGATCTGATGCCTTATCTGGAGGATGAGTACCTCGAGGACTTGAGGAGAAGTCCCTTTTTAGAGGAGGAGAATGATGCAGAAATGTTCAGGTTCACTGAACTGGAGAAACCCAGTGAACTGAAGAAGCTAACTGGAAACTGAACTGAAGGAAACTGAACTGATAATGCCATCTGAACAAGCCATGTTAATTCTGCCAGTAGTGGCCCATTTCAGACAAGTCTTTTCTGAACCAGTCCAGTCACCAGTGGTAACATTTCTCTAGTGGCAAGCTCCAGTGATCAACACTGATAATCCACCAGTAAAAGTTCTCCAGTGACCAGCTCCAGTCTAGTCTCCAGATGAATGCTCCAGATTTTGTCTCCAGTGGAAGTCCAGATTTTTGTTTCCAGTTTCCAATCAATAAAGTCCCCACTGAAGTACTCCAGTGACCAGCTCCAGTCTAGTCTCCAGATGAATGCTCCAGATTTTGTCTCCAGTGGAAGTCCAGATTTTTGTTTCCAGTTTCCAATCAATAAAGTCCCCACTGAAGTCCCATGTTTGTGGACCCAATAAAGAAGAATGACAGCTGTTGACAGGGATAAGGAAGGCACGTGTGACAACGATATTTCTAACGGTATTGTGGGACCACTTGCAGGAGAATGTTTCTAGAAACCTACTCTGTCCATTTCCTATTGGCCAAAAACAATTAGTGGCTTAGCACATGACATCTTTTTATTTATTTTATTATTGTATTTTCTTTTCCTAGAAAATAGCATGTGGCTATAATAGAGGCTTTATTTCTCATTGTAAGACAGTTTTTGATTAATTGAATGAAATTAATAGAGCAGCCTCTATTTGATGCGGAAATGTCCAGATTCATTGACTGGAGAAACCCAGTGAACTGAAGAAGCTAACTGAACTGAAGGAAACTGAACTGATAATGCCATCTGAACAAGCCATGTTGATTCTGCAAGCAGTGGCCCATTTCAGACAAGTCTTCTCTGAACCAGTCCAGTCACCAGTGGTAACATTTCTCTAGTGGCAAGCTCCAGTGATCAACACTGATAATCCACCAGTAAAAGTTCTCCAGTGACCAGCTCCAGATGAATGCTCCAGTAACCACTACTGAAGACTGCTCCAGATGAATGCTCCAGTGACCACTACTGAAGGTCCTCCAGTGAAGTGCTCCAGATTTTGTCTCCAGTGGCGGTCCAGATTTATGTTTCCAGTTTCCAATTAATAAAGTTCCCACTGAAGTCGTCCGTGGACCCAATAAAGAAGAATGACAGCTGTTAAGGAAGGCGCGTGTGACAAGACGTTTCTAACGGTATTGTGGGACCACTTACAGGGGAATATTTCTAGAAGCTTACGTGTCCATTTCTTATTGGTCCAAATTAATTAGTGGCTTGCACATGACAGCTTTTATTGTAATATTTTATTATTTCGATGATTCCTAGAAAATAGCTTATGGCTATAAATAGGGACTTATTTTCATTGTAAAAGGTAGTTGATGTTGAATGAAATTAATAGAGCAGCCTTTATTTCTTACAAAAATCTTCTTTTACCTTTAGAGATCTTTGATCTTGGTGGTTAGGAGTGACCCCTTTATCAATATTTGTGGTGACTTGTTCTTTATCAAATATTGTGGTGAGGTCTTTTAAATCTTCGGTTTCTTTTATCTATAATCGTGGTGGCTAGACCTTTATCGATTATAGTGGTGGGGCGGAATGTTTCCTTTATCCTTGATTCCGGTGGCTTGGCCTTTACGAATCTTGGTGGTGGATTCTTTTATCTATCTTTTATTTTTATTGTTGTTTGTTTCATAAAAATCCAGAAAATACCAAAAATAGTCTTCCGCTGTCGTTTGTCGCGTGATTTACGCATCAAATTTGGTATCCGAGCCAGGTTTTAAAAAGGTTTCTTAATCTTTTTGTCCGTTGGGGTATTGTTTGTCTAGATCTCATTTCGATTTAGTCAAATCTGTTTGTTGGTTGTTTAGATCTAGTTGTTGCTAGTATAGATCTATTGTTTTGTTGAATATAAATGGCTTTTAGAAGAAATATGACGTTAGATGAAGCTAATAATCCTAGAATAGATAAGCAGATTGAGATCTACAAGAAGCACTTGGTAGAGTTGTTCATATGTTAGAAGATGGTGGTTTAAGATTTAATCGAGAAAATATTGTTACTAGTGAAAGAGATTCTGAATCTCAAGGCCCTAGTATAAGATCTGATAGTACACCTAGAAACTCTAATGATTCTGATGAACCACATCCTAGAGAAAGGCGTAGGAGGCATAAGGGTAATGATACTAGGGATATTAAGATAGATCCACCAGATTTTAATGGATCTTCTAACCCAGAAGAATATTTTGAATGGGTCCAGGTGATGGACAGAATAATGGAAATAAAGGGTTATGATGATAGAAAAAGTTTAAAAGTTGCCATTATTAAACTTAAGAAATATGCTTCATCTTGGTATGATAACATGAAATCTGAAAGAGGGTACAAGGGCAAAAGTAAAATCAAGACCTGGTCCAAACTGAAGGAGGTTATGCAGAAGAGGTTTGTTCCCCAGTCGTACAAGCAAGATCAGTATCTACTGATGAACAATCTGAAGCAAGGAGCCAAGGAAGTTGTGGAGTACATTAGAGAGTTTGAGCATCTGAAGACCAGAACTGGTGTGAATGAGACTGAAGAGCACACTATTGCCAGATTTCTTGGTGGTCTGAACGCTGCCATTACTGAGAAGATTGAGTTGCAGCCTATCTGGACATATGAAGGTGCATGCAAGATGGCTATCCAGATTGAAAGACAACTGAAGAAGAAGGTTCCGTACAAGTCATTCAGTAAGGTTCCTGCCAGTGCAAGTCAACCAGTTCCCAAATTTACTGAAACTGTCCAGAAATCCTTTAGAGGCAAAGAGAAAGAAACTGGAGGAACGAAAGAACTAGTTGGAAGAAAATGTTTCAAGTGCCATGGCTTTGGTCACTTCCAGGCCCAGTGTCCTAATCAAAGAGCCTTGACTGCCAGAGAAATTAAAATGTTTACCAGATGTCGACACTGAAGAAGAAGGTTCCGTACAAGTCATTCAGTAAGGTTCCTGCCAGTGCAAGTCAACCAGTTGCAGTCAACCAGTTCCCAAATTTACTGAAACTGTCCAGAAATCCTTTAGAGGCAAAGAGAAAGAAACTGGAGGAACGAAAGAACTAGTTGGAAGAAAATGTTTCAAGTGCCATGGCTTTGGTCACTTCCAGGCCCAGTGTCCTAATCAAAGAGCCTTGACTGCCAGAGAAATTAAAAGTTTACCAGATGTCGACACTGAAGAAGGTGAGCCAATGTATGATGAAGATGAAGAAGATGATGAAGAGTCTTATGTTGCTGCAGATGTTGGAGAAATGTTGGTTGTCAGAAGAGTGATGCATGCTGATGAAGTTACCACTGATACTGCCCAGAGGGAGAACATTTTTCACTCCAGATGCACAGTCAAAGGAAAAGTTTGTGATCTGATCATTGATGGTGGGAGTTGTGCTAATGCTGCTTCAACTTACATGGTAGAGAAACTGGCGCTACCTACAGTTAAGCACCCTCGACCTTACAAGTTGCAATGGCTAAGTGGAGGATCAGAGGTAAAGGTTAATCTTACTATTCCATTTTCAATTGGGTCAGTTTATCAAGACAAAATTATTTGTGATGTTGTACCTATGGATTCTTGTCATATTTTATTGGGTCGACCATGGTTATTTGATAATTATATTCATGATGGTCGAATGAACTCGTATTCTTTGAGTATTAGTGGAAAGAAGGTCACACTGACTTCTTTGAAGCCTAATGAACTGATGAAAGTCAAGAAAGACCAGCCCAGTAAGCCTTTGTTTTTATCTCAAGCTGAAGTCGAAGAAGAGTTATCTGAAGGCTCTCCAGTTATGATGTTACTGGTCGTAGAAAAATCTAAAGAGAAGGAGTTCACTGGTGTCCCCAGTCTCCTGAAGACTTTACTGAAGGAATTCACTGATGTTTTCCCAGAAGACCTACCTGAAGGTTTGCCACCAGTAAGAGGAATTGAGCACCAGATTGACTTGGTTCCAGGGTCAGTTCTACCAAACAAAGCTGCTTATAGGTGTTCACCCAATGAAGCTAAAGAGTTGCAGAGGCAAGTAGATGAGTTGGTTGCCAGAGGTTATGTCAGAGCAAGCATGAGTCCTTGTTCAGTGCCAGCTCTCCTGGTCCCAAAGAAAGATGGTACAATGAGAATGTGTGTTGATAGCAGGGCCATCAATAATATATCACCATTAAGTATAGATATCCCATTCCCAGGTTGGATGATATGCTTGATGAGTTGCATGGCTCCAGAGTATTTTTCAAGATTGATCTCAGAAGTGGCTACCACCAGATAAGGATGAAAGATGGAGATGAGTGGAAAACTGCTTTCAAAATCAAGGGAGGTTTGTATGAATGGTTAGTTATGCCTTTTGGCTTATCTAATGCTCCCAGTACTTTCATAAGACTGATGAATGAAGTTCTCAGACCACTCATTGGTCAGTTTGTTGTTGTTTACTTTGATGATATTCTGGTGTATTCAAAATCTGAAGCTGAACATGTTAGCCATCTGAAGAAGGTATTTGAACTGTTGAGAAGACACCAGTTGTATGGCAAACTAGAGAAATGTGATTTTATGGTGGAGAGTGTGATATTTCTGGGATATGTTGTTTCAAAAGAAGGAATTTCTATGGATCCCTCTAAGGTCGATGCCATCAGATCATGGCCAGTTCCAACTATAATCACTGAAGTAAGAAGTTTTCATGGACTGGCGTCATTTTATAGAAGATTTATCAAGAATTTCTCTACAGTTGTAGCTCCAATTACTGACTGTCTGAAGAAAGGTGTGTTCAACTGGCCGAGTTCAGCCCAACTGGCGTTTGAAGCACTGAAGGATAAGCTCAGTTCAGCTCCAGTCTTATCCTTGCCAGATTTTGATATGCTATTTGAGCTAGAATGTGATGCAAGTGGAGTAGGTATTGGTGCAGTTCTGGTACAAGCAGGGCGTCCAGTTGCATATTTCAGTGAAAAGCTTAATGGCTCTAAACTGAAGTATAGCACTTACGACAAGGAGTTTTATGCAATTATTCGTGCTATCACTCACTGGTCACATTATCTGAAGCCGAAGCAGTTTGTCTTATTCTCTGATCATGAAGCCCTGAAGTTTATAAATGGTCAACACAAGCTTAATGCCAGACATGCAAAATGGGTGGAATTTTTGCAGTCTTATTCATTTGTTTCTAAACACAAAGCTGGAGTAGCTAATGTTGTTGCTGATGCATTGTCCAGACGATATTCACTATTATCAACTCTGGAAGCAAGAGTTCTTGGATTTTCTTTCATTAAAGAGTTGTATGCTACTGATCACCTCACTGAAGCTAACCAGAAAGGACCATTCATTGTTCAAAATGGTTTCTTATTTAAAAATGGAAGGTTATGCATTCCCAGGGGTTCAATAAGGGATTTGCTGATAAGAGAAGCACATGGAGGAGGTTTAGCTGGCCATTTTGGCATTAACAAGACTGGAGAGATCCTCACTGAACACTTCTACTGGCCAAGTCTACTGAAGGATGTCCAGAGTATTATCAGTCGCTGTCCAACTTGTCACCAGGCGAATACTACTTTTCACAAAGGATTGTATACTCCTCTTCCAGTTCCAAACCAGCCATGGGAAGATCTCAGTATGGATTTCATTGTTGCACTCCCCAGAACTCAGAGGGGAAAAGATTCAATAATGGTGGTTGTTGATAGGTTTTCAAAAATGGCACATTTTATTGCTTGTAACACAACCAATGATGCTTCAGCAGTAGCAAATTTGTTCTTTAAGGAGATTGTCAGATTGCATGGAATCCCCAAGACGATTGTGTCAGATCGAGATGTGAAGTTCTTGAATTATTTCTGGAAGACTCTATGGAGATTGATGTGTACCAGATTGTTGTTCAGTACGTCTCACCATCCTCAGACTGATGGGCAGACTGAAGTTACCAACAAAACAATTGGTATGCTGTTAAGAACACTGGTGAAGAAGACACTGAAGGATTGAGATATGAAGCTTGCTCATGCTGAGTTCGCTTTCAACAGAGCTCCTAACTATTCTACCAGTAAATATCCATTTGAAATATGCTATGGTGTCAATCCACTGACTCCCATTGATTTAATTCCATTTTCAATTGAACCAAAAGCAAGCATTGAAGCTGAAACCAGAGCAAAAGAGATAAAGAAAATTCATGGAGAAGTGAAGGCCAGAATAGAGAAGGCAAATGCCAGTTACAAAGCCAGAGCAAACAAGAATAGTAAGCTGATGCCCAGAGCTGAAGGTCCGTTCAAGATTCTGGAGAGATGGCGATAATGCTTACAAGGTTGAGTTACCTGGAGACATGGCAGTTTCAAGTACTTTTAATGTGGGAGATCTGATGCCTTATCTGGGGGATGAGTACCTCGAAGACTTGAGGACAAGTCTCTTTTCATAGGGGAGAATGATGCGGAAATGTCCAGATTCATTGGACTGGAGAAACCCAATGAACTGAAGAAGCTAACTGAGCTGAAGGAAACCGAACTGATCATGCCATCTGAACAAGCCATGTTGATTCTGCCAGCAGTGGCCCATTTCAGACAAGTCTTCTCTGAACCAGTCCAGTCACCAGTGGTAACATTTCTCCAGTGGCAAGCTCCAATGATCAACACTGATAATTCACCAGTAAAAATTCTCCAGTGACCAGCTCCAGATGAATGCTCCAGTAACCACTACTGAAGACGGCTCCAGATGAATGCTCCAGTGACCACTACTGAAGGTCCTCCAGTGAAGTGCTCCAGATTTTGTCTCCAGTGGCGGTCCAGATTTATGTTTCCAGTTTCCAATTAATAAAGTTCCCACTGAAGTCGTCCGTGGACCCAATAAAGAAGAATGACAGCTGTTAAGGAAGGCGCGTGTGACAAGACGTTTCTAACGGTATTGTGGGACCACTTGCAGGGGAATATTTCTAGAAGCTTACGTGTCCATTTCTTATTGGTCCAAATTTATTAGTGGCTTGCACATGACAGCTTTTATTGTAATATTTTATTATTTCGATGATTCCTAGAAAATAGCTTATGGCTATAAATAGGGACTTATTTTCATTGTAAAAGGTAGTTGATGTTGAATGAAATTAATCGAGCAGCCTCTATTTCTTACAAAAATCTTCTTTTACCTTTAGAGATCTTTGATCTTGGTGGTTAGGAGTGGCCCCTTTATCAATATTTGTGGTAACTTGTTCTTTATCAAATATTGTGGTGAGGTCTTTTAAATCTTCGGTTTCCTTTATCTATAATCGTGGTGGCTAGACCTTTATCGATTATAGTGGTGGGGCGGAGTGTTTCCTTTATCCTTGATTCCGGTGGCTTGGCCTTTACGAATCTTGGTGGTGGATTCTTTTATCTATCTTTTCTTTTTATTGTTGTTTGTTTCATAAAAATCCAGAAAATACCAAAAATAGTCTTCCGCTGTCGTTTGTCGCGTGATTTACGCATCACTATTTCTTATCCAAAAATCTTCATTTACCTTTATGGATATTTGATCTTGGTGGTTTGAAGTGATCCCTTTATCTATTTGTGGTGGTTCGTCCTTTATCAAATATAGTGGTGAGATCCAAAATCTTCGATTCCTTTATCTGTGTTTGTGGTGGCTAGATCATTATCAAACATAGTGGTGGGTTGGAGTGTTTCCTTTATCCTTGATTCTGGTGGCTCGTCCTTTACGAATCTTGGTGGTGGATTCTTTATCTATCCTTTTTATTTTATCGTCTTGTTTTGATGTTTGTTTCATATAAATCAGAAAAATACCAAAAATAGTCTTCCGCTGTCGTTTGTCGCGTGATTTACGCATCAATATCCCTCACTTCTTCATCATCAGATGAATCATCAGAATCTTCCCACTGTTCAAATTTGGCAATTGTATTTGTCAAAAATTACTTAAGATAATCAACCCTGAAGACTTAAATCAATTATGTAACCAAACTTTCGTTCGTGAGGTTTAGGCTTGTAAAATAATGAGTTTCAAAGATGCGTTTAAAAGAATAGACTTGTAAAAGATTTATGTCGACTAAACAAGGGTTTAAAGGACAAATAAGGTAATCCTTTTGAATAATAAAGATCAAGATTGATGCTAAATAAAAGTAAAGTAAAAGGAACAAGAACACCGAGATTTATTATCGAGGAAAAGCCCTTAATCCTTTTGAATTGCCGGCATAAAAACCCCGGGAGGAAGCAATTGTCATTGCCTTTATTCTTTTATTAATGATCGTAAAAATGTTTACAAGGGTGGAACGTAGTTGATCGATTATTGCTAAGTGTGTATGAAAAAGATGAGAGAGCAGAGAGTTGTGTATGTGTAAATACAAGTGAGCATGTGGAATAATGTGTCCTATATCGATCAACCTTGCTCGTTTTATATAGACTTCGTGGTTAACTAACTATGTGAAATATCTGGGATCTTCCGGGTCTTCATATTGAAACGTTGGAGAGCATCCTTGACTGGCCAAGTGAATGTTGGAGTCTTTTCTCCTCATGTTGAAATCAACTAGAAGTCCGAATATGTAGCAAGACCAAGTCTTCTTTGCTTGTTGATGAATAAACTCATGTGTTAAATCTGAACTGCACCGTTAGAGATATTTTCTATAGCCAAATATCCAAATAATAGCGAATATTCCAGAATCTACAAAAGTAACTCATGTGGAAATAATAATAACAAGTATATTATACCGTTAGTAAAATAATCAGTATGTTGCTAGAACATTATCGATGTCAAGATCTTAGCACGTAAGGATCATGGTGCTTTAGGATATTGGTGCTCAGAATTTCACCCATAACAACAATCATACAACAATCATACATGAGAGCTATTTGAGCCTTTATCAATATTTGTGGTGACTTGTTCTTTATCAAATATTGTGGTGAGGTCTTTTAAATCTTCGGTTTCTTTTATCTATAATCGTGGTGGCTAGACCTTTATCGATTATAGTGGTGGGGCGGAATGTTTCCTTTATCCTTGATTCCGGTGGCTTGGCCTTTACGAATCTTGGTGGTGGATTCTTTTATCTATCTTTTATTTTTATTGTTGTTTGTTTCATAAAAATCCAGAAAATACCAAAAATAGTCTTCCGCTGTCGTTTGTCGCGTGATTTACGCATCAATTTGGTATCAGAGCCAGGTTTAAAAAGGTTTCTTAATCTTTTTGTCCGTTGGGGTATTGTTTGTCTAGATCTCATTTCGATTTAGTCAAATCTGTTTGTTGGTTGTTTAGATCTAGTTGTTGCTAGTATAGATCTATTGTTTTGTTGAATATAAATGGCTTTTAGAAGAAATATGACGTTAGATGAAGCTAATAATCCTAGAATAGATAAGCAGATTGAGATCTACAAGAAGCACTTGGTAGAGTTGTTCATATGTTAGAAGATGGTGGTTTAAGATTTAATCGAGAAAATATTGTTACTAGTGAAAGAGATTCTGAATCTCAAGGCCCTAGTATAAGATCTGATAGTACACCTAGAAACTCTAGTGATTCTGATGAACCACATCCTAGAGAAAGGCGTAGGAGGCATAAGGGTAATGATACTAGGGATATTAAGATAGATCCACCAGATTTTAATGGATCTTCTAACCCAGAAGAATATTTTGAATGGGTCCAGGTGATGGACAGAATAATGGAAATAAAGGGTTATGATGATAGAAAAAGTTTAAAAGTTGCCATTATTAAACTTAAGAAATATGCTTCATCTTGGTATGATAACATGAAATCTGAAAGAGGGTATAAGGGCAAAAGTAAAATCAAGACCTGGTCCAAACTGAAGGAGGTTATGCAGAAGAGGTTTGTTCCCCAGTCGTACAAGCAAGATCAGTATCTACTGATGAACAATCTGAAGCAAGGAGCCAAGGAAGTTGTGGAGTACATTAGAGAGTTTGAGCATCTGAAGACCAGAACTGGTGTGAATGAGACTGAAGAGCACACTATTGCCAGATTTCTTGATGGTCTGAACGCTGCCATTACTGAGAAGATTGAGTTGCAGCCTATCTGGACATATGAAGGTGCATGCAAGATGGCTATCCAGATTGAAAGACAACTGAAGAAGAAGGTTCCGTACAAGTCATTCAGTAAGGTTCCTGCCAGTGCAAGTCAACCAGTTGCAGTCAACCAGTTCCCAAATTTACTGAAACTGTCCAGAAATCCTTTAGAGGCAAAGAGAAAGAAACTGGAGGAACGAAAGAACTAGTTGGAAGAAAATGTTTCAAGTGCCATGGCTTTGGTCACTTCCAGGCCCAGTGTCCTAATCAAAGAGCCTTGACTGCCAGAGAAATTAAAAGTTTACCAGATGTCGACACTGAAGAAGGTGAGCCAATGTATGATGAAGATGAAGAAGATGATGAAGAGTCTTATGTTGGTGCAGATGTTGGAGAAATGTTGGTTGTCAGAAGAGTGATGCATGCTGATGAAGTTACCACTGATACTGCCAGAAGGAGAACATTTTTCACTCCAGATGCACAGTCAATGGAAAAGTTTGTGATCTGATCATTGATGGTGGGAGTTGTGCTAATGCTGCTTCAACTTACATGGTAGAGAAACTGGCGCTACCTACAGTTAAGCACCCTCGACCTTACAAGTTGCAATGGCTAAGTGGAGGATCAGAGGTAAAGGTTAATCTTACTATTCCATTTTCAATTGGGTCAGTTTATCAA
>CM067168.1:105956262-105988886 GCA_034093135.1 Erigeron breviscapus
GAGAATCTCAATTCTTGAGACCTTGAGGTTTTGGATTCAAATCTTAAGAGTAAAATACTTTTAAGATTAAACCCAAAATATGTTCTTTTAGAATTGAAGTCGAGTATATAAAGAGACATGTTGTTAAGCCCAATTTACAGTAAAAAAAAAAAATAAATAAATTATTGTTCGTACTTTTCCTGGTATACCGTTTACCGTATCCGAGATCCCATTCGTAAACTAACCTTCGATTTGCTAAAAGCCTAGAAGTAGGGGTGGCAATGGATTGGATCTTGATCCATATCCAATCCATCCATATCCATTTATATAACTTAATAGATCAAAATAGATATCCATTAATCCATTAACCTATCCAATAAATCGATCCGTTAATCCAATTAATTTTATGGATCGATCCATGATCCATCCGGATCGGTCCATTTAAATTCCCCACCTACCTTTCTTTACCACCGGCGCCAAAATCAAAGCAACCGTCAAACATATTAAAAGAAAGAAGAAGCTAGCAAGTGCTGTGAATATCAATCAAGATCTCAAAATCCTAAATCCACCCATCGTGCTTTAATTTCCATATATATTTCAATTAATCACCTAATCTCCTTTAATATAGTTGGAGATTGGATAGTGAAATGTATATTTAAAACTTGAACAATGGCAACTGCCGAGCTCGGCCATTACTTCCGGTGAGTGGAGTTTCACTCAAATATGGGTTGAAATTGTAAGGATAAGAAACAAAGGAAATATATTTCATTTTTCTAAAATAAAATAATAATTTAAACGTACAAATCATTATGCTTTTTGTACAAGTTTTTTGAAGTTCGATTTGAATCAGTAATCAAAGGTTTGACCGTTTGGATGAGCTTTTACTTTAATTTATCAATCATGTTTATTTTGGAAAGAGTATCTTCATGGCTTAGTACATCGGAAGTACCTATATTTTTAAAGCTTTAACATTTTTTTTATATACAATGGATCGATCCGGATAATGATCCATCTATTTAAATTTATTTGGATATGGATCGGATTATGATCCATTATGTTGGATCATGGATTGGATCATGATCCATTTACATTGGATCATTAATGGATCGGATCATAATCCAATCCATATCCATCAATTTGCCACCCCTACGGCCCCACTTAGAAGTGAATTCTCAATGCCTTAAATGGGCCTGATTTGGGCCTATCTCCTTATTATTTCGGCCTGAATTGTTTTTTTCTTCACGCAACTCACAGAGACGCATCATCTCTTACAACACGTTCCCTATTCATCCTTAAACCACCATCTTCTAATAGATTAAGAACCCTACCAAGTGTTTCTTGTAGATCTTCAATCTGCCTATCTCTCCTAACATTATGAGCTTCTTCTAAAGTCATATCTCGTCTATATGCCATTTATAATCAACAACAACTCAATCAATCAATAGATCTAAACAAAACAAACTTAGATCTGACTAAATCGAAACGAGATCTAAACAAGACCCAAAAGATTAAGAAACCTTTTGGTATTTTCTGGGTTTTAATGAAACAAAACAACAAGACAATAACAATGAAGATAGATAAAGAATCTAATACTTGATTCATAAAGGAAACGAGCCACCGGAATCAAATAATAGAAACACTCCAACCCACCACTATAATCGATAAAGGACGAACCACCACGATTAAAGATAAAGGAATCGAAGATTTAAGATCTCACCACTTTAATTGATAAAGGACGAGCCACCACAATTAAAGATAAAGGGATCACTCCAAACACCCAAATAAAACAACGATTTATGAAGGTAATAAGAAGATTTAATAAGGAAAAGAAAGTGTTCTTTTCATTCAACTTGATAACCAAAAAAACTCCCTTTTTACAAGGAAATAAACCCCTATTTATAGCCACATGCTCTACCTAGGATTTAACGAAAATACAATATAAAAAAAAAGCTGTCAAATGCTAGCCACTAATTGGGTTTGGCCAATAGGAAATGGACAACGTGGCTTTTCAGAAACATTCCCCTGCAAGTGGTCCCATAATACCGTTAGAGATGTTACTGTCACACGCGCGCACATCCTTATCCAAGACCTTCTAGAACTGGTGACGTGGCAGCTGAAGTATGCTGACTGAATTGCTCGCTGATGACTTTCATTGATCAAGGAGGGACTTGCCACTGGAGTAAAGTAACAATTGGAGGTTGTTTGTCAGCGAAGGCTTGTCCATAATGGGCTATCGCTGGTAAGATGAGCATGGCTTGTTCTGGAGGCATCTTCAGTCCAATGCTCGCTGCCAGTAGATTGTTGCCAGCGACCCCTCCTAGCTGACTCTCTTCAGCGACCCCTTCCAGCTGACTCCCTTCAGCGACCCCTTCTAGCTGACTGGAATTAGTCAGTTCAGCGAGTGGGATCATATTCGCATCACAAGTTTAGAACAATTGCGATGGAATTTAAAATCAGCCACTTCCACCAATCGTCTTTGAATAATGAGCGTCAAAACCTCCATAACCATGGTGAACAGGTATGGAGAAAGCGGATCACCTTGTCTCAAACCTCTTTTGCCTTGGAAGAAACCATGTAAATTACCATTAATACACACCGAGAAAGACGTAGTAGTGACACACTCCATAATCCATGCTATCATTCTAGGGTGAAAACCAAAACCAACAAGGACCTGTTTCAAAAAGCTCCAATCGACAGTGTCATACGCTTTTTGTATATCTACTTTGAAAGCACAACGAGCCGGTCCTTTATTTAAGTGATAATTATGCATAAGTTCTTGTGTTAATAAGATGTTATCAGAAATACTTCTCCCCGGAACAAATGCAGATTGATTATCACTAATCAAAAAACCCAAATGACTTTTAATCCAATTTGCAATAATCTTTGTATGCATTTAAATATAACATTACAAAGGGCGATCGGACGGTAATCAGTAACACGGGAAGGAGAAGATACCTTGGGTAATAAAGATATGATGGTATGATTAACCTCTTTTAGTAAATTACCTCGATCAAAAAACTCCTTAACGGCTTCAACCAAAGTCGCTCCAACAATGTCCCAAGCCCCTTTAAAGAAAGCAGGGGAAAAACCAACCGGACCAGGAGCCTTATCATCACCCATATCAAACAAAGCACGCTTCACCTCTTCTACAGAGACCTCCGAAACCATCTGTAGAGCTTGATCATCGGATAATCTAGCTTTAAATAAATTAACAACATTCAAAGCTTCAACCACACCCGGTTTACCCAAAAAATCAGAATAGTGTGAAACAAAAGCATGAGCAACCCCCTCACCATCCACTAAATCGCCCTCAGCATTCAAAACATTATTGATCCGTTTTCTAGCAGCATTTGCCTTAACAACCTTGTGAAAATAGGCCGAGTTGGAGTCGCCCACCTTCAACCAATTTATCTTGGCTTTCTGTTTCAAAAAACGCTCTTCAGTAAGCACAGCATCATTAAAAGCATTTAGATAAGCAGCCTCTTCGTCCCTAAGTATAGGATCCGTGGGTTTCTTGTGCAGTGCTTTTTGTACCTCATCTAGTTCATGACGGAGCTTAGTAACATTTTCAGGCAGGTTACCTTGATCACGAAGAAGCTTCCTCAGAGGTTTCTTGAGCAATTTCAATTTCTTTACAAGACGATACATGTGATATCCTTCAACATCTTCCTCCCACGCACTTGCGACCACCTGCTTAAAATCAGTATGATGAATAAGAAGATTAGCAAATTTAAATGGCTTTGGGATGAATTAAGAACCCAAAGGGATGCGCAAGATAGCAGGCGAGTGATCAGATATACGATATGGTTGGAAAACCGCACTAGCCTCCTTAAATCTATCAGAAAAAGCCAAATTTGCCATGACACGATCCAACTTTCTCATAATGCCATTACTTCCCTTAGGTTTTTGATTCCATGTGAAATGCAACCCTGATTTGTTAACATCAGCCACTTCAATAGAATCAACACATTCCCTAAATTCTCGCATAGCAATATCTGCTGCAGATGCACCTACATCACTGTCATCAAGATTTAACATAGCATTGAAATCCCCCAGCAGGCACCAAGGGCGATCATTGACAAATGCTTTATGAAGACTAAGTTCACTCTACAAACTCCTTCTATCCATATACCTATTATGCACATAGACAAAAGTGCAGAAAAGCATCTTCTTTTCAGCTTTAAATAAAATCTGAGTATGAACCGCTTGGGCTGATTGAGATAAAACCATAAGATCAACATACTCAGGATTCCATCCTAAAAGTATACGAGACCCCTTAGGACAGAAATTTGCATTAGAACTCTAATCCCAAAACCTAAAAACCTTTTTACACAACATATCCATTTTAGAAACAGAAACATGTGACTCTAATATTGCACAGACAACTAATTTATTTTCACTAATAACATGACGAACCTCACTTTGTTTAGGGGTTTGGTTCATACCCCTAATGTTCCATGAAGCGATGTTATACATTTTGAACCGTTTCACCAGGAGTGCTTGCCCCCGTAACGTTATCAATCCCCACAGATATCTCTGACTCCTCAACCACATCATCACCCTCATCATCATCACTGAAATCATCAAAAGGAGTAGGTTTTCGACCTGTGCCACCCTCCGTATTAATCGAATCTGTCTTTGGATCGGTAGAAGACTTAGACACCTCCTTTTGATTATCATCATTTCTATTCACTGCATTAACACCCTCATCTTCCAAAACAGAATACATATTGCTTGTAGACACATTAACATTCTGATTAGAAGAGCTCGTAGCCCCTTTTGTACTAGAATCCTTAGGTTGATTAGCATTAGACTTGTCGACCACCTTTTTTTGCTTAACTCTATACTCAACCTGAACTTTAGGTTTAGGCATTCTCATTCCCACATTCTGTTTGTCATTCATTCCCTTTTCCTCTAGATTTCCTACGTTTAACAGTAGTAAAACCATCATCCTGTGCATCCTCCTGTTTACTAGGCTTTGCTTCCTTCACCTGACTAGGACATGTCACCAATGCATGGCCAAAAACCTTGAAATGTGAGCAGTGGGGCGGTTTCCACTCATATTCAACAGACACTTCCACCTTTGAAACTCCCTCACCATGCACATTAGGGATAGCAATAACCAATGTATCCTTTAGATCCCTGCTAGCATCCAATTCAATTAGAGCTCTAGCATAGCTATGTCTACCCCATGAATTTAGACACATTTGGCTACTATAGGCATCAAGTAACAGTGGTTTACCTAAAGTAGAAGCAATTAAACTTAACCCATCCTCAGAATAAGCCACCAAAGGAACATCATACAACTTAACCCAAACCGGAACTGTGGAAAGATCATGTTTAGTTAAACCCACATTCGGTGTCCATTCACTAAGAAAAATAGGCGTTGATCTAATCATCCAAGGCCCTCGTTGGAGGACTTGTGCCATTCCTTCATTCGAACAGAACTTAAAGAAGAAAAACCCCGCAGCGTTCATCATAACTTTTTGAAGCCCAAATTTCGCCCAAATGTTTTTCACATACATTTCCACCACTGGAAAAGCAAGTCTATCTCCCAGAAAATATCCATACAATGAATTTCAGAACCGATTGTTTACCTCGAGAACTAAAGCTAAATGAAGAACAAGATCAACCCCCTCCAAATTACTGTTAACTTCCATTTGTCTAAAATTGACTTTACGTTTAACAGGCTGTGTCTTCAATGCGTTTGCATAAGATCCAGCCTCCATCCCCTTAGTATCATCAAGACCATCAGTAATAATGGATTTCTTTTTCTCATCATTAATAATAACGGGAGTAGAAGTCGGCACCTGGTCAACCTTTTCACCAAAAGAAACACTCGAATGAGCAGGAGGGAATTTAGAAAAATCAGGCATGGGAGGTAAATCACCCGTCGAACCAGAACCAACACCAATACTAGTATTATCAATATTAGGGTTTTCTTGACTCAAAACCCTAATCGGTTTTTTAAAACCAGATTCAGCCATACTACCAATCTTATTAAAACGTTCACGTAAACTATCAAGATCAAAAGCAGGACTAGACAGAGCTCTCCTCATGCAACACAAACATACAGCAACAACGAAGAACCAGAAAAAACACAAAAAACCCTAACCCTAGATGAAACCCTAATCTGACAATTCCTAAATCGAGTAGGGTTGCAGGTACGATTCAACCCACAACACTAAACAAACAGGAGATTGAACCAGAAGAAGGTTTCAAAGCGACAAAAAACCTAATTTAAAACGTTCAAGAGAAAACCTAAAACGAGAATAAACAAGGCCGATAATGAACAGGTTATTCCCGAATTGAGGAGAAACAAAAGAACAAAATCAAATTAAGGGGGAGAGAAGAATAAGATCGCCATGATCGCCTAGGGAGAGAGCAGCGGGTTTTTTTAACCAATGGTTAGATTTGCTAGAATACCCCAAACTCAAGTGACTTGTTCACGTCACTGTCATCCTTTTTTTTCTTCTCATTGTCCTTTGATGCTATAGCAGTAGAAGACTCTGAAGTTGTAACTGGATTAGCACCAATATCTTCATTACATAGTAGCACAACATCATCTACCTCTGAACTACCTGCACCAAAAGAAATAGGACCATTAAAGGAAGTAAAAACATCATCATAATTAAACAAGATGGCAGACCATTGATGTACAGGGGGATTATAGCTGGAAATTACGACATTGTATCCAACATCGACTATTTCAGCCTTAATATTGTACACCCACCTATTTTGAGAACCCGGAGTGTAACCAAGAAAAATTCCCTCTTCAGCCTTTTCGGCAAATTTGGGTTGGTCACTGACTTTTAAAAATGTACATGGAACTCCAAAAGGTTCTAAGCCAGTTAAATTCGGTTTTCTATTATTTAAAAGTTCATAAGGTGTCTTATTAAATCTTTTAACAATTAAAACCCTATTTAACACATGACAAGCAGTATTCACTGCCTCCCCCCAAAACATAGTAGGAAGCTTTGAATCAGCAAGCATTGTCCTGGCGGTCTCTATCAAAGTCCTGTTCTTCCTTTCTACTACTCCGTTCTGTTGAGGTTCATAGGGTGCACTGAATTGATGCTCAATTCCTTTGCTCAGACAATAAACTTCCATAATCTGATTCTTGAACTCTGTCCCGTTATCAATCCTGATTTTCTTCACTCTTGTGTTGTATTGATTTTCAATCTTTTCAAAGAACTTCATTAGGATCTGAGCAGTCTCATCCTTGGTCTTTAAGAAAAATACCCACGAGAATCTAGAATAATCATCAGTGACTACCAGTCAGTAGTACATAAACCCTATGCCCCGAACATTCACTGGGCCGAATAAATCCATGTAAAGCAACTGAAATGGAGCATCAATAGAATTCAGAGTCTTCGACTTATGTGGCTTCTTAGACTGTTTTCCCTTTAAGCGCGGCACACATTTGTCTTCCACCATAAATCTCTTATTTGGAACACCGAGAACTAATCCATTACTCGTAATATAGTTCATTTTTCTGAAATGGATATGACCCATCCTTCTATGCCATAGCAGAAACTCATCTTTTGAAGCTTTAGTTAGCAAACAAAACTGGCTCCACTGAATCAAAGACACCTAATTCCAAACCATAGATATCTTTCTTTCTTGGAGCTTTCAACAAAATCCATTCCTCTGGAATAACATAACCTAGTTTCAAAATCAGGGCTTCCTTTTTTGTAAAATGAACTGGATTCCCTTTGTCGCAAATTTCTGATACACTCATCAGATTATGTTCCAGCTGTTCAACAAAATTTACATTATCCATTTTAATCTTCCCATTGACGACTTTTCCAATACCAGAAATACTTTCGCCCTTGGGACCTGCAAAACTGATATAAGACCCTTTAACAGGAGTAAACTCTGTTAATAGTCTCTTGTCACCTTAACCCTGTAGTTTTCCTTAGTGGCTCCTTTTGTTTACTTCAAGATGTGCCATAAAACTTGGCTCAGCTTCAATGGACACTTCTTCATATTCTGCTCTTACTGGTTCTGATGGTTCAGGTTCCTCTTCTACCCTCTGATGAAAACTATCATGATCATCTTTATTTGGTTAATGTGTATACCCTTGTAAATTTTTATACTATCACCAAAAAACATTAAAAATAACTGGAGAAAAGTTTGCTACCTATCATGATCACATGTGCTGGCATACAATGTAAAGTGGAATGAATTATCAACCAGATCATTCATCCCTCCATCAAAGTCTTGAATTTCTGCCATAAATGCATGATTCTGATCATCAGCACTAGTCGAACCCCAATTGTAAATACCATCATTTTGAACAACCAAAGCTCTCTAGTTGTCCGTTTCTCCCGAGTTTCGGTTACTAGTATTAGCATATTGACGTCCTGAATTCTGACTTGCAATAGAACCACTCTGATTGAAGTTCTGACGGCCTGTAGCTGAATTGTTATCCCGTCTTGGCCTTTGACATTCTCGAGCAAAATGTCCAAAACCATCACAGTTGAAACACTTCACCTTGGTCTTATCAAATGCCACCTTACCGTCTATAACCTTCCTTCCAGTTATATCAGTGAATCGTTGAACTCTCGAAGTTAGCATTGCTAATTGCCAGTTCATATCCATTTCTTCCAGATCATCTGGATCAACTTGCTTGTAATCCTCCCTAACCAGATCAGGATCAGTTAGTTTTACTCCAATTAACTTCTCATGAGCAGACACAAATGAAGCCAGCATGCCCAAATGTCCCTCAGCAGATCTTATGCTCATTGGCATTCCTGATAAACCCGAGCTTGGAGAACTACCTTTCTGATTCCTGTTATGAACAACCATAGCTGATTCAGGAGAATCCACATACATCAAGTTGTTGTCAGAATCCATTGTCATTTTCAAAATTTCACTATCTCCACTGTAGAAGGCAGCAATCCCTCCACTTGAAGATTTTTCTGAGAAAACACTCGGCTTGCTATGATAGAGTTCCGGACGTTGAACAAAATCACTGCTACCTGCTTCTTTTGACTTACTCTTCATATCTTGACCTCTCAACTTTCGGATAATCTGTTCCAGAGTCCAAGTACCAAATTCGGGATTTTGCTGAATTGATGTAACAAACCCTTCCCACTTAACTGGAAGAGAATCCAACAACTTCTCGATAACTTCTTCTGGATCAGGCTTGTACCCAAAATATGCCAACTCAACTAGCAAATGACTATAACGAATCAATGTCTTTTTTTTTGGGTAAAAGGGATTACCCTGCTTAAACTTTTATACCAACAACAATTAACAGTACATCACAAGTAATGAGGCTGAGTGCCACACTAGTTCCCTATATGACATGCCATATAGGGTGAACAAGCTATCCTAGCCATACAAGAAGCAAACAAAGCAACAACTAAACCAAGACTATGACAACGAAACCATTTGAGCGATATAGGCAACCTCAAACATGCACATCAACTAACACAAAGACAAGTGAGAGGGACATATTTACAAGGAAACCGAGGTTACCTCAAACATGCACATCAACATGTCCGAGTACCAGTGAGAGGGACACATTTACAAGGTACCCATACCACTACAAATATGAACAAGAAAAACTACTCGGGTCCATTAAAAGAGATCTTGGCACCTTCCAAGCTTCTAACAGATTCTTCAACTTATCGCCACCTTTAAACTTTATAGTCACTAAACGTAACTGAACTGTATCAACAATAACTTTAATAAGTTGCTCAGGGGAACGCAAATTGTTGCTGAACATGCGGTTGTTCCTCTCTTGCCAAATGAAGTAAACTGTTGCTGCCAATGCAAGTCTAGCAATTACACTAGTAGCCGAATTACTTTTAGAAACGGGAAGCAAGTTCGCCACTATATCATCCCAATGTTGAGACGTATTCACCAAGTTTGCCAAGCGCTTAATACCTGCCCAAATTTGAGCTGAATAAATGCACTCGAAAAACAAATGAGAATGAGAATCTGGACCTGTTTTGCACAAAGAACAACAAACGAGGTTAAGATTAGTTGTTCCCCCCACATCCCAAGGTTTCAACCTGTCATGAGTCTTTAGCTTTTTCTTCATCACTAGCCATAGCAAAAAAGAGTGCCTAGGTATACAATTTGAAAACCACACAAGCTTAACCCAATCAACTTCAGGTCCCTTAACACGAATCGAGTTCCACACAGAAGAAGCTGAAAATGAAACCTCCTTTCCCGTATCATCACACCAAAACAGCTTATCACGAGCCTCATTATTAATAACAGGAACCGTGCAATTGAGAAGAACAGGAAAAAGATCATACCACGCAGCCGGCCATTTCCAATCACCTTCATAAACAATATCAGCAACCTTATCCTGCAAAGAAAAACCAGCCCTAGCAATCTCCCTAGGCGAAATAAACCTTATCAAAGGACCGACTTGGTCCCATTTATCATGCCAAGCCGAAGTAGTCTTACCATCACCAATCTTTGAGCTAATGAATGGACGCATTACCTGTCTTAACTGCAAAAGTTTCCTCCAACCCCATGAAATACCAGCCCTTGATGGAACTTCCCAAAAACTACGTCCCTTTAACTTATACGAATGAACCCACTTAACCCATAGGGAGTGAACGAATCAAAATGTCTCATCAAGAGCTTCTTCCTTGAAACTTGTGAAAACATAGTATTGTTTCTTCAGTAAGTCTTTCCTCTTCTTCTTTAGATCTTCATCACCATCACAATGCTCCTTGAGTGCATCCCAAAAGCCTTTTGCACTTTCATATTGTTCAAATAAGTGCAAGAATTCCCCTTGAAGAGCCATCCTCAGTGATCCTAAAGCCTTACTTTATGCTTCATAGTCCTTCTTCTGATCGACTGTCATCTGCTCATAAGTAACTGCTTTTCCACCACTTGAACCAGCCTCCTTGTCATTTGGATCCCTCAGCACACATGGGTGAGCATACCCATTTATAATGCAGATCGACATTCTGACATCCATAAGCCGGCAATATGATTCGAATCTGCCCTTCCAATTGAAATATTTGTCTAGGCTTATCAACTTGGGCGGTGAATTGGCCTTTCCGGTTTCATGATCCATCAAGATCAACTGATTCAGCAAGGCTTGATAGTTTGCGGGTAATTGAGACGTCATTTTTCACGAGCTAGTAAATTAATGCGAACTGTTTAAAAATAAACGAGATCGCAAAATTAAAACAAGGTCGCAAAAGGAAACAAGGTCGCAATTAAAACTCGAGGTCGTAATTGAACTGGCGAGGTCGTAAAGAGCTCACGAGGTCGCAAACGAAAAACGAGGTAGCAATTGAACTGGCGAGGTCTTAATTAGCTACCCAGGTCGTAAATCGAACTAGATGAGGTAATACGAGCTGGCGAGGTCGCAAACAATGTTGTAACCTTCGATCTTCTTGAATTCGAAACCCTAATACCCAAAAACACTTCCGAAAGCACTGCAAACACCAATAGACGTCACCAAAAAGGTTTTCGGTCGTAAACTCGTGAAAGAATCACGTATAAACGACCCTAAGCCGATGTTGTCAATCACCAACAAACTATAACCTCCCGGTATGAAACCAATAGGCTCTGATACCACTTTTAAGTCCCCTGGAATTGGATCGTTAATAGTTTGCTCTAGTTATCTTGAGGTGCGGAATCCCTCACTAAAACTTGGCGATTCACAACAATGAAAAAGAAGCCTTCAGATTATTTGCTGCCTCGCAGATCTTCTCTAGGCCGTATGGAACAATACCTGATGACTATAACCTGCAAATATGCAAGAAATTTCGACAAATGTTCAACCCTAATCTCTGTTAGGGTTTGGTATTTATAGAGAAACATACGACTTGGGCTTCAGCGAGTCGGCCTTGCATTTCTGGCCCAGCTCGACTCAATTGTCCTAACTTCAGTGATTGTAGTTGGAACTGGCCATGATCTGATGGCTTCTACCTTTGAAGGATCCATGGAAATACCTTTTTTTGAAACAACATACCCCAGAAATATTACACTTTCAACCATGAAATCACATTTCTCTAGTTTACCATACAACTGGTGCCTTCTCAGTAATTCAAACACGTTTCTTAAATGGTTAACATGTTCAGTTTCAGTTTTCGAATATACAAGAATATCATCAAAATAAACAACGACAAACTGACCAATAAGTGGCCTGAGGACTTCATTCATTAATCTCATGAAAGTATTAGGAGCATTAGATAAACCAAAAGGCATTACTAACCATTCATAAAGGCCTCCTTTAATTTTGAATGCAGTCTTCCACTCATCTCCATCTTTCATTCTAATCTGGTGATAGCCACTTCTGAGATCAATCTTAGAAAATACACTGGAGCCATGTAACTCATCAAGCATATCATCCAATCTGGGAATGGGATATCTATACTTAATAGTTATATTATTTATGGCTCTGCTATCAACACACATTCTCATCGAACCATCTTTCTTTGGGACCAGGAGAGCTTGGACTGAACAAGGACTTATACTTGCTCTGACATAATGATGCGTAAATCACGCGACAAACGACAACGGAAGACTATTTTTGGTATTTTCTAATTTATATGAAACAAACAACAAAACAAGACAATAAAATAAAATGATAGATAAAAGAATCCACCACCAAGATTCGCAAAGGACTGGCCACCGGAATCAAGGATAAGGAAACACTCCAACCCACCACTATGTTTGATAAAGGTCTAGCCACCACAAACCCAGATAAAGGAATCGAAGATTTTAAGACCTCACCACTATAATCTATAAAGGACGAACCACCACGACTATAGATAAAGGGGTCACTTCAAACCACCAAGATCAAAGATCCATAAAGGTAAATGAAGATTTTGGATAAGAAATAGAGGCTGCTCTATTAATTTCATTCAATCAATCAAGTCTTACAATGAGAAATAAAGCCCCTATTTATAGCCACATGCTATTTTCTAGGAAAAGAAAATACAATAATAAAATAAATAAAAGTTGTCATGTGCTAAGCCACTAATTGTTTTTGCATAATAGGAAATGGACAGAGTAGGTTTCTAGAAACATTCCCCTACAAGTGGTCCGACAATACCGTTAGAAATATCGTTGTCACACGTGCCTTCCTTATCCCTGTCAACAGCTATCATTCTTCTTTATTGGGTACACAAACATGGGACTTCAGTGGGGACTTTATTGATTGGAAACTGGAAACAAAAATCTGGAGTTCCACTGGAGACAAAATCTGGAGCATTCATCTGGAGACTAGACTGGAGCTGGTCACTGGAGTGCTTCAGTGGATATCTTCACTGGTGGATTACCACTGTTGGTCACTGGAGAATCTTGCCACTGGAGAAGTGTTACTACTGGTGACTGGACTGGTTCAGTAAAGACTTGTCTGAAATGGGCCACTACTGGCAGAATCAACATGGCTTGTTCAGATGGCATTATCAGTTTAGTTTCCTTCAGTTCAGTTAGCTTCTTCAATTCGCTGGGTTTCTCCAGTTCAGTGTACCTAGACATTTCTGCATCATTTTCCTCCTCTAAAAAGGGACTTGTCCTCAAGTCCTCGAGGTACTCATCCTCCAGATAAGGCATCAGATCTCCCACATTAAAAGTACTTGAAACTGCCATATCTCCAGGTAGCTCAACCTTGTAAGCATTATCACCATACCTCTCCAGAATCTTGAATGGTCCTTCAGCTCTGGGCATCAACTTATTCTTCCTTCTTGCTGGAAATCTTTCTTTTCTGAGGTATACCCAAACTAGATCACCTGGAGCAAAACTGGACTGCTTTCGATGCTTGTTTGCTCTTTCCTTGTAACTCGCATTGGCTTTCTCTATTCTGGCCTTCACTTGTTCATGAATTTTCTTAATTTCTCTTGCTCTGGCCTCAGCTTCAATACTTGCTTTTGGTTCAATCGAAAATGTAATTAAATCAATGGGAGTCAGTGGATTGACACCATAACAAACTTCAAACGGGGATTTACTGGTTGAATAATTTGGAGCTCTATTGAAAGCAAACTCAGCATGAGCAAGCTTCAGATCCCAATCTTTCAGTGTCTTCTTCACCAGTGTTCTTAATAACATACCAATTGTTCTGTTTGTGACTTCAGTCTATCCATCAGTCTGAGGATGGTGAGACGTACTGAACATCAATCTGGTACCCATCAGTCTCCATAAGGTCTTCCAGAAATAACTAAGAAACTTCACATCTCTATCTGAAACAATTGTTTTTGGAATTCCATGCAAACGAACAATTTCTTTGAAAAATAGATTTGCAACTGCTGAAGCATCATTTGTGGTGTTGCAGGGAACAAAATGTGCCATTTTTGAAAATCGATCAACAACCACCATTATTGAGTCTTTTCCTCTCTGAGTTCTGGGCAGTGCAACAATGAAATCCATACTGAGATCTTCCCTTGGCTGACTTGGAACTGGAAGAGGAGTATACAGTCCTTTGTGAAAAGTAGCCTTCGCCTGGTGACAAGTTGGACAGCGACTGATGATATTCTGAACATCCTTCAGTAAACTTGGCCAGTAGAAGTGTTCAGTAAGAATCTCTCCAGTTTTGTTAATACCAAAATGGCCAGCCAGACCTCCTCCATGTGCTTCCCTTATCAGTAAATCTCTAATAGAATCCTTTGGAATACACAACTTTCCATTCTTGAATAAGAAACCATCTTGAACAACAAATGGTCCTTTCTGATTAGCTTCAGTGAGGCGATCAGCGAAGTCTGGATCAGCAGGATACAACTCTTTAATGAATGAAAATCGAAGAACTCTTGCTTCCAGAATTGATAACAGTGAATATCGTCTGGACAGTGCATCAGCAACAACATTAGCCACTCCAGCTTTGTGCAACAAAAGAATAAGACTGCAAAATTTCCACCCATTTTGCATGTCTGGCATTAAGCTTATGTTGACCATTAATGAACTTCAGTGCTTCATGGTCAGAAAATAAGACAAACTGCTTTGGCTTCAGATAATGTGACCAGTGAGTGATAGCACGAATAATTGCATAAAATTCTTTGTCATAAGTGTTATACTTCAGTTTAGAACCATTGAGCTTTTCACTAAAATAGGCAACTGGACGCCCTGCTTGTACCAGAACTGCACCAATACTCCACTGGCGTCACACTCTAACTCAAACAACTGATCAAAATCTGGCAAGGATAGGACTGGAGCTGAACTGAGCTTTTCCTTCAGTGACTCGAAAGCCAACTGGGCTGAATTAGGCCAGTCAAATACACCTTTCTTCAGACAGTCAGTGATTGGAGCCACAACTGTAGAGAAATTTTTGATAAATCTTCTATAAAAAGATGCCAGTACATGAAAACTCCTAACTTCAGTGATTGTAGTTGGAACTGGCCATGATCTCGAATGGAAATTGGAAATGGCCGGTTGCTTGGTTGGACTTGTATCCTATTTTAAACTTGATTCCTGCTGTTACTTTGAGCCCAAATGTTCATGATTCGATTTATTGGAAAGATAAAGATGGAAATGAGGTAGCTTTCTCGTCGGCTGTAGTATGGAATACTTTAAGACAGCGACATCAACAGGTGGATTGGAAAACTCTTGATTGCTGCTTCATCGTATTT
Organism: Erigeron breviscapus; assembly: GCA_034093135.1. Taxonomy (NCBI): domain Eukaryota; kingdom Viridiplantae; phylum Streptophyta; class Magnoliopsida; order Asterales; family Asteraceae; genus Erigeron; species Erigeron breviscapus. The sequence goes on from CM067168.1 coordinate 105,971,790, forward strand.
CATATGGCAAGAAAGAAATAGTAGACTCTTCTCCAATAAGTCAAGACCAGTGAAGCAGCTTACGGATCTTATTGCTACTATAGTTCGCTTAAAGCTTGTAACACTGCGATTCAAGAATACAACACTTGCTAATCAGTTTGCAGGAGATTGGAATTTGCCGCGACATTTGGTGATTTATGATTGACAATGGCGTGCATAGAATAATTCATTTATTGTTTAGTCGCACCTTCTCTATTGTATTCTAGATAGTGTGGCTAGGTGCTTAATAGTTTGTATCTTGGTTAAAGTTTGTTTACATATGTATGGCATGTCATACATATGAACTAGTATGGTAACACAACCATACTACTTGTTTTGTAATGTTTTTTGGTGATGGTATAAAATTTACAGGGGTATACCCATTAACCAAAAAAAAACTGGCCATGATCTGATGGCTTCTACCTTTGAAGGATCCATGGAAATACCTTCTCTTGAAACAACATACCCCAGAAATATTACACTTTCAACCATGAAATCACATTTCTCCAGTTTACCATACAACTGGTGCCTTCTCAGTAATTCAAACACATTTCTTAAATGGTTAACATGTTCAGCTTCAGTTTTCGAATATACAAGGATATCATCAAAATAAACAACGACAAACTGACCAATAAGTGGCCTGAGAACTTCATTCATTAATCTCATGAAAGTACTAGGAGCATTAGATAAACCAAAAGGCATTACTAACCATTCATAAAGGCCTCCTTTAATTTTGAAAGCAGTCTTCCATTCATCTCCATCCTTCATTCTAATCTGGTGATAGCCACTTCTGAGATCAATCTTAGAAAATACACTGGAGCCATGTAACTCATCAAGCATATCATCCAATCTGGGAATGGGATATCTATACTTAATAGTTATATTATTTATGGCTCTGCTATCAACACACATTCTCATCGAACCATCTTTCTTCGGGACCAGGAGAGCTGGGACTGAACAAGGACTCATACTTGCTCTGACATAACCTTTGGCAACCAACTCATCTACTTGCCTTTGTAACTTGATGCAGAAATGACCCCGAGTCATTTCCACAAAAAGGCTTGGCTCGTATATTTATTAATCAAAGATCAGCAAGCAACCATGTACCCCTGGATATCCTTTATTGGCATTATACTACTGCTGTATGTTGATCTTGATACTAATTCGAGTATTGAAGTTTTGCAACCAAGACAAAAGTCGTTGGTCTTAAAGTTCATTAGTGACAAAACAAGCCTTGATCAACAACAACTCTTCAGTAACTTCATTTCAATAGTGCTATTGACCAGTGACACTTCAGCGAGTATCCGTCAGTTGCACTCCTGTGAGATCCTCCAGATTCATTCTCCAGTGAAGATCCTCCAGGTGCATCCTCCAGTGAAGATCCTCCAGATCCAGGCTCCAGTGAAGATCCTCCAGTCTCCAGACTCCAGGCTCCAGTCTCCAGTCTCCAGGCTCCAGTCTCCAGTTTCCAGGCTCCAGTCTCCAGTCTCCAGTCTCCAGGCTCCAGTCTCCAGTTTCCAGGCTCCAGTCAAGACCCTTCAGTGAAGCTTACCAGTGAACGACTCCATTCCAGAAATACCAGAATAAAGTCACCAGTTTTGTTCAGTTCAGTTTATTTCGGTGACATGGCAGTGGACCCAATAAAGAAGGAATGACAGCTGTTGACAGGGATAAGGAAGGCACGTGTGACAACGTTATTTCTAACGGTTTGTGGGCCCTTGTGCAGAAGGAATCTTTCTAGAAGCTTTGTCTGTCCTTTTCCTATTGATGGATAAATTAGTGGTTGTCCTTAGCACATGACAGCCTTTATTTATTTAATATTTGTATTTCTTTATTCCTAGGAAATAGCATGTGCGTGGCTATAAATAGGTGCTTAATTTCTCATTGTAAGGCAGTTGTTGATGTTGAATGAAATTAATAGAGCAGCCTCTATTTCTTACAAAAATCTTCTTTAACTTTAGAGATCTTTGATCTTGGTGGTTAGGAGTGACCCCTTTATCAATATTTGTGGTGACTTGTTCTTTATCAAATATTGTGGTGAGGTCTTTTAAATCTTCGGTTTCCTTTATCTATAATCGTGGTGGCTAGACCTTTATTGGTTGTAGTGGTGGGGCGGAGTGTTTCCTTTATCCTTGATTCCGGTGGCTTAGCCTTTACGAGTCTTGGTGGTGGATTCTTTATCTATCATTTTTATTTTATTGTCTTGTTTGATTGTTTATTTCATATAAAATCCAGAAAATACCAAAATTAGTCTTCCGCTGTTGTCTGTCGTGTGATTTACGCATCAGTAACTCCTTTGCATCAGTAGGTGAACATCTATAAGCAGCTTTGTTTGGAAGAACTGAACCTGGAACCAGGTCAATCTGGTGTTCAATCCCTCTTACTGGTGGCAAACCTTCAGGTAGGTCTTCTGGGAAAACATCAGTGAAATCCTTTAGTAGAGACTTCAGGAGACTGGGGACTCCAGTGAACTCCTTCTCTTCAGTACGCTCAAGCACCAGTAACATCATAACTGGAGAGCCTCCAATTAACTCTTCTTCTACTTCAGTTTGAGACATAAACAAAGACTTGCTGGGCTGGTCTTTCTTATTAATTTTTAGTAACTCATTGGGTTTCAGAGAAGTCAAAGTGACCTTCTTCCCACTTACAGATAACGAATAAGAATTCATACGACCATTATGAAATACATAAATATCAAATAACCAAGGTCTACCCAGTAATATTGATGCGTAAATCACGCGACAAACGACAGCGGAAGACTATTTTTTTGGTATTTTCTGGATTTTATATGAAACAAACAACAAACAAGACAATAAAATAAAAATGATAGATAAAGAATCCACCACCAACATTCGTAAAGGCTACGCCACCGGAATCAAGGATAATGGAAACACTCCAACCCACCACTATGTTTGATAAAGGTCTAGCCACCACAAACACAGATAAAGGAATCGAAGATTTAAGATCTCACTATATTTGATAAAGGACGAACCACGACAAATATAGATAAAGGGATCACTTCAAACCACCAAGATCAAAGATCCATAAAGGTAAATGAAGATTTTTGGATAAGAAATAGAGGCTGCTCAATTAATTTCATTCAACATCAAAAACTGCTTTACAAAGAGAAAATAAGCCCCTATTTATAGCCAACCTAGGAAATAACGAAATACAATAAAATAATCAAAAAGCTGACATGCGCTAAGGACAGCCACTAATTTGTCAACCAATAAGAAATGGACAGAGTGGCTTCTAGAAATATTCCCTGCACGTGGTCCCACAATACCGTTAGAAACGTCATTGTCCCATGCGCCTTCCTTTCAACAGCTGCCATTCTTCTTTGTTGGGCCCACAATCATGGGACTTCAGTGGGGACTTTATTATCTGGAAACTGGAGATAAATATCTGGACTTCTACTGAGACACAATCTGGAGCACTTCACTGGTGGACCTTCAGTAGTGGTCACTGGAGCATTTATCTGGAACAGTCATCTGGAGCTGGTCACTGAAGAACATCACTGGTGGATTATCAGTATTGGTCACTGGAGCTTCTCGCCACTAGAGTAGTGTTACTACTGGTGACTGGACTGGTTCAGAAAAGACTTGTCTGAAATGGGCCACTGCTGGCAGAATCAACATGGCTTGTTTAGATGGCATTATCAGTTCAGTTTCCTTCAGCTTAGTTAGATTCTTTAGTTCGCTGGGTTTCTCCAGTTCAGTGAATATGGACATTTCCGCATCATTCTCCTCCTCTGAAAAGAGACTTGTCCTCAAGTCTTCGAGGTACTCATCCTCCAGATAAGGCATCAGATCTCCCACATTAAAAGTACTTGAAACTGCCATATCTCTAAGTAATTCAACCTTGTAAGCATTATCGCCATATCTTTCCAGAATCTTGAACGGACCTTCAGCTCTGGGCATCAGTTTACTCTTTCTCTTTGCTGGAAACCTTTCTTTTCTCAGATGCACCCACACAAGATCACCTGGTGCAAAACTGGGTTGCTTTCTATTCTTGTTTGCCCTGGCCTTGTAACTGGCATTTGCTTTCTCTATTCTGGCCTTCACTTGTTCATGAATATTGTTTATTTCTTTCGCTCTATCTTCAGCTTCAATACTTGCTTTTGGTTCAATCGAAAATGGGATTAAATCAATTGGAGTCAGTGGATTAACACCACAACAAATTTCAAACGATGATTTACTGGTGGAATAGTTAGGAGCTCTGTTGAAAGCAAACTCAGCATGAGAAAGCGTCAGATCCCAATCCTTCAGTGTCTTCTTCACCAGTGTTCTAAACAGCATACCAATCGTTCTGTTAGTGACTTCAGTCTGTCCATCAGTCTGAGGATGGTGAGACGTACTGAACAATAATCTGGTACCCATCGGCCTCCATAAAGTCTTTCAGAAATAACTTAGAAACTTCACATCACGATCTGACACAATTGTCTTGGGGATTTGATGCGAATATGATCCCACTCGCTGAACTGACTAATTCCAGTCAGCTAGAAGTGGTCGCTGAAGAGAGTCAGCTAGAAGGGGTCGCTGAAGAGAGTCAGCTAGTAGGGGTCGCTGGCAACAATCTACTGGCAGCGAGCATTGGACTGAAGATGCCTCCAGAACAAGCCATGCTCATCTTACCAGCGATAGCCCATTATGGACAAGCCTTCGCTGACAAACAACCTCCAATTGTTACTTTACTCCAGTGGCAAGTCCCTCCTTGATCAATGAAAGTCATCAGCGAGCAATTCCAGTCAGCATACTTCAGCTGCCACGTCACCAGTTCTAGAAGGTCTTGGATAAGGATGTGTGCGCATGTGACAGTAACATCTCTAACGGTATTATGGGACCACTTGCAGGGGAATGTTTCTAAAAAGCCACGTTGTCCATTTCCTATTGGCCAAACCCAATTAGTGGCTAGCATTTGACAGCTTTTTTTTATTGTATTTTCGTTAATTCCTAGGTAGAGCATGTGGCTATAAATAGGGGTTTATTTCCTTGTAAAAGGAGTTTTTTGGTTATCAAGTTGAATGAAAAGAACACTTTCTTTTCCTTATTAAATCTTCTTATTACCTTCATAAATCGTTGTTTATTTGGGTGTTTGGAGTGATCCCTTTATCTTTAATTGTGGTGGTTCGTCCTTTATCAATTAAAGTGGTGAGATCTTAAATCTTCGATTCCTTTATCTTTAATCGTGGTGGTTCGTCCTTTATCGATTATAGTGGTGGGTTGGAGTGTTTCTGTTATTTGATTCCGGTGGCTCGTTTCCTTTACGAATCAAGTATTAGATTCTTTATCTATCTTCATTCCTTTTGTTGTGTTGTTTCATTAAAACCCAGAAAATACTAAAAATATTTATTTTCGTTGTGCTAGTTTCGTTGTCTAATTCCGTTGTGCTTGGAATCGCGTGATTATCACATCAGGATTCCATGCAATCTGATGATCTCTTTAGAGAACAAATTTGCTACTGCTGAAGCATCATTGGTTGTGTTACAAGCAATAAAATGTGCCATTTTTGAAAATCGATCAACAACCACCATTATTGAATCTTTTCCCCTCTGAGTTCTGGGCAGTGCAACAATGAAATCCATACTGAGGTCTTCCCATGGCTGGTTTGGAACTGGAAGAGGAGTATACAACCCTTTGTGAAAAGTTGACTTCGCCTGGTGACAAGTTGGACAGCGACTAATGATACTCTGGACAACCTTCAGTATACTTGGCCAGTAGAAGTGTTCAGTGAGAATCTCTCCAGTTTTGTTAATGCCAAAATGGCAAGCTAAACCTCCTCCATGTGCTTCTCTTATCAGTAAATCTCTTATCGAACCCCTGGGAATGCACAACTTCCCATTTTTAAACAAGAAACCATCTTGAACAACAAATGGCCCTTTCTGGTGAACTTCAGTGAGGTGATCAGCAAAGTCTGGATCAGCAGGATACAACTCTTTTATGAAAGAAAATCCAAGAACTCTTGCCTCCAGAATAGATAACAGTGAATAACGTCTGGATAGTGCATCAGCAACAACATTAGCTACTCCAGCTTTGTGCTTAGAAACAAAAGAATAAGACTGCAAAAACTCCACCCATTTTGCATGTCTGGCATTAAGCTTGTGTTGACCATTAATGAATTTCAGTGCTTCATGGTCAGAAAATAAGACAAACTGCTTCGGCTTCAGATAATGTGACCAGTGAGTGATAGCATGAATAATTGCATAAAATTCCTTGTCATAAGTGCTATACTTCAGTTTAGAGCCATTGAGCTTTTCACTTAAATATGCAACTGGACGCCCTACTTGTACTAACACTGCAACTGGTGTCACACTCTAACTCAAAAAGCTGATCAAAATCTGGCAAAAGATAGAACTGGAGCTGAACTGAGCTTTTCCTTCAGTGAGTCAAAAGCCAACTGGGCTGACTTAGGCCAGTCAAACACACCTTTCTTCAGACAATCAGTGATTGGGGCCACAACTGTAGAGAAATTCTTGATAAACCTTCTGTAAAAAGATGCCAGTCCGTGAAAACTTCTTACTTCAGTGATTGAAGTAGGAACTGGCCATGATCTGATGGCTTCTACCGTTGAAGGATCCATAGAAATTCCTTCTTTGGAAACAACATACCCAGAAATATTACACTCTCAACCATAAAATCACATTTCTCCAACATCTGCACCAACATAAGACTCTTCATCTTCTTCTTCATCTTCATCATACACTAGCTCACCTTCTTCAGTGTCGACATCTGGTAAACATTCAATTTCTTTGGCAGTCAAGGCTCTTTGATTAGGACACTGGGCCTGGAAGTGACCAAAGCCATGGCACTTGAAACATTTCTCCAACATCTGCACCAACATAAGACTCTTCATCTTCTTCTTCATCTTCATCATACACTAGCTCACCTTCTTCAGTGTCGACATCTGGTAAACATTCAATTTCTTTGGCAGTCAAGGCTCTTTGATTAGGACACTGGGCCTGGAAGTGACCAAAGCCATGGCACTTGAAACATTTCTCCAACATCTGCACCAACATAAGACTCTTCATCTTCTTCTTCATCTTCATCATACACTAGCTCACCTTCTTCAGTGTCGACATCTGGTAAACATTCAATTTCTTTGGCAGTCAAGGCTCTTTGATTAGGACACTGGGCCTGGAAGTGACCAAAGCCATGGCACTTGAAACATTTTCTCCCAACTGGTTCTTTCGATCCTCCAGTTTCCTTTTCTTTGCCTCTGAAGGATTTCTGAGCAGCTTCAGTAAATCTGGGAACTGGTTGATTGACAACTGGTTGACTTGTACTGGCAGGAACTTTACTGAATGACTTGTACGGCACTTTTTCTTCAGTGACTCAAAAGCCAACTGGGCTGACTTAGGCCAGTCAAACACACCTTTCTTCAGACAATCAGTGATTGGGGCCACAACTGTAGAGAAATTCTTGATAAACCTTCTGTAAAAAGATGCCAGTCCGTGAAAACTTCTTACTTCAGTTTGAGACATGAATAAAGACTTGCTGGGCTGGTCTTTCTTATTGATTTTCAAAATCTCATTGGGTTTTAAAGAAGTCAGAGTGACCTTCTTTCCACTTACAAATACTGAATATGAATTCATACGACCATTATGAAAAACATTATTATCAAATAACCATGGTCTACCCAGTAATATATGACAAGCATCCATAGGAACAACATCACACACAATTTTATCCTGATAAATAGATCCAATGAAAAAGGAATAGTAACTTGTCTGTTAACTTTTACCTCAGATCCTTCACTGAGCCATTGCAATTTGTAAGGACGAGGGTGCTTGACTGTAGGTAGTTCCAGTTTCTCTACCATGTAAGTTGAAGCAGCATTAGCACAACTCCCACCATCAATGATCAGATCGCAAACTTTTCCTTTAACTATGCATCTGGAGTGAAAAATGTTTTCTCTCTGAGCAGTATCGGTAGCAACTTCATTAGTATGCATCACTCTTTTGACAACCAACATTTCTCCAACATCTGCACCAACATAAGACTCTTCATCTTCTTCTTCATCTTCATCATACACTAGCTCACCTTCTTCAGTGTCGACATCTGGTAAACATTCAATTTCTTTGGCAGTCAAGGCTCTTTGATTAGGACACTGGGCCTGGAAGTGACCAAAGCCATGGCACTTGAAACATTTTCTCCCAACTGGTTCTTTCGATCCTCCAGTTTCCTTTTCTTTGCCTCTGAAGGATTTCTGAGCAGCTTCAGTAAATCTGGGAACTGGTTGATTGACAACTGGTTGACTTGTACTGGCAGGAACTTTACTGAATGACTTGTACGGCACTTTTTTCTTCAGTTGTTTTTCAATCTGGATGGCCATTTTACATGCACCTTCATACGTCTAGATAGGTTGCAACTCAATCTTCTCAGTAATGGCAGCGTTTAGACCACCAAGAAATCTGGCAATGGTGTGCTCTCCAGTCTCTTTTACACCCGTTCTGGTCTTCAGATGCTCAAACTCCCTTATGTATTCCACAACCTCCTTACTACCTTGCCTTAGATTGTTCATCAGTAAGTACTGGTCTTGCTTGTACGACTGGGGAATAAATCTCTTTTGCATGACTTCCTTCAGTTTGGACCAGGTCTTAATCTTACTCTTGCTCTTGTACTCCCTTTCAGACTTCATATTATCATACCATGACGAAGCATATTTCTTAAGCCTAATAATGGCAACTTTGAAACTTTTCTTGTCATCGTACCCTTTTATCTCCATTATTCTGTCCATCACCTGGACCCATTCAAAATACTCCTCTGGATTAGATGACCCATTATCTGGTGGATCTATCTTAATATCTCTAGTATCACTACCCTTATGTCTCCTTCGCCTTTCTCTGGGATGTGGAACATCAGAATCACTAGAATTTCTGGGTGTACTATCAGATCTTTCACTAGGACCTTGAGATTCAGAATCTCTTTCACTAGCAACAATATGGTCTCTATTAAATCTTAAACCACCATCTTCTAACAGATTAACAACTCTACCAAGTGCCTCTTGTAGATCTTCAATCTGCCTATCTCTCCTAGCATTATGAGCTTCTTCTAATGTCATATTTCTTCTAAAAGCCATTAATATCCAACTTAATAGATCTATATCAGCAACAACTAGATCTAAACAATCAACAAACAGATCTGGCTAAAACAAAATGAGATCTAAACAAACAATACCCCAACGGACAAAAGATTAAGAAACCCTTTTCAAACCTGGCTCTGATACCAAATTTGATGCGTAAATCACGCGACAAACGACAGCGGAACACAATTTTTTTTGGTATTTTCTGGATTTTATATGAAACAAACAACAAACAAGACAATAAAAGTAAACAAAGGCATACCTAAAGAAAAAACCCTAAAATTCTCTCCCTAGGCTCTATGGCGATTTCCCTCTTTTCAATCTTTCTTCCTGATCTCGTGCTGTCCTAGTTGATGATAGTGATTATCGTAACCAGGGATCCTTTCTTTGTTTATGATTTTTGCTATTTTAATTAGTTCTCACGATTTTAGGGTTCCTTTTCTTTTTTCTTTGAAATCGCTTTAAACCCTAGTTGGTCTTTCTCTTTTATCCTGATCTATTACCAGTCTTGGATCGCGGCTACCTTGTGTAGTTAAGCTAGATCATTTGAGGCTGTTAATCGATTAAGGCTATTGAGTTGCAAATTAGGGTTTCCTAGTTTTAGGGTTTGTGCTTGGCTTTTCTCATTGTTCTTCACGTAGCTGCTTTCTTTGTGCTTATTTTGCTGCTTTTGTTTACATGGTTATTTAGTTTTATTGTTATGGAGACATTGGATAAGAGAAAAGGTATTGATCCGAATAACTTAGCTGCTAAGGTCAAAAATATCGATGGTAAACGTGTTCCTCCTCGTGGGCCAGTGAGAAACACTAATAAGGATGAAAAACCCCATAATACTGTACCGGCTAAGTCGGATGATTCCATAAGTGCTCCAGCTAAGTCTGGGAATGTTGAGGATGATCATGTTAATTTGGGTGGTGGCCATAAAACCACTACCCAAACTCCAAGTAACGTGTCGCCACCTGCATGTGAACCAAAGGAGCCTCTAGTGTCGCATGGGGAAGCATCAGGTCCATCTATTACGGTGAATGTGACTGCTCCTAGCCCTAGTGATGAAACTGGGGTTCAAAGTGGTACTGCTATAGATCCTGTGCCTAAAGTTGATATACCAGAGGGTAAATTGGATATTAATGATACAAATAAAGAGAAACATCAACCATCTTATGCTGCCAAACTTCAAAGTGGATCGAGTAAACGTCAGGTTAACTTTCGAGTACTTGAACCTACTGAAATATTAGATGATGTTGATATTGTCCTCCCAAAGGAATCCGTTAAGGTGGTGCAAAACAGATTCTCGAATACTTTATTTGGATATTTCCTTGGGAAACGACCTGCATTTCCTGTTGTTGAGAACTATGTGAAAATCAACTGGAAGAAATTTGGGATACAACGACTAATGATGAATTCAGATGGTTTCTTCTTTTTTAAGTTTGCAAATAAAGATGGGATGCAAGGGGTTTTTGAGGGAGGTCCATGGTTAATTAGGAACATGCCAATTTTCCTTAATGTATGGTCACCAACGGCAACACTGAAAAAAGAAAACATAAAGAAGTTGTCGGTCTGGGTGAAGATTCATAATGTCCCTATGGTTGCGTATACAGATGATGGCTTAAGTCTTCTAGCGACTAAATTGGGAACCCCTAAGCAGTTAGATTCATATACTGAAACAATGTGTACAGAATCATGGGGTCGGAATAGTTATGCTAGAGCGTTGGTTGAATTGTCAGCGGATAAGGAATTTAAAGAGAATCTTTCGATGGCTATTCCAAATCTGGAAGGGGAAGGTTATGTCAAAGAAGTCATGCAAGTAGAGTATGAATGGAAACCACCGAGGTGTGCCACATGCTGTTTGTTTGGCCATGATGGGTCGTCGTGCCCTATGGCAGTGAAAGCTCAATCAAAATCTAAAGTTGTGGACAATGAGGGCTTCGAACTGGTAAAAGGAAGAAGGAATAATAAACAAGGCTTTCAGGGTTGGTAAACAAAAGAAACCAATATTTGAATATAGACCTATTGTTAAAACAAAGGGTACTTATGGTGAGGCAAGTTCATCCAAAACACCGATAACCACCGAGAACCATTATGAACTATTAAATGAATATGGTGAGGGTGCTAATGAACCTCTGTTTAGAGAATATACTCAGGAAGAAAGGGCTGAGATTGAGAAGAAACAACAAAGGGATCCGTTGGATGTTGATTCAGATGATGATGGGGATATTATCATTGAAAATACAGATATGTCTGAATACAAAGTGGAAGAACCTACTGAGGGGGCAAGCACTCCCGTTTGTGAAGGTTCTAATGGGTAGTATCGCATCATGGAACATAAGGGGGTTGAACCGCCCCCTGAAACAAAAGGAGGTTCGTCAGGTTGTTCAAGAAAATCATTTGAACTTATGTGCGATTATGGAATCCCACATGGATGTGAACCGGTTATTTGACGTTTGTAAGAAGATATGTCGGACTTGGGACTGGACATCTAATGGTGGGGTGTGTAGTAAGGGAACTCGAATCATTGTAGGTTGGGACACTGATTTAATTGATCTGATGGTGTTAACACAAACAGATCAAGTAATGCACACTCAAGTTATGTTTAAAGTCGATAATAAAGCTTTATTTTGTTCTTTTGTGTATGCTGATAACTACTATAAAAGAAGGAGGGAGTTATGGCAAGACCCGAAGCAACATAAGCTGTTTGTGCAAGATAGACCATGGGTAATTATGGGTGACTTCAATTCCTCGTTACATCTTGAAGATAGTCTTTTGGGTACCTCGACAATTACTATTAGCATGAGAGAATTTCAAGATTGTGTAGCAGATATTGAAGTTATGGATGTCAACTGTTCTGGATTGCATTTTACATGGAACCAAAAACCTAAAAAGGGCATTGGTATTTTCAAGAAGATTGATCGAGTAATGGGTAATATGTCCTTTATTGACCAGTTTCCATCTGCTTGTGCTTTATTTCAGCCTTATAGAGTATCTGATCATACTCCTTGTGTCTTAAAGCTTCCATCGGTAACAAGAGCTAGACCTAAACCGTTTAAATTTGCAAACTTTCTTGTTCATAAGGAAGGTTTCTTAGAGGCAGTGGGAAAAGAATGGGTAACACACGTGCAAGGACATTATATGTTCCAAGTTGTGAAAAAGTTGAAAGCTATTAAAACCCCTATGCGTAATTTGTTGCATAAACAGGGGAACTTACATGCTCGGGTTGATATGTTGAGAAAGGAGCTAGATGATATACAAACTACCATTGATAAAAATCCATTGGACTCTCAACTTCGTGAAAAAGAAGCTGTTTGCCTTAAGAATTTCCATGAAGCCCGGTTAGATGAGGAAAGGTTTCTTAAACAGAAATCGAAAATAGAATGGTTGAGTGCAGGCGATGCGAACTCAGCATACTTTCATAAGTCCTTGAAATGTAAAAATCATAGAAATCGCATTGAAGTGGTCAAGGATATGAATGGTGTTGTTCACGATGGAGGGGCTGCCCCTAATGCTCTAGTATCACATTTTGCAGATTTTCTTGGCAAGGATGGGGACATATCGTATTCTATTTCACCAGATACCTTCCTTAAAAAGCTGGACCAGAATCGTGCTTTATCCATGATTCAACGAGTCACTGATAGTGAAATTAAGGAGGCTATGTTTGACATTGGTGAGGATAAAGCCCCGGGACCAGATGGGTACACCTCGGCCTTCTTTAAGGCTGCATGGGATGTGGTTGGTCGTGATATATGCTTAGCGGTCTAGGAATTTTTCCGTAATGGGAAACTCCTTCAACAATTAAACCATACAATTATTGCATTGGTCCCTAAGGTATCGACTCCATTAGCTATTAATGATTATCGTCCTATCTCATGCTGTAATACTCTTTACAAGTGTATTAGCAAAATTATCACGAATAGGATAAAGGAAGGCTTGCATGAGCTAGTAAGTATCAACCAGTCTGCTTTTGTCCCGGGAAGGTGTATATCAGATAATATATTATTGACCCAGGAACTTATGCATAATTATCACAAAAGCTATGGTCCCCCTCGGTGTGCGTTTAAGATTGATATTCAAAAGGCTTATGACACGGTTGATTGGAAGTTTTTAAAGGATGTTTTGTATGGCTTTGGATTCCATCCTAGAATGGTACAGTGGATAATGACATGTGTTTCTAGTACGTCTTTCTCCCTCTCTATCAATGGAAATATGCATGGATACTTTAAAGGAAAGCGAGGGCTTAGACAAGGGGATCCTTTGTCGCCTTACTTATTCACTTTGGTGATGGAAGTGCTAACTCTCACTTTAAATAAGGCGGTGGATATTAATTCTAATTTCAGGTTCCATAGCAAATGTGAGGAGCATCGTATTATCAATCTCTGTTTTGCGGATGATCTCTTTATTTTTGCTCGAGGAGAAAAACGATCAGCCAAGGTCATTATGGACTCTTTGAATAATTTTAGTCAGATATCAGGGCTGACCCCGAGCTTGCCCAAGAGTACTGCATTCTTTTGTAATGTATCCAACCAGGTAAAACAAGCCATCTTATCAATTATGCCATTTGAAGAAGGTAGATTGCCGGTAAGATACCTTGGAGTTCCACTAATATCAACTCGATTACTTTATAAAGATTGCAAGGTTTTAGTGGAACGTATGGAAAAAAGGATCACGGATTGGAAGAATAAATCGCTCTCTTTTGCGGGTAGGCTTCAACTTATAAAATCTGTTCTGTCATCTTTGCACATATATTGGGCATCCGTATTTATTCTCCCTAAATGTATTATTGATGAATTGGAAGAAAAAAATGAGAGGTTTTTTGTGGAGTCAAGGGAAACTGGAAAAGGGTAAAGCTAAGGTGTCGTGGAAATCTATATGCCATCTAAAATCTGAAGGTGGTTTAGGACTAAGGCGTGTTGAGGATGCCAATAAATCTTTGATGACCACGCATATTTGGAACATTCTTACCCATAGGGAATCGTTATGGGTTAAATGGGTGCACACCTATAGGTTGAAGCATCGGAATTTTTGGGATATTCGTGTCCCACACAACTCGAGTTGGAGCTGGAGAAAGATATTGCAGCTCAGAGATCAGATTCGGCCTTATATATGGTCAAAAATAGGAAATGGGAGGATTACTTCAGTTTGGTTTGATAAATGGTGTGATGTAAGCCCTCTGCATACCTATATTTCCAACCGGGACTTGATGAGTGCTGGCCTATCGCGAAACTGTTCGGTTGCTGATCTCATTGTGGATGGGATTTGGCAGTGGCCAACGGCCTGGCTAAACCAGTTCACGGTGCTAGGTAATATTCCTAATATACAACTGTCACTTTCGGAGGATGCTATATGTTGGAAAGATGGTGCAGGAAAAGAAGTTGCCTTCTCGTCTAGTGTGGTCTGGGATGCTATTCGATCTAGGCAACAGGAAGTTTCATGGCATAAGGCAGTTTGGTTCTCTCAAATGATCCCAAGACACGCATTCTTGATGTGGCTCATCTTCAGGGAAAAACTAAAGACACAAGATAACCTCATGAAGTGGAATTCGGGGGGGAACATGAACTATAACCTTGTTTGCTGCCCATTATGCAAACAAGGTCCGGACTCACATAACCATTTATTTTTTGATTGCTCTTTCTCCTCACAGGTTTGGCATCAAGTTAGGCGTCTTGCTCAAATGCAACAGGTTACTTCTCAATGGAGTGATATTACACATTGGTTGACCGTACGAGCGAAATCTAACTCGGCCAAGACAGTTATTGGGAAGCTATTGATTGCTGCAGCGACGTACTTTATATGGCAAGAGAGAAACTTCAGATTATTCTCCAATAAAGTAAGGCCTATTGCTCAAATTAGAGATCTGATTGCAAATACAGTGCGGCTGAAGCTCGTTACTCTGCGATTCAAGAATACTACATTTGTGCAACGGATTGTAAAGGACTGGAATCTGCCTGGGCAGTTAGTTATCCGTCATCTCCAAAGGCGCTAATGATGTAGTACTGTTCATTATGTTCCTTCTACATATTAGGTTTCGTTGTAGCTAATGTGTAGTGGTTTATTTAGTCGTTTTTGATGATTTGGTTACATATACATGGCATGGCATGTCATGTATATGAATTAGTATGGCATTCCAGTCATACTACTTGTACTCGATTGTTTTGGTTATGGTATAAAATTCACAGGGTATATACCCATTAACCAAAAAAAAAAAACAAGACAATAAAATAAAAATGATAGATAAAGAATCCACCACCAAGATTCGTAAAGGCTACGCCACCGGAATCAAGCATAAAGGAAACACTCCAACCCACCACTATGTTTGAGCTCTAGCCACCACAAACACATATAAAGGAATCGAAGATTTAATATCTCACCACTATATTTGATAAAGGACGAACCACCACAAATATAGATAAAGGGATCACTTCAAACCACCAAGATCAAAGATCCATAAAGGTAAATGAAGATTTTTGGATAAGACATAGAGGCTGGTCTATTAATTTCATTCAACATCAAAAACTGCTTTACAAAGAGAAAATAAGCCCCTATTTATGGCTACAAGCTTAGGACAACCACTAATTTATCAACCAATAAGAAATGGACAGAGTGGCTTCTAGAAATATTCCCTGCACGTGGCCCCACAATACCGTTAGAAACGTCATTGTCCCATGCGCCTTCCTTTCAACAGCTGTCATTCTTCTTTGTTGAGCCCACAATCATGGGACTTCAGTGGGGACTTTATTATCTGGAAACTTGAGATAAATATGTGGACTTCTACTGGAAACACAATCTAGAGCACTTCACTGGTGGACCTTCAGTAGTGGTCACTGGAGCATTTATCTGGAACAGTCATCTGGAGCTGGTCACTGGAGAACATCACTGGTGGATTATCAGTGTTGGTCAATGGAGCTTCTCGCTACTGGAGTAGTGTTACTACTGGTGACTGGACTGGTTCAGAAAAGACTTGTCTGAAATGGGCCACTGCTGGCAGAATCAACATGGCTTGTTCAGATGGCATTATCAGTTCAGTTTCCTTCAGCTTAGTTAGATTCTTTAGTTCGCTGGGTTTCTCCAGTTCAGTGAATCTGGACATTTCCGCATCAAATATATGACAAGCATCCATAGGAACAACATCACAAACAATTTTATCTTGATAAACAGATCCAATGGAAAAGGAATAGTAACTTGTCGATTAACTTTTACCTCAGATCCTTCACTGAGCCATTGCAACTTGTAAGGACGAGGGTGCTTTACTGTAGGCAGTTTCAGTTTCTCTACCATGTAAGTTGAAGCAGCATTAGCACAACTCCCACCATCTATGATCAGATTACACACCTTGCCTTTAACAGTACATCTGGAATGAAAAATATTCTCTCTCTGAGCAGTATCAGTTGCAACTTCATCAGTATGCATGGAGTTAGATTCGGACCGCACTTTAACTGTTGAAATTATATCGATGCATCTAATTTACCATACGTGTGGAGTGAAGGCTGCTGGTATCACCTGTATACATACACAGATGGTGGGTTAGATGTGGAGATCAGATTTGACTTGCCCTTTTTAAAAAAATAAGGCTCATGTGCCAGTCAAGACGAGATGATGATGACGTCAGATAAGGAAATAACTAAGAAGAGCATACCAAATATTCAACATAAAGGTGTGAATCATTTATTGGATTTACTTTTGTTTAGTAAACTACCAAATACAAATTACATTTTTTTTTACATTTAGTTAAATGGGTAAACATGAACAATGACCTCGTCTGTTCATTTACGTTCAACCACAATGTCAATTTCTGCATAAACGGGATATGAGGATAGCGAAATATAGACGGTCAATTCATCTACGTTCATTCGTTTTTGGGTGAATCTCATACCAGTGTCGGCTTAAACTTTTAGGTGACCTTAATTGGGATCAAATTTGGGGCCTAGTCTTTAAGAAAGAAAGCAAAAAAAAAAAAAAAAAAAAAAAAAAAAAAAAAAAAAAAAAAAAAAAAAAACAAGACAATAAAAT
>CM067168.1:105989886-106005280 GCA_034093135.1 Erigeron breviscapus
CGATTTACACATCAAGTTTTTGGCGCCGCTGCCGGGGATTGTGTGCCGATTTAGTTGTTAATTTAGTGGTTTGATCCTTTCTCACGCGTGGGGAAGTTACTTGTTTTATTAGTTTAGTTTTCTTTTCTTATCACAGGTGCATTTGACGTGTTTGTGTTAGTTGTGTGTTTGCAGGCATATTTCTTTAGTTGATGAACTTACGTTCTTCGGGTCTACTTTGAATAGTCCTTTGTCTACTCCGAGAAGACCAAGAGGGCGTCGGTTTAACTTCACTGAACCCACAACACCAATACCAACACCATTTTCACCTATAGCTAAACCCACTCCTGATTCGGACGAGGAAGGGTTCTTTTTAGACGAGTTTTTCAATTTAGAAGTTAAGCAAGAGGAAATGGGTGACGAACAACCTAGGGATCCAAATGACACTCGCTATGGCGAGAGGGTTCAAACTATTCCAACAAGCCGTGGCTCCGCCATTAGACCTCCGGGTATTGATCATACTTTCAATTTGAAGGCGAATCATCTAAAGAGCATAGAAGAGCAGAAATTTGATGGAAAAAAGAAAATGGGATCCTACGCAAATAGTGGACCTCATCTTGGAGACTGTTAGATTAAAGTTAATGACTTTCCGTTTCAAACAAACGAAAAGGGTGGAGGATGCCTTGAAGATATGGAAGCTACCTAGTTCGCTACTTAAAATCTAATTTTGTTACTTCCATTTTTCTGTTTCTGGTTGCTTTATTGTATAGCTGGTAGTTCATTGGGTCGTGGATGTTCTGCACTATTTGTGCAACTTTTTGTAAAGTCGATGTAGCACTTAGTTACATCGCCTGTTTATATTGTGATTAATACAAGTTAACAAGGGGTGACGGCCTTTTACCGAAAGTCACTTAAGTTTGTTTCTGATACAAGTAATAACTGTGCAGATGGTTCTCAAAAGGATACTGAAGACGCTAGTACACAGGAATCGGAACAAGTAACACCACAACCTCAGAGTTCATCTAGTGAGGGGGAAATAGGTTCAAATTTAGGTGGTAATCTTCAAGTTGACAAAGTAACGCAACACATAATCAACAAGTATCATCCAATTGAAGATATCATTGGTGAGCCAAGTGCAAGAGTTAAGACAAGAGGTCAGATTCAGAAACTTACAGGTCTATTCGCAGAGATGAAAGAAACCGGTATTGTTAATGAATGTAAGTTCAGTTGCTTTGTTTCTCAAGAAGAGCCGAACAACGTTCAGATGGCTCTAAAAGATCCATCTTGGATAGAAGCAATGCAACAAGAACTTCTTCAGTTTGATAAACTCCAGGTTTGGGAGTTGGTAGATTTACCCTTGGGAGAATATCCTTTCGGCACCAGATGGGTTTTTAGGTGCAAAAAGGATGATAAAGGCATAGTGACATGAAATAAAGCTCGGCTAGTTGTTCAAGGTTTTGCTCAATAGGAAGGGTTGGACTACACTGAGTGTTTGCACCGGTGCTAGGTTAGAAGCCATTAGGTTGTTTCTAGCGTTTGCTGCCTTCAAGGACATTAAGGTATACCAGTTGGATGTCAAGAGTGCATTTTTATACGGTACTGTCCAGGAATTGGTGTATGTTACTCAACCGCCAGGGTTTGAAGATCCAGATTATCCTGATTGAGTCTATCGACTGAATAAGGCATTATATGGATTACATCAAGCACCCAAGGCATGGTACGACAAGCTGTCGAAGCATCTTCTGGAAAATGGATTTGAAAAAGGATTGATCGATAGTACGTTGTTTATAAAATGGAAAGGAGAGGATTTCCTAATTGTACAAGTTTACGTGGATGACATTATTTTTGGGCCATCAGACGAAAAGATGTGCAAAGAGTTTGAGCAGATTATGAAAGGAACATTTGAAATGAGTGCTATGGGAGAGATGAACTTCTTTTTGGGTTTGCAGGTTGAACAGAAAAAGGACGGATTCTTCATTCATCAGACGAAGCACGTTCAGGATATTCTGAAGCGATTTGGAATGGAAGATACTTCACCGATGGATACTTCTATACAAAAGAACCATCAACTTGGGATGTTCTCTCTTAATGATCCAGAAGTTGATCCTACTCGTTACAGGGCCATAATAGGTTCTTTGATGTACCTTACAGCATCAAGACCAGATATCATATTTGAGGTTTGTTTGTGTGCTCGTTATCAGTCTTGTCCTAGGCAAAGCCATATGAAAGCTATTAAGTGGATTCTTCGTTACCTCAAAGGGCAACCAGTGCTGGGTTATGGTATTCGATTGGGGGAGACTTTGAGTTCGTGGCATATACAGATGCAGTTTATGGCGGCTGCAACTTTGATAGTAAATCGACTTTAGGTGGATGTCAGTTCTTAGGGGGGAGATTGGTGTCATGGCAATGTTAGAAGCAGACATCCGTTGCGATTTCGTCTAGCGAGGCGGAATATATGGCAGCTGGTGGATGTTGTTCACAGGTTCTGTGGATTCAGCAACAACTGCGTGATTACGATCAGAATTTCCTTTGTACTCGCATAAAGATAGACAATGAGTCCACTATTTCCATTGCCAATAATCTTGTTAAGCACAGTAGGACTAAGCACATAGACATAAGGTTTCATTTTATACGTGATTATGCTGAAAAGAAATTAATAGTCCTAGAAAAGGTGCCGAGTGACTTTAATTTAGCTGATCTGTTCACTTAGGCTTTCGACCGAACTCGTTTCGAGTTGTTAGTCCAATTGATTGCAAAGCCATATGAAAGCTATTAAGTGGATTCTTCGTTACCTCAAAGGGCTACCAGTGCTGGGTTATGGTATTCGATTGGGGGAGACTTTGAGTTCGTGGCATATACAGATGCAGTTTATGGCGGCTGCAACTTTGATAGTAAATCGACTTTAGGTGGATGTCAGTTCTTAGGGGGGAGATTGGTGTCATGGCAATGTTAGAAGCAGACATCCGTTGCGATTTCGTCTAGCGAGGCGGAATATATGGCAGCTGGTGGATGTTGTTCACAGGTTCTGTGGATTCAGCAACAACTGCGTGATTACGATCAGAATTTCCTTTGTACTCGCATAAAGATAGACAATGAGTCCACTATTTCCATTGCCAATAATCTTGTTAAGCACAGTAGGACTAAGCACATAGACATAAGGTTTCATTTTATACGTGATTATGCTGAAAAGAAATTAATAGTCCTAGAAAAGGTGCCGAGTGACTTTAATTTAGCTGATCTGTTCACTAGGCTTTCGACCGAACTCGTTTCGAGTTGTTAGTCCAATTGATTGGAATGAGAAATCTATAGTGACAGTGTCTCTCAAAAGGAACTTTGTAAAATGTGGCAGTGTTTGTGTCTTTATGTATGTATGTCATATAGTGTCAGAAAAACAATAATCAAAATCAAAAAAATCAGAAAAGAAAAAGAAAATAATAAATAGAGTAAGGTTACTCCGTCAAGACAATTAGACGTGACGATACTTTAGCTTTTAAGCCTACTTAATTGTACTTTAAAAATGCTCAGTTCAGTGAGATCATTATACGATGTATCTGTAGGCACAAAGTACCAAGGTTTCCTTAAATCTGAACTTAATATATACAATGTTCTTATGGGAAACATACTCAGATATATGGCTGAGAATGCCTGCTCTTCATGTATTTGAATTGAGACTGGTCTTTAAATCTTATGAAAGATCTAGCATTGTAATTTTGTATATTTGGTCTTTAGAGAGAAGGTCTCAGGTACATAGAAAACTATGTATTGCTTTTCGGATGTATATTTGTGACAAGATATCTAATATCTTATTAATATTTTGAAAATTATGGAGCTAATGTGGCCTTTGAGATTCGGACAGTAAGTCCTTGGGGCGTCTTTGTATACCTAGCCTACCGAAAGCTTCCAACTTGGGATTGGTTGTCAGAAAGTGCACTACACGGGTCTCATCGAAAGTCACGGGTTTTCATAAGCGCTTTAAATGATGTCACAAATATGCAAGTACTTAGCATTATGCAATGTTGGGTATATTTCGGTACGTGAGTCAAGTTAAGTCGCTTTGCGTTTGAGGAATCACCGACCTGTCACCGCTGACTTGATTCTTAAAGGCTTTCTTCCTATACTCACCAAATGTCTTAATATTAGTGCTTGTGTCGATTGTGAGAGTATATCTGAATGTGGGTCATTTAAGTTCGCAAACTTGATGAAGTGGCATATTAGGCTACTCGGGTTACATGGTGACTGTCCTTGGCCAGGGTATGCAGAAAGTGTAACAACCAAAAGTAAACTGGAAGTACCGAGTGTTTAAGAAGACAAACATATTGGTAATCGTCGATGGATCACTGTTCATAACTAATAATAAGAGAATTATTTATCACTTGTGGGCTTATGTAACATGCTAAGCTGATTAATCTGCAGTGAATTATCACTTGTAACTATGTTATTCGTTTATGGTCAGTGTGTGTGTGTGTTATGTTTTTCGTGAAATGTTTAATTTTTATTTGTATTTTATTGTTTAAATAAAAGTTCTTATTGCACGAGAGACAGAATCAGAATATAATCTAGTTTTCAAGAGGACTCAACTACGTTCTATAAGGAACACTGAATAAACGAGTAGGGTAGTTAAGTGATAGTATTATGATTAAAGGCTAAAAGAAAGTGTGTTAAATTAACAGAATATGAGTTTAAGGAAAAGAACACAGAGTATTTTTCGGTAAAGGCCGTCACCCCTGGTTATAATATATAATCAAAAAAGTTCAGGCAATCTAGCAGAATACTAGATTGGCTTATACAAACATGCTCAAAGCAACATCTAAGTAAAGAAAGGTATAAACATCTACCTTTCTACATAACAGCAAATACATCTTAAAACAAATAGCAAATAACTAAGAATTAAAAGATGGCAGCTCCCAAGCGATTCGCAACTCATCCAAGCGTCTTGATCTCTTGAACCGAACAGTAAACAACTTCAAACGTACCACTTGAATAATTTCAGCAGCAAGTTGATCAGGAGGTTTCTTCTTCTTAGCAAATAACCTTGAATTTCTTTCATGCCAAATCGAATAAACAGAAGCAGGAAATGCTAATTTAGAAACGATACTTCTTGCTGACCTCTTATGCGCAAAAAGAAGCAGCTCGTTGACAATATCATCCCAACAAAAAGAATGATGTTGGAAATCAGCCTTTATCCGGACAATATCCCAAACCTGCATAGAGTATGAGCATTCAAAAAAGAGATGGGCATGTGAATCCTGAACGATGTCACATAGAGGGCAAAGAAGATCACAACTATTAACCCCATCAGCCACGTCCCAAACTTGAAGCTGATCTTGAGTTTTCAACTTCCTCCTAGTAGCAAGCCATAAAATGAAAGAATGTTTTGGGATACATTGAGGAAACCAAACCACTTGATACCATGGGACCAGATTAGCACGGGGTCGAAGATCATTCCAAGCTAAACCAACAGAAAATTCATCCAGATTACCATTTCTATCTTTCCATAAGATTTCATCTGCTTTAGTTACCTCCAGAACCGGAGGATCACCAAAAACAAACCTCGAACTCCATTCAGTCGGCCACATCCATTCGCCATTTACCACGACATCAGAAACTTTAGCATTAAGATTAAAACCAGCAGAAGTAATTATGCGTGGAGACAGCTTATCAAACAAAGGACAATTAGTGCACCAAGAGTCAAACCAAGCAAAAGTTGAGTTACCATTACCAAGTCGGATCCAAAAATGCTCCCTAATAGTCTGGCGAATTTGAAGAATCTTCCGCCAACTCCAAGTGATACTACCTGTTGGTTGAATGGCCCAAAAACTTTTATCTCTTAACTTGTACATGTGAATCCAACGAACCCAAAGAGATTGCTTTAAAGTTAACAGTCTCCAAATATGGGCAGCAATAAGAGCCATAAAAATGGCTCAATCTTTCGAAAACACAGAGTTGTTGATTTCATAAACAGATATTGAGTTATGCCTGTTTTTGTTGATCATTAGAAAGAAGATTTTCATTAGGATGAACACAGAGTTGTTCATAGTTTGAATTTGATCTTTAAAAGATTTTTGTCTAAAAGTTTAAATCAAAAAAGATTTGGAACAGAGTTTCTAAATGATTTTGTTTATGTCTGAAAGTGCTTACAGTGAATTATTGTAATAGACTGTTAAGTATATTCATTTTATCTTGCAAATTTATTGAATTCTTCAGATTGTATGTTATTACTTTAAGAAGATTTGATGTTTTTGTTAAGATGTGCAGATTGACAGGACGACGAACAGATGATTGTTTTGTAGGTTGCCCGGGGGGAAATTACAAGGAACACAAATACACATAGATATATAGGAGATGGTGAAAGTTCATAGCAGGATCGTAATCAAGGAGATCTTGATTTCAGAATATTTGCAGAGAAATCAATTAGGATTATTGAGCAAAAGTCTGAAGTACTCGAGAAGACGCTAAAATCATCAGGTTATTATAGTATTACTTATACAGTAACAGATGATGATAGTTAGGTTTTGTTAGTTGAAGACCTTAGATATAGAAATTTGATTTTTAATATGAAAGGTAGTCAACTATGATGTATTTTATAACCTTAGACATAGAAATGTAATTTTTGAATGTGAAAGGTTATTAAGTTCGTACTTTTGTAACCTTAGACATAGAAATGTAATTTTTGAATGTGAAAGGTTATTAAGTTCGTACTTTTGTAACCTTAGACATAGATATATAGGAGATGGTGAAAGTTCATAGCAGGATCGTAATCAAGGAGATCTTGATTTCAGAATATTTGCAGAGAAATCAATTAGGATTATTGAGCAAAAGTCTGAAGTACTCGAGAAGACGCTAAAATCATCAGGTTATTATAGTATTACTTATACAGTAACAGATGATGATAGTTAGGTTTTGTTAGTTGAAGACCTTAGATATAGAAATTTGATTTTTAATATGAAAGGTAGTCAACTATGATGTATTTTATAACCTTAGACATAGATATATAGGAGATGGTGAAAGTTCATAGCAGGATCGTAATCAAGGAGATCTTGATTTCAGAATATTTGCAGAGAAATCAATTAGGATTATTGAGCAAAAGTCTGAAGTACTCGAGAAGACGCTAAAATCATCAGGTTATTATAGTATTACTTATACAGTAACAGATGATGATAGTTAGGTTTTGTTAGTTGAAGACCTTAGATATAGAAATTTGATTTTTAATATGAAAGGTAGTCAACTATGATGTATTTTATAACCTTAGACATAGAAATGTAATTTTTGAATGTGAAAGGTTATTAAGTTCGTACTTTTGTAACCTTAGACATAGATATATAATTTTTGAATGTGAAAGGTTATTAAGTTCGTACTTTTGTAACCTTAGACATAGAAATGTAATTTTTGAATGTGAAAGGTTATTAAGTTCGTACTTTTGTAACCTTAGACATAGAAATGTAATTTTTGAATGTGAAAGGTTATTAAGTTCGTACTTTTATAACCTTAGACATAGAAATGTAATTTTTGAATGTGAAAGGTTATTAAGTTCGTACTTTTGTAACCTTAGACATAGATATATAGGAGATGGTGAAAGTTCATAGCAGGATCGTAATCAAGGAGATCTTGATTTCAGAATATTTGCAGAGAAATCAATTAGGATTATTGAGCAAAAGTCTGAAGTACTCGAGAAGACGCTAAAATCATCAGGTTATTATAGTATTACTTATACAGTAACAGATGATGATAGTTAGGTTTTGTTAGTTGAAGACCTTAGATATAGAAATTTGATTTTTAATATGAAAGGTAGTCAACTATGATGTATTTTATAACCTTAGACATAGATATATAGGAGATGGTGAAAGTTCATAGCAGGATCGTAATCAAGGAGATCTTGATTTCAGAATATTTGCAGAGAAATCAATTAGGATTATTGAGCAAAAGTCTGAAGTACTCGAGAAGACGCTAAAATCATCAGGTTATTATAGTATTACTTATACAGTAACAGATGATGATAGTTAGGTTTTGTTAGTTGAAGACCTTAGATATAGAAATTTGATTTTTAATATGAAAGGTAGTCAACTATGATGTATTTTATAACCTTAGACATAGATATATAGGAGATGGTGAAAGTTCATAGCAGGATCGTAATCAAGGAGATCTTGATTTCAGAATATTTGCAGAGAAATCAATTAGGATTATTGAGCAAAAGTCTGAAGTACTCGAGAAGACGCTAAAATCATCAGGTTATTATAGTATTACTTATACAGTAACAGATGATGATAGTTAGGTTTTGTTAGTTGAAGACCTTAGATATAGAAATTTGATTTTTAATATGAAAGGTAGTCAACTATGATGTATTTTATAACCTTAGACATAGAAATGTAATTTTTGAATGTGAAAGGTTATTAAGTTCGTACTTTTGTAACCTTAGACATAGATATATAGGAGATGGTGAAAGTTCATAGCAGGATCGTAATCAAGGAGATCTTGATTTCAGAATATTTGCAGAGAAATCAATTAGGATTATTGAGCAAAAGTCTGAAGTACTCGAGAAGACGCTAAAATCATCAGGTTATTATAGTATTACTTATACAGTAACAGATGATGATAGTTAGGTTTTGTTAGTTGAAGACCTTAGATATAGAAATTTGATTTTTAATATGAAAGGTAGTCAACTATGATGTATTTTATAACCTTAGACATAGATATATAGGAGATGGTGAAAGTTCATAGCAGGATCGTAATCAAGGAGATCTTGATTTCAGAATATTTGCAGAGAAATCAATTAGGATTATTGAGCAAAAGTCTGAAGTACTCGAGAAGACGCTAAAATCATCAGGTTATTATAGTATTACTTATACAGTAACAGATGATGATAGTTAGGTTTTGTTAGTTGAAGACCTTAGATATAGAAATTTGATTTTTAATATGAAAGGTAGTCAACTATGATGTATTTTATAACCTTAGACATAGAAATGTAATTTTTGAATGTGAAAGGTTATTAAGTTCGTACTTTTGTAACCTTAGACATAGATATATAATTTTTGAATGTGAAAGGTTATTAAGTTCGTACTTTTGTAACCTTAGACATAGAAATGTAATTTTTGAATGTGAAAGGTTATTAAGTTCGTACTTTTGTAACCTTAGACATAGAAATGTAATTTTTGAATGTGAAAGGTTATTAAGTTCGTACTTTTGTAACCTTAGACATAGAAATGTAATTTTTGAATGTGAAAGGTTATTAAGTTCGTACTTTTGTAACCTTAGACATAGAAATGTAATTTTTGAATGTGAAAGGTTATTAAGTTCGTACTTTTGTAACCTTAGACATAGAAATGTAATTTTTGAATGTGAAAGGTTATTAAGTTCGTACTTTTATAACCTTAGACATAGAAATGTAATTTTTGAATGTGAAAGGTTATTAAGTTCGTACTTTTGTAACCTTAGACATAGATATATAGGAGATGGTGAAAGTTCATAGCAGGATCGTAATCAAGGAGATCTTGATTTCAGAATATTTGCAGAGAAATCAATTAGGATTATTGAGCAAAAGTCTGAAGTACTCGAGAAGACGCTAAAATCATCAGGTTATTATAGTATTACTTATACAGTAACAGATGATGATAGTTAGGTTTTGTTAGTTGAAGACCTTAGATATAGAAATTTGATTTTTAATATGAAAGGTAGTCAACTATGATGTATTTTATAACCTTAGACATAGAAATGTAATTTTTGAATGTGAAAGGTTATTAAGTTCGTACTTTTGTAACCTTAGACATAGATATATAATTTTTGAATGTGAAAGGTTATTAAGTTCGTACTTTTGTAACCTTAGACATAGAAATGTAATTTTTGAATGTGAAAGGTTATTAAGTTCGTACTTTTGTAACCTTAGACATAGAAATGTAATTTTTGAATGTGAAAGGTTATTAAGTTCGTATTTTATAACCTTAGACATAGAAATGTAATTTTTGAATGTGAAAGGTTATTAAGTTCGTACTTTTGTAACCTTAGACATAGATATATAGGAGATGGTGAAAGTTCATAGCAGGATCGTAATCAAGGAGATCTTGATTTCAGAATATTTGCAGAGAAATCAATTAGGATTATTGAGCAAAAGTCTGAAGTACTCGAGAAGACGCTAAAATCATCAGGTTATTATAGTATTACTTATACAGTAACAGATGATGATAGTTAGGTTTTGTTAGTTGAAGACCTTAGATATAGAAATTTGATTTTTAATATGAAAGGTAGTCAACTATGATGTATTTTATAACCTTAGACATAGAAATGTAATTTTTGAATGTGAAAGGTTATTAAGTTCGTACTTTTGTAACCTTAGACATAGATATATAATTTTTGAATGTGAAAGGTTATTAAGTTCGTACTTTTATAACCTTAGACATAGAAATGTAATTTTTGAATGTGAAAAGTTATTAAGTTCGTACTTTTGTAACCTTAGACATAGATATATCGTTTTGAATGCGAGTGTATAGAAACAATTTTCATGAACTTTGGTTGGGTAAATCTTGAAATCGCGATGAAGAAGATGAACAGTGCGTCGACCTCGTATTTAGGGTTTTGCTAGCACAGATTTACGACCTCGCAAATGTCAATTTATTTTTACTTAGTTGACTTCTAGATAGCAATGTGGATTTATGACCTGGACCAAATACGATGCCAAATTGGAAAATACGACCTCGTATATTAGAGTTTGGTTGACTTAATTTTGACCATGATTTACGACCTCGTTTTGGAATACGACCTCGTAAAAGAATTAACAGATTTTCAAAAATTTTTATAAAAGTTTGAAAATGAGTTAATTTTGGTTAATTTTATATATGAATTTTTATGTCATATTAACTAACAGTTTGTTATTAATTACAGAAATGGCAAGAAATTTCATAGCCGGTCATAATTACGTGATGAACTTCGATGATAATCAGGAAGGAACAACGTATTATCACGAGATATTCGCTTTATTCAGAAGATCAAGGATTCATCATGCCTTGACACATTCTCCAGTCATTTACTTAATGTATTTGAGGGATTTCTGGAGGAATACTGACTGTGTGAAGGCAGGAGATGTTTATATCTTTCACACCATAGTTGCTGTGCAGCAGATACAGTTCACAGCTGCTGATCTCATTGATATTCTTCGTCTGGGCACAGTTGAACAGGAAGGTGGTGCAACTGGTGTCACCAAGTTTCGTCATGAGTTGATTCAAGGTGCTTTCAGAAGAATGGGATTTGCTGCTGACCTGACAAGTAAAACTCTGTTCAAGATTAGAGTTTGGATTCATACTTATTAACTACGGAACTACAGGTCCCATCTTATAGACTGGAACTCACAACTAGAACTCCAAGTCTCACTCCCTCCAACCTTATTGTTAGACCGTTTCGCGTCCTTGTCAATTCAAGCAAACCCATACAATCTGATTCAAATCCTCATTTTTTTCGTATTCACTCTTTCATATCCACCCCTCCTTTTGATGATTTATGCAATCCAAGGATTCAGTTGAGAATTAGACCAATTCCTTTCGGTAAGACCCATTTCTTTTCTTTCAACAGCAGAGGAGAAAGCTTCTTTTCAGCCTTGTTGGTCAAAGCTAGTCTTGTCGGACTAGGAGCTCCACTAGGCTTGACCGTGGGAAATTTACTATTGACTTATGAAAGATAAAGAAAGAAGTAGCTAATGTGTAGTGGTTTATTTAGTCGTTTTTGATGATTTGGTTACATATACATGGCATGTCATGTATATGAATTAGTATGGCATTCCAGTCATACTACTTGTACTCGAGTGTTTTGGTTATGGTATAAAATTCACAGGGTATATACCCATTAACCAAAAAAAAAAGATAAAGAAAGAATGACGTAGGTAGACTAATTAACTAACTAGAAGTAGTAGGAGTACCCGTCGAAGGGCAAATTCATCATTTAGAAAAGATCCGATACCAAGCTAGCTTTTTTGGTCAGCATACTGAGAGTCGTCTTCTTGCTGTTGTTGAATGTGAAGCTTAGCTCTTGTTTACAAAAGTCGTATTCGGATTCTGCTTGAGCGGCCTTCTCTCTCTGAGTTAGGGCAAAGGTAATGAGGATTCGTTTCACTATGTTCAACTCATTCGGTAAGCCTCATTCGTTAGCAAAGTCGATAGCCAGTCCATCTTAGAAAACCCTACGCTCTCTCTCTGGTGAATATGGCGATTTCCTCCTTCTCTAAACCCTAATTCGTTCTTCTTCCAAATCTTCAATTTTTTGTGTGGATTATCTTGAATTACATCTAACAGTTTGTTGAATTGTTTGGATTGCTTCTTTTTTAGGGTTTTTTTGCGCCATTTCTGTCCAGAGTTAGGTGTTTTTGCTGACTTATTTTTGCTTCCTCACGCCTATTTCTTTGCATGGTTGTTCATGGGTTAGCTGTTCGATTTATTGGTTTTCTTGTATTTCGTTGAATGAGAGCTGGTAGTTTAAATCTTGATAGTTTTCTTAAATCTTTTAAACGTATGGATAATAAGGGGAGGAATGATTCTCCATTCCGACCTGTTCAAATTCTTCAGCGGTCTGATTCCTCTCTTGAAGGGGGTAGTGATGGTGTGAATGGTTCTGATGGGGTCACATGAGTTGATCACCAGGTTGGTGTTAGTGGCGGGACTGGTATAAACCCTAATTTGTCTTCTCAGGAAACTGATAATGCAAAACCTAATTCGAGTGGTGATGTTCAGGTCCATGGGACTAAAAAACAGGTTTCTTATGCTGCTGCTGTTAAAAACGACCGACAGGTCCATGGGACTAAAAAACAGGTTTCTTATGCTGCTGCTGTTAAAAACGACTCAAACATCAATAAGGAAACGGGTAAAAAAGCGAACTTTCATTTTTTGAATGTTGAATCTGATGTGGATGGGGCTGATTTAGTCATTCCTATTGTTGCGGTAAAGGAAGTTACTAGTCGTTTTGCTAACTCTCTGTATGGATATTTTCTGCGTGATCGTCTGGCTTTTCCGGTTGTGGAAAATTATGTGAAAAATACCTGGGCAAAATTTGGGTTGAAAAGAGTAATGATGAATGATGCGAGGTTTTTCTTTTTTCAATTTGATTCGAAACAGGGATTGGAACAGGTTCTTGAAAATGGTCTTTGGATGATTCGTTCAACTCCAATTTTATTGAATGAATGGACTCCGAATACTTGCTTGTCTAAATATGAAATTACGTCTATTCCTGTTTGGGTTAAATTGTATGATGTTCCGTTGGTTGCGTACACTGAAGATGGTCTTAGTATGATGCGTAAAACACGCGACAAACGACAGCGGAAGACTATTTTTGGTATTTTCTGGATTTTATATGAAATAACAAGACAATAAAGTAAAATGATAGATAAAAGAATCCACCACCAAGACTCGTAAAGGCTAAGCCACCGGAATCAAGGATAAAGGAAACACTCCGCCCCAACACTATAATCGATAAAGGTCTAGCCACCACGATTACAGATAAAGGAAACCGAAAATTTAAAAGACCTCACCACTATAATTGATAATGAAAAAGTCACCACAATTATAGATAAAGGGGTCACTCCTAACCACCAAGATCAAAGATCTATAAAGGTAAAAGAAGATTTTTGTAAGAAATAGAGACTGCTCTATTAATTTCATTCAACATTCAAAAACTGATTTACAAAGAGAAAATAAGCCCTATTTATAGCCACAAGCTATTACCTAGGAAATAACGAAATACAATAAAATAATCAAAAAGCTGACATGCGCTAAGGACAGCCACTAATTTATTAACCAATAAGAAATGGACAGAGTGGCTTCTAGAAATATTCCCTGCACGTGGTCCCACAATACCGTTAGAAACGTCATTGTCCCATGCGCCTTCCTTTCAACAGCTGTCATTCTTCTTTGTTGGGCCCACAATCATGGGACTTCAGTGGGGACTTTATTATTTGGAAAATGGAGATAAATATCTGGACTTCTACTGGAGACACAATCTGGAGCACTTCACTGGTGGACCTTCAGTAGTGGTCACTGGAGCATTTATCTGGAACAGTCATCTGGAGCTGGTCACTGGAGAACATCACTGGTGGATTATCAGTGCTGGTCACTGGAGCTTCTCGCCACTAGAGTAGTGTTACTACTGGTGACTGGACTGGTTCAGAAAAGTCTTATCTGAAATGGGCCACTGCTGGCAGAATCAACATGGCTTGTTCAGATGGCATTATCAGTTCAGTTTCCTTCAGCTTAGTTAGATTCTTTAGTTCGCTGGGTTTCTCCAGTTCAGTGAATCTGGACATTTCCGCATCAAGACTTGTCCTCAAATCTTCGAGGTAATCATCCTCCAGATAAGGCATCAGATCCCACATTAAAAGTGCTTGAAACCGCCATGTCTCCAGGTAACTCAACCTTGTAAGCATTATCGCCATATCTCTCCAGAATCTTGAACGGACCTTCAGCTCTGGGCATCAGTTTACTCTTTCTCTTTGCTGTAAACCTTTCTTTTCACCCACACAAGATCACCTGGTGCAAAACTGGGCTGCTTTCTATTCTTGTTTGCCCTGGCCTTGTAACTGGCATTTGCTTTCTCTATTCTGGCCTTCACTTGTTCATGAATATTCTTTATTTCTTTCGCTCTGGCTTCAGCTTCAATACATGCTTTTGGTTCAATCGAAAATGGGATTAAATCAATGGGAGTCAGTGGATTGATACCATAACAGACTTCAAATGGGGATTTACTGGTAGAATAGTTAGGAGCTCTGTTGAAAGCAAACTCAGCATGAGCAAGCTTCAGATCCCAATCCTTCAGTGTCTTCTTCACCAGTGTTCTTAACAGCATACCAATTGTTCTGTTGGTGACTTCAGTCTGTCCATCAGTCTGAGGATGGTGAGACGTACTGAACAATAATTTGGTACCCATCAATCTCCATAAAGTCTTCCAGAATTAACTTAGAAACTTCACATCCCGATCTGACACAATCGTCTTGGGGATTCCATGTAATCTGACAATCTCCTTAAAGAACAAATTTGCTACTGCTGAAGCATCATTTGTGGTGTGGCAAGGAATAAAATGAGCCATTTTCGAAAAACGATCAACCACCACCATTATTGAATCTTTACCTCTTTGAGTTCTGGGCAGTGCAACAATGAAATCCATACTGAGATCTTCCCATGGTTGGCTTGGAACTGGAAGAGGAGTATACAACCTTTGTGAAAAGTTGCCTTCGCCTGGTGACAAGTTGGACAGCGACTGATGATATTCTGAACATCCTTCAGTAAACTTGGCCAGTAGAAGTGTTCAGTGAGGATCTCTACAGTTTTGTTAATGCCAAAATGGCCAGCTAAACCTCCTCCATGTGCTTCTCTTATCAGTTAATCTCTTATTGAACCCCTGGGAATGCACAACTTTCCATTTTCCAGATTCAATGAACCAAGTTTGACTGCGC
>CM067168.1:106006280-106018361 GCA_034093135.1 Erigeron breviscapus
ACGTTAGTCATATTACACGTAAAGTCAACGGGTCAAAATTCACGGATGTTACATTTATAGCTTTTGAGCTTTCACAACTTGAACTTTTGAATGTTGATTTCAACTTGATGTTGCTTTGAGAAGTAACTTGAATCTTTGAGTAGCATGCGAAAGCTTGGTTTTGACTTTGAATTCCTTGAATTCTTTTGGTATTGCGGAAGCTTGATTTAACTTTGAATTCTTTTGGCTTTGCGGAAGCTTGGTTTTGACTTTGAAATCTCTTGGCATTTCGGAAGCTTGGTTTTGGAATGCGGATATTTGATTTGACTTTAAAACTTTAATTCTTGATCGAACTTGTCTTTGAATCAACAATTATCTTAGAGCACTCAATTCTTTGATCAACTTATTCTTACTCCCCCTCAAACAAACATTTCTTTCTTGGAGCAACTTATCAACTAAACGAAATATCTTCAAATTTCTTGCTCCCCCTCAAATAAACAATCATTTCGGAGCAAATTTAACAATTCATGAGTTTTTTTCTTGCTCCCCCTTAAATGAACAATCTCTTCAAACTATGATCAAGTGTTGAATTTTATCAAGGCATTGAACACACTTAACTATCACAAGTATCAACAAGAGAACAATCTCCATTCAATCTCAAACTCTTCTTATCAACAAACAATGGACATTTTACCAATAAATCTTTCAATTATCGACCATATACTTTCCACAACTAAAATCATCTTGAAGAATCTCGATCTCGAAACAATTCTTTGAACTTATCAAGATAATCATTCACTCTCTTCACCTAAACTAACGATCCTTTGAACAACCAAACACAATGAATTATCCTCAATCAAATTCTACCTAAAACCTTGAATTCTATCTATCAATCATTTAATCATTTCTCCCCTTATGATGAATATGTGAAACGTGTTCATCATACAATAATGATTGATAGCATAAATGGTAGATGCCAACAAACAACAAGCACGCAAATTAACCCAACCCAATTCCCAATGAACCTATTGGTGAACTAGAATGTGAGGTTGCGTTGTTGGAAAAACATTTTAATATGGTGTTTGTGTTCTTTGTGTTTGTGTGAAGAGAAATGAAATCCGGATAAAAATGATCCGTTGACACAACCAAAAATCGAAAGGATTAATGGTGTGGCCTAAAAATACGATTACTATTTTTAGGACTTCCCATTATCATCGAGAAATGCACAAAGCTTATCTCTAAATGGTTCGGTCTATGGCTTTTCAACCGATATATTGCTTTAAAGAATGTAATTCATGGTCAGTGTCACAAAGGCGTTCGATGACCATGTCTTACTATCCTCAAAGACTTTTGGGAAAATAAATCCGAGGTCACATAGACTTCTCGTTAACTCAACAAATTCATAAAATGAAAATGTGAGACCTACGTTCAACGTTGGAAAATGATGTTAGCATTGGTAGGATTTCCATTCGATCATCGTGGAATATCAAAAATATGATATCACTACGAATGTTCCGGCAATATCACAAAGATATGCAATGTCACAAAGACATATAAAGACTCTATGTGTCCTAGTCAAATGAAAGAATATTTCAAGTACGCTCTAGACTCGATAAGTGATCAAATGATGTCGGGGACCGGAGGAGAGTGTCTCCCTTTTTCAATATCAACGTCTTCCAAATGAAGAGTCGATAGAAATGTGAAAATCTCCGTGAGAATAAAACAAGCATTTGTTAAGAAATACTTTAGTGGTTAGGAAAAGATGTGCATTGCTTCACTGGGTCCATGAAGTCTTCTTCAATATCGAGAAATCAACAAATGAAATCCGATAGAAACGTGTTGACCCGGCGTTTTGAGAATTTTGGGGAGGGCTTTCATTTCTTTTAGCCCTTTCTCACATCATCTTTTTCACCTTAACCTCTCACTTTTCGACTACTCCCTCATGTCCTATTTGCACAAACATCGTCACCACGCTCATAAACCCTCACAATCTAAGATAGAGAATTGAACTCCGGGGTTAGATCTCATCGGCGATGACAAGATCATGGAGTTTTTATGAGTGGCCTAAACTCTCATGTGCAAATCTAACACCGAACTTCTTTGAATTTGATCGAAAATGGTTTGAAAATCATCCAAAGTTTTTGAAAATGGAAAATGAGTTTAAACACTTGGAAGTTTTGATTTTATAAAAAAACTCCCCCTAAATATATGCATGATATAAACAAAGGTTTTGCATATAAAGGGTGAGTTAAGAGTTTGAAAGTTGCTCACAAACATTAAAAATGAGACTACAAAGGCAGTACACAAAGGCGTTCGATGCCTTGCATCTCATCCTAATACTTTGTGAGAAACTAAAAGACAAAGTATATAAACAAAATATGAAAAGAGAAAATCTTTTTGGATTTTTCTAAAAAGAATGAAATTATAAACACGGTTTTAGAACGGGTTATACACTGAAGTGTGTATAAGCCACTATTCATCAAATCACTTGGAAATCACTTTTGGAACCCATTTGAGATTGGGTCCAATGGTTTTTGAATTCTTGAAAGTCCAAATGTAAGTCTCATCGATTTGATGAACAGAGGTTGCATTCCACGGAGAACTAAAACCCGGTATTTTAGTTGAAAACATTTTTCGTGGAAGCAACGGTGAAAAGTCATTTGAATTCTTTGAAAACTTGTCAATCGTAAGAGATTGAGTTGAAAAATGATTTTTCGAACCAAAATCATTCACTTTTTGCACGACTGCTTTCACAGGTTTTGGTGCAAGATCAAAAAGTTCCGAAAAATGAATATTTGAATGATTTTGACTCAACTGACTTATCTTTAGAAATCGGTTTCCATTTAGATTTAGTCAATTGAGATTTTGCTTGAGAAATGTGTTTAGAATTATCCTCGAAGGATAGAAAAGACAC
This sequence comes from Erigeron breviscapus, assembly GCA_034093135.1. Classification (NCBI taxonomy): domain Eukaryota; kingdom Viridiplantae; phylum Streptophyta; class Magnoliopsida; order Asterales; family Asteraceae; genus Erigeron; species Erigeron breviscapus. Next base: position 106,009,174 of record CM067168.1, read on the forward strand.
TAAAGTAGTTGTTCCATCAAAATTTGGTTTCTTAGCATACTTCTTACCCTTTTGTAAGGAGTAATTAGTAAACTGAGAAACTTTTCTTTCAAAAGGTTTTGAAGATTTACCCGTGTAAACCCTCTTTGGAACATCAACTTTAGGTTTGGATGAAATAGATTTTGGAAAACTTTTGATCACCTCAGTCTTGTCACAAACACAATCAAGATCAGTCTGAGTTGAGGTCTCAGTGGTCTTAACAACATCACATTCAGATTGCACAGAGGAATTCACAACTTCACATACGGGACAATTTGTTTGAATGCAAACTTGAACCACTTCACATATAGAGCAATCAGTTTGAGTGCAAACTTTAACAACTTCTTTGGATGGGCCAGAAGAGATAGAACAATGATTTTGACTTTGAAAAGATTTGGTTTGTGTTTGCAGTTCAATCTCAAGGTCGGAGATTCTTTTTGTCAAAAATGTTTCGTTTGACTGAAGTTGCAAACACTTGTCTTTAAGACACTTGATTTGAGCACAAAAATTTGTTCTTTCTTCTTCAACTTTGCTATCAAAAATGATGAACTTGTTTTGCAACTCATTGTTAAATTCAGAAATCTTTTGTTGCCAAACAAGTTCTTTGATTTGAGTGTCCAAAACATTTTGATTGAGCTCTGTGAAAGAATTGTCCAACTCATTTGTCAATTTAGAAATCTTGGATTGCAAATGATCATTTTCTTTTTGAAGACTTTCCTTGTTGGAAAAAATGAGATCATTTGCAGATTTGAGTGCTTTATTATCAAATTTGAGTTGGTCAACTTCAGATTGAAGACTTGCCATGTTATTCAAACTGAGATCATTAACAAAGTAGAGTTTTTTGTTTTCAGATTTGAGTTGATCATTAACAGATTTAAGACTCTCATGTTCCTTCCGAAGATCTCTGTAATTCTCGAAATATTCCGTAAACTTTTGTAGCATTTGAATAACACAAGCATGACCTCGAACACATGAACACTCTCGACTTTCATGAAGATGATACGACTCTGTGCTTGGTTTATACTTGAACGTGATAGGCATTTTGAAATTAATTTTGATGACAGCCCAATAAAAGAACAATTCAAGACAAGAATCTTAAAAAAAATTTAGCCCAAATGACACTTAAGTCCAAAACAAACTTTTAGTCCAAATGAAATTAGTCCAACAACTAAATGTAAGCCCAACAAATTTAAACCAAAAATCAGCCCAAATGACTAAAGAAGTCCAATTAAACTTTAGCTTAAAAGAAAATTCAGCCCAATGAATAATAAAAAACTTTTAAAAAATTTTGATTTTCTACTTGTGAAGAATGCCGAGCAAAAATCTCGGCAAATGGACCAAAAATTTTGAACAATTTTTATTTTCTGCCCACTTGAAGAATATTGATCAAAAATGATGTTGAATCAATTTTCTTGAAATTGAAAATTTTGACAAGTCTAAATGAACTAAGTGCCGAGGTTTTTCTTCGGCAAATAGAACAAACAGCCAATTCACAACTCGAGCACACTGATCAATCAACTTCAACAGTTTGCCAAGCAAATTCTTCGGCAAATAGAACAAATAGAACTGGATCACACAACACTTGGTTGAATTTTGTTGAAATAACTATTTGCCGAGATAAAATCTCTGCAAACAGTGTAAGTAGAATCAACACTTAACCAAATTCAGCCAACTCAAGTATTTGCCGAGAATAAATCTCTGCAAACAGAACAATGAGCACCACACTTAACCAACTTTCCTTGAAACAACTATTTGCCGAGTAAAATTCTCTGCAAATAGAACAATGAGCACCAATACTTAGCAAAGATTTGCTAAAACACGTATTTGCCGAGATAAAATCTCTGCAAATAGAACATGTAGCTCCACCACTTAGCAAAGATTTGCTAAAACACGTATTTGCCGAGATAAAATCTCTGCAAATAGAACAAGTAAGATTAACCCTAGCCAAAAACCTCTGCAAACACGAGTATTCACTACACGACAAAATAGTCGGTTACTAGTCTTCTTCTTCGTTCAGCCAAACACTCAAACGCCGAGGTTTCTGAAAATCATTGATATCTTCTTCATTTTTGCGAATTAAAACTTGAAATTTATATCAAAATACTCAGAAACTCAATGCGCACAAATCCTCAAACAAAATAACTGCTAATTTCAACCAGAAATCAAACCCACACGAACATGCTATTCGCCGAGCTTTTTCAAAATCGAATCAAATGATGAAATTAACCTCTGAAATTGATAACGAATGATGATTTACTGACAACAAAGTGATCGGTGAACAAATTTGTAAGAAAAACACACTAATTTTGCAGAAATTACTTGAACAGTAATCTCGGCAAATGAGATAACCAGAAAAACTCAAAATTCCAGAAATTAAGCACAATTTAAGCTTCAATTAAGCTTGTGGATCGTTCAGATATGCTGATTGTGCTCTGATACCAAATGTAAAGAGTAGAATTTGAGCTTTAGTGTGTGTTAGTGTGTGTAACAATGGCGGTTTGATGTGAGAGAATGTAGAGAGAGAAAGTAGTGATGGTAGGGAAGATTAGATAGCATTAATGGGGTAAAAGGTTTTAATTGTTACAAGGGTTAATGAGAATTACATGGGGAAGGAGTATTTATACTCTAATCTCACTTATAACTAATACTCCTTCCACTATTGAATATTTACAATTTAACACCATATTTGTATTTCTAACAGATAATCCTGAAGGCGACTTATCTGCTCTTCCGCTAGTGCATCCACTGACGCTTCCAGAAAACCTTTGATGACAAACAGAAGGTGTTAAAGTCCAAAATCAGCCCACCAGGAGAACATTTATATTGGGGATCCTTTAAGGTTTCACCATTTTGGTGATGGAAAATGTTCATGTAATGACAGTTAGAACCTCTCAAGCAAGGGTATCGACATTCCCTCTCTTTTGTGTCCTCTATGCGCGAATGCAATTGAAACTACAAATCATCTTTTTTCGGCTTGTCGTATTGCGGATAAACTTTGGAGCTTAATCTCTAAATGGCTTGATATTTCATCCCTCGTTTGCACGTCTCTGGAAAATATGTTTCTACTCATTGATGGTCTGCAAATTAAATACACCAAGAAGCTTTATATTGAAGCCATTTTGTTTTGTTCGATTTGGACTATTTGGAGACATCGAAATGATGAAGATTTTTCTCGTGGTAGCAAACGATCTGAGTTACTTTTTGATCTGGTGGTAGCTCAATCTTATGTGTGGGTTTCCAGCAGGTTTCAAAAGCTTCGAATGTCGAGGGATCAATGGTTTCAAAATCCCCTTCTTTTTCTGTAATTTATTGTACTCATCTTTGGCTATCAAGCATTTTGCTTGATGTCTTTTTTAATATATATTGCCGTTCTAAAAAAAAACGCCATGTGTCGCTCTAAGGAGGCTGCAATCCTGTTTTAGTTTATTGGTAGATATTTCAAATTATAATGTGAGATTATATTACATGTGAGATTATAAAACCGAAAGTTATGTGGTAAAAATTGTTGACAAAAGTTATAAAAAAAAAACAAACTAAAGTTATGTGGTAAAAGGTAAGCGAATGGAATTTTCGTGTTTGAAAGAAAAAAGGTGTAGCCGTGTAGGCATCACGTGATTTAGCTGTAAATGATTTCAATTTTTGAAATGATAGATCTACTCTAACAGAGGTGACTAATACGCGTATGGCGTATATATCTCTACTAGTTCTAATACCCGTACGATGTACGGTAGCTGTTAGAAATATAAAATAGTGCTTAGTTGTATTTCTAAACATTGTATTTTGTGTATATAATGTAAGGTTGAGGGGGAGCTTATGTAATATACTTAGAGTATAAATACCCCTCAAGCCTTCAATTTTAAAGGGACTGTAAGCCTTTTTACACACATATGATAATCAATCAATCCTACTTCCCCCACACACACACCTTTCTCTCTCTAGAACACACACTAACACACACACTTTCCACCATTGTTGATTACCTTACTTCCGCACTATAACACGAATTATAATAGTTCTAACAAGTGGTATCAGAGCAAAACAACAATCTGTTGACGATCCAGAACAAATTTCAAGCAGATTGGTTCTAATTTTGTTCAAAATTGTGAATTCGTGTTCAATTATAACCGTTTTTAACTGTCACTGTTCTTCACCAATTCAACCTCAAATTTCACTCAATTTTCCTGTTTTTGTTCACAGATAAATTCTAAATCACCTCTAAAAACATCCTGTCAAGTTTCAGAATCCAATTCACAGATTGATCAAAATCCAAATTTTCTGGAAAGTTGATGAGATTTTGAATTATCAGTTTGAGTTGATTTAAGCAATGGAATTGTTTCTAGGGTTGTGCGCGATCATATTCTGAGCATTTCTGGGTTTGAATTGAGTTCTAATTCTCAAAATTGAGTAAATTACAAGCAAAATAGTGATATTCTCGACTATTTTGTCTTTTCTGCTGTTCTTGCTGATTGACTCTAAAACGATTTTGCTAAGACGATCTCCTTCAAGATCGTCCTAGTGTTTTCCTTGGTTTGGTGATAAGACGATCTTCCCAAGATCGTTCTAAATTTTTTTTGGTTATGTGTGAACTGTGTGTTGTGGATTGAACACTTGAAGTTGTTGTGATTGGGAATCACACACTTCATTGGGTAACTAATCTCTTTGAGATTGGTTTTGCTCAACAATAAATTTCCAACATTTTCTATACTTAGAAAATTTTTCACTCAACCAATTCTTAAGACGATCTTCAATCAAGACCGTCTTACTTTTTCTTAACAAATTCTTAAGACGATCTTCAATCCAAGACCGTCTTACCTTTTCTTAACTAATTTTTTTAAGACGATCTTTATCCAAGACCGTCTTACCTTTCTTCATCAAATTTTATTAAGACGATCTTCTCTCAAGATCGTTCTATCATTTCTTCATTTATACTTAGAAAATTTTCAACCAGTTTTCTAAGACGATCTCCTTCAAGATCGTTCTAAGTTCCAAAGTTTTTTTTAAACGATCTCATCAAGATCGTATTGTTTTTTTTGGAAATCAAAAACAACAAAAACAGTTTACAAATCATTGTTTATTCATTTCAATGACAACAATGATGATTTCAGAGCTTGAGATCAGAAAGAATTTTTTAGCCAAACAACAAAAGATGAAACCATGGCTATTCGGGGATATTGATGCTGATTCTGAAGATCTCACATGCTTAATGACATCTGTCACTTCAACAACCAATCTTTCACAAAATACTTCACAAACAACAACAAGTGAGGTACAATTCATCTCCAAAGATGATTACTTGTCTGTCCAAACAACTGCTGATACTTTGACAAAGCAAAATCTTACTTTGAAAAACAATTTGAAAATGGCTAAACAAGAGTTTGATAAAATTAATATTGATTTTTCAGAACTCTCAATAGCTCATGAAGCTCTCAAAGTGAACTATGATTCTTTAAAAGAAATGCATTTGTCAAGTAACAGTTCTCAAGTTGTTTCACCAAATGCTCATTTGACCAACAAATGTCAAGACCTTGAAAAGAATGTCCATTCACTCAAGCAAACCATTGAGACCTTAAAGCTTGAGAAAACCAATGAATGGATAAGAGCAAATGCAAGACAAGCTGATGTTGAGTTTCTCACAAATAAAATGAAAGATTTTAGACCAAACTGTGAAAAACATGAAAGACAGATTTCTGATCTAAACAGTACTTGTTTTCTCAAAGGAGTTGAAATTGAGACTCTTCAAAAACAAGTTGAGGATTTGAAAACAAACATTTTGTTTTATCAAGAAAAAATCTATAAAATTGAACAAAATCCTCTTCTGAATTTCACTGCTTATTACAATAAATCGAAGATTGATAGATCAGAACTTCTTCTTGGATTGGGTTATGAGAATCCAACACATTTAGAAAAAGTCCAAAAAGAAGACCTTGGTCCACTTTATGATGGAAAATGTCTTAGATTTGGCATGATTCAAGAGTTCATCAGACCAACTGAGGATGACTTTGAGTCAGATGATGTTGAAAGACAAAAACCAAACAGTTTTCAGATTGATTATGTTGCTATTAATGACACATACAAGAAAACTCATAAAAGATCCATATATGAGTTAGAAGAAATAGACAACATTTCAATTCCTGAAAAAGAGTCTCAACAAGATTGTTCAAAACCAATCTCAGAAAGATTTTACATTCCAACTACCATATTGGAAAAAGAAATTGAAGGTTTAAAACAACAGATTGAGTCTCAACACCAAGTCATTGACCATCTGAAAACTCAAAATCAGTCTTCAAAGGTAAGTGAGACCACCCCGACTCAAAGGGAACATAATCTAACTTCTGTTGATTGCTCCACTCCATCCAATGGGAGTGAGAATTTTAACAAAGATATGCAGGGTCATAGCATCTCTCCTCAAGAGATTCATGATATGTCAACCTCAATGCTATCATCATTCTTCCATGTTGAAGAGAAAGTTCAAGCTTTAAAAGCTAAACATCTTGCTTCTGTGAAGAAAATACTTTCTTTTGAAACCCCTGTGATCACCCCTGTTGACCAAAATAAATTGAACTTAGAGCAAAAGATTAAGATTCCTACTGATCTTAAGGCTAAAGCAAAAGCATTGATTGAAAAGTTGACTAACAAAACTGTTTTTAAACCAGAAGTTCAATCAAAAGAATTACAATTTACTTTTCCAGATCTTTCTGATGAAGAATTTGATAAGTTTATGGAAACTGATCATGTTTTTGCACCAGAAGTTGAAAAAGAGCTTGAAAAACTCTCACCCAGAAAGCCTAAATCAAACAAGGAATCTAAATCTAAGTTTGCTCCAACTTCATTTTATACACCCAAAGGTCAGCATGCCCCAGCTGTCAAAGGTAAGAAGGCAATTTCTGCTAAATCAAAGCTTAAAGTTGATATTTCATCTGTTTCTAGAACCTCTGCTTCTAAAGCTATCTCTCAATCTAGTTGTTTTCCTAAGATGTCTAAAACTAGCCAAGATTTGCTAATAAAAGATACATCTAATGGTATAACTAGTTATAGAGATCAGTATGGTTGGTTCACTGTTGCAACTCAAAAGAAACAGAATATCAAAAACTCCAACAAGCAAAGAAAAAATCAGAATGTGTTTTTAACTCCTCAAACTGAATCTAAGAAGTTATCTGATAAAGGAGAGAAGAGCTTAGCTAGTAACCATAAGTGGATTTTTAAATCATCATTGATAAAATCTACTAGCTATGCTAAAACACAAGTGTCTGATAAATCACCAGTTAGAAGAAGTTGGATAGCTAATGATTACAAGAAGAAAGTTCCTGATAGGAAATTTGATTCAAATTTGAGTAATTTAGCTAAACCATGGTCTGTAAGAAATTCTAAATCTTCTGCTGTGATTTCTAAACCTTTGATTGTTGATTCTAATGGGATTGTGATGAATCTTAAGAATAAACCTCTTGTTCGAAAACCTCATTTGTATACTTTGAATGGTTCCACTAACCCAAAAGGACCCATTCAAAGGTGGGTACCTAGAAAACCTTGATTGTGTTTTGCAGGTAATAAAGGTCTGTGTTTAGTATTCCAATCTCGGATAATGTTCAACACATGATCCTGGAATGAGTTTCTTTTCAAGAAACAATCTCAAATAAGTGCTCATTACCAATGCATTTACTTGCCTCTGCATGTTTCGTACAAATCCTTCATCTCTTTATCTCTCATTCATTATCTGTCAAACATTGATGCTATCCCTATGTGCAATGTGCGTAAATATCATGCAATGTTTGAGGGGGAGAAAAAGGATAATTCATGGATCTAGGGGAGTTTGTGTATTTGCACTATTTGAAGAGAAACTCACTGTTTTTATTAGAAAAACCAAATATAAAATTAAAAAATAAAAAAAAAAAGGGAGGCCAAATTTCAACAAGGCCATGACTTTCAAAACGGGTCAAGACCCACCCGACCCAACCAACTCGGTTTCCTCTTCCTTAAGGAGGAGGGAAACTAATTTTTTTCCATTTCTTTATCATATCCCAGTTTCCCATAAAAGACTCTCAAATCACTTCGAAAACAACTTTTGGCTGATCATTGAAACAAGATAAGGGTTTTGTTGGTAATTACATACTGATCATTTCATTCCATTACATCATTGTCATCTAATCACATCTTCAAGTAAGATTTCGACTTAGAATGTAAGTTTTTTTTTCTTTCATTTTTTACTTGAAATTTCTGCTTCTGTTGATGATTATGTGATGATTGAATGATTTAGAAGCATGTTTAGGTTACATGTGTATGTTTATTACATGTTTAAATGCTTAGTAATGTGATTTCGAAAATTCAAAAACCTGCAACTTATTTTGTTTTGTTAAGAAGATGACCTAAGACGATCTTCGAGTTATAGTTATTTTTCTTGATGTAAGTGATTGGAGTAGTGTAAGTTTACTTACTGTGATTCATATAAATGTTTTGTTATGCTTAGATGTAAAAATGAATCATGTTGTGTTATGTGAAACCTGGTTGGAAATAAAACGACTTTGGCAAAGTCTTCGTAATTTCAAGTCATTGTGTTTCTAAGACGATCTTGCCCAAGACCGTCTTAGTTCCAGAACGACTTGGAAATAAGACGATCTTGCCAAGACCGTCTTAGTTCCACTTTCTCATATATTTGCCTTGTAACCCTTGAGACCAAGACCAGGACGATCTTGTCAGGATCGTTCTAGGGTCTGTACGCTGTGTGGTTGATAAATTGATTTGAAAAACAAATGAATGGGTAACTGAACTCGTAAGAGATCGGTTTGCTCAAAACTAATACTTTTAAATTTAAAGGGAAATCATTGAGATGATTTCACTTTAGATTTCAAAGTGTTAGAATTTTTAAAATTGAAGTGAAGTGTTTTTAACACTTGTTGTTAAAACGATCTTAAACAAGATCGTCCCATTTTAATAAAATCTTAAGACGATCTTGTACAAGATCGTCTCATTTTTTTTCTTAAAACCTTTGTCAACATATTGAATATTAGACGATCTTGAACAAGATCGTCCCATGTTCATTTTTCCATACTTAACATTTTTTTAAATAATTAATGCTAAAACGATCTTGAACAAGATCGTTTCATTTTTTTCCTTAACCTTTTTCAATAACAAATGTTGAGACGATCTTCCTTATGATCGTTTTGTTTTTCCAAACA
>CM067168.1:106027373-106048130 GCA_034093135.1 Erigeron breviscapus
AGACTACCCACGGGCCGACCCGTTTCTCTTTTCAAGCCAAGTTACAATCGTTACACTATTAAACATCGAATAACCATATTAACGACCCGACCAACATACCACATAGTCATATAATCACAAATGGGCCCAATTATTTCATTCAACAAGTTTGTTAGTCAAATTACACAAAAAGTCAATGGGTCAAGATTCACAGATGTTACATGCCATTCCTTAACGACATACGATGATTAGCCTTTGGTTGATCATCCAGTCGGGTGTGATGCAGGGCACACTTATATGCAGTAAACGAAGATATGTGTGACAATGTGTGAACTAATGCAGGATAGGCACATTTAGGATGATTATCCTAATTGATATGAAGTTGTTATGCAGTTATGTGTGTTGTGCCTAATGAGTTTGTCTATTAACGAAGAAATGTTTTAATTAGACAATTAAAGGTATTATAGGTATATTAGGTGAAAATGTTAAATTAGTGAATAAAAAAAAAAGGTCATATGGTCATTTCAAAGTCTGAATCGCTTAAAAGAGAAATGATAGTTTGTTTATATAGAAGTAAAGATTTAACATATATATTTGACAAAAGCTTTTAAAAGCGTTTTTTTTCCTAGTATGTAAAAAATACTAGACGTATGCCTGCAAGATGCGAGAGTGATGGTGGTAGCGGCGTCAACAGTGGTGGCGGCGACGGCGGCGCTGGTGGCGGTGTGATGATGTATGTAAAGTTAATTCATGTAAAGAAATTAGTATGATTTTTTAAGAGTTGGAGGATGTATGTTGTAAATTATTCAATTAAAGGTATTATAGGTATATTAGGTGAAAATGTTTAAAGTAAATAAAAAAAAAAAAACTTTCTTGTATAGGCTCATTTCTTTTGACATCTTCTATTAAATGAATTGATAAATATATGTTTAACATATTATTATATGTATAAATTTTTGTATATTAGATATAGACCCCTCGTATATCTAAGAATTAATTTTTAATATACAAGTTTTCATGCATATAAAATATAATAACATATTAAATAAAACTTCAATCTATGTTTTTCTTTCCCTTAAATATGGATTATTGTTTATATCATCTAATAATCAACAACAAAAAAAAACCTACTATTTGTCAATCAAAAGTGTGCCGAAATAATTTTGGCACGTGGTCAATCATATATGAAACACATTCTTTATGCTTCTTGTCGTTCTTCCATGTTTCTTGTCTTTAAAGAGACCAAAAGTTTGAAAAAGGTAAGCATATTGATTGTTGGTAAAAAACTGACCCTTTTAGATAGTGTAAAACCATAGACTATCTTTTGGAACTTTATATATCAAAACATGTGGTAAAAGTTCAAATAATCAAAAAAAAAAAAAAAAAAAACTTTCTTGTATAGGCTCATTTCTTTTGACATCTTCTATTAAATGAATTGATAAATATATGTTTAACATATTATTATATGTATAAATTTTTGTATATTAGATATAGACCCCTCGTATATCTAAGAATTAATTTTTAATATACAAGTTTTCATGCATATAAAATATAATAACATATTAAATAAAACTTCAATCTATGTTTTTCTTTCCCTTAAATATGGATTATTGTTTATATCTATCTAATAAGTAACTAATAAAGCTAAAAGAATTTGTCAATCAATTGTGTATTACAATCACTATTTATCCACATCATCACTCAACAATTACTTTCTATCTCATCGATAACTTTAAATATATATATATATATTTAAAAAGGTATTACATTTATTTAATTTTTTTCCCCACCTTATTTATAAATATACTAGACGTATGCCTGCAAGATGCGAGAGTGATGGTGGTAGCGGCGTCAACAGTGGTGGCGGCGACGGCGGCGCTGGTGGCGGTGTGATGATGTATGTAAAGTTAATTCATGTAAAGAAATTAGTATGATTTTTTAAGAGTTGGAGGATGTATGTTGTAAATTATTCAATTAAAGGTATTATAGGTATATTAGGTGAAAATGTTTAAAGTGAATAAAAAAAAAAGGTCATATGGTCATTTCAAAGTCTGAATCGCTTAAAAGAGAAATGATAGTTTGTTTATATAGAAGTAAAGATTTAACATATATATTTGACAAAAGCTTTTAAAAGCGTTTTTTTTCCTAGTATGTAAAAAAGGCTTTGAATATGAAAACTTTCAACATAAATACATTATTTAAAATTTAGCCTTGTTTGAAGATAAATTTCAAAATAAAAAAATCTCATCCCTATAAATCTTTATAAAACCCTTGAAAATCATTAAAATAAGTGTCTTGTTAATAAGAGTCCTATGAATAGTTATTAATATATATAAAATAATATATTTTTATCATAAAGTTCAAAGAATACACTTTTTATATAAAAAAGATGCTAACAACTCTTAAGCCTAGTAAAACCTCTATAAATTAATAATGTTGGGACCAGGATATATTATTAACTTAGCGAGGTATTATTCTATCGATAAATTAATAAATTATTAATATAAAGAGATTTTTCACGTATTCCCTTCAAAATTTCCATGTCCAATGTATATTCACACATTAAATGAAACAAGAGTCCAGAGCAAATTGTTTTCGACACGGAAAAATTCGTTCGATGAATCCAACCGGCTCAAGTAATTTAAACGATGTAAACTCTGGAGAAGACATTCGGAGTTTGAGAGCTTGATTACAGGTATGCGTTATTAGCACGAAACGGATGTGAATGCGTTGCGGGATTATCCTCTTGAAAATAGTGTATGTTTTGAGGTTCAAAAGATTGAATAAATTGTTACCGATACTGTTCAAAATCTAGTTGATGACGAAATTGAGGATGATAAAGTAGTTATGAAATCGGTCGCTCGGAAAGAAGGATTGCAAGCGACAACAACAACTATTCACAACTTTTTGTTGCCATATGATGAAGAAATTTGACAAAATACATGAAGAAATTTAAAGATATATATTCAACATAGATTTAAAGTTAAAAAAAAATGACTGTAGATTCATTTTAGACTAAATAATATTAGAATTTTGGAATATTTAAAAACTTATTAATTTATAGTTTTGATGGGACCTATATATTTACACTGGGGTTTCAAAAAAATTATTATTTTATTGATTGGTGTCCAATTTTGTACTGGTCTCAACTTGGGACCGGACAAATTATTAATTTTATCGAGGTTATTAATTTATCGAGTATTAATTTATAGAGGTTCTACTGTAATTAGTTTTCTTTTTTTAGAATAAAAAGCTATGAAAAAGAAACTTGACAAAATACATCTCAGCTTCAAGCTTTAGTCCCAGCTGTAATATCAATCAAACTTTAACCCCAACTATTATTTTCAAACATACACTTGATCATTCAATATATGTTTTATATATTTATTAAACTTTCAATATATGAAACTTTATATTCTTGAAGAACATTCTAAAATTATGAATGAACTCAAATGTATATATAATATACTAGCACAGTATTTGTGTAATGTGATGAAACAAATGACAGAGTTTTTGTATTTTAAGAGATTGAGAAATTAAATAATAACAAACGAGAATGATATTTTTAACATTTTTTTATTTTTAAGACTTAAGGAGCTAAAATACATTATAAGATATTGTAGATTATCATATGTTGAGTTGTTAAACTTATATGTAGTTTTACATGTTTGTAGGTAGGTTTAACTTTAGTTTTATGAAACGAATCCGCATAATACACGAATAAGTTAGTTGAAGTAATAATCGAAGGTAACATAAATGGTCGAGTATGTATAGAAAAATTTGAAGGGACAAAGGACTTTAACATTTTTTTTCTTACTTAATTGTGGATTATTTTCATTGATCAAAAAGATCTTTACAAAGCTCGTAGAGGTAAGATAACTGCTTTTTAACACGAGGGACACAACAAAAACATAGCTATTAATCTCCCCTTTGGATGTCCAACTTGCAATATATATCGGGGTTATGTAGTAATATATGTAGCACTAATATGATACATCAAAATCCCATTGGCGAATCGAGACTGATAAAAACTTAATGAGTAAGCTTTGTCAATATTGAAGCTCTTTGACGTTCGTCAATATACTTTCATAAGTGGACAAAGTTCTCATTCAATAAATGCTCGATATTCGAGATAATACAACACTAAGTTGTAGTATATCCATCTCATCATGAGATTCAGTTATATGAATTTGGACCATCCATTCTTTAATAATCTATTAATCTCCCCCTTGGATGTCCAACTTGAAATATATGTTATGCTTTGTTAACACCTTATTAGGTAAACTCATTGGGACAAAAGCCTAGTGAAAGAAAAAGAGTATGTTAATACTCAATTGATATTGCATGTGCGCAATTGTGCCATACATATATCTTGTTTGGCCATATAATCACATAATAATCTCAAAACCAATATTGTTCATAAGAACCATTCATATATATGTTGATCATTAAAAATATGATCCATGCTCCAAGCAGTTTATATCCATGTGGAACTTTAAGCCATTTCCGGGCTCTAATGATAGCAAGGAGATACTGTGAGTCCCTTAAGTTCGATGGTTAGCCAGGAAAGTGCAAAATACAACAAGTCTAATAAGCATTAGATTGGACTAGTATTACTTTAATATAAATGCAAGTATATAAATAAAGTAATACAAGACTTAAAGCAATAAACAAATAAAGTGGAACATTATGTATTTTTCATGGGTATTTTATTTATGATGTTAAATAAAACACAAGGTTGTTGCGGAATCAAGATAATACAATTAAGTATGTATCCTAACAACCTCTGAGTTACAAATGATCTATATTTGTCAAATAACTCTTTAGGATCGAGATACTTAAAGTTGTGAAGTATCCTAGTTTAAGATCGAGAGTATTTGGACAAATTCACTTCAATGCAAAATGAATGCTTAAAAGTATTTATGTCAAGGAAATGACTTCCTATTTATAGGCAACAAAATTCACCAGTGAATTTTGTGCCGTACAAATATGGTTGCATACATTTAATGATCCGACAAGAACATTAAATGTATTGGATAAGGAATAAGGATAAAGTCACATCAAATGCAAGTGTATCCTTTTATCCAACCACCTTTACACACGTATACTTTGGTAAAGAACAAGTGGATTGTTCTTTGGAAAGTGTGTAAAGGGAAAAGTCAATCCTTGATATCAGTGTTCAGACTTGTAGGATCTAGAACACTGACAATCCTCCAGTGTACAGATCTGGTAAGACTTTCCAGTGGACTCCGCCATTTGTTAAGTCTTCTTTGTTCAGACTTCAGTCTTTGACTTCAGCCAGAATGTCTTCAGTAGAGTTGATCTGGACTGGGGTGAAGTCCAGTGAGCTCATCTGGAGAATACTCCAGATTTCCTATACAAGTATTTGCTCACTGGTCTTCAATTATTTCTGGACAAATCTTGAGAGGGACTCCAGATTCCAAGTCTGGAGTAGGTCCAGTAGAACACGTTTCTGGTCAGATCTTCAGTGAGGCTCCAGTAGTCGCGTCTGGAGCGAGTCCAGTAAATCTGGACTAAATTTGGACCTAACAAATTCCCCCTATTTGTTTAGAAATAATGCAAGTGTTTTCAAGCTTGAATCTATACATTTTGTATGCTTGAAAAACACAAGTTTCGATTTGTCTAAAAAATCTAAGTTACTGGAAAACACTTTATAGATCATGAGTGTTTTCAGTTTCATCAATTAAGTTCTAACTTAGACTAAATCTGATCATTTACTTATAGAAATAAAAAATTGCAACTATTATTACATTCATCAACTGATAAATAGTATACAATTTTCATAAGACAATAATTTACAATAAGTAAACAATAAGAGTCAGGCCCTTCTTTTCGATGTCCTTTCTGGAGCATCTTCAGTAGCCTTTCTCTTTGGTGATGGAGAAGATGGTATTGAATCTGGTGATCTTATGCCCATTGCAACTTCCATTTGTTGGTTTCTTCTCCATACCTTTTCCACCCTTTTCAGAAATGCCTTAACATCAGTCGACACATTTGTCTTCCCCCTGAACATTAGAGCAATTTCCTTCAGTTCACTCCATCCAAATGCTTGGACTGAAGTGCTTTTCCTTTCGTCAGTAAAGTTACCCTCCCTGGTCAACTTTACTTCAAACTTTGACATGCCTTCATGATCTTCAGCCAACTTGATTTCAGCACCAGTGATCCTTCTTGCATCAGCCCTGAAATTCAACATCTCATTGTATTTTTCTTTCAGCTTAGCTTGCTGGATCAAAGCTTCAGTATCCTTGGACACTCTCCTTTGCTCTACAGCAGATTGGAGTTCTTGACGATTTATTTTTCGAGAAGTGTCCAGGGGAATGAAAGTACTTACATCAGTATCTTTGATTGCTTTGATCTGTCTGGCAGTCAACTTTGGTAAACCAGTAAGTCTCTTTCTGTACTCTATCTCCAGAGCACCAGCATTCTTTCTTATCTTTTTCTGGAGACTTACTAGTTCTTCCTTTCTTTGTCTGATGAGTTCTAGTACACTCACGCCATAAATAATTGAATCATATACCTGTTCTTCTTCAGTGTAGAATGAGCGTACATGAACATCATCTAATGCATTTAGGCATTGATGAACTCTGGGGTCATCCTTCATCCTTTTATATACTTCAATGTTAATGCCTAACCTTCCAGCATTGTAGGAGTCCAGAGTACCCATTGTTGCCATCTCCCTTTGATGGGCCAGCAGTTCATCCTTTTGATTTCTTTTGAAAATCTCTATCATTATGCATTCTTGTTCTAATTTCCTTGAAGTTTCATCATCAGCATCTTCAGTATGCTCTTCCTCTTCACCAGACACAACTTTTTCTTTTCCCTTAACAACCTTCAGTGTTGATGGAATATCTGGGAAGGTTTCAAACTGGGGCTCACTGGCTTCAGTACCAGTAGCTTCTTCAGTTAGTCCGGCTTCAGTGCCATATGCTCTTTGTGTTTCAGTAAGCCCGGCTTCAGTGCCATATGCTCTTTGTGTTTGGTCACCAGACAACCTTTCCCCCTTGGAACGATCTCCAGTTCTTGAGTTGAGATCATTCCACAATTGTTCAAGCATTAGTCTGTCCAGTGGACCAAAAGATGTACCTTCTACTGGAGTTGTTTCAGACACAACTTTCTTAAGTGCCTGCACTTCCTTCTGAACATTTTCAACAGCTTTAGGCAAGTGTTTTGGCAACTTCTCATCCAGTAGCTTTTCTACTTGGGGTAACACCCCATCATAAATGCTACGAAGAACAGTCCCAGAGACTTCTTCACATACTTCTTTCAACATGTTGTTTCTGAACTTTCTTGTACATTCATCACTTATAGTGCTAACAACTGCACCCTGTTCCAGTGTGGGTCTACTCTCCAGAGAGCTTACCCTGAAGACCAAATTCTGAACATCTTCTTCACTTTCCTCAACACCTGCTCTACAATCTGAACATTTTCAACAGCTTTAGGCAAGTGTTTTGGCAACTTCTCATCCAGTAGCTTTTCTACTTGGGGTAACACCCCATCATAAATGCTACGAAGAACAGTCCCAGAGACTTCTTCACATACTTCTTTCAACATGTTGTTTCTGAACTTTCTTGTACATTCATCACTTATAGTGCTAACAACTGCACCCTGTTCCAGTGTGGGTCTACTCTCCAGAGAGCTTACCCTGAAGACCAAATTCTGAACATCTCTTCACTTTCCTCAACCTGCTCTTCTGAACATTTTCAACAGCTTTAGGCAAGTGTTTTGGCAACTTCTCATCCAGTAGCTTTTCTACTTGGGGTAACACCCCATCATAAATGCTACGAAGAACAGTCCCAGAGACTTCTTCACATACTTCTTTCAACATGTTGTTTCTGAACTTTCTTGTACATTCATCACTTATAGTGCTAACAACTGCACCCTGTTCCAGTGTGGGTCTACTCTCCAGAGAGCTTACCCTGAAGACCAAATTCTGAACATCTCTTACTTTCCTCAACCTGCTCCTCTCTGAACATTTTCAACAGCTTTAGGCAAGTGTTTTGGCAACTTCTCATCCAGTAGCTTTTCTACTTGGGGTAACACCCCATCATAAATGCTACGAAGAACAGTCCCAGAGACTTCTTCACATACTTCTTTCAACATGTTGTTTCTGAACTTTCTTGTACATTCATCACTTATAGTGCTAACAACTGCACCCTGTTCCAGTGTGGGTCTACTCTCCAGAGAGCTTACCCTGAAGACCAAATTCTGAACATCTTCTTTCACTTTCCTCCAACCTGCTCTACTCTGAACATTTTCAACAGCTTTAGGCAAGTGTTTTGGCAACTTCTCATCCAGTAGCTTTTCTACTTGGGGTAACACCCCATCATAAATGCTACGAAGAACAGTCCCAGAGACTTCTTCACATACTTCTTTCAACATGTTGTTTCTGAACTTTCTTGTACATTCATCACTTATAGTGCTAACAACTGCACCCTGTTCCAGTGTGGGTCTACTCTCCAGAGAGCTTACCCTGAAGACCAAATTCTGAACATACTTCTTTCATCAACAACCTGCTCTCCTTCTGAACATTTTCAACAGCTTTAGGCAAGTGTTTTGGCAACTTCTCATCCAGTAGCTTTTCTACTTGGGGTAACACCCCATCATAAATGCTACGAAGAACAGTCCCAGAGACTTCTTCACATACTTCTTTCAACATGTTGTTTCTGAACTTTCTTGTACATTCATCACTTATAGTGCTAACAACTGCACCCTGTTCCAGTGTGGGTCTACTCTCCAGAGAGCTTACCCTGAAGACCAAATTCTGAACATCTACTTCACTTTCCTCAACAACCTGCTCTACAATCTGGGCAACATTTCCAGCTTGTTCATCAGTTTCCTGCCCAACAACCTCTTCAGATTCAAAAATTGGTGACCCATCCAAATTCATAACATCACCAGGATGTCTTGCTGGATTCACCTGGAGTCCTGCTCTCATCAGACGCCTATTAGTTCTAGGTCGTCTGGAAGGTTCAACAACTTCTGGAGCAACTTGTCTTATGGGCTGTACAGCCTCTATTATCTGTACATCATCACCAGATGGTACTTCAACAACTTGACCTCTATCTGGACCCATTTCAGCTTCTTCCCTTTGCAAGGAAAGCATGGACTGAGGAATATCTACCTCATCCAGTGGAGACCTGAGATTGACCAAATCTCTCATATACTCACTCACAGAAAAGTGAGTAGTATCCATATCATACTGGTCTCCAAGAGCATTTTTAAACATTAGGGAAAGGAAACGAATATAAGGAACAAACGGTTTTCTTCCTTTCACCCTAAGTCGCTCAACCAAGTCATCAAAAAGAATCTGGGCAAAGTCCACCCTAAGCCCAAACCACAAGCAGTAGGCAATCTGGAGGTGGGTTTGATTGATCTGGTCTAACCCTCCAGAACTGCCTCCTAGACACTCAACAATATGTGTGAAGAAATATCTCCATGAGTCTGACAGCTTGCTCATGTAGATAGTCCCCTTTCTGGATAGCTGGCCATGCTCATCCAATATATCTGTATGCCCCATTAATCTGCATACTTCCCTTGTATTGATACCAGTGGGAAGCTCAATAGGCAGCTCATTCTGGTCAAAATAGTTTAACTGTAGAACAAACCTGAGCAGATTTGTAGTGAAACCAAGTGATCTGGTACCTCCCTTGAGAGTATAATTGATCGATGAAGTATCATCGTCATATTGAGCAGAGTACCAGAATTCACATAGGTACTCGTGATACATCCTTCCTGGATTCAATGTTAATGCACCATATAATGGGAAAGAGAGAAAGAACGAGTTTAATCTCCCAATAATCGATTGGGCATCATGAACACTGGACAGAGAGAGTCTTGCCATCCAGTTGTTCATATTGATTCTTATGGCACTTGCCTCAAGATTGATATGAGGTGCCCTAGCAACATTTTCCGAAGGAATGTATTCATTGGCAAGCAGATTTTTAGTTCTTGATTGTCTAGGTGCCATTTATAAGGAATAGATGAAAATGAAATTGAATATATAGGTTATGATGAAGATTTGATGAAAGAATGAATGAAAATGAAGTAAATAAGAGAGATAAATATGATTGGAAAATTGAATGAAGGAAGTTAATGAAGGAATTTGAAAGATTTGGAAGTAAATATGTTCGAAGTAAATGCAATTGAAATTGAATATATAGGTTATGATGAAGATTTGATGAAAGAATGAATGAAAATGAAGTAAATAAGAGAGATAAATATGATTGGAAAATTGAATGAAGGAAGTTAATGAAGGAATTTGAAAGATTTGGAAGTAAATATGTTCGAAGTAAATGCAATTGAAATTGAAAGTGGGTATATATAGAAGAAGGAATGTGGAACTCAAACGGTTTATTTGAAATTATCAAATAACATTTTTGATCGGGTTCCGAGATCCGCATTAATTACATCACATCACACATAAATGCATGACGTTTTATAGCCCACAAACAGTAACAACTTGTACTTTTTGTTTTCCCAAAGTAAAAAGACCATCATTGCGTTGAAAAATTTACATGCCACGTAGGATTAAAATATCTTCAAAAAGGTTTGCTTACGTGGCACACACAAAGACCAAGTATTTAGAAAATATTATGACATAGTTCAGTGCATCTGGAGGTTGACTGGTCCTTCAGTATCACTGGTGGATTAGTCCAGTGAACATGTACTGATGGTACACTGGAGGGACACTCCAGTAAAGTACCAGTGAAAACCATTTTTGAAAGACTGGTAACCTCAAACGTGCACGTCAACTAATACAGACAAATGAGAGGGATACATTTACAAGAAGACATAAGTCAACTCAAACACGCACTTCAACTTGTCCAGTTACCAGTGAGAGGGACATATTTACAAGGCACCAGTAATATTTTCTGAATAATTTATCCAGTGAGAAAATAAATTCCCCTTGAACTTAAAACATTTTTAATAGAAAATATTTTTCAAGTCTTCCCTAGAATGTTGTTCCAGAAATCTAATAATGCAAAGATAGTACACATAGGCGTTCAATATCTGAGCAGTCACCAGATTTAAGGATTGAACATTCCCAACTCACCAACAAGATATTCAAAAGTTTTGACATCCAAAGGTTTGGTAAAAATGTCAGCGAGTTGTTTGTCAGTGGGAATAAAATGGAGTTCAATGTTGTTTTTCATAATATGATCACGAATGAAGTGATACCTTAGATCAATGTGCTTCGTTCTGGAGTGCATGACTGGATTGTTTGAGATAGCGATGGCACTGGTATTATCACAAAAGATTGGAGTCTTTGAATATTTAATACCATAATCAAGCAACTGGTTCTTCATCCAGAGTATCTGAGCACAACAACTGGCTGCAGACACGTATTCAGCTTCAGCAGTGGACAATGAAACTGAAGTTTGCTTCTTACTGGTCCAGCTGACCAGTTTGCCACCTAGGAAATGACATCCACCAGTTGTGGATTTCCTATCTATTTTACAACCTGCATGATCTGAATCTGAATAACCCATTAGATCCATGCCTGAGCCTCTGGGATACCAAAGACCTAGACTGGGGACACCTTTAAGGTACTTCAGTATGCGCTTAACAGCAAGCATATGAGATTCCTTTGGATTAGACTGATATCTGGCACATAAACATGTTGAAAACATAATATCTGGTCTACTGGCAGTTAAATACATCAGTGAACCAACCATGCCTCTATAGACAGTGGTGTTCACTGGTTTACCATCTGGATCGGAGTCCAGTGTCAGTGGTGCAGAAATTGGAGTTGGTTTAGATGGTGAAGAGTTCATATCATATTTCTTTAAAAGATCTCTAACATATTTCTCCTGATTAATAAAAATGCCATCTTTGTTTTGTTTAATCTGGAGTCCAAGAAAATATGTTAATTCACCCATCAGACTCATTTAATATTCAGTGGACATGATTTTTGAAAATTTCTTGCACATGTTTTCATCAGTAGACCCAAAAATAATATCATCAACATAAATTTGTACCATTAACAGATTACCTTTCTCATGAAGAATGAATAAGGTATTGTCAATTGCACCTCGTTTAAAACCATTTTTCAACAAATGTTTAGTCAGAGTGTCATACCAGGCACGTTGGGCTTGTCTGAGGCCATATAGCGCTTTGTCCAGACGATATACCCAATGTGGATGCTTTTCATCAACGAAACCTGGAGGTTGTCTGACGTAAACTTCTTCTTCAAGCTTTCCATTCAAGAAAGCACTCTTTACATCCATCTGGTAGACCTTGAACTGATGATTAGCAGCGAATGCTAAGAATATTCTGATCGCTTCAAGTCTAGCTACTGGAGCAAATGATTCATCAAAGTCGACATCTGACTGGCAGTAGCCTTGTGCTACCAGTCTAGCCTTGTTTCTGATTACGTGGCCATCTTCATCTACTTTGTTTCTGAAGACCCATCTTGTTCCAATTGGTTTTTCTTTCTTTCCAACTGGGAAAGGAACCAGATACCAGACCTTGTTCCTTTCAAACTGGTGAAGCTCTTCTTGCATAGCAGTCACCCAACTTGGATCTTCCATAGCCTCGTCAATCTTCTTTGGTTCCATCAAAGATAGAAAACTTACGTTTAAGCATTGATTACTGGAGGCTCTTCTGGTCTGAACTCCTCTACTGGAGTCACCTATGATCTGATCAATAGGATGAGATTTTGTCCATCTGGAGTACTGACCAGGATTGTTACTGACAACAATATCAGTGCAAGAGTTCAGTTGAGTCTCCTCTGGAATTGCTTCTGGAGGAGGATCTTGCCAGACTACTTCAGTATCTTCATCTGAGTCATTTAAATCACGATTTGCATCATGAAATTCTTCATTTGAAGGCATTTCTTGAAGTACTGGTTCAGTTTGGAATTCTTCATAAGAAGACATTTCTGGTCTATTCTCAACTGACACTGATACTGGGGGAGCAGTACGCACATCTGAACCAATATTAATTTCAGAGGGTAGTTTGAAAATAATAGAGGGATAGAATGGAGTACTACTGGAGAGTTTCTGAACAGGTTCCAGATCAGGATGACTGGAAACTGTGTCTTTTGAATCTTCATTTTTGTCGTTTATAGGATCAGATTCACAAAAGACAATTGGAGTTACTGGGGGAGTGTCAAGGGCTGGCTTCTTGTTGATTGCAGCATTTGATTCATCAAATGTGACATGAATTGACTCATGGACCTTCTCCAGTCTCTTGTTGTAGACTCTGAAGGCCTTGCGAATGGCTGAATAGCCTAAGAAATACCCTTCATCAGCTTTGGCATCAAATTTGCCTAGCTGACTGGAGTCGTTTAGGATGTAAACTGGACATCCAAAAACGTGAAAATAACCAATATTTGGTTTTCTATTTCTTAAGGCTTCACAGGCTGTCTTTTTGTGTCTTTTGATGTACACTGATCGATTCTGGGTGTGGCAAGCAGTTGCAATTGCTTCCGCCCAGAAACTGGTAGACAGAACAGATTCAGCAAGCATACTCCTGGCAGCTTCTATCAGCGTTCGACTCTTCCTTTCTACCACTCCTTTTTGTTCTGGAGAGCGGGCTGATGAGAAATTCTGGGAGATGCCAATGTCAGTACAGAATGACTCCAGAGTTGCATTCTGGAATTCTGTTCCATTGTCACTTCTTAACTGACACACTTTTCGACTGTACTTGAGCTCAATTTGCTTGATAAGACTGATGATTTCAGAAGCAGCTTCACTTTTAGACCTAAGAAAGATCACCCAACAATATCTGGAGAATTCATCTACGATCACCAGGGTGTATCTTTTACCAGCACGAGTCTGAACGTTCACTGGACCAAAGAGGTCCATATGAAGCATATGAAGAGGTTCAGAAATGCTGAAATTCTGTTTGGTCTTGAAACTAGTACGTTTTTGCTTACCCATCTCTCATCCTGGACATGGCCTTTCCTTTTTGAGGGAAACTGAAGGTATCCCATCTGCAAGTTGTTTTCTGGACAACTTATTAATGTTCTTGAAATTTAAATGGGATAACCTTTTGTGCCATAACCAGTTTGTGTCTTCATCAACTTGAGTATAGAAACATTGCTCTGAAGGAGAGCTTTCCATATCCATCACGTACACATTCCCTTTTCTGGGAGCAATCAACACTACCTTCCAGTCCTTGTTGAATACGATACCCTGAGCAATATTGAATAAGACTTGATAGCCATCATCACACAGTTGGCTTACACTGATCAAGTTATATTTCAAACCATTCACAAATGCAACACGTGTGAACTTGACTTGTCCATTGTTCAGAACACCATATCCCTCAGTCTTTCCACAACCATCATTTCCAAAAGTAATGGAGGGTCCATCAGAAATGGTGAACTCCTCCAGTAGGGTCTTACATCCGGTCATCGTCCTGCCAGCTGCACTGTCAAGATACCAGATATATTTCTTTCGATCGCCCTACATATACACCAGATATTGATCAGTTAGATTTGGGAACCCATCGACTGATGGGTTCACTGGACCCTCCCTTATAGGTCCCTGGGGCAATCTGGTTCAGTTCACTTTCTTCAACAGTGGTCTTAGTTGAAAAGACCACTGGGGTTGATGATTTTGAAACCTTTTTCATTTTCTCAACTGGAGAAATAAATTTGTCTTTCTTAGCAAAAGGTTTTGTATTTTGTCTAGGACCAGATGAAGTACCCTCAATAAAGTTTAATCTTGCATTAAAACTTTGTGATTGACGAGTCAGAATTTGAATCTGGCTCTCTAACCTGGACAAAATATTTTCTTCAGATGATACCTTAGCCTTTCCATTCCTAGGCTTTGGTAAGGGATTGGTCTGAGGCAAAGGTCTATTCCGAGAGACCTCTTTAACTGGAGCAGTCATCTGGAGTCCTCCAGTCTTAACCTCTGGGGATTGAACTGGGTAAAAATTGGTCTTAGGAGTTACAGGCTCATCATAAACAGTGATGGGCCTGAACTCCTCTGGTAATCGATCGATTACTGGTATTAATGATGCTACATGAGTATTTCCATCTAAGTATGCACGTTTTTGAGCAGGAAATTGTTTTGCACAAGCATCATATGGCTTTTTGGTTTCTAGCCATGATTTTATTACCAGTTTTTCTTTCTCTAAAATGATCTCAAGATCTTGTTTTTCTTGAATCAATTGTTCAGTTACCAGAACCTGGGCTTGAAATGCTAGTTCAATGTCTTGAAGTTCTTTTAATTTTGATTTTAAAGCATTTATTTCAGAAGAATCTGTTTCTAGACCATTTACACAATCAGATCTAACAGTTTCTACAAAAATCAAATCAGAATTAAGAGCTTCAGCAATGTCCAATTTTAGTTCTTGGTCAGTTGCATTATCATAATCACTAACCTTCTTGATAACAATGTCCACCCATCGTCCAGATGTGACATCTTCCTTCACCAGGTGCTCATCGTCTGCTAGAGCCATGTAACAGCAATCTCTTTCATCTTCTTCATCAGCAGATGATTCATCAGAAGGAACCCACTTCTCTTCAGTTGTTGCGATCATGCACTTATTATTGGTTTCAATTTGTTGTGCCATGAGAGCAATTTGGGCCTTAAGCTTTTTATATTTCATTTTATAGCTATCACCAGGCTTATTATTTGAAGAGAATGGACCAGGCTTGGATACAAACTGGTTGGACCTGCACTCTTTCATGAAATGACCCTTTTTGCCACACTTAAAGCATGTCAAATTGGTCTTGTCAGTGGAAGAACTGGATGAAAATTGTCCAGATGGCCTATTTGCTCTTGCTTTGAAACGGTTAAACGTTTTAGCAATCATTGCAAAGAGGTCATCATCTTCAGTTTCATCACAACAGTCTGGAGAGACTTGACTGGATTCTCCAGAATCCATGAGTTCAGACACCATCTTCTTCATAGAAAATACATTCTCAGAAGATATCAGTGTTGTACCTTGTGGTTCAGTATGACTGACCACATTAGGACTACTAGAGGCATGGTTAAAGGCATCTTGTTCTGCCACCACTCTCTGAGCTTGATTTTCTTCAGTGTACTTGAAAGCTCCATAAAGAGTTGAGAGAGTGTGTGTGTGCAGAGTTTTTCCTTGTCGTAAGACTAGGATCATGTGAGACCATTTGGTGGGTAGAATGTCACAAAATTTCTCCAGAAGTATATCCTTGTCCTTCTCAACCCCAAGACCTCTTAATTGGTTTATGATACTCATAAATCTGGTGTAAGTACCAGTGAGAGACTCGTTAGGTTGAGCAAAAAATGACTCATACCTCTTGTTTAAGGAGACCTTTCTGGTGACAATGGTGTCATCTCCTCCTTCATGTTGGTTTAAAAGTTCATCCCACATGGTTTTAGCACTAGGAAAAAGAACTAGTGTGGGAATTAGGGTTTCTGGAACAGCCCCGAGGATCATGTTTTTGAGAAGGGTGTCTAGATTCACCAATCTCCTCTCCTCTTCTGACCAATGTTCCTCCCTCTTTTCCCTTCCTCTTCTAGATCCAGAAGGATCAAGAAGGGGATTGAGAGGTGATGTAGGGACATAAGGACCTTCGTTTAAAATTTTCATCATGTTCCTCTCAATACCAGTGACATGCAAAACCATCCTAGCCTTCCACGTACCAAATTCATCACTGTTCCCACTGAATTTAGGAACAGGATTATTTGAGTAGTGCACATGCACGTGTGGAGAAGCAGGAGTAGGAGGAGGAGGTGGATTAGTGCTATTAACAATTGGTGGTTCATTTTGATCATTAATATTTGCATTAGGATCGGGACCAAGACTAAAACCTTGTGTATTTTCTTGGTTAGCCATCAAGAAACAGATCTAGGCAATGATTAGCCTTCTGCTCTGATACCAAATGTGAGTCCCTTAAGTTCAATGGTTAACCAGGAAAGTGCAAAATACAACAAGTCTAATAAGCACTAGATTGGACTAGTATTACTTTAATATAAATGCAAGTATATAAATAAAGTAATACAAGACTTAAAGCAATAAACAAATAAAGTGGAACATTATGTATTTTTCATGGGTATTTTATTTATGATGTTAAATAAAACACAAGGTTGTTGCGGAATCAAGATAATACAATTAAGTATGTATCCTAACAACCTCTGAGTTACAAATGATCTATATTTGTCAAATAACTCTTTAGGATCGAGATACTTAAAGTTGTGAAATATCCCAGTTTAAGATCGAGAGTATTTGGACAAATTCACTTCAATGCAAAATGAATGCTTAAAAGTATTTATGTCAAGGAAATGACTTCCTATTTATAGGCAACAAAATTCACCAGTGAATTTTGTGCCGTACAAATATGGTTGCATACATTTAATGATCCGACAAGAACATTAAATGTATTGGATAAGGAATAAGGATAAAGTCACATCAAATGCAAGTGTATCCTTTTATCCAACCACCTTTACACACGTATACTTTGGTAAAGAACAAGTGGATTGTTCTTTGGAAAGTGTGTAAAGGGAAAAGTCAATCCTTGATATCAGTGTTCAGACTTGTAGGATCTAGAACACTGACAATCCTCCAGTGTACAGATCTGGTAAGACTTTCCAGTGGACTCCGCCATTTGTTAAGTCTTCTTTGTTCAGACTTCAGTCTTTGACTTCAGCCAGAATGTCTTCAGTAGAGTTGATCTGGACTGGGGTGAAGTCCAGTGAGCTCATCTGGAGAATACTCCAGATTTCCTATACAAGTATTTGCTCACTGGTCTTCAATTATTTCTGGACAAATCTTCGGGACTCCAGATTCCAAGTCTGGAGTAGGTCCAGTAGAACACGTTTCTGGTCAGATCTTCAGTGAGGCTCCAGTAGTCGCGTCTGGAGCGAGTCCAGTAAATCTGGACTAAATCTGGACCTAACAAAAGTTATTATTTACCAATTTTAATAAATGCTCCGACAAGATGGGTACAATAAAACAAAAGGGGTCAATTACAAATTACAATAAAAAAAATAAACTCGTTAACCATAAGAGCCATGAGAAACAATTTTATTATTACGATTAGAAATCAAAAAAAAAAAAAAAAACAAATTAGTGAAATACTTTGTTGACAGAGGTATTATTTGCCTGATGAATGACTTGATTTCTATATTTCCAAAGTGACAACCACTAAACAAAACATGCTGCTTCCAACATGAGTTTAAATTTAAACGGAAAAAAGGGACTTTTTTTTGAACAGCGAGTTAGTAGTTAGCATTCGAGACACCACAGTGACATCCAATGTGGCAGTACGCGGAGCTCAAACCACACGCATGCCTGGGATGAAAACGTCCATGACTTTCGAAAACCTTCTTTAATAATCCACTCCTACAAATGTGAGAAGTAGGATTTGAACCTTAGTGGATTTCCTCAATGTCTAAAAACATTACTAATGGGCCTCTTGAACCTAATCTATCATTAATTCATGCCTGCTAATGGGAAGTGCAAACTCAAACATCTGAACAACAAACAAAAAATAAGTTCACATTAGTTCATCTTGAAGATATTAAGCCAACACATGTTAACCAAATCAAAACGTTCGAGATGGTCTTTGTTGATGAATTGGTATGTATTTGTCAAATTATATACTGTACACTTTTTGTTTCTCTTTTTGTTGAGCTTAACTCTAATTCGTTTAGTTTAAAATTGTTGTTTGTGTTTGTAGTAAGTTTACATATAACAAACTGCAAAATTTTTATTTAACTAAAGTTGAAAAAAAGGGGTAAACTGAAATCAATATTTACATGGAGTTAATTTTCATATGTTTCTTCTTTAGTTTTCGTATTGATTAAATTGTGATATTGGTCATATTGATGGTTGCTCGAATCATACTGTTACTGTGTGAATTTTTAAATCGTCTAAGTTGTGCATCTCTTTTTTTTTTATCAAGCAACTGCTTTCTATGGATGTTTATTGTGTGTCAAAAGTGTGTGATAACTAAATTGTAGTATGCTTTTATGTCAGAACCTATCATTATTCATTACTTGACATATCTTGAGTTCTTTTATCATGGTTTTATAGTTAAGGATATTGTGAGGTTAAGTAATAGTGTGTCTCTTCACGTGGAGTCAAAGATTTTATGTTTTATTTTTAGGTATTTTAATTTTATTCAGTATATATTTAATATACTTGAATTCCAATTTTTTAGCTTTGATTAATATATTTTAAGACTACCCGTCCATTGGACGGGCCTGAACACTAGTTATATATAATAGATTTTATGTCTGTGTACACGGAGCTTACAACTTTATCAATATTAGATTTGAATATGGGGCTGTTAGGCATCCAAGTTTGATGAAAAACCTCCCACATATCAATTTTTAATACATAAAAAAATATATGGGCCCAATTATTTATTCAAAATATTAAAAAATTAGCATGTGAGAGTTTTTTCACAAGTTGGGTGCCTAACAGCCTCATACTCATGTTTTCCATATATAAAATAGATATATAATAATAGTTTCTTACCAAAAATATGTAATATTAATAAGTACTATGACATAAATTGTTTAATAATAATTCATCATAAAGATATCTTAATGACATATTCCAAATTCACAAAATTTCTGTATTTTAAAGATTTTGTCTAATTCTCACTAAAAAATAATCATGGTTCTTAATTTTCTTTTTGTTAGGACCAGTTTCAGTGAAACTGACCAGTCTCCAGTTGCACCTGGAGACCAAGAAGATTTGTCCAGAAATATATTGAAGTCCAGTTGCATCGTACAGTTAACGCAACTGAAGACTTCCTCCAGTTGAGAACTGACCAGTTGAAGAATCCTTCCAGTTGGGGTCGAAGACAACAAGTGGAAGATAGAGAATGACAATGGCAGCGAAGCCCAGTTGACATTCTAGTCAGTTACAAACTGGAGACCGTCAGTGGAAAGCTCTTACAAAGCTTTACACTGATTACGAGGAATTGACTTTTATGCTTTTATGTGCTTTTACCCGGATAATAAGATTTATCTTATTATTTAAGTACAAAAAGGTACATAAAGCTGGTTGAATAAAGTTGCTTTATACTGCAACTTTACACTGCATTTTAAGGAATTAAATGCTATTCCTTAAATGTTCTCAACCATATTTGTACGGCCAAAGTTAACACCCCAATGTTAACTTTGCCTATAAATACAAGTCATTGCACAACAAGAATAATAAGTGAGAAAACACTTCGAAAGATTTCACACTTTGCATACCTGCAATATTCTTGGTGACTTGTGCAATCTTCTCTCAATCGTAAAAAGGAACATTTCACAACTTTAAGTGTTTCGATTGTTTAGAGAAATTCCAAATGTAGATCAATTGTAGTTCATAGGTTGTTAGGATATTTACATACTTGTATTATCTTGGTTCCGCAACAACCTTGTAATTTATTTAAAGTTAATAAATAAATTACACTTAAAAATTACATATTGTCTCACCAATTTACTTTACAAGTATTTTGTATTATTGCATTGTTCTTTACTTATTGTCACTTAAATAAGTAATCTATCTAGAACTTGGTATATACTCTCTGTAACTGGTCGTCTCCAGTTCAGCGTTTATATTGCAAAGTAACTCCACCATCGACATAGAGGTGTCTTCAGGTAGTACCATCTATTGAGTTGGAACTTACAAGTGGTATCAGAGCAGAAGGCTAATAAACTTGCCTAGATCTGCTTAGATGACTACTACTGAAGGTGGAGATGGTTCTGGTCAAGGTGAAAACCCTTTGAATACTAATACACCACCTTTTCAAAATGTTAATACAAACCCTCCTCCTCCTACTACCTCAAATCACGTCCATGTACATTATTCTAACACTCT